>CM053585.1:207537946-207625562 GCA_028646515.1 Pseudochirops corinnae
TTAAAGATATCTATAAGCATATGAAAAAATGCTCTAAATCACCATTGATTAGAGAAATGTGAATCAAAACAACTCGGAGATACCACATCTCACCAGTCAGATTGGCTAAGATGACAAAACAGGAAAACGATAAATGCTGGAGAAGATATGGAAAAATTGGAATACTAATGCATTGTTGGTGGAGTTGTGAACTGATTCAACCATTCTGGAGAGCAATCTGGAACTATGCACAAAGGGCTATAAATAATTTCATACCCTTTGACCCACCAATACCACTTATAAGGTTGTATCCCAAAAAGATCATAGAAGTGGGAGGAAGATCTATAGGTCCAAAAATATTTATAGCAGCTCTTTTTGTGGTGGCAAAGAATTGGAAATTAAGGGGATGCCCATCAACTGGGGAGTGGCTAAACAAGTTGTGGTATATCAATGTAATGGAATACTATTGTGCTATAAGAAATGAGGAGCAGACGGACTTCATATTTACCTGGAGAGCCTTATACAAACTGATGCTGAGTGGGAAGAGCAGAACCAGGAGAAATCTGTACACAATTACAGACACGACATATGTGTGATGACCAACTTTGATAGACTGGATTCTTCTCAGCAATGCAGGGTTATAAGACAACTCCAAAAGACTCATGATGGAGAGAGATGTCTACATTCAGAGAAAGAGCGAGAAAGAACAGAATTGAACGCAGATTAAAACAAACTACCTGCTCCCATTCTTTTTCTCGTTGGGTTCTATTTCGTCTTTCCCATTATTCATTCCATTTGTTACAATCCTTCTTTATAAGCTGACTAATGTCTAATGTGAAAGTATTTGCAGATCCTATACTTGATTGCATGCTGTAATGGGGTGGGGAGGGGGAGAAAATGTGAAACTCAAGAAATTGTGGAACTGAATCCTGTAAACTAAAAGTAAGCAAATAAATAAAGACAAAAAAAATCTATGTAATAAATACTACACATTATTTTCAAAGTTATCATTCTAAAAAAAAAAAAAGAAAACAGCATGTTCTTGTGTGTATTTAAGGGATTTCATGGGGAAATTAGGACAGAAATCTAGCTGGCCAGTGGGCATTGCTCATTGTATCTAGACCCTACCCTCCAGCCCCTTGCCAGTAACCACCCGTCAGTGTCCACACCTTCTTCCTTTTGTCTCAGGACACTCGGCAGCAAAGGCCTCCAGTAGGGACAATATGTTCAGACATTCTATGATTTGGTTCTGGGATTGTGTCAAATCATCATCATGGTCAACTACCCTTTAGTAGCACTTCTGTCAGATTAGTCTCCCTAATCCACCACTTTCACTATAGAAATTCCCTGCTCAAAATTTTATGGCTCCCTAGTGTCATCTTCATCAAATCTCTGCCCAGTATTCAAGACCTTCCGAAGTCTTGCCCATGTGACCTATTTATATTCTACTGTTCCCTAGTTCATGTCTTTCACTTTCTCATGGGTGATGTTCCTTCTGGTCTGTGCAAATGATGTGCTAACTGCCTTGATTTGCTTGAGTTCCCCTAATTATCCAGGCCACTGAGGGAAGTGGTATGGGACTGATTTGACCAATCAGGATACAGAATGCCTTGACATACCAACAGTGTTTTGCTGTGATCGAGAGTAAGTACAGAATCAGTGACCCTGCAGAGCACTGAGTGGTCTCTGGAGATAAGCTATCAGCTAGCTTTGGATTCTTGGTGCCATCCTGACACATCCAACATCCTGATTTGCTTTTGCACTTGGAATTCTTCATTCCCCCTGCTTCCTGACACTTCCCTTCCCCTCATGCCTGGAGTTCTCAGTCTATAACATAGTCCCTTCCCTCCTCAGACCAGCCCATTCCCCTTTGTCTAAAAATAATATAAATCATAACCCTGCTTTCCCAAATTTGAGCTGTTTCAGCACTAGATTGAGCTCTACATGATCATGTTATTTTCCTCTGCCTAATAAAGGTCATCTTTAATTTCACAGGCATCATCTCCGGTTTTCTTACCTTTAGGAAAAAGGGGGATTTGGATCTTGAGGAACTGGCCTTTGCATTCTCAGGATGTCTTCTCCCTTTGGGGAGAACAGAGATCTAAGTTCCCTAGAGAGTGTGTCTGCCTCAATTTACAAGTCCTACTTCCTATATGCCTTTTTTCTGTCTCTCCTTGCCTCCTAATCTACCAAAGTCTGTAAGTAACATAACATAACTGTAAATAGATCTGATCAATCTTAATTACTTCTCTTCTGCCTCTTCTGCCTGAATCTGCAAAGAAGAATCAGTCCATAGGAACACCCTGAATGGTTGATACATCATCGGCCTCTCCAGCTGTGGAGTCTGACTGTGTTGTATGGCAGACACTCATGGTGGGGAATGGATCAACCTATGTGCTATTGAGAAACTCTCCAAGACTCAATTTGATATCTTAGCTTCTTCCAGAGATGCTGAATCAGTCACACTTGGCAAAGGAGGTTTGATTATCAAAATCTTGGAAATCAATCTGTAGTTCCTGATTTCCTGAACAATATAATGGGTGCCACTTGCTCTGAGACCTTAGGCAATTCACTTTCCCTTTCTTGGGCTAATTTACCTTATTTGTCAGAATGAGAAGGTTGAACTTTGTGATTTTATGGCCCCTTCTAGTCCTGATGGTCTATGATACCAGAAACTTTCTTTTTTTGGTCTTTTTGGAGGGGGAAGGCAGAGCAATTGGGGTTAAATGACTTGCCCAAGGTCACACAGCTAGTAAGTGTTAAGTGTCTGAGTTCGAGTTTGAACCCAGGTCCTCCTGACTCCAGGGCCTGTGCTCTATTCACTGCACCACCTAGCTGTACCCTACTAGAAACTTTTAACTGCAGGATTGGGGCCATCCTTTCCTTAGAGACATTATGGGATCAGAACAGAAAAAATGCCTGTTTACTGGATCTGGGTTGTTAGTAGTTTCTATGTGGAAGTAATAATAGGAACTGGCAAGTGGGAGTAACACTGGACTCTGTCTCAATAGTCTTTCCTACTAGAGTAGGTGAGGCTGGTGGAGTAGAGCCCCTGTTTGTGAGATAAGTTGGCCTCAAATAAAAATAATGTTCTCCTTGCAAACAAGGACATTGATTCTGGACTTACCCTGAGCTGTCAGCAGGTGGAGATTGTCATTCTCCAGCTAGAATTCTTTCCTATGACTGCCAAAGCCTCTCTTGTATGCATCTCAGTTCTGAAGGAAGTCCACAGACCCAGTGTGTCTCTGCAAAACTTGTGGAGGAAAGAGAGGTCCTTTGGGAGAGAAATGTTTTGGGCTTTGGTTTCTCAGGCACAAGGGAAAATTAAACCAAGAGGCCTCACTGAACTCAAATCTGAGTCCCATGAACTGAAACCAAATAAGAGCTTTTGACTACAGGACTGGGTTACACCTGCAACAGAATTCACCCAAAGATAACCTTCCTGGGGAAATTTTTTTTTAATTATTTATTTTTAGTTTTCAACATTTACTTTTATAAGATTTTGAGTTATATTTCCCTGCGCTCTCCTTTCCCCTCTCCCCAAGATGTCACGCAATCTGATATAAAGTATACATGTACAAACATATTAAACATATTTCCACATTAGGTTGTGAAAGAAGAATCAGAACAAAAAGAAAAAAAAAACCATGAGAAAGAAAAAACAAAAAACAATAAAAAAGGAGAAAATAGTATGCTTGGATCTGCATTCATGCTCCGTAGTTCTTTCTCTGGATGTGGATAGCGTTTTTCATTGAGTTTTTTGGAATTGTCTTAGATCATTGCATTGCCCAGAAGAGCTAAGTCTAACAAAGTCAGTCAATATGCAATGTTCCTGTTAACTGTGTACAATGTTCTCTTGGTTCTGCTCACTTCACTCAGCATCAGTTCATGCAAGTCTTCAAGTTTTTCTGAAATCTGCCTGCTCACCATTTCTTATGGAGCAATAGTATTCCATTGTATTCATATACCACAACTTGTTCAGCCTTTCCCCTGGGGACCTTTCTAATGCCTCATAGTACTGCTGGAACACGGTTTGCAGATTTAGGGCTGGAAGGGACCTTAGAAGTTGTCTACTTCAAACTCCTTATTTTACAGATGAGGAAACTGAGGCCCAGAGAAGTTAAGCAACTTGCCCAAGGTCACTCAGAAAATAAGTTGCTTAGTTGGGACATCTTCTAATTCCATGTCTAGTATTCTTTTCACTGTGCCTTACTGATCTTCATAATGCTCATTCACTGCTGTCTCACAGAGAGCCACTGTTTCTGCTTTCAGTGAATGCCAAGAGGGGGAAAAAGGTGAAATCCTCACACGTGAAGTTCTAGAACTGGAAGGAATGTTGTTTTTTAAAAAATTTTACAGATGATGATAAAGGAGGGAACATAAAAGGGAAAGTCAGAACAGGGGAGAGTTGTACCAGGCTTTTGGGGGAGGGGCAATAAGGGGGTTTTCCTTTGTTTAGTTTCTACTCACAGTAGATCTCCTACGGTCAGTGTTTGTGTTACCCAGTACAGTCAGAGGCTTTCACTGGGAGAGGTAGATGATGTACCAACCACTCAGGGTAATTCTCTTGAGTTAAAAGCTCCTTGTTTCAGGGTCCTAGGCAGAAGAGAAGGGAGTTAAGGTGGACCAAAACTATTTATATAGCTTTTATGTTTCTGTATGTAATTCTGTTAGCCACATCCCAAGACAGATTCAGTGTCCAAGGAGATTGGGGGAGTAGGAGTGGGGTAATGGTATGAATTAGGAGTCTTTTATCAGGAAAATTTAGACCATGGTGTTTGTACCCCAGGGGTTCTGCCTCCCCTTCCTAATGCAGTGAGTAAGATGTCTAGTCACTGAGGAGGTTGTGGAAGTAGACACACAAGACATGCACAATGGCAATGGCAAAATAATCCTTATGCCCATCTGGATCTTGTTCCAGGCTCTGCTACCTGCCACCCGTTCCTAGAGGAAGGGAAAATTCAGGTTAGAAGTTTGTGTAGGACCATGGCAGGTTTAGAATGAGGAGCCGTGGGTTTACACTCATCTCTCTGATGGCAGAAATTCCAAGTCTTTTGCTGGGGAAGGGAGGGGGTGAGGAGGAAAGACAGCAGGTTAGGCAGGGCTGCTCCCAGACAACAAAGTAGCATCAGGATTTATATCCTGATTATTTATTTATATATTTATATATATTTATATCCTCCCCTCTCCTCCATACACACATATCCTGACACACATTCGGCTGCATCATTTTCATCTGACCACCCAGATGCTAATACCCTTCTAACATATAAACACACATCTTCCCAATATACCCTAAAACATATATAACGAGTGTGTCCAGGTATTGTCCTGAGTCTACCAACTACCAGAATTTGGTTCTAGCCTTGATATTTCTCTGAACAGAGTCTAAAATCCCTCATGACCCACCTCTCCCCTCTCTGGAGAGGAGAGCTGCTTGACTCTAGCATCAGAAGTGCTTTCCTCTTGGTGGGGGGAACATGTCTCTCAGCTTTAGGGAAGGATCATAAGTCTGTCTTAGTGGGGGGAATATGTCTCTCTGCTTTAGGGAAGGATTATAAGTCTGGTGAATTGTATAGACTCTTAAAAGAAATAAAAAATTCCTGGAGGAGGAAGGAGAGTTACTTCGTTCATGGTCTCATGTGCTCATCTTCTTTAGGTTAATAAAGCCTGTCCTATATTATATGCTTTATTAGTCTGAATACTTGCTTGAGAGCTAAGAGTCCTTCCTCCTTTTTATAGAGACCTAAATATCAGACAAATTCTGACGTTCTCAGGGGAAACCTTAAGTGAAGGCTGGAGTCAGAGATAGTAAGAAACGTCTAAGACCGAACCTGGTCCATATAAACCTAGAACTCTGGATTTGGGTTCTTAGACTCTTCCTTTCCCTCTCCCTCTTCCCCATACACACATATCCTGATGTACCTTTACATATTCCTCTACACATAAATATACAATCCAAACACAATATATATGTACTAATACAACACATAAACAGAATCCAACACACATATTCAGATATACACTTTCTTTAGAAAGGCCTATATTGTCAATTTTCTCTATTGTCTCCATCTCATCTTTGTAGGAATATAAGTTCCCAGAAAGGAATTAGGAATTTAGAGATACCACAAATACAATGGCCCAATGTGAGGAAGTATTTATGATGATGTTAGACAATGGGAGGTCCTAAAGCTAGGAAGGGCTGATAACCCTTGAAAGAAGGTTTCCATGACCTGTCTCATTGGAGAAGTGGGTCCAGATAATGGGGAAGGATCTATCTGGGCATTACGCCACCCTTTCCTCTGTTAGGTTCCACATTTTGTGCTGAAGTGGTTAGTGAACCAATATTGTATAGTTATTCCTATGTTACATTTCTAGGCTTGGCACATATAGGTTGTTGGTGGTTGTTGGTTAGTTGTTTCATGTCTGACTCTTCATGACCCCATTTGGGCTTTTCTTAGTGTAGTGGCAACCACATTGACATACCCAGGATGGCTACTAGCACAGGTTCTTAGATCTGCTTTACTAGGAAAGATAACTGTTTAAGGGGTCAACAATCTTTTAAAATTACATTCACTAGTTCAAGGAAAAAGTCAGCACCCTGAACTTCAGAGAAAATACAGAGAGAGAAAATATAAGCAGAGAAATAAAGACCAACAGACAGGGCTCTGACTGCATGAATCAACTATATATTTTATATACATCCCTAGATCTAGAGAGCCTTTACATCTGAGCAGTTGGGGAGTTCTGAATATATGGCCAATCAGAATCTCAACCAGGGAATCACAAGATCCTTCTTACAAGCCCCCAAAGCAAAATACCAACTCAGAGAATATATCCATTTCTCAGAGCCAGAAGATATCAGTGCCTAATTAGAAATTAGCAAAAGGTGTGAAAACCTTCCTACAAGCAATCTTCCCTTAATGGGCTCCATCTGAGGCCTGTTAATGGGAGGGGAAGATGTTAAATCCCATTAACATTACACTTGGCTAAAATACTGGAGGGTATTTACCATTTTCTTCTCTATACTCCAGTCCTATAGAGCTACCTTTCTAGTTCTCAGCAACACTGAAATCTCAGTCCACTCACAGAGGAGAAATGTAAACAATTCTTCTACTCTGGGGATTTGGGAAAGTTCTTACTCAAACTGGAGAAAATGTTCCCAGAGCTCTTTTTTTTCTCCTGAAGTGAGGTGCAGATTAAATAATCCTGTAATTGGTGATTTGAAAATATTCCCAAGTACTTTTCACTATACCTTGTCCTCTTCACTGGTCTGTAAGTTTTCCAAGGACAATAGTTATATCTTGCTCAATGACCTTGCCTGGTCCTACATATAGGGGTACTGTGCCTTTGGTCCCTTAAGAATAGGGGAGATGTGCTGCTGCCTTACTTATCTTTATCACTACTAGTGATACTGGGAGGGACATGGCCGTGGAGAGCCACAGGAGAAAAACCTAGGTCACCAGAGTCAACCCCCTGCTATGCATGTTGGGCATTGGCTAGAGTCGCCATTTTCTCCAGGAAGGATGAATAGTGAAATATTGGGAGATGGGAAAGGGATGACACTGAATTATAGGGGATGGAGGAAGACACTGAGGATGAGGGAGGATGGTTGGGATATAAGAGTTAGGAGATAGACAGGGGGCTGTTGGAGAGTAAGGGACACAGGGGCTGAGGGATGAAGGAATGATATTAGGGCTAAGGGATGGAGAGGGAGTTTGGGGCATGGTTAGTTGTTTCATGTCTGACTCTTCATGAACTAGAGGAGGAGTTATTTCTCCTTTTTGTTCATAATACTGCTCATCTTCCATATCCATAGAGAAAGGAATAGGAAACAGTACATCTAGTTCTGGGCCAGGGATTCCACATTCTATTTTTCCCATCTGGGGCTGTTTTTCTCCTCCCTGCTGTGTCTGAGTCTGCTGCCCTACTACTCACACAAAGCTGGCCCTAACCCTTCTGGGCTATGATTTTTTCCCTAGTTTCCAGCCCTCTGGGTAGAGCTCAAAGGGGACTATGTTTGATCGAGAGGCTTTTCTCAGAGCTAAGCATGAACCTTGTGCTTGGACCTCCCTTACCTTTGGCTCTTGGAGAGCCTGAAATTTCCTGGGGGGAAACATACAGGCCAATAACATTTAGTACTACAAAGAAACTTCAATGCCAATTAATCTAACTTCCTCATCTTACAGATGAGAAAATGTATTTTTAACATTTCTATCTCTTCTCCTATGGGGAGGGAGGAAGGAGTTGGTTCTTGTGGGAAGAAGTTCTATTGGGAATGATGGAAAATTGATTAAGGGACAGGGCAAAAACCCTGAGGATTGAAGTCATAAGGGAGAAATTGAATATTAGGGGGTTGGAGAAGAAAAGTGAAATCTTCATCAGCTGTTTCTCTCCCTAATTTGGTTCTGCCTTCTAGGTAGAGCCATATTCCTTATTCTTTTCCACAGGAGCTACTGGCCCTGAAAGGAGATTCCCTAATGCTTAGGATCTGTGCCAAGAAGGTTAGAATTGGGGATAGGTAGTCAAAGACATCACTTGTCATCTTTTATCTTTTCTTTCTGATGGAATCATTTTTAGGCTTCTTGGGGACCCTCTTTATCCTGAAAAAATGTAAGAACCCACACTCAGGATGATCCGTGAGCTATGGTAAAGATGAAACTCCTTGAACACTTACTGGTAGAGGTCAGGGGTAGGGAAAGAGGAGAGGGCAGCCATTCTGGGAGTCAGTACAGAATGGGCATTTGTAACCTAAAACAAGGCTTCTTATTTAGTAGTCTGGGGAATGCTAATGGCAAATGGAATGGCCATGGAGACAGAGTGAGGGATAGGAGCTGAGCTAGCAATAGGTATAAGGTTGGAAACTTGGTCTGAGAGAGGGATTGGGGAGGAGCTGATTGATGGGGTGGGGGTGGGGGTGGGAGAGGTAGTGGTGTTTGGGGGGGTTGGTGTCTGACGTCAGATGATCCCCTGAAAATTCTCCTGATGACGAGGCATAGAGTTACCTTCTTTCATTTATATCCTTTCCTTCCCTCCCACCTTTGCTTGGTATTGTCTCACACTGGACCTACGCACATACTCTTCAATCCACCTGTGCCAGCTTCTCCTTTGGGCACTGGAGCTCCAGGAAATCTGGGCAGCCTTAGAGGATGAAAAATTTGTCTGAGGGTTCAGACCCAAAACTTTCACCTCTGGAACAAAAAGGGGAGACGTGGGGAGCCCTGCCAACCTGCAGCAGGGCTGAAAAAGAGTTGCTTACCCAGAGGCTGCGAGGAGGGTGCATAAGAGAGACAGACCGAGAGTGGTGGAAAATAAAGTAGAGCCGTCTTTATTACCCCACGTACAAGATTTTACAGGACGCTTGCTAATTGTTTTTCCCCTGAGGACACTGTGCACTTCTTTGTGCCTTAGCCATGGGTGTATACCACTGCTTTTCTCCCTTATCTTGAGGACATAAAGTGCACACCTGTGTGTTTGAGCTCCTTCCTGGGGAATGGGGAACTGATCCAGGCCTGATAGCAGGCTCTTCAGCTGAGAGGGCTTATTCAGCCATCAGGGTCAGAGTCCCACTGGCCTGTGGTCCTCTACAGGGAGAGGCAGAGGAAGGAGGTGACCTTGGTAAATGCTTGGCTTCCCAAAAGGTAATTACAAACCAGCCTATCCACTTGTACTCACTGCTCTGAGTCCAATTTATTTCATTCCAAATCAAAAAAGTTTCCAGGAAAAAACCTCTAATCTTTTCTACTTTGCAATTTCCCAATTCCTCTCGAGCTCCAAAGCACTGTCCAGTAATGTCCCTAAGAACATCTAAGCCAAAGTAACTCCCCCCTCCTGCCCCCAATCTCATGTAGAACTCAAAGATCCCTCTAAATTCACCTGGTATATTCTGACCCCTTAATCTGACCCCAAATAAAACCATTGCCTGCACTATACAAGCAGAACTGGGGGCCTCATTGGAGAGTGTTAGCAGCAATAACGCAGGGGGTGGGAAAGAATTTAATCTTAGTTATTCTAATAGAACGGAGGAAGAACACAGAAAGTTGCTGTGATCATGAAGAAGATTGATCTGAGCCTTTATTTCCCATTTTTTCTTCTTGGACTCACCCCTTTACAAGAGCCACTCTCAAGACTACCCATCTTCTACTAGCTGGATCAGTGGGCTCTGGAGGTAGGGGAAAGCAGGGAAGGGTCAGCTAAAGGAAGGGCAGCCAATAGATCAGCTAATTTATCCTTGATAAAGAGGACCTGGCTAATGGTGGTTCACTTGAACTTTGATAAGTTCATTTCAAAAGCAGAGAAATTCTGGTCAAATCCTGAAGGAGTGAAGATTGCCCTATGTGATAAGGACTGAAAAATCACAGCCTCCCAGTTTCCCAATCTTGTTTAAATGGAACTCAGTGAACCATAGATAATTCTTGGGTTAGAGAAAAAAGCATCAAATTCAAAGAAAACATACTCATGGTATAGATTTATTTAAGAAGAAAAAAAAAGGAAACCACCACCACCACTACCAAACTGTTCTCGACAGGTCTTTTGTGAGAGGTAGAAGGGTAAAGTGAATAGAGTAGTATCCAGCTTGGAATCAGGAGGTTCAGGGATTGCCTCCAATTCTTTACTAGCTGTGTGACCATGGACAATTCACTTAACCTCTCTGAGCCTCAGTTTCTTTTCTGTAAAATTATAGCAGCAGCCTTAGAAAAATTGAATTCAAACACATATTTTCAGATGTTTACGATAAGCTAATGATAAACAATTCATGTAGAGGACAGTGGGTTGGCAGTTCAATGTCTAAACTAGGAGTGGGTAACCTGCAGCCTTGAGGCCACATGTGGCCCTCTAGGTCCTTAAGTGTGGCACTTTGACTGAAACAGTCCCCTAGTCTCCCATAGGTTCCCAAAGTGGGTGATTCCACCCCCTGGGAGGCACTGGACTGATCCAGGGGAGCAATAGTAGCCTTGTGTGCAATTGGAGGGTGTTAAATAAAAATTAGGGGGTGGTAGAAAATAAGGAAAGAAAATAAGAGAAGAATATTTTAAAAAACCATTTGTACATGTTTCACCTGTTGTGTAACAGAGTTAAAGTCATAGTGATTACATTATTTTCCAATAAACACATGAAATGTGAGCTACAAATAATCAGTGGTCAAGTCTGCCGACAGGTTTGTTAACAAACAAGTTAAGGAAACAAGCAGTCCCTTGAGAAGAGTTCTGGAGGTACTCAGGTGAGCAAATGGGTTGCTCGTTCACCTGGACGTGAGCCTCCTTCTTTCTTCTGGCAACAGCAAATGGAGAGGGAAAGAAGTATGAGGAAAATCTTGAAGGCAGACCAGACCGTTCTGTTACTTGGATGCTTCCCTTGGTGTCTGGTCTCGGTCCTCTTTACTACTTTGTCCTTGAAGGAAAACAAGGCTCTAACCTTGTTAAAGCTCTATTCCTCTCATTCTCCACCTTCCCTGAGAGGGTGGGGCTGATGAAATTTCAGCAAAAGTCAAGCAATGATCATGTCACTTCCCCTGTGGAAGATATCCCTGGGTAGAGCTACAGTCCAGGTAGCTCTTAATGCATTTGGGACTCCACAGTCTGAAGGGTCCCAAATGATAGATACTGTCTTCCCCAATATTAGGGCTGACATGCCAATGTTCCCTTGAAGGTTCTGTGAAACAAGTGGCATTTAAAAGTGCTTTGTGTATAATACCACACTAGCTAAATTCTCTAAACGTATTAAACAACATTTCCATGGGGATTATAGGCTGGATTCTCAGGGACCACAGAAGCGCACCACGTACACTAAGCCCAAGAATGAAACTCTTGAACCAGAACTGAAAATAATGAGTCCAAATGAATGCATTGGTATATTCTGAAGTTATGATTATGGACAAAATGTATATGAGATAGCAATAAAGGGTGGCATTCTAGGCCCTGCTTTCTCCTTACCAAGGAAATCCTAAAAGGTTCAGAGTTGTGCCACAGAGGATCTAGGAAAATGATATGGTAGTCTTTTAAGAATTTCCTAGTAGTTTATATAGAAAATATCATTTGAGGGGTGGGTAGGTGGCATAGTGACTAGAGTGCTGGCCCTGGAGTTAGGAGGACCTGAGTTCAAATCCGGCCTCAGACACTTAACACTTAGCAGCCGTGTGACCTTGGGCAAGTCACTTAACCGCAATTGCCCTGCCCTCCTCCCTCCAAAAAGCAAAAAAAAAAAAAAAAAAAAATTAAAGAAATTTGAGTCTCACAATGACCCAGTGAGGTTGATATGATGAATTTTATTATCTCCATTTTGTGGATGAAGAAATTGAAACTCATAAAGATTAAGTGACCTACCTATAATCGTACACCTAGTCAGAAACAGAATTTGAACCCAGGTTTGCCTAAATCCAAGTCCAACACTAACTACTTACTTTGTATTGCTGCTTCTCCAAAAGAGGTGAACAGAGAAGTGGGCAGGTCTGAATTGGGAGGAAAAGATTAAATGCTTGCCCATGCTTAAGATCTAATTGTGTAACACGAGGAGGGGAATTTGGGGATTAATCTGGTTTTCTGTACAGTTATACAAATGCCCCATTGTGATATACATACAAGGACTATTCTTCTTGTATCCAGGGCCCTAGTTCAATGTAAGGAGGCCAGTGTCTACTTAAGTTTCTGTCTGGAGCCAGGGGGAGTTTCAGCCCAGCTGGCTTGACCCTTCTGAGGTCAAGGGGATTGCATTGATAACTTGGGGATGAAAATTCTCTTTCCTTTGGAGCACTGGACTCTGTACCATCTTCAGGCCCCTAAAGACTCTTTGAACTGGGAAGATTCCTAGGGGAAATTGAGCTTGGAGCTCAATCTGCAGCAGAGGAGGGGATGTGGGGTGGTCCCAATATCTGATAGGGTATTAGTTAGAGGGTATACTGAAGATGTGTATTAAGGGGTTGGTGCCCAACCACTTGAGCACCTTGAAAAGTCTTTGAATATCACACAGGATTTTATATTGGATCCCAGAGATGATGGGGAGCCACTGGAGTTTACTGAATAAGTGAAGTAACATGGTCAGATTTCTTGCTTTAGGAAGATCATTTTGTCATCAAAGTGGAGGATGGAATGGAATGGGGAGAGACTCTTGGTAGACACTGCAATTTTCCCGCCATGACATGATGCAGACCTGAACCAGGGCAGTGGCAATGCCAGAGGAGAGAAGGGGAAGTATTTGAAAAATGCTAGGGAAGTAAAATCAACAAGCAACAGTTTGGATATGGAAGGTCAGGGACAGTAAGGAGTTATGGAAGATGCCTAAGTTTCATGCCTGGGCAATTGGAAGGGTTGAGATAGGGAAAACTGGAATGAATTTGTTTTTCTCCTGACTAATGACAGAGAAGAAATGGTCTTGGAATGCCAATCTTTTAGACATACAGGATTTAAGAACTGAGATGGACCTTAGAGGTCATCTAGTCCAATCTCCTCATTATACATTTGAAGAATCTGATGCCCACTTATTAAGTGAATTGCCTGCCTTCACACAGGTAGCAACTGAATCCAGGTTCTTTGACTTCAAATTTAGCCTCTTTCCACTGTATCATGATGCTTCTCCTGCCTGCCTAGAAGAGACTGGAGAAACCACATTTGGAAACAATAGCCTACCTGTGACCATTCAGACTAATATGCATAAGACCATAGATTTAGAGTTTCAAGTTGGAAGAGCTCTTTAAGATGATATAGTTAAACCCGATCATTTTCAGATAAAGACTCTGAGGACCAGCGAGGTTGTGACTTGCCCAGTCACCCAGGTTGTCAGTGGCGATGCTACGACTGAAGCTCACATCCTTTGACTTCAGAGCCAACTCTTCTTCCACCTTAGCCCCTTGAGAGGGCCTCTGAGAGAGTGTTCCAGAGTCCACTCTCTCAGGAAGGAAGGTGAGGCCAGTTAGACAGGAAGCTAAGAGGGGTCTAATTTGGGGGACATATTGATTACTTGATAAGCAATGTTGGTGCCACAGGAAGGGGAGAAACAAGAGGCTGGGATTAGGGTTGGATTTCTCTTCCGTATAAGAGTCTGGAATCTGTTACTGAGGCAAAGACGAGAGGGGCCAAGATCCCAATAGAGCTGCCATGGAGAAGGTTACCCAGTTACTCATGTTCCTGTGTGCTAAGGCCTTGACTGTTCAGGCTGCGGAAACATGTCCAGGTGAGTGAAACCCCCGAAGTAGTTTTGGGCATCTGATATTTCTGGGTTTATCACCATAGTCTCAGAGATGCATGTTTAGTTTCCTAATACATTTTACTGTCAAAGGAAGGAAACTAACATTTGAACTATTCCTTTTATTCTTCCTTTAAAATGAAAAAAAACAACAGATTTTTTTCATTTAAACATTATTTTATTTTTTGTTTTTATGTGACCGTCATTTCTGAATACCTCTCTCCATTCATTGGGCCATTCTTTGTTGTTGTTCAGTCATGTCCAACTCTTTGTGACCGCCTTTGGGGTTCCTTCTCCGGATCATTTTACAAATGAGGAAACTGAGGCAAACAGAGTTCAGTGACTTGTCATTGGTCACACATGTAGTAAGTATCTCAGATTTGAACTCAGATCTTTTTGACTTCAGGCCAGCACTCTATCCACTGTGCCACCATTTAAAAAAAATATGATCTTCATTCCTGAATACTTTTCTCTACTTTTTCTACTCATTGATATGTTCTTTGTAAAAATGATTAAAAAAAAAAAGAAGGAAAGAAAAGGCACTTTGGCAAAAGCCAGTCAACACTTTAGTCATATCATCTTCCACATCTAGAGTTCCCTACCTCTGCAAGGAATCAGCTGATCAACAAGCACTTATTAATCATTTGCGATGTTCCACTAAGCATAGAAATACAAAAAATACAAAGGTGGGAAGAAGGTACATTTTCTCAGTTTGATTTAGTCTCTTCTAATGTCCCTTGTCTGTGACTGAAGAGTTCAGAGTAAGTTTGTTCTTGATACCTTTTGTGTGTAAATTCCAGTTTCCACCTATTCCTCACAACTCATTCACACTCTAGGGTGTCAGTCACTACCTGAACCAAGGGGAGTGAGATCTAGTTCTTACTGAAAATTGAACGTGCTGATTAATTCAGACCATCTCCATTGGCAGAGCTCATCTTAATCTTCTCATAGAATCAGATCTGAGAAACCCAGAGAAATCAAATGAGATTTTTGAGTCTATCTGCTGAGCAAATTTTTCTGTTGGACAATTTTAGATTATAAGAAAATTAGAAATCTTACTATTTCCTTTATTTCTATTGTCTCTAGTTTAGGCAGATAATCTTCAAATTGAGACTCCCCAGTCTCAATTTCTAATCCAGACTTTAGGTTCATATTTCCCATTACCTTCTGGGCTGCTCCACTTGGAGATGTCCCAGTGTTACCTCAAATTAAACACTTTGAATTAAACATTCCATCTTCTCTCCCAAGAACATATCACTGCCTTCTCCCCAGCCATTTCTGTTAATGACAATTCTGGTCTCTTAGACCTTTAAGAGTTGCCTGAAACTTTATAATTCCCTTTCATTTTTCTCTTTTACCTTCTTTCCCCCCATTTCCACTTAGTAAACCATGTCCTAGGATTTCTTTCCAGAAAGGCCTCCTGGATTCATCTCCTTAACATTTTTATCAATTACTTGGACAAGGGCACAGGTAGAATCCTTATGGAATTTGAAGATGACTCAAAGCTAGATGGTGTGGCTAACCCACTGACAGATTCAGAATCTAAAAATATCTTTGTAGGCTAGAACATTGGGTAGCATCTGGGGGGTCTCAGTGGAGAGTAGCACTGGATTTGGACTCAGAAGATGAGTTCAAAGCCTATCTTTGCCACATACTACCTCTGTCATGTTGGGAAGTCATTTAACTTCTCGTAGCTTCAGTCTCCTCATCTAGAAAGTGGAAATTTTCTGAGTTAGATGACCTTTGAGATTCCTTCCTATATATTTCTCCCCCTTTCAGCTCTACTCCTAGAAAAAGCTTATTGCCTCTACTTCCGTTCCTCTCACTCCTCAACCTTTTGCAATTATGACTTTGATCTCATCACTCAACTGAAATTTCTCTCTCCAAAGTTATGGTGGTCTCTAATTGCTAAATCTGATAGTCCTCTCTTAATTCACATCCTTTTTGACCTCTCTGCATTTGAAACTGTTGGCCTCCTCTTCCTGGACACTCTTTTTTTTTTTTTAAATCATACTACTGTCTCTTGGTTCTCCTACTCAGTCCCCTTTGCTGACTCAGCACCAACAACACAAATTCTAATAGATTTACCTGAAGGGTCTGTCCTAAGGTCTCTTATTCTCTCCTGTTCTCTTGGTGACCTCATCATCTCCCATGTTTAACTATCATCTCTATGCAAATTACTCGCAAATGTATAGATCCAGTCCCAATCTCTTTCTTGAGCTTCATTCCCCCATTACCAATTGTCTATGGGACACTTTAAAGTTGATGTCCCACAGACATCTCAAACTCAACATGTCCAAAACAGAACACTGTCTTTTTACTTTAAATTACCTGTTTTTCAGACTTTTCTATTTTAGTTCAAAGGTAACCAACCACCATTCTTCTAGCTTCCTGGTTTTTAAACTTACTATTTTTCTCTGCTCTCTTTCCCTCATTCCACACACCAAACCAGATGCTATCTTGACATTCTCACACCAACCACTTCTTTATATTCATAAAACCATGACCTTAGTTCATCCTTCCTCATTTTTAACCAACTGACCTCTTTGCTGAAAGTCTCTCTCCTCTCCAGTTTATCCTCCATGAAGCTGACAAAGTGATTTTCCTTAAATGACCAGTGGGGCAAAGTAACAAAGAGATGAATTTAGGTTTTGCATCAGGAAAAACTTCCTAGCAATTCCAACATGGCATGGGCTGTGTCAAGAGATGTTCCTTCATTGGAGGAATTCAGACAGAGGCTATATGAAGACCTGCCAGGTATGTTGTAGTAGGGATTCTATTATCATAGGTATGGGTTAGATCAGATAGCTACTGAACTTTGCTATTCTTCACTGGCTCAGACACCATTGGAGTCCACACCTTTATTGCATCACTGCAGGAGTGCTACCACCTTGTCCTCACTGGTATACTTGCCTTCAGTCTTCTCCCTTTCAACCCATCCTGTGTTTACTACCATTACGTTAATCTCCCTTTTATCTTTCCTCACTTTTTTATTTTCCTTCCTTCCAAAAGACTCTCTATTACTTCCCAAAAAAGCCAGGGTCTTCATCTTGACATCCAAAGCCCCACCCACCTCTCTTAACTTACTTCCTAGTAGTCTCTAACACTTCCCGATGACCCTCACCCAAACCAGATTTGTTCTTGTTTGCCTTTCTTTGATCGAGATGCTTGCAATGCTTTCACTGACCTCTCTCTTCCTTTCTATTCGTCTAGATTCTAAACTTACTCAAGGCCCACCCTAAGACTTACTTCAGACCAAATCTTTACTTTGATTTTATTGAGTGTTTAGGTTCTGAAGGATACCATGCTATTTTACACTTAGTTGTATGTTTGCCTTCATTTTACAACTCTTCCAGGGCAAGGCTCATCCTCTTCTTTACTCTTCCCAGGAGTTAATAGTTATCAGGAAGACAAGATTGAAAATACACATGAATAAAATCAATATTTACTTAGTATACAAAGGAAAATTATTATTATAATAGTCAGCATTTGTTATAATCTGTCACTTACAATTTGCAACACTTTCCCATTTAGTGTCATTCTCATTTATCTCTACAAAAATCCTGTCAGGTAGTAGTGGACAAATGTGGAACTGTATATTAAATAATTAATCAACCAAGACTTATTAATTAAACTTTGATCATATGCCAGACTCTGTGCTAGGAGCTAGGAATATCAAAACAAACAAAAAAGACAAAAAAAGTCTTCATGAAGTACATATTAAAACTGTTAATGACTTTTTTCTTTTTACCTGCTATTTTAATTGGGACTGAAAAATAAATTGATTGAGGGTAGAGCAATGACTTTATACCATTGTATGCCCAAGTTAAAAAATGTCTGCTAAATTTATGATTCACTCTTTGCAGATGTGAAGATTGTGGGTCTTGGGGCTTCTGAAAAACTCACTATCCTTCAAGGCTGTCCTGGACTTCCTGGAGCAACTGGTCCTAAAGGAGAAGTTGGACCTCCAGGAATGATAGGTATCTTTCTAAGAACACAGATATTGATAGAAATTGGGAGTGATGTACTTGTTGGTGTGCCATCCTGGAGAAGGGGGATTATTTTCAGAATTCTAGGCACTTTACCTATATATCATTTTAATTGATAAAAGGAAGTTAGTAATGCTGTTTTAAGTTGTGGTTGCATGGACCAATTAGCCAGGCTTTCTGTGGGTGTGGGTAATAAAGTGGGTACAGATTAGTAAATTTATCTAGTCATTTATCTAATTAGGTTTCTTTTTCCTATGAGGATCTAATGTAAATAAAATGATATAAATAGTAATTAATTTATATTTATATGCATAATGCATATTATAGACAATGTGGGGTAGTGGCTAGAAAATTTGACTTTGAAGTCATAAAAACTTGTATTCTAGTCCTACTTCTAAAACATACTGGCTGTGTAACCTTGGGCAAGGTGGCTTAATCTCTCAGTGATTTGGAGGCAATATTCTAAGATTATAAATTGCAGAGAAGTTGCAGACTCTCACTGATAAAGAGAGTTTCTCACCTTGGAATTTCTTATGCCAATGAAATCACTGGTCCAATCCCCAATCCCTATGTGTTGCATATGCGAGTTAGGCATTATACATTACAGATAATATAATATACTATAGTAATATATTATATTTTATTAAAATTCCTCAACTATTTATTTTTTTGGGAAACATCTTCCTTAATATTCTCTTTTTAATTTTAAGAGCACCTTGGTCTAAATACCTAAATGCCCAAACATAGCTCATTCCCTTAACTCTCTTATTATGCCCCTCCTTCAGCTTAACCCCTCTAACACATTCTAAGTTCCAAGCTCCCATTCCCAGTATTTCTCATGACTAGGAGAAAAGGTAGAAAAAGTAATTGAGCCATGTGCTGTATTTTACCATATCATCTTTCCCGGTGACTGTTTTTTTTTTTTGTTCCATACAGGAAAGAGCTACTTTGGCACCATTCTTCTAAATTACTCACCCCCTCCCTCCATTAAATTCACTTTTTATGTACAAATTAATTTGCACTTGTTTTTGAATGGCTAAAGATTATCTTTTACTCAGCTAAACTATGACTAGCCAATCCCTCAATACCTAGCCCAAGAAACTCTCAAACCTGGCCTTCTACCAGGAACATCTTCGAGTCAACAGATACTTTCTTTCTCTGAACATTTTTTTAAAGGCACAAATGAAAAAAAAAATTGAACAGATTTTTAAAAAACTGAGTTGTTTAATGGTTTTCTTCCCAAGAAGGAACAGAGGAAGAGGTAGGACAGGATCATGTAGGTCATAGCATTTTAGAACTTAGGACTGAAAACAGAAGTTTAGTCTGTCTCAGTAGAAGGCCCCATCCCTCATTCACATGGCTCATGATATCCAGCAAATAAGAATTTCTGAAAGCCTTATAACTGTGCAAAGAAAATGACAGTGTGAGTGCTGGATGGGTGAAGGATCATTTCCTGGATGAGCTTTCCTGATATTAACGGAAGGGACATGGTTTTACAATGATTTTTTCACTTGTTTCCTGTTTTCTTCCTTGTTCAGATTTAGAGAAAAGGTCCAGAGAAGAACAGGTTGAATAACCTTGACAGTCACGCCTATTTTGGAGGATACAGTTTATTTTTACCTCTTTTCCTCTTTTATTTTTGAATTGAATTAATTTGTTATAGGACCAAATATTTATTTTTTCTCCCTCCCACTGACTTCCTGCTCCCCTCCCCACTATTGAGAAAGAAAAAAAAGCTTGTAATAAATAAGCATAGGTAAGAAAAAAATCCTGCATTGATCCTGTCCAAAAGCATCTATCTTGTCCTGCGCCCTGTGTTCATCACCTCTGTCAGGAGGTGGGTTACATGCTTCATCTTTGGTCCTTTGGAATTGTGGTTGGTCTTAAGTTTTTCAAAATTGTTCAACAATGTTGTTATTACTGAATAACTTGTTCTTGGAGTTCTACTCATGCTGCCTACATGGGTTCATACAAGTCTTCCCAGGCTTTTCTGGAACCATTTCTTTAGATTGTAAGCTCTCTGACGTTAGGGACTGTTTTAGTCTCTCTTTGTATCCCCAATACTTAATTCAGTGCCTGGCACATAGTAGATGCTTAATAAATGTTTATTTATTGATGTATTCTTATAGTGCAATATTATTGTGTCCTAGACTCCTTTGGTGGTCTGCTGATGCCTTTTCTTAGAATAAAGTTTTAAAAAATCTTCTCCTTGTGATAAGCACCTTCTTAGTTTCCAGTTCTTTGCTGTTAGGAAAAAAGCAGCTAAAGATATTTTTGTGCGTTTGGCCTCCCAGCAACCCTGAATTTGGGGTTTTATTGTGGTTCCAAAGCAAAATCTTCCCTATCTAGCCTTGCATAGGACATCCGTACAGGAAAGAGGACCAGATGCAGGGAGGAGGAGAAAGTAGCCAAGGATAAGCTATCTGCACATATGTTCTTTATGTTTGGTGGGTGAGAAAAGAGATTTAAGCAGAAGAACAAAACATAAGAACCAAGGACTCTTATTCAAAGGTCCCTTCCTATTGAAACAAAGATCATGTGATCAGACTTCCCCATTTTATGGATGAGGAAACTGAAGCCAAGAGCGGTTAAGTGACTTGCAGAAGGTCATAAGGGGCAGAACCAATACTCAGGTCCTCTGTCTTCAAATCCAGGCTTTTTTCTATTGAGTCACATAGAAGGTAATAGAACCAGTATAGGATTAGGGCCTTTCAAGTTTATTCTTAGGCCAGTAATATAATTGCTATTTATTGTAGTCAATACAACCCTGGTTTGCAGCAAGCTAGTAACACTACTGGGGGCTGCTGACCACTTAGGAGAGTAAACATGGACGCCTCAGGGACTGGACTGGATAGATGACCCCTTAAACTGTTGGAGGGAATGGAGCTTAGAGGAGTCAGTCAGTACTTTTGGGGAGACATGTTTTTTAGCATTTTTTTTTTTTGTATTTATAGGGGAAAAAGGCCACCCTGGGAACCCAGGAGAGTCAGGACCACATGGTCCTAAAGGTAAGAGGGCCAGAATGGAAGACAAATAATCTCCAGGTGAGACCTCAATGTGTTTTTGGGGGCATTCTGGGAAGATGACAGAGTAGATCAGAAATTTCCAGGCCACGTTTCTCTTGAGCTGCAGCAGTAAGGGAGATCACCTGGATTCTTTGTTCCTAGAGACTCAATTTCTCTCAGGTGGGAAAAACATGTATTTCTTCTTCTAGGCCCAGAGGCTCATATAACTGGTAGATCTCTAGAACAAAAACCCCAGGCTTAAGTTTTCCCCTAGAGCCCAAGTTTGGAAAATTTTGCAAACCATGAAACAAAGTTGTACCAAACAGAACTCCATATGTTTTCCTCCTAACTTACTCTGGTGATCCAGGTATACGATAAACTAAGGAACCAGCATCTAACCTAGCTAACAAGCTTCCAGAAAGCAAGCTGTGTTTAAGTCTGTGGAAATGAAGACTCTGGATGGAAGACCCATGGGGTGTGTCTCAGGTTATCTCAGCAGTCAGGGGCAATCTCTCCAAGTCCATAGTCAATTCCTACTGTGGTTAACTGTCTCCATTTCCACTCAGAAAATAGCCAATGTGAACTGTGCTGTTCCTTTTCTGCAGTTTCCCGAGTTGGGCCCTTGTAAGAGGTTGTAATCTTGGGTTATTTATTTAGTTCTGAATCAATTTCCATCCCTAGGAGACAAAGGAGATCCTGGGATGCCTGGAAGAATAGGTAAGGCTCTATTTCTACAGGTCTATGATTCTATTACCTGTCCTCTGGTTTATTCCAGGGCCAATCAGGCCTCTATTTGAAATGTATAGGCATTAAGGTTAGACCTGAAGAATTTTCCATGATGAGGATTCTAAGATGTGGTAATGCATTACTGAAGGAGCTTTTTAAATGGAAATGCTAAGAAATGCCATGCCTAGAAGTAGGGGGTGTGCTCTAGGTAGAGCAGATTTGGGGGGGGGATTATAATTACCCCCATTACAAAGACAAAATGAAAGGCAATCTCTTTCCTCTATGAGTTTATGTTCTCTGGAAGGAAAATATAGCATGGAAACAGATAAATATATACATAACAATAATAGCTAATGTTTATGTAATGCTTTAAGGTTTGCAAAGAACTTTACAAACGTTGTCTCATTTGGTTTGCACAACCCTGAGAAGTAGGGGCATTTATTATTATTACCCCTGTTGTATAGATTAGGAAACTGAAGACAAGAAAGGTTCAGTGATTTGCCCAGAGCCACACATCTAGTAAGTATCTGAAGCAGAATTTGAACTCAAATCTTTCTGTCTCCAAGTCCAACACTATCTATGGTGGTGCCACCTGATGATCGTTCGAGGAGGGAGAGAACACTAACCGTTTTCCCAGACAGGGTCCATCCTGGGCATCGAGCTCTGTCTCTGTATGTTTGTGTGTATGCAGAGAGATGAAGGGGGACATAGATTGCTTTTAGCCTTGGGAATAACTGCGATCATAAAATGTTATGGTGGAAGAGAAACAGCCCTGAGATCATGGTGTTCTCTGCGTCTAAGAGATAAAAAGACAAGACCTGGGGAGCTCCTTATATAGATCTATCCTCTGATGCTGGCAATATTACTGAGTTGGGAGAGGGCAGGAACAATTGGGAACGAAATTGCCATGACCCCCCCCAGCCTGGGGCTCTGCGATAGGGTGGGTAGTGCGGGTTCTTAGGTTGTTTTTCAGTCATGTCCTACTCTTCATGACTGCATTTGGGGTTTTCTTGGCAAAGATACTAGAGAGATTTGACATTTTCTTCTCTAGCTCATTTTACAGGTGAGAAATTGAGGCAAACAGGGTTAAGTGACTCGCTCAGGGTCACACAGTAAGTATCTGAAGCCAGATTTGAACTCAGGAAGATGAGTCTTCCTGACTTTAGTCCTGGCAATCCATCCACTGTTCCACCTAGCTGGCTTGACATCTGTATTATTGTAGAAATCCTATTGTGGAGATATGAAAACAACATCAGAATCAGGGTACAAGATTGGACAGTGGAAAGAGCCCTGTTTCTGGAATTAGAGACTAGAATTTGGAGTCTGCAATCTGGTCTGAAGTCAGGAAGACCTGAGTTCAAATCCATCCTCCCTTACTAGCTGGGCAAGTCATTTAATCTCTATCTGCCTTGCTTTCTTCATTTGTAAAATGTAATAATAGCAACTACCTCTCAGGGTTGGTCAGAGGATAAGATGAAATTAAAAAAAATATTTTTAAAGTGCTTTGCAAATCTTAAGACACTATATAAATGCTAGCTATTGTTATCTAAAAATTTGCTTTCAATGCCATGTTCATAGTAGGTCCTTAATAAATGTCTGCTGCTGGGGTGGCTAGGTGGCACAGTGAATAGAGCACTGGCCCTGGTGTCAGGAGCACCTAAGTTCAAATCTGACCTCAGACACTTAACACTTACTAGCCATGTGACCAATTGCCCTGCCCTCCCCCTCCAAAAAAAGAGCAAAAAATAAATAAATGGCCGCTGCATTGTATTGTGTTATTATATCGTATTGGATGTAGTCATAGCCTAAAAGCAAAATGTTAATGAGGGTCCTCATTTCCAAGCATTTAATTATTTTCTTCCCTTGTATAGGTGAGGAGCTGGAAACTCAGCTGTGCAAGACAGGTGAGTGCTTCTCCTGACTTCCTACCCTTCCACTTGACTCAGGGGCTCATTTTTGCGCTGTTCACGCCCAGGGCCAGAAGGTTCAGATCTGTTCAGTTCCTCATTTCCAGAGGAGAACCAGCCTAAAGTTCCTCAGGGCTTAGGGGACTCTGAGAGACTCTGTCAGCCTATTTCTTCCACCACTCAAAGGCATGCGAGAGCAAGTGCCACTCCCCGACACGTGCTCACTCTCCCCTCCCATCTTTCCACTGCCAGGGGCTTCCAGTGGCACCCAAAGTTGGAGCGGCAGGGGATCTGGGACAGGTGGTCTTGTCCCTGTCCATTTCTTACCCTTTTTCTCCCCAGGGTCAAGAAATTGTAAGGAGCTGCTGGGTAAAGGGAATACCCTCAGTGGCTGGTATACTATCTACCTCTCTGATTGCAAATCTCTGACTGTGCTGTGTGACATGAGCACTGATGGAGGGGGCTGGACTGTGAGTATGAGCCCAGCTCTTCCAGGGCATCTATCCTGCTGCCCTGGATTGCTGTTTCTGCTGCAGTTCACTCTCCTTGCCTCCTGTCCCTCAGGAAACAGATGCTTCTAAGAAAGTCAGGTTTGCAGTTCTGATCTAGAGTCTCAGTTCTGATCCCACCCACATGCAAGCACTCAGGCTAACCTGCTTGTCTCAGCAACACTGACCTGAAAGGGAAAGGGAAGGAGGGCAATAGGAGGTTTCCATAGTCACTGTGGGGAGGGAACCGGGGATCACCTTAAATGAGTGCTTGGGGTTGAGCCTGGCCATACAGTGGGTAGAGCCAGTTTGGGCCTAGGGTTACAGCCATCAATCAGCTTTAGGAAACCCAGCTGAACCATTACCTTTTTTTGGGCGATCCAAGCTATGTCTCAGCCTGGGATAGCTGTGCTCTGAGGAGAGAGGCAATCATCTCGTGTGAAGGTGGGGAACTGTACCTTATTGGAGGGTTCTACTGGATAGGGTTCCTGGACCTTGCTTTTGGGAGACCAATGAACAGCTCATGTTATTGGTATCAGGGGCTTAGATTTTTATCCTGTCCTTGGGAGGGAGAAGGGAAGAGGGAAGCAGGAACACTTATTTGGAATTGGGGGGAGGTGCTTCCATTTTTTCACAGGTTTTCCAGAGACGGGCTGATGGGTCTGTGAACTTTTTCCGATCCTGGGCTGCTTACAAGAAAGGCTTTGGCAGCAGACTGGGGGAATTTTGGCTGGGAAATGATAATCTTCACTTGCTAACAGTTCAGGGTGAGGTTCCAGGGTCTGGGGGGAGAGCAACAGTTCTGGTAGGACTGCCTTGTTTCTCTTCTCTTCCTGGGTATGGAATGGGGAGGACTTTGGGTTAATAGGCTCCTCCCAGATCAATAGGAGCCTGGAGAAGTCATGGGACAACTCGATTCTGGGAAACTCCTTAGTGAAGCTAGGTGGTCTCGATAAGCTTTGGGGAATGACTATCCTTGCTATCTTAAATGGCTTAGCCAGGCCAAAGACAGACCAGGCAAGTGGCTGTCTGAGACAAAACATGTATGGAGACAAAACAAGGAATATAATTTAATGCTTTAAAAAATAAATGCAAATATTTTAGCTACAGAAAATTCTGCCTTCAGGGACCTAGGCAGTAGTTGTCTCCTCTATTACAGTGAAGACTTGGATGTTTCTCATTCTGTGGACATTAATAAATGAGATACAGTTTTCAATTCTGATTTAAGATGCCTAAGTATCTTATAGTTCTGGGACTGAGGTTTGGCAAGACATTGAGGGATATGGAATGACCCATTAGAGTTTTCAACTCTACTGGAACATAAGATCTGTCCTTATTTCCCATACTGTGAGCCACAGGGACTCTCCAAATGTTGTAAGTCTGGTGAGGGGTGATGATCCAAAAGGAGTAGAAGAAAGATGCTAAGGAGGGAAAGGATTCCCTTTTGCTACATTGTGCTTACTCCCAGGAACCTAAGGTCTATTCCCTCTCCACCCACCTACCCTTGGCAGCACGAGGCGTGATAGATGAGGTGCTGTCCAACTTTCTCACTTAGATGACAGTGAACTCCGAATTGACCTCCGAGACTTTGACCACAATCATCACTTTGCCAAGTATAGTTCATTCCAGGTTGCTGGAGAGACTGAGAACTACAGACTGAGTCTGGGGGCCTTTGTGGATGGAAATGCAGGTGGGTAAAGGATTGATCCACAATTCTACAAGGGAGAGAAAAATCAAGGAATGGTAGAGAATTATGGAACACAACATATAATGACCCTGAGGATCATTATGAAAATTTGTAAATATGGGAACGATCTATGATTTCTTTCGTTTGGGGACTCTCTCCACCAACACTGATTGCCACCCTGTATATAACATAGTAGGTGTGTCCTAGGGAGTTGTTTGATGTCCACAGAGGTTAAATGACTTGCCCGGGGTCACACTAATAGCAAGCATCAGCGGCAGCCCTGATAATACCTTTTTATTGCTTAAAATACACAAATGTCTTATCCCAGCTCTGGTCAACTAACCAGAGTCAAATCTCTTCATTAGTACTTTTAATTTTTGGAGCCATTTTTCACCTAATGTATCATGCCTTTTGATTTGTTTTAGCAAAGTGTAAAGGGAGATTTAAACATAAATAAGACACAATTCCTGCTCTTAGGGAATTTCTAGTTTAGGGGTGGGGAACCTGCAGCCTTAAGGCCACATGTAGCCTTCTAAATCCTTAACAAATCCTTGTTCTGTGAAGTTTGGAGTCAGTCAAAGGACCATACTTGAGGACCTAGAGGGCCACATGTCACCTCAAGGGTGCAGGTTCCCCACCCCTGGCATAGAGTTACTAATGAAAGGGCCATGGTAGAGAAAGTCTTGTGGAAATTCAGTGGAACCTAGAGAGAAATGAAGACATGGTTGGCCTGAACCTCCTCCTTAAATTGGAAGGTCTGGGAGGAACCAGCCAATCAGAGGGAGGAGCCATGGGGGTGTAGGGCACTTCCAATGTGAGATATAGTACAGGAATGGAGACTGCACCTGATTTCATTGATATAGGGAGCTCCTGGATGATGAAACTCCCACCAATGCAGGTCAACAGCTTCTCTGAGAAACTTCTAGGCTTAAAAGAGTCATCTAGCTAGGTTAAGTGACTTGTCCAGAGTGACATTTGTCAGAGGGAAGACACCAACCCATGTCATCTTCACTCAGAGGTCAGTTATCTATTGACTATGCCATGTTGCCTCTCAAACATTAGGCAAACAACAACAAAAGACATAGTTTTTTTTTTTGCTTTTTTGTTGGAGGGGGGAGAGCAGGACAATTGGGGTTAAGTGACTTGCCCAAGGTCACGTGGCTAGTAAGTATTAAGTGTCTGAGGCTGGATTTGAACTCATGTTCTCCCGACTCCAGGGCCGGCGCTCTATTCACTGTGTCACCTAGCCACCCCAAGGACCTTACCTTCTATGAAATAAAATACAGTGGGTAGGTTAGAGAGATACTAACAATTCTATCTGCACAAGATTTCTGTGGGATTTATAGGGCATGTAGTATCATGCCTATTTTACAGATGAGAATATGAAAGCCTAGGGAGAGCATGAAACTTGCTGACAAATGGCCAGTAAATAGAAAAGTTGATGTCAAAACATGACATGTCAAAAAATCAAATCATGATTCTTAGCCCAGAGTGTTTTTTTAAACCACTATCATTGCAAAATTCTGTTTCCTAATTTCATCTGGGGCTATATAACACGCTGTACTCTTTAAGAAGGAGCTTAGTTCATAGTTCAGCAAAGCCATCAAATCCCTTCCCCAAACTCCTCAGGAAGGGTCAGTGATTCATTGACTTTGTCCACTAGGATTTCCTCCATTACAGTTTTGATATATTGCAGGCTGGCATGAGAAGTTAAATGGGAATTTTGGGGGAGTTTTGTGGAAGCCACAGATGATACAGAAAAAAGTTTAGAAACTCAGAAATGCATAAAATATGTGTATAGTATTATATGATGCAGCCTATGACCAAATACTTAACCCAAATTTTATAAGAAGGTACTGTAAACACCCCATAAAAGAAAAAGAAAAAAATATCAGACTTCTTCTCTGGTACAAAGGGAGGACCAAAAAATTTTATTTGGATTTTCTGGATGGGAGAACTATACCCCTACCTCCCTACCTCCTCCCAAATGTGGAAAGGATAGCTGTCCTCCATGTTACTTACTTTGGGAAATGACCTATCTGTATTTGCTGACAATGACTTCCTGCAGGTGACTCTCTGATGTATCACAACCACTTTGGCTTCACTACCAGAGACCGGGACAATGATGCGTATGAGGGCAACTGTGCCATGACCTACCAGGGGGCCTGGTGGTACAATGATTGCCACTTGTCCAACCTCAATGGTCAGTACCTGAGAGGGCCCCATGAGAGCCCAGCTGATGGAATCAACTGGAAGACGGGTCACGGGGACAACTACTCCTACAAAGTGTGCGAGATGAAGCTTCGGCCCACTTAGCTGTCAGTGGGATGGCAGGTTCTCTGGGAGTTCTCCCAGTGATCTGGAATGTGGTAGGGAGAAAATAGATAGATCCTCTGGGCCCAGAAAGGAGAGCTAGCATCATTACCTAGATTTTCACCCTGGATTGCTATGCCCCCTGAGATAAGTGAATGAAAAAAAACATTTAACAAGCACTTTCTGTGCAAAGCAATACATTAGGAAGGAGGGAAAGTAGAAGACTGAATTCCACTCCAACACGTTATCCTGCAATGAGTCCAGGGACCCTTGGGCCTTCTCTCTTTGAGCTTCGTTTATACTCACATGCATCTGAGATAGGTTCTCTTTGTGCCTTGTCGTCCTCATTGGATCACTGCTGACAGGCTGAAGAATAACGGGGACATCAAATGCTAGGTATCTGCAGGCTCTGTCTATTATTCAAAACTTCCTTGAAGATCTGGGTCATCTTGGAAATTTTTAGCTTTTATTCTCAGAGGATTATTGTTTTAATATTTAATAAAATATAAAAGCATCCAACTTTTTACTGAAATATAAGAAGAAAAGATATTTTTCTCACAGAAAGAAAGCTGGTGTTATTTTTCTACAAAGGAAAAAAAAGGGGAAAGGGAGTTCAGCCTCTTTTCCCAAGTTTCAGTGCACATTTTTAGATTCTTCTGGGGCTCAGGCTGAGGAGACCCAAAGAGACTCCTTAACTGGCCAGTGTAGCTTGCCCTGAAACCCATTCTTAGCTGAGTGACTTGTGGCTCTCCTTCCATTCATTCTTTTCCCTAACAGAATCTGTAGACACTCGCTGGCTTCATCTTTTCCCTACAACACCCCCCCCATCCCCCAAAGGGTCTGATGACATGTTGTAACTTCAGGGTTGTACTCTGGGGATGGGTGGGAGCAGACATTCTATGGAGCTGGCTGTAGGGCAGAAGCAAACAAATTGACAGAAGTTACAGGGAGGTAGCTTTGGGCTTGAAATAAGGAAGACGATTTTTTTTTGGTGTGAGGTAATTGAAGTTAAGAGACTTGTTCAGGGTCATAGAGCTAGTAAGTGTTAAGTGTCTGAGGCTAGATTTGAACTCAGGTCCTCCTGACTTCAGGACTAGTGCCCCAGAATTTTTTAATAATGAGGATTTTCCAGCAGTGGAACTGACTACTTCATAATAATAATAATTATGGCTAGCATTTATATAGTGCTTTAAGGTTTTCACAAAGTACCTTACATTATCTTGTTTTAAACTCATAACAGCCTCATGAGGTAGATGCTGTTATCCCCATTTTATACTTTTAGCAGGTGAGGCAGACAGAGGTTAAGTGAATTGATCAGGATTATATACCTACTAGTCAACAAACATTTATTAAACATGGACTGTGTGCCACACACTGTACTAAGCACTGGGGATATAAAGATAAAAGGATTTCATTTTTGGAGGCAATTAGGGTTAAGGGACTTGCCCAGGGTCACACAGCTTAGTAAGTATCTGAGGCTGGATTTGAACTCAGGATGATGAGTCTTCTTGACTCTAGGCACAGTGCTTTATCTACTATACTACCTAGCGGCTCCAAGACAAAAGAATTTCAAGGAGCTTACAGTCTAATGGGGGAGATTACATGTAAACAAGTTATATACAGGATAAATTGAAAATAGTCAACAGAGGGAAGGCAAGAGAATTAAGAGGGATTATCGGAAAGGCTGCTTGTAGAAGGTGAGGTTTTAATTGGGATGTGAAGGCAGCCAGGGAAGCCAGGAGGCAGAGATGAGGCGGATGAACATTCCAAACATGAGAAACAGTCAGTGAAGATGCCAGGAGATAAGAGATGGAGTGTCCGGACAAATAGCAGGGAGGCCAGTGTCACTAAATCAAAGGGCAGATAAGGGGGTACAAGGTATAAAGACTGGAAAAGTAGGAAGGGACTAGCTTATGAAGGGCTTTGAACACCCAAGAAAGGCGTTTATATTTGATTCTGTAGGTGATAAGGAACCACTGGAGAATCTGAGGTAGGATTTGAACTCAAGTCTTTTTGCCTCCAAGTTCAGCATCTATCCACTATACCCACTAGCTGCTTGGGTAGCAGTCCTGCAGTGGTGATCTCTCTTGTCACTGGAAATATTTGAGCAGGGGTTCAATGTAGCTATGGATGCTTTTGAGGGACTTCCTGCAAGGAGTGGGAGGTTGGACTAAATGACCTCTGAGATCATTTCCAAGTGTTTAGATTCTAAAATCTTTGATTCTGTGAGGGATGTAGAGTCACTGGAGGAATGAAGGAGAAAGAGTGAAAGAGTAGAGACAGAAAGTGAGGAATGATGTTAATGGGGGAGTTAGTGAGCACAGATGGAGGTTAGCAGGAGAGAGAGAGAGAGAGACAGAGACAGAGAGACAGAGAGACAGAGAGAGAGAGAGAGAGAGAGAGAGAGAGAGAGAGAGAGAAAGAGAGAGAGAAAGAGAGAGAGAGAATGAGGGAGAGAGAAAGAGAGATGTCTCACAGCTGTCCTTGGGACCCATGACATGCACCTAAGGGAAAGGGGCAATCTGGTCCAATCTGGTACAAGCAATCTGCAATGAGGAAGGGCCTTGAATTAAATCAGAGAACAGGGGAAGTACAAGTGGAATAGAAAATCCCAGAGCAAGGCTAATCTAGGAAGCTACAGTCATGTTCTTGGGCAACAATTCAGTCTTGGCCATTACTGGGAACTGCTTGTAATGACTGAGGTGACCTGACTAGTCTCTCAAAGGAGCTCTCAGAGTCTATATGGGGAACATGACACCTATTCTTTTTTTTCCCTTTCACTTAATAGTATTTAATTTTTTTCCAATTACATGTAAAGATAGTTTTCAACATTCATTTTTATAAGATTTTGAGTTCCAGATTTTTCTCCCTCCTTCCCCTCCCCTCTTCCTAGGACAGCAAGCAATCTGGTATAGGTTATACATGTATGCGGTCAATAGCTTAGAACTAGGAAACAAAGGAGACATCTCTCTGGATGGAAACATATCAGGGATTTTCTGGTTCTACAACAACAGAGCTCAACATTTATTCCCAAATGTTGGGCATGTTAAATATATTTCCACATTTGTCATGTTGTGCAAGAAGAATCAGAAGAAAAGGGAAAAGCCATGAGAAAGAAAAGCCAAAAACCAAAAAGTGAAAATAGTCTGCTTCGATCTGCATCCAGACTCCCTATGGAGTTCTTTCTCTGGATGTGGATAGCATTTTCTAGCATGAGTCTTTTGAAACTGTCTTAGATTGCTGAGAAGTACTAAGTGCTGTTTCCACATATAATGTTCTACTAGTTCTGTTGACTTCACTTTGCATCAGTTCATGTAGGCATGACCCTGTTCTTATTCAATATACCCTGCATTTGTTCAAAATACTGAGGGTGTGTGTGTGTGTGTGTGTGTGTGTGTACACATGCCGTGCATGTACTTTCACAGTCAATAGCTTAGAACTAGGAAACAAAGAGGGCATCTCTCTCGATGGAAAAATATCAAGGATTTTCTGGTTCTACAACAACAGAACTCAACATTTATGTTGAGAAAAGAGCAACAGAGCTCAACATTCACAAATACTGGCTATTGTTAGCAGAATATCTTACAAAAGCAATTCTACCAAACCATGTTACTTTTCATAATCCTATTTGTATTTTTAGGCATCTTTTTTGGTCTCGTCTCTCCTCTCTCTAATCCGTCTTCTATATACTCCTCAGAGTGACTTTCCTAAAGCTCACCTCTCTTTCCTCAGTAAACTCTAGTGGCCTCTTATGGTCCCCACACCCAGCTCAGTTAGAGACAGATCAGTTCAACTCCAAAGCTACCACCCTGCTTGGACCCTTCTCTGGACTGATGTACCTCTGTTTTCCCCTTTCTGTTTCTTATGCTCTGTTCTTTCCTCCCTTCTTTTCTGCCTGGTTATAGTTCCCCTTCCTCTATTTCCTATTCAGTGTTTTCTGAGATTGTGCTGTTGCAACAGGAACTGTACTTTTTTCCCAGTTCGAGCGCCTGAAGGTTGGCAGAGACCAAGCAATTGGTATAACCTGAAGGGACAACCCTTGTTCCCTATAGTGCTGCCCCTTCCTGCCTTCTTTCTCTCTTGAGGCCATTTGTTCACAGCTTGGACAACCTGTTCTTTATCCAACGTGTTAGTGCTGTCCCCTGGTGGCCACATCTAGGATTGCACTTGATTAGGATGGCATGTGAGTTTAAAATGAGAATATCTCCTTGACCTGCTGTCCTCTCCTTCCTTCCCTCTTCAAATACTCAACCCCGTGGTTTATATATTCGGTAGTACTGGGCTTTTTATTTCTGTACATTGGAAACCTACTCTGGAGTTGGAGGGACTCGGAATTCCTGTGAGCGAGGTCCCTTTCCATGTTCCAATTTCAGGTCCTTAATTATAGGTTGAGGGGTTGGTGGTAGGTGACGTCATTAAAATGGAGGCGCTAAAGTAGCAGATGTGAGCGTGTCTGTCCCCAATTGGGTTGACCACAAAGTCGAGGTCTTTAATCTAGGTTATCTAAAGGACTAGTGTACTGCTTCTCAAACTTGCCGATTTACCTCAGGGCTGGCCTGCTATGGCTGGTTCTCTGCTTCTAGTCTCCAAAGCTGTGACCCTGCCAGAGCGATGTGCAGGAGCCAGCTCCTGAGCTGATTGTTAAATTGTCAGTGTTAGCGTACCACTGGCTTTCAGCGACTATAACTTTAGTGGCTATATTGCAGTGTCCATCCCTAAAGGGGATTATATAAAATAACCAGATCTAGGTAATCCTAGCAGTAGCACAGGGAAATTTCTACCCCTCCCCCCATTGTGCCGGCACTTCTTCCATCCCTCTTCTAAATTTCCTTTTTTCTGTGTAGGGAACTAACGTTCTTCTATTGTCCCACGTTCTCAACCTTCTCCTTGACTCATCACTGAACTGAAATTGCCCTTTTCAGAGTTACGCTGGGTGTCTCAATCGCCGACTCTTAATTTCTCCGTCTTCTTCCTTTTTGACCCCTTTGCAGCATGTGACACTATTTTCCGTCCTCCCTCACCGCGTATTTACTCTGTTCATGGAGTTACTTTCTCCCCTTTCTCTTATGTGTCTGACCCTGCCTTCTCAGTTGTCTTTGCTGGATCATACCATGCGCCTCTAACTAGGGATCTCCTGCATGGCTATCCTGAGTCCGTTTTTCTTCTCATTGTAGACGCTATCTTGGTGACATTATCAGTTGCATGAGTTTAATAATCATCTCTATGCAACGACTGACAGCTTTCTGTATCTGTCCCAATCTCTCTCCAGAACTCTGTTTCTGTATCACACACTAACCATTGCATATGTTGAACTGGATGCCTCTTGGGCGTTGCAAACTCAATATACCCAAAGCAGAACTCATTATCTTTTCCTCCAAACCATTCCCTGTTTTGAACCTCCTTAGTTCTGTTAAGTTTATCAACATCCTTCTAGTCATCCACATTCTCATCCTTCTTTGACTCATAGGATAATAGATTTAGACCTGGAAGGAAAGTTGGAGGCCGTTGAGTCTAATTCTCCTCATTTTAACAGATGAGGAAACTGAGGCACAGGGAAGCTAAGTGACTTAACCAGTGAAATTTCTGAGGTGGGATTTGAACCCCCAGGTGTTCTTTATCCCAAGTTCAGGACATTTTCTACTTCACCACACTGCTTCTCACTTTCTCTCACCCCACATATTCAGTGAGTTGCCAAATCTTGTCATTTTCCCCTCCATAATTTCTCTCATATCAGTCTCTTCTCTTCTCAACCTTTACCCTAGTTCAAGGCCTTATCACCTTCACTTGACTATTGTAATAGGCTTCTGATTGGTCTCCTTGCCTTAATTTCTCTCCCCTGTCTAATGCATTCTCCACTAAGCTGCCAAAGTGATTTTTCCTAAAACCCAGGTCCGTCCATAACACCTCCCTACTCCATAAACTCCAGTGGCTCCCTGTTTATTCTAGGACAATTATTACTTCACTTTGATGTCATCTTAAAATTTCTAGTATTTGCCTAAGTTTTATAATGAGAGAAACTGGATCTGTGATTTCATTAGGGAGCTAGGTAACATAGTGTGTAGAGCACTGGGGCTGGAGTCGTCAGCAAGGCCCAACTTAAATCCAGCCCCAAATGCTTTCTAGGTATGTGACCCTGGACAAGTCACTTGACCTCTGTTTGCCTTAGTTCCACCATTTGTAAAGTAAAGATAATATTAGCCACTACCTCTCAGGGTTGTTTGTGAGGATCAAATGAGACAACATTTGTACTCAGCACAGTGCCTGGCACATAGTAAGTGTTATATAAATGCTAGCTATTTTTATTATTGGCATGGGGAAGTTGCAGGTGAAGAAATTCCCTCCATCAATGACTATTAGCTTCTTCTCTGCAACATAAAGGCTTAGAGAGTTGCCTAGAGTGGAGGTGTCAAATTCCCTATGCAACTGAACTGCAAACCTTTCTGGAAGTGGGAACCAGATTAAAATGTAATTGGAAATTGTTTAACAAAATAAATAAAAATTCAATTCAACATTTCGTTGTTGTTTTTAGTTGTTTCAGTCATGTCCAACTCTTCATTTTGGAGTTTTCTTGGCAAAGACACTAGAGTGATTTGCCATTTCCCTCTCCAGCTCATTTTACAGATGAGGAACTGAGGTAAAGGGTTAGGTGACTTGGCCAGGGTCACACAGCTAGTAAGCTTTATGATTTGAGCTCATGAAGATTAGCTGACTCCAGCACTCTGTGCACTATGGCACCACCTAGCTTCTCCTCAATGTTAATTTGTGGTTTTCTAAGTCAACATGTCTCCGTCATAGGAATCCATTTCCATTTAAGTTTGACACTATTGGATTAGAATCAGTGGTTCTCAACTGGTGGGTTGCGATCCCTTTGGGGGTCGAACGATCCTTTCACAGGGGTCGCCTCAGACCATCAGAAAACACATATTTCTGATGGTCTTAGGAACTGAGACACTGCTCCTCTATCCGTCTCCAGGTGAGTCCACCCACATGCAGATACACCCACAAACGAGTATTAAAGGGTTGCAGCATTAGGAAGGTTGAGAACCACTGGTTAGATCATTGAGAGGTCCAGTGACTTGTCTAGGGCCACATGGCTAGTGGGTGTCAAAGAGAGAGGACTTAACTCCAGGTCTCCCTGACTCCCAGGTCAGTGCTCTCTGGGCTGCACCACGCTGGCTTTCCTGAGTTTTATAATGTACATTAATTATTTGTGGTATGGTAAGTTTTACAATTATATATTTATAAGCATAGTAATACTAATAATTCTGTTGTGGTTGCATATTTGGTCCCATGGATCGCACAGAACCTGAAGGTTCAGATAAATAATCCCTTTAATAAAAGCATATCTAATTACTTCTCTCCTCCAGCAAAAATAATTCCCTATAGAGTAAAAAACAACCACAACAATAAAACAATCCAGAAGGCAAAAACAGGTGAAAGTTGTCAGGAAAAAGAAAAAAGCAGTTGGCAGGGAAGTTCCCTGAGGTCTTAGGAGCCCTCCACTGAACTCCTAAAGCTGTTAGGAGTTTATGTGGACCAGAGGTCCAAAAGCCACCGCGCACCTTGGGGCAAAGTTGCCTCAAACTGCTTCAGGTCTCCTCTGGGCTTCTTGGCTCCCAAGCTGGTGCAGTGGGAATCTAAGGGCTAACTCAAACCTCCCCAGTTCCACTGGTATCCTGGCCACAGCAATGTCTACATCTCCATGTACACCTACACCTACATCTGCATCCACACACAGATATGTATGTATATATATATATATATATATATATATATATATATATATATATATATATATATACACATATATATGTATATGTATATATATGTATATAAATACACAGGCATACACATATATACACATATACATATAGAATTGATAAATAAGTGAATATTGGAGGTGCACATGCAAAATTTATTTACTGGTAAGAACTTGGATCTATGTTTGTTAGTGGGTGTTTTAGTCATTGTGCCAGTTACCGTTCTGACATTGGTGCCAATGTCTCCTTCCATCAACTTTGAAACTTTAGCATGGAGTTGTTTTCATTCTCCCCTAGTCCTTGGTCCCTGCCAGTTCTCTGCAGAGCCTGTGGGGGTACAGAGCTATGGGCTGGCAGAGTGGAAATGAGTCTTCTCTAGTCGGTAGTATCAAATTCCAGTCCAGGTTCTGAAACTGTATATGTCAGCGATGTATGACTCCAACTTGCTTTAGTCTAGCATTTAGCATGGTGCCTAGTACATCAATATTATAGAAATGTCAGCTATTTTTACTAATTAAATTAATTAGACTTCATAAATGCTTATTTACTGACTGACTATGGCTCCTGTCACACTATTGCTTGATTGGAAATTCTTAGACCAACTAGTATTCCCAGTCATTGGATAGATCCTGGCCACTGCAGGGCATGGGCAGAGAGTTAAGGCCAAGCAGGGACAGGGGCGCAGTTAGGGATGGGAAGGAATGTGGATTTTTCAGCCAGGAGTCAGGCAGTACGTCTGCCTTTGATCTGCTTTCAATCAGATCCTCTCGGTATGTTAATCTGAGAGCATTTTTTTCTCTCTGAACTCTCTCAGGGTGTTTTTCTCTCGGGAAGGTCCTTTTTTGTCCCCTTTTGCCAGATAAAAAGTCCATATGCAAAAAGGGACCTTAATTTATAGAGTCTGCATTTATTTATTCCTCCATTTGTTTATTTGTTCATTCATTCATGTATTTATCTATCTAATCCATTCATTCATTCCTTTATTCATTCACTTGTTCATATGTTTATTAATCAATTTATCAGTTTATCTACTTATTCATTTCTTTATTTGTTGGTGTACATGCCTTTTCCCTCCAGTAGAATGTAAAAACCCAATTCCTTTTTTGTCTTTGTATACCAGGGGCCTGGAACACGGTTTTGCACATGGTTTTTGGTCAGTCTTGCGATTTCAGTTGTGAAGGGAACATGATGAAGAAGACTCCCTCTATTATCAGTAAATGAACTGCAACTTCTAGTGTTAAAAAACTGGGGCTCTTCACTGGTATGTGTGTCATAGTGCCCTTTGGCAATTTGGTGAAACCTGTGGACCTCTTCTCAGAGTAATGTTTTTAGACAACTGAAGGGGAATGATAAATTTCAGCTAGAGGTGAGGGAAATGAAAATGGTTTTTTCCCCATCCATATTCATAGACTCCTTGGGGGTAGGGTTCAGAAACCCCGTGTTAGAGAATTGCCTGGGGGCACTAAGAGATTAAGGGGCTTGGATATGTGTTAGAGGTAGGATTTGAACTCAGATCTTCCTAAATCTCATGTTCACTCTCAATCCACTATTTCACGTCTTGCACGTGGGAGGAATTGATATCAGGGGTGTGCAAGTAAATGCTTTAACAAACAACTCTCCAGAGGGAAAAAAAGTGCACCCAAGACACTTTTGAGTTTAATTTGCATTATTAACATTTTCTCCAGCACTTTCTTAAATCTAGGCAATCAACAAAACAAATCAAGGCCTGGTTTGTAGCGTTTGTCAAAGTTTAAATGCTCACACTGAAAATTTAACAATTGACTTTCTGGAACTGGTACGAGTTGACTGCAGCATACTCCTGGATCTACTACATTTTTGTTGAATTGAATGACTGAATGAGGTCTGCAGATGACTGGGGAGCAGAAGCCATCAACTCAAAGTTGGGAACCTTCCTCTTTTCTTCCACCACTTCCTAGACAGGTCAACCATGCCTGTCAATATACTGGAACTTCTGCCACTGGTACCAGTGTCTCAGGAGTCTCATGAGATAATCAGTTACAACTCTCCATTCTTTCCCCTCAGGTCACTAACTACCCTAAGCATCCATCTAGAGTTGGGGCACTTTACTTTCTGATTCAATGTTCAGTTTCACACTGGGGTCCCCATTTCCTTTCATCCTTTTGCCCATCTGCAAGCTGGAGAAGTGACAGGACAGCCAATGGAAGTATTGCTTTCACCCCTGCTTTCTTGGTCAGTTACCATTTCTACCCCCTTGTTGCTTAGAGTTTGCAGAGTGGTGACAAACCTAAGTCAATGGTTTGGATAAAGAGAAGTACTGGTGGAATAATCTCTGCAAAAAGGTCTCTCTGCATGTGGGCATCTGCTGTCTTCCTCCCCCCTTTTTTGGTTCTTTTCTGCCACTTTCTGTGTCTTGGATCCTTTTCTGATCTGATTATAGGTTCCTAGATCCTGGAATTGGAAGAGATCTCAGAGATTTTCTAGTCCAACTGTTTTCCCCTGTAGAAGAGGATATGTCTTACACTCAGTCAGCTAGGTGGTGAAGTGGAAAGAATGCTGGGCAATGAGTCAGGAAGACTCATCCTCCTGACTTCAAATCTGGCCTCAAACATGTACTAGTTGTGTGACCCTGGTCAAGTCACTTAACCCATATTGCCTCAGTTTCCTCATCTGTAAAATGAGCTGGAGAAGGAAATGACAAATCACTCCAGTATCTTTGCCAAGAAAACCCCAAATGGGGTCACAAAGAGTCAGAAATGACTGAAAAAAATGTCTTGCTCTGGTCTCCCCTTTCTATGTTTTCTATCTCTTTCTGCTCAGTCTATAGAGGTGAGGAGAAACCTTTCAATCTGAGAGATGCCGTGAGGTAGACAGACAGTCTGGAATCAGAGTATCATGAATTGAGAACTTGTGTGTGTGTGTGTGTGTGTGTGTGTGTGTGTGTGTGTGTGTGTGTCTAAGAAGTCATTTGGTCCAATCAATCCCTTTGTTTCGTGCTCTGAGCAATCTCCAAAAAAGTGTTTCAAACCCAGAGAAACCTCAGGTCTTCTGAATTACAATCCTGAATCTTTGCTCTTGGGAGCCCTGGCAGAGACAGAGGGAAAACACCCTATCTCAAGAGTTCATTTGGTTTGAAAGCACCAAGTACACGGTTCCCGGATTTCAAGCTTAGTTGGTGTTTGTACTGCCACCTCGTGGCCATGTCTGGTATTGTATCACTGCCAAGCTTATCGGTCCATTCCTGGGGCAGGTGGAGGGAAATGTTTCTGGTGCAGCCTTGGTGACAGATCTTTCCGAGAACCCAGCTCCTTTTTATTTCTTGTTTGATTTTCTCATAGAGAGGATAGGATTCTCTCTTAAGAAATCCATTAGTGGAAATGCAACATCTTGGGATCAAAGGATCATAAATTTAGAGCTGGAAAAGACACCAGAAGCCATCAAGGCCAATTTCCTCACTGTTGTTCAGTTGTTTCAGTCTTGTCTGGCTCTTCATGACCCCATTTAGGATTTTCTTGGCAAAGATACTAGAGTGGTTTGACATTTCCTTCTCCAGCTCATTTTACAGATGAGGAAACTGAGGCAAACAGGGTTAAGTGACTTGCCCAGGATCAAACTGCTAAGTGAGGCTAGATTTGAACTCAGGAAGATGTCTTCCCTACTCCAGGCCAAGCACTCCATCCATCGTGCTAACTAGCTATTCACTTTCATTTTACAGGTAAAGAAACTGAGGCAAAAAGAGGTTAGTGGTCTTACTCAGGATCACACAACTAGTAAATGTCAGAGGTATGATTTGAATTCAGATCTTCCGGGGCCCTATGGTGGTGCTTTTGGTCATTCTTTAAAATCACCCTTTTTCTTTTCATGTGCTTTAAGGCTGAAAACAGCTGACCAGGGGCAGGAACTCCAGATGTTACAATGGCTGGATTGTAGGCTGGAGAAATCTTTTCTCTGGAGTCTGAGGAGCCAAATATACTCCCTCCTAAACGCAGAGTTTTGCACACTGCACTCGGCCTTGCTCAGGAGTTTTTTTGGACATGATCTCACTAAGGCCAGGTGGCATCCCTAGGCTTCTTTGCTTCAAGGTTCAGTTTTTGGCTATTCTGGAGACTTTTCCCACCTGTTTTTCTGGGCATTTGCTTGGTGCTTATCACAACTGGTCAACTGTTCACTTTCCTGGAGTCTACTCAATTACATAAACAGTGATAAGTGAGCTGTGTAATCCCATGCAGCAGCTCAGGAAATGAACTACTTCTAAGGCAGGAGAATGAATTACCTTCTCTTTCACCCTTGGCACCTTTGCTGAAGGGGTGGTTAACTTAGGAGTCACGTCTATGCATTGTTGACTCTGTGCTTGGGACTATACACAGGGCATATATGGATAGTGTTGGAAAAACAGAGCTGAGTAGAAAGATGCAAGGTGGAAGAGTGGGTAGAAACCTGGTTTGGAAGTCAGGAAAACATGGGATCATATTTTGCCTCTGATGTATTCTAGGCGTATGAATCTGGCCAAGTCACTTCACTTCTCAGTGTCCTAGGTCATTCTCTAGGACTATAAATTGCAGAAAAAAAAATGCTGATCTGCATTGATTGAGGGTTTCCTGATCAGAGAGTTTCCTATCTCAATAAAAGCCTAGATGGAAAATTTTTGAAGGGCAGTATTGAAAAGTGCATGGAATATTCTGTGGGATTGTATATGGATAATAGAATAGGACATATATGAAAGACAGAAAGAGATAAGTTACCTCAGTGCAGCTCTGGGTTGGAGGTGAATCATAAAAGAAAGATGGTTTTATTCCTCTAAAACCAACATCTGTCTCTGAAGGTCAACAGTGCTTTAGAATATATTTTCAGTCATATCCCTTGCAAATGTCTCCCTAAACTTAGGAAACACTTTCTTTGGAATGGTCCAACAAAATTCACAAAGTTGCAATGGAATCCGATCCTGGGTCTACCACATCCAAGGGAAAAGAGAAGATAAGGCATGTTAACTAATTCCAAACATCTAGAAGATACACTGGGATCCCAAAGTCAACTGAATTTACCAATAACTTCCAACAGAAAATCCAAAGGATTTTTAGAACATTGACCCCCAATAATTTTCAGAGTGAATGAAAAATGCTTGATTAGGCTTCTTAGGAATGAGACTCAAGGGACCCCAACTACTGATTTCCAGGACAGACCTTGGCCATACTTCTCCATGTTTAATGAAAAGGCAAGCACGTCTTTAGGTATAAAACCCTCATCAAAAATTGGTAAAAAAAAAAAATGATGAAAAACAAGATTAGAAAATACTTGTTCAATTGTATGGTACAATGAACAGAGACAGGTCTATGAAACTCGGGAAGTTAATACTTTAAATAGACAGGATGTTATTAGCTCAGATCTTACACAATCAGCTCCACTGAGCAAAACTAGGCTAACTGGATATGTGGTGGTCACTCCTGGGGTATAAGTTCTGGGACCCATCCACCCCTTTGAGACATTATTGGTTTCTGAAGTGGACAGAGCAGAAATCAAGGAAAATGAAGGCCATCCTGCTGAGTTTCCTCCTGGGATTGATCTGTGTGTCTCTGGTACAGGCTGATGTCCTGGTACAACCAGACTTCGATGCCAAACAGGTAATTGTTATGCTTTTCTGTTTCTTTTGCTGGGGATGGTGGTATAGGAGGGGTATTCAGTGTCCATGGAGAGTTTAATCCTTTCAGAGGATTAAATGCTCAGTAAAACACTTTCTACTTCTAGTTTTCCCTAAGCTCAGACATTTTCCTGATCACCTCCCTATGAAGTACCTCCTGAAACTCCCAATGATTTATCATTCCCAGTTCCAGTCTGACCAGCAAAACAGTGGTCCAGGGTTCAAATTCAGTTGGTCACCTTGGTCATCATCATCATCAGAGTTATTACTGTGAGGTGTTACTAGTAATTTTTGTGCCTGAGAGTGCTTGTGCCCTCAACTTGGTGGTGATAGTGTAGGATATATGACCTATCATTTATTCAAATTTATTCAAGTGTAGTTCTTTAAAGTCCCAGGTTGAATTTTTCTGATCCATTTCTTCACCTGTCCATTCAGTGTTTCATATAGATTGTCCCCTGGTAGTCTTATTCCTCTTTTCCTACTCTTAGCTATGACACTGAACTTTTAAAGTCTTTGACAGGAGATGCTGAAAGTCATTAGGAGTTTCTCGGCAGGTCTCAGCTATGTTTAGTAATTTAAAAAATCTTTCTAGAGTGGCGTGAATAGAACTTTGTGCCAAGGTGCTGACATGGAAGTACTTCCTCCCTGTAACCATTGTCCCAAAGTCTCTCCTTAAAGTCACAAACAACCTTGGGTCAGCTCCCTCATAGTGTCCTATCATTGCAGTCCCTTTCTTTCAGAGCCCATTTTTACAATCAACCTCTGCAAGAGTGGAAGTCAGATGGCACCTATCTGGGTGAGACTGTGCTCATGGTTAATTAGACTGCCCTATGGGCCATTGCCACTCATCGGCCTCTTCTCCATACGCTTTCTCTCTTTTCTCCCCCTCTGTTTTCAATCAATATTGGGTCTGGGATGCCCAAAACTGCCTTATACATGAAGCAAGGGGGCCCAAGGCTGTTTTTGGAAGCTACCATTCAACCTCTCCTTTTCTTCTGGCTCATCATAAGCTCAAACACAGGAGACAGATACACCGGAGTTGTGACTTGCTGTGGGACATGTCCATGCAAATCATTCAGTTTCTCTGATCTCTTTGTCCACCTGGCTGCCTTGAATAGATAGAGGACAGAAGGAAGGACAAGCAGAATTCTTGCCCATGAACTGTTTTCCTCAGTTTTCAGGCTTGTGGTATGTCGTTTCCATGGTGTCAGATTGCAAAGTCTTCCTTGGCAAGAAGGAAGATATATTGGTATCAACAAGATTAGTAAATGCCACAGAGGATGGCAACCTCAATGTGCACATGGCCTTACCTTGGTGAGCATGATTTATTTCCTCATTTGGGGATCCTCATCTCTCTCCCTTCACTCTTTTCTTTGCCCTGAGCTATTAGAAAGATAGATAGATGGATGGATAGATAAAGCATGTGCTGATCACTTCCTTTGTGCCAAGCACTGTGCTAAATGCTGGAGATACAAGTAAAAGGGAGGGAGACAGTCTCTGACTTTGTTTCTGTCAGAGACTCTGACTTTGCTTTGTGCTTTTTGAGGAAAACAACACATAGAGGAGAAGGAGAAAGGAGGCAGAGTGTCCAGCCTTTGGAGCATGACTGGAGATGTCCTGGAAGTGCTGTGGAGACTTAGAATTGACTAGCCTGGCAAAGCTCAGGAGTGAAACCAATTTTCCAGTGGGGAAGCGGGGGAAGTGGTTGAGCAGGAGTCCTGGGATGAGATTCATAGAAGAACAGGAAGGGGTTGGGGATTCAGTGGAGCTAGGTGTGACCTGCTTAGAAGACAGAGGAGTCTGGTCTGCTGGGAGATGGAACACAGGTCTAGGGGGTCAGACTTGGCAGGGATCAGGGCTAAGGTTGTACCTGAGGGTGGGAAAGAAAATTGTTAAAGAGGTATATAGAATGTGACTATTGCATCTAAGCGATTTTTTTTCTGATGGAATTAGCTGTAGACTTCAGCCTAGTAGAGTATCCTCTACTAGAGGGGGTGACAGGCAGGATTTCTGTCCTTCTTTCCACAGAGCATACTGTAACCCTTTGTAGAGATGCAGGGGGTGATTTGGACAGGGAGGTCCTTCAGTGGCTCAGTTGACTGGGTCAAACACAGAGACAGAGGGCTGAGTACAGCGATGATAAGATGATGGGAAAGATGTACACTGTTGCCCTGGTTGGCAGACGGTCAATCACTTGTTCTCCAGGGACTTTGTCAGCTCTGAGGAAAACTCCCCTTCAGAGGGCTGCTAAGGATTTTTAAACTGTGTGATTTCTATCCCCATTGATCCCCTAGGGCTGATGGCTGCAAGACAATGGATGCAGAGTATATCAAGATAGGGTCAGAAGGTCACTTCAAAGTACCTGGTAGGTTGGATTGTGTCTGAAGGGTATCAGCTGCTTCCCTCCCCACCTTCCTTCACTTGACCAAGAGATAGATGTCCTTGTTTTTCCACTACAGCAAAACCGGCAAACACCAGTGGCTACTTGCCCTTTCTCTCTAGCCTGGACCCCAATCCCCTCCTTCCTTCCGCCATCCAGATATTCTTCTTTTATTCTGTCTCATAGAAGGTCCTGTAAGGAGGATCAGAGAAACAGAAAGTTCAAAACAGGAAACCTCCCCAGAATTGACTAACATGCTGCCATTTCCTAGTTATCCTTTCCTTGGCCTTTTCCACATTCAGTGATTTACCAAGTACTGTAAATTATATCTCTGCAATATTTCTTCCTCCATCCTTTCTTTTCCATTCCCATTGTCAACACCCTTTCTCTGGTTTTCATTGATTTTGGTTTGGATTTTTGCAGTAATTTCCTAACTGGTATTCTCACCTTTAGTCCTTTATGCTTCATTTCCTTGCTTGTTTAATCTTCCTAAAGCATAGGATTATAGATACAGAGTTGGAAGGGCCTGACAAGTAATCTAATGCCACCTCCTCATTTTTCAGATAAAGAAATTAAAGATTAAAAAAGTTTGTGACTTGCCAAAGGTCATATAGGCAATAAGTGGCAGTGACAGAGTTTAAACAGAATATTTTTGTGACCATGTTATTTGGCTGCTCAAAAACTTTTAGCAAGTCCTAATACCTACTGAGTAAAATTTGAACTCCTTAGCCTGACATTCCTCTATAATCTGGTTCTAGCCTAGCTTTTAAATCAATTCAGCAAGCATTTATTAAGCACCTACCATATACAAGACAATGTACTTGAGTTACAAAGATAAGTATGACTCAGTCCTTGTCCTCAAGGACCTTACAAACTAACTAGGCTGGAGGGATGGGAGATAAGAGCAAAATCTTTGTACATAAATAGTTAATGCTACAAAGAATTGGGGAAGGGTAGGAAAGAGGTCTTTCCTGATCACCTGCTAAGAAGAAATTTGAGGAGGGAGAGATCACTTTGGCCTGGTAGGTAGAGGGATCAGAGAAGATTTCATGGAGTTTCAAATACATGAATTACGCCTTAAATGAAAGGAGGGATTTCAACAGGCTAGGAAGGGGGAGAAAGGGAGTATATTCGAGGCATAATTTATAGTTCATAGATTTAGAAGGGACCTCAGAGGTTATTATCTAGTGTAACCTACCTCATTTTACATATGATGAAACTGAGGTCCCCCAAAGGTTAAGTAATTAGTCCAAAGTCACACAGGTAATATAGCCATGGAGGAGAGAGTGAAAAAAGCATAGAGAAGGGAGAGTGGCAGGGTAAAAAAGAGGGAATGAAGAATATGCTTCTTTGGCTAGGATGTGGAATACGATGAAGAAAGAGTAGTGTGAGATAAACCGAGTTGGATTCTGGGGGGTGGGGAGGACTGAATAATGGGATGAGTAATTTATGCTTTATTTGAAAGGCAATGGCACCCACTAAAATTTTTTGAGCAGAAAAGTAGCAGAATTAGGGTGTTTCATTAAAGAGATTATACTGTGAAGGATAAATTAGATAGAGGCTAGCAAAAAGGAAAAATAGAAGAATGGAAGGAGGAAGATCCTTTAGGAGGCTGTAATAGTTGTCTAGGCAAAGAGGGATAAAAATCTGAACTAATAATTAGATAATTGAAGGGAATGGATGTGAGGGATATAGTGGCAGTAGGTTTCACAGGACTTGGCAACTAATTGGCTATGGAGGGAACAGAAAGGAAGAGGGAAGAACGAAAGAGAACACTGAAGTTAGAAGCCTGGGTTCAAATCCTGGCTCTGACACATGACCTGTATGATTTTGGGCAAGTCACTCAGATCTCCCTGGGCCTCAGTTTCTTCATCTGCAAAATGAGGAGTTGAATTGGATGATCTCTCAGGTATCCTCTAACTTTATGATCCTTGAGAGGAAGAGTGTATATGTGGACAAGTCTAAGAAGACTTGGAGTTAGGAAGACCTGAGTTCACATCTGGTCTCAGACACTTGCTAGCTTTATGCAAGTCATTTAATTTTTGCTTCCTTTAATTTCTCCATCTGCAAAGTGGGGATAATAATAACATCTACTTCTCAGGGTTGTTGTGAGGATCAAATCAAATAATAATTGTAAAGCACTTAGCACTGTGCCTGGCACAGAATAAGGGCAATAGAAATGTTAAAAATTATTATTATTAGCTATTATATTTCCCTATCTCTGCAAAGAATCAAGGGAAAGTACTTTCTCATATTTCTTTTTTGGGCTCAGACTTGGTCATTATGGTTTCTCAGCATTCAGTTTTGCTGTGTTCTTCCCATTTATATTGTTGTCGTTATAGATATGTTGTTTTCTTGGCTCTCCCTGTTTACTTCACTTTGCATCAGTTCATACAAGTCTTCCTATGCTTCTCTGTGTTCATCAGAGTTATTGTTTCTTAGAGTATGGTGATATTCTATTACATTTGTGTGCTACAACTTGTTTAGACATTCTCCAATTGAGGGGCACCTACTTTGTTTCTAGTTCTTTGCTACTTACTATCATTATAAAGGCATTTCATAGGGTCCTCAGCAAAGACAAGCTGGGATTTGTTTTTAGGTTTTTAGATTGGTTCCACATCTTACCAGATCTTCTTTTCTAGCTAATGGCTACCTGGATGTGCGTGTGGCTGAGACTGATTACAAATCCTACTGCATCCTGTACATCTACAAGGAGCTGGATGGGGTACTCAGCACCATGGTGCAGCTATTCAGTATGTGAGCATCAAGTTTTGGGGTGGGTATGGGGGAGGGGACAGGGAAGCTGTACTTCTTCAGGGGAAATGGGGTAGGGGTTATTCCCTGGGAGAATCTTCCATGATTGTCCTTCCCCTGCCTGGAAAGGAGCTGAAGGCCTTGAGGTTGGGGGCTTCCAGAAGTCTGATCTTAATTTGGAAGGAGGGAGTAGAAGGAGACTCACCCCTGAGGGTTCTGAAGAAATCCTTGCATGGACTTTTGAAATCCTGGATACAACTTCTGTCAGGAAACTTCATCTTCCTGTCTCTTTTTTCCCTACTCTGATAACTCTGGTCCCTTTATATGTTATAGTGAAAAGAATGCAGGATTTGGAATCAAAGGACTTTTGTTCAAATCCTAGCTCTGCAACTTACTGTCTGTGTGACCTTGGACAAGTCACTTGATTTCTCTGGGTCTCAGTTTCTCATGTGTAAAATGAGGGTATTAGTTTAGAAGTCTTCATAGGTCCTTTCTATCTCTAAGTCAATGATCCTCCAAATCCTTTTATGTTCATCCTTTCTCTGCCCACAGGTCGGACACAGGATGTGAGTGCCAAGGCTCTGAGAGCATTCCAGGATTTCTATCCTATTGTGGGACTTGAGGATGACATGATGTCCCTGCTCTCCAAGTCAGGTAGCTTTGGAAGATGTTTCCATAACCATTTACTTCCTTGAAGTTGATAAAGAAACTTGCTCATCCCATGGCACATGTATAGATTGTGAATGGGGTAGGCTCTTACTCAGTGAAACAACTAAGGTAGGGTAGACACCATCACTACACTGGGTGCAGCTCAGCAAAGGAGCATGGAATAAAGAGATTTTCCAAGCTGTCTCACTAGGTTCCATAGCTTTCTTTTGAGCACTGGTTCTGAAACTTTTTGGTCTTGGAATCCCTTTACAATTGTAGAAATTACTGAGGAGTTTTAATTTATCTGACTTCTATTGATATTTATTATACAAGAAATTAAATCATATAACATTTTCAAATATTTATGAATTTATTAAAACAATAAACCAATTATGTTAACATAAATAGCTTATTTTTATGGAAGCTAACTATATTTTCCAAAACAAAAAAAAAATTAGTGAGAAGGGACACGTTTTTAAAATATATTTTTGCAAATCTCTCTAATGGCTGACTTAATAGAACACAGCTGGATTCTCGTATCTGCTTCTGTCTTCACTCTGTTCTGTTCTGTTGTTTTAAGTCTATAAAGAATATCTGGCCTCACTGAGACATATAGTTGGAAAAAGAAGTATTTTAATAGGCAATTGATGTCTTAGTACTATTATGAAAATAGTTTTGACCTTGTACACTCCCATGAAAGGTCTCAGGGACTTGCTGAAAGGATCTTGGATCTGTGCACCACACTTTGAGAAATGCCACTTTAGAGATATACTCACTGAGGTTATTTTGTGCAGAGTCCTGGCCTGAGACAATTCTTCCCTTTAGAACCATAGAATTTGTGTTAGAAAGGACCTCAGAGGTCATCTAGTCTGGCCTTAGAATTCCTTCTGCAGGAATCACTTCTACAATGTCCCTGGCAAGTGAGCATTTAGACTCTGCTTGCACATCCCCAGGGACAATTAGCTCTCTGCCTTGCAAGGCAGACAGATTGCACTCTTGGATAGTTCTTGCTGTAGTAATAATCACTGACATTTATATGGCATTTTAAAGTTTGTAAAATACTTTGCATACATTATTCCAGATGAATCACATGACACCCCAGTGTGGTAGGCACTATAATTATTATCACCCCCATTTTCAGGTCGGGAAACTGAGGCTCAGGCAATTTAAATGACTTGTCCATGGCCACACCTCTACTGTCAGAGGTGACATTTGAACCCAGGTCTTTCTGACTCAGGGTCAAGTTAATGTCTATAAACTCATTTTAAACTTATTTTGGTTACTATATTTCAATATGATATGTTTCCCTTGTAATCCTCTGTGTTCTGTTTTATGCATTAAAAACAGAGAAGGGCTACATAAGCTTCATCAGACTGCAAAGGTGTTCAAGACACAACAAAGGTTCAGAGCTCCTTCTCTGGGTCCAACGTTCTATCTTCTATCATCTGCCTCCCTGAGCCAATAATTCATTCTTGTTTTGTCAAACAATCAATCAGCCAAAACTTTGTTTTAAGTATTTTGTATTAAGTATTTAATAATGTATTTAAGTACTTTGTATTAAGTACTTGCTATGGATCACTTTTGTATGACCCAGGCAGGTGGCTGCTGGCTCTGTTGGAAGACCAAAAGGCTATTTATTTTGGAGAGTGCAACAGTATTGCCTCAGATGGCTTTAACACTACATGTCCCTTCCCATCATCCCTTATGGTACCACATCTCTTTCCCTCACCTCTTGGAAGTTAATTCTAGAGATATAAATTCTCAGTGCTGACACTGGTCCTTTTTCCGCTGGGGAGCAGCCATTGTGGGAAAACTAGGCAAATTTCTGCTGGCTTTTAAAACATCTCTAGACAAGCTCTTTCTTATATCATTCACTGGGTCAGATCCAGAGGAAGCTTGATCTTGATCTGGAGGTACCTGGAGGGTTTTATCTGTTTTGTGGTGCATTAGAAGCACCTGTTTTGTTACATTCTAGTCTCTCAGCAGTGGAATATGGGGGTGTGTGACCAATGAACAAACGCCTAGTTTGGAAGTTGGTTCCCAAGTCTGTCTTATGACTCTTATGTACTTGCTTTTATTTCTACAGATGCTTGTTCCCAGGAAAACATTGAGGTGAGTTTGTCCTGGTTTCAGAATACATTCTCAACTTCATATTTTCAATAGTGGAGAATCAATTACACAAAGATCTTTAAAAATCCAGTGTTCCTATTGGGGATCCTGACTGACTTTACCTGATAGTTCTATAGTCACCAACGCAGCAGGACTTAGTTGGACAAGCTTTGGCATACAAATGACAAAGTAGTTTCTCTTTGAAAAATATTTCCTTTGAGACTGAGAAAGGTAGCTTCTTTGTTTTCTCCTCCTCCTCCTCCCCCTCCTCCTCCTCCTCCTCCTCCTCTTCTTCTTCTTCTTCTTTTTCTTCTTCTTCTTCTTCTTCTTCTTCTTCTTCTTCTTCTTCTTCTTCTTCTTCTTCTTCTTCTTCTTCTTCTTCTTCTTCTCCCTCTCCTCCTCCTCTTCCTCTTCCTCCTCCTTTTTCTCCTCTTTCTTCTCCTTTTTCTTCTTCTCCCCCTTCCCTCCCTCTCCTCCTTCTCCTCTTTATCCTCCTCCTTCTTCATCTTTGAATATTGATATCTTGTGTTATCAAGGGCAGCTAGGTGACACAATGGATAGAGTGTTGAACCTAGAGTTAGGAAAGCTCATTTCTGTGAGTTCAAATCTGATGTCAGACATTTACTAGCTGTGTGACCCTGAGCAAGTCACTTTACCTCATTTGACTCAGTTTCTTCATCTGTAAAATGAGCTGAAAAAGGAAATGTCAAACCACTAAAGTATCTTTGCCAAGGAAACTCCAAATGAGGTCACAAAGAGTCAGCCATGACTGAACAATTACAATCTTATGTTTTTATACCATCTTTAATTTTGGATAGTTCCCTCCTCCTTCCTGTAATCCAGGTGAGTCATAGAGAAGGGTAGTTTCTTTTCCTTTTTTTTTTTTTTAACATGCACCAAAAATCTGTATTGACTAAATGGAAGGTGGTCACAGAGGGAAGGCTCTAGTAGGGGTTGGGTATGGTGGGTAGGAAAGACATCTTGCATTAAGTGGGATTTGATTTGAGTCTTGAAAGAGGTCAGGATATGGATTTATGGAGGGAGAATATTCTAAGACTTGTTACAAGGATGACATGAGACTAGAGCTCAGGAGAGAGGTTAAAGTTGGATAAATACATCATCAACAAAGGACTTCAGGGATTTGTTTGTTTTAATTTTTGAACCAGACTTCTGATACTGCATATGCAATTCACAGTGAGGAAACTCCATTTTCTCCATTTTCCACGAATTTTTACTGTATCATTCTAATCCTATTCCTTGGAGCACTCCTTCCTTTTTAAAACTCTCTCTCTCCTTGCCTGAGCACCTCTCTCTCCCACTGTCTCTCTGACTCTGAGAAGGGTAGTTTCTAATAAAGAATTTTTTGGTTTTGTTTCTGTTAACAAAATGTGGGCAAGTGACCCCGGGCCAGTTGCTTCTTGTCATAAGTTAGCTTCTCAGTTTTCTAAGCAATTTTCTCCTACTCTAAGTTACAGAGAAGGTGTTGACCTGTATTGGTAGAGGGAATCTCCTCACTTGAGAGTTCTCTGACAATGAAATTGGAGGTTCAGTTCTTAGCCCTATCTCTAACAATCACAGGATCTAGATTTTGATCTGGAAGGGATCTGGTTCAACCTCTTTATTTTATAGGTGAACAAACTGAGTTCCAGAGGAGGTAAGAGACTTGTCCAAGGTCACAAAGGTAGTAAATGAGAGCTGGACTTCAAACCCAGCTCCTCTGGCTCTAATTCTAGCAGTCTTTCATGGTACTACACAACTCCTTGTTAAGGAAAGACAGTGACATAGGGATGCTTTGACTAAAAGCTGGACTTTGGTCTTTAGCAAGAGGAGTAACATGGAGAAAATTCATATCCATATTTCTACTCAGCCTTCTATTCCCAGCCATTTTTTCTCTGCTTAAGCAAGAATTTCTTGCCTTGACTTAAACTTCTGAGTCATTATTTGCATTTCTGCATTTATACCCCAATTTCCAGTGGGAATCAGGCTTAGTAAACATTGGGTAAATCTCTTATTTTCTCAGAAGCTTTGGATGAATAACAGAATTCTAACAACCCAAATATGGCATGAGTATGCCCTCTCCCATATATCTGACTGTTCGGCCAGGGACATGAAGAACAGATGGAAGGCCTAAACGGTGAATGGAATGGGGGGAGAAGTAGCTCTATATATCCCGTGATACCCTTCAACTTTTTTATACCACAGGGAAAAGCCTAGAGAAGACTTCTTCAGTCCCGAACAGAGAAATTGTGATCAATAAGAAGTCACAGATCTTCAAGCACTTCTTAGACACTCCATCAGGGGAGTCCTTTGCATTCCTCCTCTATGACCTCGCTTTGGAATCCTTCCCAGAATTTCTTCTTCTGTATTGAATAAATAGACTCTCTAAGATTTCCCATTAGGCTACACACAGATCCTTGGAGACATCTTTATCAAGTTCATTGTGTGTGGGTGAGAGGGGGAGGGCTCAGGGAATATTAAAGGGAAATTAAAATTTTTGACCTTTAGAAAAATAGAATGACCAAGCTGGAGGAGACCTTAGAGATCTTAGATCCAGTTGAACTTTCTACCCTAGCAAGACTCCTCTTTATGTTTCTGATAAGTGGTTAATCCAAACTCTGCTTAGATACTTCTATGATGGTAGCCTCATTAGTACCTCAAGAGTGCCTAGTCCATTTGATTTCTGGACATTCTACTCAGAACCTCTGGTTCAGCTTGAGTGAGATGTGTTTTAGGAAACTCCTTATGTGGAATTTTCTTCTACCTGTGCAGATTAACACCTGCTCTGCAATTTATACATATAGCTATAATAATAGATTACAATATATACTCTTAGAGACATGCTTAGGAAACTGAGTGATTTGTTTTGAGTGATTGTCTAGGGTCACATAACCAGTATGTGTTAGAGAGGAGATTTGAACCCAGGTCCTCTTGGCTAAGGCAAACCCTCTGTTCACTATATACCATATGAAATCTTCTTCATATTGGGCCCAAATCTGCCTTTTTATACCTTCTACCCATTGGTCCTGTCTCAGTCTGTGGAATAATAGAGAACAAGCTGAATCTCTTTACTTTATAGATTTGGAAAAAAAAAGGACAGAGATAGCACAAAGGAGAATGCAAAAGTCAGAGTATATCTGGATGGAGAAGTTGACCTCTCTCATCGCTATGAAGTAAAATGATAGACAGAAAGACTAGCTCAAAGTGGTAGAATCTTCCAGATTCAAGTGTTTGTGGGAAGCATCTTCTCTGGATACAATCTTCTCCAGCACACTGCCTGGCCTTGCCCTCTCACATTGCTCCTCTTCTCTCAGCCCTGAGTATATCTTCTAGGGGCACAGCTAAATATTGGGGGCGTTTATATCAAAGCAGTTCTATGATAGCCTTCTATGACCACTACAGTGTAGGGGCTATTTGGTTGGCATGTACATTGGTGGGGCGTAGGAGGGAGAGGGGGTAGAGATGGGGGAGGAGGGAGAGAGAAAGAGGGAAGGAGGAAGGAGAGAGAGAAGTGAGGGGGGAGAGGGGAGGGAAGAGAGAGAGAGAGAAAGGGAGAGGGAGAGGGAGAGAGAGACAGGAAGAGAGAGAGAGAGGGAGAGAGAGACAGGCAGAGAGAGAGACAGGCAGACTGACACACAGAATGCTGCTGACAGAGACAGTTTCTCTGAGTCTTTTCCTCACTCCTCTCCATCACTCTTTGCTCTTTTCCTCATGCAGACTAGAACCCAGGCAACAAATCATTGAAGCTGCATGACTGATTGTTGTGGGGGAGGCAGCAGGTATTTCCTGGGAGTCCTGAAGGTTTGGCAGAAATGGAGGGTCCAGTCTAAGATCCCAGATCATCTGCAGCTTAAATGTCATTTGCTAGCATCCTGGAAATATCCCTTAGGGAATTAGTAGAAACTGAGAATGGATAGCAGGCTAAATCCCAGGCCTGAGGCTGGTTGGGCTCTCAGAGCCCCTTTGGTCTCTGGGTCAGAAGCTGGGTCAGCATTATTGGGTTGCAGATCTGGCGTGGTAACAGCCTTGTCATGTTTCTCTACTCAGCAGTGCACTAGCCTCCTACCCTGAGTGTCTCTGGTCTGCTAACTCCGGTCACATTAAAAACCACAATCTCATGTTTTTGAGATTTATAAACTTTATATCTGGAGTTTAATGACTCTGGTGTTTAATGACTCGGGAGTTTAATGAAGTAGGGAGAGAACCCAGACTGTCTTTGTTCATCTTTTCCAACCCACAGTGATCTATCTCATCGTGCTGCAGCCTAGACTATAACCTTAAATGTAATCAGCTCTGAGTGGGAGTGTGTCCTCATTCTTGCCTCAAGGTTCTCTTGGACAGGCTTCTCTGACCTTTGTGTCTTGAGGGAAGGGCCCCCACATCTTGGGAATCTCTCCTCTTGCTTTAGCATGGAGAGATACCATCCTTTGGTGCTGGGCTGGACCACCCAGAGTAGAGATAATATGGGAAATGGTATCTGGACAGAGATCTGGGGTTACTATTTCTTGACATTTCTGGTCTTGAACAAAACTATGAATTCGACAAAGTCAGTCTGTAGGGCAGTGGTTCTCAACCTGTGGGTCACGACCCCTTTGGGGGGCAAATATGTGTTTGTGGAAAACACATATTTCCGATGGTCTTAGGAACCGAGACACGGCTCCTCTATCTGTCTCCAGGAGGGTCCGCCCACATGCAGATACACCCACATACGAGTATTAAAAGATACACCCACATGCAAGTATTAAATGGTCGTGGCATTAGGAAGGTTGAGAACCACTGCTGTAGGGGCTTCTGACCCGCCCTTTCATTCTCCACTCTAAGCATTCTCCCTAAATTAAGTGTCCTCTGAGGATCTTCAGTCCCCTAGACCTGTCCTCCCTAGCAGCCTCACTCTCTACCACCCAGGAATTTTCTCTGCTATGCCCCTTACCCATGGAGCTCCCCCCAAGTTCTATCCTATTTCCACAGGGCCCCAGGGTGAGTACGCAGTAATATAATCAACTAATAGGACCTGTTAGTTTTACATTAAAAGCTCAGGGGGCTGCTTGCTATTAACATACATGAGTTGAACAGAGGCCTCAAGGAGACAATTCTCTCAGCTTTGTTTCCTAACACATTAGTGACCAGAAAGGTTGATTTTCAGAGGACAAGTGAAGAAGGAAATTCACTGCATAGCAGGGCCATGTGAAAGACATTTTGGGACAAAAGGGATTTTAAGATGTCCCTGAAATCACACCGCTTTGTAAGCCAGATATGCTTCTGACACACAGGGCAAGTCCTATCTCTGGGGTGAAGATTTCTCTCCGGTCTGAGAAATTGAGGTCTGTACTCCTGGTTTGGGTGAGGGCAAAATCTGATACAATGGCATTGAGCCTTCCCTTTATCTTCCTTCATCCCCTTCACAAACTATGAGTTCCAAAAAGCCACTACACAAATTCAGGATTAGGATAACTATGGCTAAAAAATAATTTGTATGAAAAAGATATGGAATTTTCATCTCAATGTGGATCAATATTAATCAGTCAATCAGCAAGCACTTATTGAGTGCCTACTGTGTGCGAGGCATGATGCTGGGCTTTAGGGATATGAAAACAAAAGTAGAACAGTTCCTGTCCTTGAAGAGCTTACAATCTATTTGGAGGAGATCACATGGACACATTTAATCATATATGAAATAGATTCAATTTTGTACAAGGTACTCGTAGCTGAGTATATCAGGAAAGGTTTCATGTAGAAGCTTGTGCTACATCTTGAAGGAAAGGAGGAATCCCGAGAGGCAGAAGTGAGAAGTGAGTGTACCTTAGGCCTGGAGGGGGTAAATGATACAAAGCACAAAGATAGGAGATAGAGTAGAATAGATGAGCAATGGTAAGAAGGCAGGCTTAGTTGGACTAGAGTGTATGTGAAGGGAACTAACATGTAATAGGTCTAGAAAGTCACTGTGACTCAACCAAAAATAATGTTTGCCTATAGGAACTCAGGGGCAGGGAGGTCGGTTCGGAATTTGACTCTTCAAGTCTAGTTATAGGAGGAGTTCCCTTCCAGGGTCTGAACTATAGTGTAGAGAACACTGAATAAATTCAGATTTAACAAACATTAATTTAGCACCTGTAATGTGCTAAGTATGGTGTTTGGTCATAGGAGAGAAAAATGCCCTCAAGAATCATAGTTTAGTAGAGGATAATTATAAACAAAACTAAAGAATGAAGGAAGTGTCTAGAAAAACCACAAAGTGATGGTAGAGATTAGAGGAGAGATCATTCTAGCTTTTTTGGGGGTGGTGGATCAGGGAAAGTTTTGTGGAGGATATGACTAGGCTCAGTCTTGAAGGAGGCAAAGAACTTTAACAATCCATACAGATGGTGGTAGTGATGGTGGAGAGGGCATTCCAAGAGCAGGAGGTGAGCAAGGGAATGGAAATGGGTGAAGGTGAGACAAGTTCTTGGAATTGTGAGTTGTCTAGTTAAGAATAAAAGGGAGTAGTGGGAGAAAAGGCTGGAAAGGTAGGTTGGAGACTGGTTGTGGAGAACGATGATGATGACAGTGGTGAAGATGATTTTACGCCAGGTGAAGGAATTTGGACTTATTTAGTCATTAAGAGAGAGACATGTTAGGGTCAAATACACACACACATCTATATACACATATATATGCATGCATACACATATGTATGTATACATGAGTCTGAAAATGTCCAAGGGAGGGATTTGAATGCTTGTAGGAGTACAGTGCATAGAGAACGAAAAAGATGGAATGAGTGAGATCATCTATCAGAGACCTGCTGGGAGCATGACGCTGCGCTGGACACACTGAGGGACATGAAGCTTGTGCAGGGACAAAATGTAATCTTCATTACTCTTGCTCTTGTGAGATCATTGTTGCTAAATAAATAATCTGAGATTCGACCCATGTCTATCTTATCATCTCTTTTGTGGTCTGCAAATCTACAAAAGTGACCAAAGTCCAGAAAAATAGATAAAATGTATGGAAGTAGGAGCCATGATTTACCTGACCCTATGTGTGTACATGCATGCGCGTGTGCGTGTGCATATGTGTTATGTGTGTGTGAGCATGCATATGTAGAAACTGTGTCCGTGAAGAGAACTTTTCTGTCTTTGGATATGTTTATCTGTCAATAGGAAGGAGGGATTTGACCAAAATTTTTTTCTGCTCTGTACTGAAGAAAATTGCCATGGATATGGGTTAGTTTTAGTAGATGGCATAGTTTATAACCATGTCTGCTAGATTTAGTGATCTCTTGCCCCTTTTCATTAAAGTGTCCTATTGACTGAAGGTGATATTTTTCCTTTGAGAAGTATATTGTGTCAGAAAAAAGGAGGAGGAGGCCTCAGAAGTCAACTGAAAGGCAGTGTGGGGGACCTTTCCAGCTGTGTTCCAGGTAGAAGGTTTTTCTAGATCTCTCCCTGCCCCCACCTGCACTCCACCCCTTCCTGCCCAGAGTATTCTGAGGTTTGCTTGCTTTTTCTTCAATCCCACCTCCTAATAATCTCCTTTCCCTACTTAGTTAAAATGAAAGATGAAAAGGACTTTGAAAGAATGCTTTTCTGTTGCCCTTCCCCTCCAGAAGGAGTGGCCATGGTCAGAGAAGACTTAGGAGGAGAACCAAAGGGGAGCATCACCTAGAGGGCAATGGGAAGGGCCTGTAGCAGTATGAGCGGGCTGCTACAACTATGACATACTCCAAAGATCTGAAGTAAATTATTTCAATGAGGGATTGTATGACAGAAGGAGAAGCTAGGTTGTTTGTGTGTCAAGAGGTACAGATGACAAAGAATGGCCAGAGGCACCTTTCCAGATGTTGGGGGAATGTGAGACAGAACCGTCAGTGTTTTGGTGGACCTTCTCTAGTTAACTTTTGGGAGGATGTGGATGAGAGGGGCATTGGTGGATACGTAGAGGTTGTGAACTGTATCATTGGAAGGCAGCTCCTGAATCTGGGAGATCACTCATACATTTGAGTATGGAAGTGACTTTAGAGGATCTCCTCCTGGTTCCCCCTCCTCACCTCCTAATCTCTCCTCCCCACCCACCTTCACAGGTATTTTTTTCTTCTGACTTTTGGAAGGAGCCACCGTGGTCAAAGAATTCATCACCATCTGGCCAGAGTGCTAGTACTGAGCTAGTACGAGGTGGAAGATAGCTGATAGACAGCCAGAAAATTCCCTTAATATTCTCAGGAGAATGGAAGGAAGACCGCTGGTACTTTGGGTGGACCCGCTGGAGTGAACCAATGGGAGGACATGGACAAGAGTTGCATAGATGAACAGACTTTAGCTTTGGTTGGAATGTTCACATTCGTGAGATCACAGATTCACTCCAGTATTTAGAGCAGTGATTCTCAACCTTCCTAATGCTGCAACCCCTTAATACAGTTCCTCATGTTGTGGTGACCCCCAACCATAAAATTATTTTCATTGCTACTTCATAACTGTAATTTTGCTACTGTTATGAATCGTAATGTAAATATCTGATATGCAGGATGTATTTTCATTGTTACAAACTGAACATAACCCACAGGTTGAGAGCACCTGATTTAGAGGGATTGTGTGTGTCCTTATAAGGGTAAGCAAAGAGATCCATTTGCTCTCTGAGTCATTTTGCTATCAGCCTGGACGTTATTCTTGGGAGTCACTGATTATCATCTGTTCTTTGTCTCAAGGGTTTTGCAGGCATGAGTGATCTATACCCTGACTCTTTTCCTCAGGGCCCTGTATGTTCCAATTAAGGCTATGGGAAAAGGTGATAAAATGATGCCACCTCCAGGACTGCTCCTGAAGCAATAACTGTAAAAGATGAGTGTCTCAACCCTGAACAGTGTGATCAGAACTGGACTGTGTCAATGACACAGGCTTGATTTTTACTCCAAACACTTCACTCTCCTCCTTCCTACTTTCTTTATATTCCCTATGTGGAATGCTTTATGGAATAAAGTACTACAAAGGAACCCATGCTTAGGATTATGTCTCTCTCAAACTGCCCCATCCCCCCATTACTTCATATTTATTTGGTATATGCTGATTTATGTACATTTTATTTCTGCAACAGAGTGCAAGCTTCTATCACAGTAACTAGCACATAGTAGGTCCTTAATAAACGCTTATTAATTGATTGATTTTGAGGACATCACACTTCCTTATCTGTTATAACTCCTGGGCAAAGGAGATTCTCCCTATGGCAGATTGCTTTCTTTAGCTCAGAACCCCAACACCCATTTTAGTAGGTGTGGGTTCACATCTGATTGGGCTCCACCTTTAAGGACAATCCAGTAAGTTCAATCTTGTGGCCAAGATTTGTTTAATGAGCTCCTCAAAGTTATTGCATAACAATCTCATGCAGGAGAATATAAATCCAGGGACTGCAAGGCAGCTGTGACTCTTCTTTCCTTCAACCATCACTGGTTCCTGAGACTGCAGGGCAGACAGCAGAGAGAATGAAGACTGTCCTGCTAAGTGTTCTCCTAGGGATTACTATGTCAAAGGCAGAAGCAATGACCTCCAAAAAGATATTTGACTTAGAAAAGGTAATATCTGTTTCTCAGTTTGGGGGTGAGTATGAAGGCTACAGTGAGTGGGAAATGGGTTGGGGGTACAGGTTTGCCCAGGGTGGGCAGTTTCTCCACTTAGCAGTGGTGGAGAACTTTCTGGGCCAGCCCAGCCTTCCTTCCCAGACTGAGTCCTTGTAGCTTTTGAGACCTGTCCTGCTCAGGTACCACTTCAAGGGGAGGAAGAAAAATGTGATTATAACCTGAAAAGAAATTTTTTTACCTTCGTCAAAGAGCATCTCCAGGAAAACAGTATTTACTAAAAGTCTCTAGTGGGGAAATGGAAAGAAGAATGGATGGGGTATCCAGAGTTTGTCCATTACATGTTATTGCTCTTCTCTGTCTCAGGGCAGTCACATTTAGGAGAATCTACCTTTCTTTCTTTTTGTTAAGGACATCAGGTTTAAGTGACTTGCCCAAGGTCACATGCCTAGTAAGTAGCAAGTGTCTGAGGGTAGATTTGAACTTAAGTCCTCCTGCCTCTAGGGCTTGTTTTCTGTCCACTGCACCACCTAGCTGTTCCAGGTGGAAATCTAACTTTCCCTGAAGCCATTCAAGCAGTGGTTTGCCAGATTTATCTCTCACCCAGTCAGACATGGGGACATTCTTTGTGGGGGTACAGATAGTATTCTTATGGACTTAAAAGGAAGACTTTGGGGTACAAAAGAAGATAATACTGGTTTGGGGGTCAGAAGATTAGGGTTCAAGTCTCAGCCCTTCAACTTGCTACCTTAGTGATTTTAGCCAAATTATTTAACTGCTATGTCCTTAGTTTCCTCATATGTAAATTGAGGGGTTGTTCTAGATGACTTCTGAGGTTCCTTCCAGCTCTAAATGTATGAGAATGAGAATAAGGCTTTATTTATAACAGAAAAAAAAGCTGGAAAAAATTGTCCTCAACAACTGGGCAATGGCTGAACAAAATATGTTCTATGAAAATAAGAGAATGTTACTATTCTGTAAGGAATGTGTCCAGTGATCCCAATATTTCTCATCACGTTTGGAAATAGGCTCCATGTTGCTTATCTAGAACACAGTCATTCTTTCTCTCCAGTGAGAAAGGCCAATAAGACTCATGGGCTCTATACCTGTGAACTGCAGAGTTGTCTTCCCTGTACTCTTTGGGAGAAGAAATAAGTAGGCTTCTTTCACATAAAGCTATTCACTTCAGTTTTCAGGCTTCTGGTACGAAGTTGGAATGTCCACCAATTCTGACTTTTTCTTGTGGCAAAAAGGTACCAAGAGGCTTGGAGCTACATTTGTGATACCACTGGGGAATAATGTAAGAATGAAAACTATTTATGACAGGTAAGTGTTGATAATGGAGTCTCAACTTGATAATTAGTTTATGATGGCAATGCTCTTTCAGGCTAGTTGTTTGAATGAATTGTAAACCACTATATTACAGGCAGTGAAGAGAAAATGAGTCTGAGATATCATGCCAGAAAAATTTAATAGATTAAGAAACCAAGTATTGTTCTAATTGAATAAAAGTCTATCATTGGTCCATCAGAACAAATAATTTCAGAATTCAGATTTGGGTGCTGTTCTTATCGATTTCCATATCGAAACCTCTGTTCAGCATCTTTCATACAGGGATTCTTCTCTCTTCCCCATACTCTAATTGTAGCTTGGTCTTAGGTTCCCTGAAAAGTCTATAGACTTTCTCTGTCACCCATTCCACTTTCTTACTCCTTTGGCTAACTAGGTGAGGCTTCACATTATGATGGAAAGCACACTGGTGTTGAAGTAAGAGAAGGCCTAGGTTTGAATCCTGTCCTTGATACTTATCTGGTTTATGACCTGTGGAGGGCTTCACTTCGCCCCCTGGAACTCACTTGTGTTTTCTAAATCTTATATTGCTTCATGAATGTGAGCAATTAGTAACTGTCTTAATAGCTAGTATTTTCTAAAACATTTGAACTACACTCTTTACTCTTTCTTACTTTCCTTCTCTGTAGCCTAAATTCTTGTTTTCTTGTACTTGTTCCCTTTTTTCTTAGTCCCGGATATATCTTGGGTCTCTTTGGTGACACAGTCAGGTCACCTATGTCCAGTCACAATCAGCCTATAAGTCATTATTAAATAGTACATACATGTGTGCATACACATACACACATCAGTCTTAGTATAGTTCCTGGCACCTAATAGACATTTAATAAATGTTTGCTAACTGACTGACATGCAAGATATCCATTTAAGGACACTTCCCTCTAACTTCCCCTCAGTTTACTCTCTTTTTCCTCATCTGCTATCTCAAAGCCCTCACTTGGAAAATGAATTTATTATCCCTGGAATCTGACAAAGAGAAGTAAGGTTTAAGGCTCTGCCATGCTGCACTGGTCTTCTATAGGACAAGCAGTACCCTCATCCCTGTCTCATTGGACTGTGGTCAACTCCAGAGCAGGTAGCTTGCCAAGCCCTGCGTGGCTCCCTGGCCTGTCAGTAGCTCCCTTCTGAGGGTTTTTGCCCAAGCATTTAGCAGAGATATCCCTGCCCTGGCTCTTTAGTGATGAGGTCTTGGGAACGTGGGGATGAAAGGATCATAAAGGATGCTGTTGGGAGAAGATTCTTTTGGGAGATTTTTCTGGGAGGAGAATTGGTCTGACAGCTGTTCTGTGTCCCTGTAGATCACACAAATGTATTAAGGAAGATATTTTGGGTAACCAAGTGGACATGCCAGGGAAGTTTGCATTTTCTAGTAAGTACCATCAATAATCTTGGGGACTTGCTTAGTCTCAGCAGGGTAGGTTGGGTTCATCATTCTCCTAATATTGCATTGGGATCCACAGCAAAGACCCTGACCTTTTAATTTCTTAGCTCCAGAGGCCCCATTCTATCCTATGGGATGACTAACTCCACACCATCATTTCCTCTGAGGATATCAGTTTGACTATCTGATCTTGTCACATTCTGTTATGATTATAGTTCTAGAGCTTGGAGGGGCCTTAGAAGTCATCTAGTCTACCTTTCTCCCCCTTTTTGTACATGTAGAAACTGAGGCCCAGGCAAGGGAAGTGACTTGTCCTAGTAGTAGGACAACTCACAGGCAGTAAGTCTCAGAGACAGGATTTGAAACCACATCCTCTGACTGCAAAGCTAGTTCTCTTTCCGCTATATCATATTATCTTTATGCTCTGGAAAATGTCAGACCTTTTGTTTTACTTTTCCATTTTACTTGTCTCTCTTCCCTTCAGAGTTCTCTCTCCCTTTCCTCCTTGCCCAACTCCCAAATAAAAACACCTCCAAGTTTCTGGATTATTGGAACATGTGGTCACTAGTTCTTTTTATACACTCATGTATGGCTTTTAACCCCTATTTTCTACTGGGTTATTTTTTTGATTTAGGTTTCTCAGCATTGGGCTCAGAAAGCTATGCTCTTTGAGTACCAATAATGGTACACTGGTCACACTCTTAGATTTGATGGTTACAGCCCACTTGCAATAAGGTCTGTATGAAGAGGAATAGAATAAGGGTATGAATAGAATTGAGGGAAATCATTAGAGGATGCCCTGCATAGGCAGGGGCAGAAGTTTAATTAGCTGCCAAAGAATAGAGTGGGGAGCATGGGGCAAGGAGGAGGTGAATGAATAGTGCCCAGTTGCTCCTTAAAGTTCCTTCCTTCCTATTTTGAAATCTGGCACTGCTCTCTAGGCTTGGGAGGAGATTCCTTTCCTCAAAACTTAAGAATCCTTATACCTACCTTTCCAACAACTCAGTCCACCCTGAAAGAACTTCTTTGGAAATTAGTTCGATTGGGGTAAACTTGTGAACCCTGTCTCCCCACATCAACTGGAACACTAGGTTGCATTTCTTTTTATGTCTGGGCCATGATTCACTTTTCATTTCTTTATCACGTTCATTAACATTTTTTTCAAGTTTCAAATTCTTTCTCTCTTTCCTGCCCTGCCCCTACCCATTGAGAAGGCAAGCAATACTCTACTAATTATACATGTTAAGCCATACAAAACATACTTCCATTTTTATTTTGTTCAGTTATTTTCAGTAATGTCCAACTCTTCCTGACCCCATTTGGAGTTTACTTGGCAAAGATATTGGAGTTGTTGGTTATTTCCTTCTCCAGCTCATTTCATAGATGAAGAAACTGAGGCAAACAGGGTTAAGTGACTTGCCCAGGGTCACATAGCTAGCAAGATGAATCTTCTTGATTCCAGACCTGGCATTCTACCTACTGTGCCCCTAGCTGCCCATTTCCATATTAGTCTTGTAAAACAAACAAACAAAAACATAAAAGCAAGAATCATAAAGTGAAAAAAGTATGCTTCAATCTGCACTCAGTTCACCAGTTCTCTTTCCGAAGGTGGACAGCATTTTTCAGCATGGGTCCTTTGGAATTGTTTTGGATCTTTGTATAGATCAGGGTAGTGGAGTCCTTCACAGTTGATCATTGTTAAAAATATTATTGCTCCTGAATCACTTCACTTTTCAATATGCTACTGCATATATATGTATATATATATATGTATATATATATATATGTATGTATGTATACACACACATATGTATAAGTGACTTGCCCAAGGTCACACTGCTAGTAAGTATTAAGTGTCTGAGACTGGATTTGAACTCAGGTTCTCCTGACTCCAGGGCCAGTGTTCTAATCACTGTACCACCTAGCTGCTCTGACACACACACACACACACACACACACACACACACACACACACACACACACAACCTTACCAAAACTTTCCCCACCTTAGAGTCTTCCTATTTCTCTAAGGCTTCTGGGTGGGGACAGGTGAGGAGGAAGAATCCAAAGACTCTACATGCTTGAAAAATAGCTACAGCAGCTATGGTCTGAGATAGGAACTGACTGGTAGAATCCCAAATCTGGGTACTTGGGGTGAGAGGTGCTCATACTTACTTTGTAATGAGCTCAGTTGCTTTCGAAACACAGGAAAAGTAAGAGGATAGCATTCCACCATTAAAAAAAAAATTGATGAATTTTATTTTCAGAAAAGAGAGAGGGGTGACTAGGTGGCTCGGTGAACAAAGCACCTGCCCTGGAGTCAGGAGGACCTGAGTTCAAATCCAGTCTCAGACACTTAACACTTTCTAGTTGTTCGACCTTGGGCAAATCACTTAACCCCAATTGCCCTGCCTTCGCCCCTCAACAAAAAAAAGAGAAAAGAGAGAAACAAAAACCAAATTAAAAAAAAAACAACGATTGTTGGAAAGTAAACGAAACAATACAAAAGGTGGTTGCAAATGATTGTATAAGCAACCTTATGCTGTTACTAGCTGTTTATTGAAAGGCAGGAAGGGTGTGTCTGATCTTTAACAAGGTCCCTAGTAGTGCCACTCATGTTTAAAGCTGGGTTTGATTGCATTTTAAGGTGGTCTTTATTTATGAACTTGTAACCAGAAAGTCTAGGTTTCTTTTGGCTATGCTTCTATTGCTCTGTTGCTTTACATCTTCCTGTGTATCTTTGAATTTTTCCTGTATTTCTCCATACAGAATAATAATAATCCCTTATATCCATATGGCATAATTTATTTAGTTATTCCTTAACTACTTAACAGGGTTTATTTCCAGCTTTGAAAAAAAATTATAAACAATGCTCCTTTGAGTATTTTTGCATACATAGATCTTCTCTTCCTATCAATTAGCTCCTTATTTAGAGTATAAAACTGAGAGAGGCTTCCCTGGGTTGGAGGGTATGAATATTTTTGATAACTTTTTATTGTATATTGTTTTATTTCATAGTCCCTTTTGATTTCTAAAGCAGACAAGCCAATTCATAGTTTCACCAGCAGTGTATTAGTATGTCTCATTTCATATAGCCCTACCACCATTGAATATTTTCATCTTTTATAACCTTTGTCAATTTGACGCATCTCTCCTCTTACCATACATTGTCCATGTTGTTTTGCCTTGCTTTCAACTCAGGTATTTAAAATATTAAAGGCTAGTATCTCTTTTGTTTTCTTTTACAGAAACTAGGGAAGCGTACGTGGTAGACACAGACTATAAAACTTATGCCATAGTGAATGTTTCCATCCTAAAGGAAAAGATGAATCATAATGTCTTGAAGTTGTTCAGTACGTGTTGGGGCCACAGAACTGGAGTCAAGAGGGGATCCTGACCTGAAGGAAGCACAGTGGATGTGGGAGATCTGAGAAAAAAACAATGGAAAAGCAGAATGATCAGTTTGGTTTCAACGAGGCTGAGCTTCCACTCAAGTCTCAAATATAGATTGCCATGGGGGTGGGGGGAGGAATGTAGCACAAATAGCCTTCTTCCGTTCTAAGACCAGCTTCTAACATCTTACATCTGGGTTTTACATTTGTTGTTCCCCATAACCTTCCTTTTTCTATAGTCCAGAAGGGAGGGAGAGGGAGATAATTTGTGGCCCCATTCTTGGGAAGCCCGTGAGGCTCTCTGTGCAAGCAACAGTGATAAAACTTCTGATGGAGAAGGATGATTTCCATTCTTTGCTCCATGATTAGCCCAGTTTCTAGGATGATATTTTATTTTAACATCCTACCATTGGGAGCATTGACTCATTGACATTATGATTCCTTCTTTCCTCCTTCTGTAAGACATGTGCCTATCCCCTGTTCTTTTAGATCCTTAAATGGTTCCTCAATTCTAAGTAAATCATCTATGTTATATATTTTGTTCACAGGTCGAACCATGGGGAAAACTGATAAAGGTTTGAAGAGATTAAGAGATATCAGTGAAAGTATTGGAATCTCCAGGGATAATGTATTCATGTTGATTTATGATGGTAAAAACACTTTCACCTTTCCTGGGGGAAGAATCACCTTACTCTGAAACACTGGGGTCTTTTTAGACTCTAGAACCCCTTTACTCCCTCTGCTTCTCACTGACTTTTCTTTCTTTTCTTAGATACATGTGTGAAGATGTTTAAGAAGGTGAATCCCTCTGTATCTCTGTTATTCAATGAAATTGATAGCAAGAGAGACACAACTTGTGAGGCCCAACACGTTGGCACCATAATGATACAACATAAGTGCTTGGCATTTTATGGAAAAAGTTTTTTTCTTTTTTCTTTCCTTTGTTCCTATGTATGCCAAAGAACAAAGCATAAGGAGAAAATGTTCTAACACTGAAAATATGGATGTGTTCCTAGGAATAACTTTGAAAAATATCTGGGGGCATACTCTGCTTTTTAGAAGAGTTTGTGGCCAACAAGTATGGATTCTGATAAAGTAGAACAGGTGGAAAAGTGCTTGAATATGGAAGAAAGGGAGAGGTAGGAGCTATTCCATTTATATTCAGGGAAGTATGAAACCTTTCTTCCATCTGTTACCTTTTGCTTGTGGGCAAACCATCTCACTTTATTTTCCCCTTCATTACAAGCACTGTCCAGGAGATATACTCCCATATTCCATCAGTCTCCTGGGTCCACTGAGGGCAGTGAGGGGATGCTTTTTAAAATGCTAGCATAGGAAAGTTATCTTTTACGCTCATTTAGGCACATCAGGTATTTGTCCTGTCCTGGAAGTAGGAGTTGGTCTCTGTGGCATTTACTCTCAATTCTACTTTTCAGTCATGATCCACAATGGGGATCTCTTTATCCAAGATCCTCAAAATAACTCAAACCAATTTTTATTTTCCTGTTCTGAACATATCAGAGAGTGGGTACTTTCTACCTTCTAGTGAACAATGAGAAGACTCAGACATTTTGGTTGTATCATGAACCCCAAGAAACAGGGAGTCAGATAATTTCCGTCTAAAAACATAAGAATAAATTATCTTAAGTCAATGTTCTAGGGAAGCTGAGGGCATTTGTGCATCTAGCTCCATTTATTGACTTCTCCTTGTGTAGGCTGAGTAGGAAGGTGAATTCAAAGGTTGTTTCTACGGGAGACTAATTAGTCCTAACTCAGATCATGAGTGTTCCCTGCAAAGGGATTATTGCCGAAATGTAATCAGAAATTAGTTGTGCCAATTTCACATCACTGATAGTTTTATGAAGTTTCCTCAGTGATATATACTATCCTCACTTTGACAAATACTTATTAACTTCAGTTCAAGTTGTTTGTATATGAACACCATAATTCTCTCTATCCTTTCTGTGTTGCAGGCTATTTTGTAGAGGAGCATATTTTGGTTACCAGTGGAAAAAGTTGCCTGCCCTGCCTCCAAGGATTTGCAGATTTGATGGTCCTTTTTTTCCTCTTCCATCCTTCCATCCCTTCATCCTCTTTCATATCCCCGACCTCTCTCATGGGGTTAGTCTCAGTACCGAATAAATTTATATTCCAAACTGCTCTGTTATGTGCTTTATGTCTTCTGGGTGGGGTTGTAAACCATTCTTGGAGTCCAGATTTAATAACCATAGGATGACCATTAATCATCATGGGAGAGTCTCTAGACAAGTAATGATTTTGCTCGTTTGTTAAAGTGATAGTGTGAGCAACACTGTACTACCATGATATAAATGACTATTTTATTCCCCAAATGGGGAGTAACTGAACTGATGGTGCTGCTACTGAACCATAGTGTAGAGGACCACAGGCCAGTGGGACTCTGACCCTGATGGCTGAACAAGCCCTCTATGGTAAAAAACCTGCCCATGGGCCTGGATTGGTTCCTCATCCCCCAGGAAAGAGTTCAAACACACAGACAGGTGTGAAGATTATCTCCTCGAGATAAACATGGCAAATACACCCACAGTCTGGAACAAAGAAGTGTGAAACATCTGTAGGAGAAAATAATTAGGAAGGAAATTTTTGGCTCTATAAAGCTTATGCCTGGAAGAATAAACATGGGCTCTCTACTTTCACCATTGTGGGAGTCCCATCTCTTTTTATGCACCCTGTAGCAACCTCTGGGTCAGTGATTCTTTCTCAGTCCTGCTTGGGGATGGCAGGACTCCCACACTTTCTCAGTCCTGCTGTGGGATGGCAGGTGTCCCCATAACTGGCTCCCCACTTGTATCATTTCTCTTTTTGCATGTCTTTGTCCTGAGCTGTATCCATATATAGAAATTTTGTAATCATGTTACACTAAAAAAAAATAAGTCAGGCAGTGGGAATTCTGGAATTTTTACTTTGGTTGGTTGCATCACAGTTCTCTCCAGACTTTTCAAAAGCTCTGTTTGTTTATATCGCTAAAAAAAAAAAAAAGTAAGCCAAGGCTAAATCCCTCCTGAACACTACTGGGCAAAAAAGCTCAAAGTAAAGATACCACACCAGGGGCTTGATAGACCTAGTCAGATGTTTAAAGAGAGCAATTCAATGACATGTTGAAAATGGAGATGTCTCCAAAAGCATTGGTAGCTAGACAGTGTAGTGTTCAACTTGGAATCAGAAAAATCTGAATCCAGATCCTGCTTCAGATACTTACTGGTTGTGTAGAGCTTAGGGAAGTCACTTAACTTTCAACCTCGGTTTACTCACCCATAAAATAGAAATAATAATAGCACCTACCTTATAGCACTATTATGAGGATCAGATAAAATGCTATTGTATATGTAATTTGCAAAACTTAAAGTGCTAGGTAAGTGATAGCTGTTATTAGCTAAGATGGACCAAAAGGCAGGTGTACTTTACGAGAATGGAAGGATTTGTCTCTTTCCAGCAATATTTTCAGAGAACTGAATCAATCATAGTATCATATCTAAAGCTGGAAGGGACCTCAGAGTTCTTCTAGTCCATTCTCCCATTTTACAGCCCCAAAAACAGGCATGGGAGAGAGGACCCTTGCTTATGGCCACACAACTAGCAATGTCTCATTTGATTCCAGATCCTGCTTTTTTTTTTTGGTCACTACATCAAGCTGCTTTAGGTAGCTAGAATTGTTGTTGTTTGTCTTTCATTTTTGAAGAGGACCATGACAGGTTATACCATGACTAGCAAATGAATTGTATCTAAGTGATGGAGGGCTGTGCAAAGTCACCAGCCTCACTGTCTCCTCCTGAGCCATCTGGGTCCACTGACACAATATAGATTAGGATGACTGAAGATGACCCAGGATGCAGTGGGAGACCTTGGCCTTTTTAAACTAGGGTCTTTCTAAATTTTCATTTTGAGTGAAGCGTGGACTATTCAGTGATTAAAGATAGGAAATAAATGAGCCAAGGAATGGTCCCTTTTACTTAATTAAAAAAAATCAATCTGGGAGGGGAAGACCCTTATAATTTCTGACCAAAACAGAAACAATTCTATTTACATTCACTCTGAGCCATCACAGCCCAAACAATGACCACTAAGTAGGCTTGGGCTGGGATCTATTATTGGCCAATCAATGGGAGCCAGAGTGAATTGGGTTTAAGGCATGGTCTTTAGGAAAGAAATCTAGTTAGTAAACTCAAGATATCTTGCTTGGTTTCAGCCATCAAAATTTATATTTCTTTGGGCAGAGCACCTGCAAGTAAGGGTATGATACCCTATGAGAACAGAGGGAAAGGAAGGAGAGAAGAGGAGGGGAGGGAAGGGGAGAGTAGGGGAGGGAAGGGAAGAAGAGGGGAGGGAAGGGAAGGAAAGAGAAGGGAAGGGAAAGAAAGAGAAAGGAAGAAGAAAGAAGCTGCATTTCCCAATTGGAACTGGCCAGTTGGGTCTCCAGTGGGGCAACTCGGACTACTCACAGGCTGTTGTTTGTACTTGAAGAGGACCATGATTATCAGGAAGGTGATGCCATGACTCAAAAGTGAATTATATTAAGTGAGTGAGGGCTGTGTAGCATCACCGGCCTCACTTTCTCCTCTAGAGCCATCTCAGTCCAGTGGCAAAATATAGATCAGAATGAGTGGAGATGGCCCCCAGTAGCTAGATTAGAGAATACTGAAAAATAGTTAGTAGGTCTTCTGTTTCCTCTATATACTTTCTCATATTCTTTAACTGTTCATGTTCTACATGCTATAAGAAACCAATAGTGCTTGTTCTTTGGATGTTTCTTGGTTTTATATTTAATACCCCGCTCCCTTCCCCCTTTCCCCATTAACAAGTCCTTGGCAGATGAAGTTGGATGGAATGGCAGAGACAATTTTAAGATGGGGTAAAGTCAAGCCCAAACCAGAAGTCAGAACTAATTCTGAGAAGAGACAGAATCATTGAAAAATCTGGTTCTTTTTATTGCTCCATTATTTAGCCTCATTACAGGGGACTTCTGAACATGTTGAAGGACATGTGTGGTAAACCTTGAGATGAAATAAAACCATATGAAATTCCAGTACCAAGGTTTTACTATCTTAAATCAAAAAGGATTTCACTTTCATTTAGATCAAGGACATGTAGATAGGAAGCCTGGAATCTCACCTAAGAGAAAGCTCAGGACAATTGGGCAAAGTTGGTGAAAACGCTTTCATAGGTTTGCAGCAAGATACCACAAATATTGGTCTCATGGTGTTAACAACAGCAATGCCTTCATCACTGAAGAGACGCATCTAGTTGGGAGTTTGAGGTTGTGGTGTTTAAAAAGATCAAGAGATATAATTTCTGGGTAACTTGGCATTTTATTAATAATACTAGCATTTCAATAAAGGACAGTGGCACTCTCAGATGCCAAAGACAGTCATGGTGGCAGGCTTAGAGCTTATATGGCCTTGGAAAATTGGGTGTTACAGAGGGTGGCAATCAACTCTGATTGGTTAACAAGTAATGAGAGAGAATGAATATTACAGTGAGAGGCTGAACCTATTCTAATAAATTTTGATTAAGTCATTTACTTCCAATTCACCCCCAGCCTTGGGCAATCTAATCAAGAAATTTATCCCTACCCAAACCTGAGTAGAACACAATGGGCTTCCCCATCCTGATGTGGTTTGAACAAGATTGTTAAAAAAGTTAATCCAATCTTATCATCAACAATTGCCCTTTAGAGACTGAGCTTTTGAAATGAGGACTTTGGAAAAAGGGGGAAGTCTGAATCTTCTCAAATCTTTGCTACACATAGTGTCCTTGGGCTGGGGAGAAAGCTGTCAGGGATAGTATTTTGAAGCTAGGGAGAAGTGTAATCTTGGAATTGGGGTCCAAGCACTCCATCACCTAGATGATGAGTTTTTTGAAAATGAAACAAAAAGTTTAAAATGATCCCCCAGTCTTATGTAGTTCTCTATTACTGTAGTGACTTCAGTGGAGTGGTAGAAAATGAGAACATGAAGAATCACTATTTTTAGATCATCTATAAATAACTAATTTTATTGATAAATTTTGATTTAACACAGCAGACTAATCTAAATTTATAAGACCTCATTCTTGAAAATAAGTGAGAAAAATAACAGTAAAGAAGTGTTTGTTGAAAGGATATTGAATGATACTATATTGTGTCTATTGTGTTTAACTTGAGTTTTGTTGCTGTTTCATGTTGTCTTTTTCAATTAAAGTTAAAAAAAAAAATTAACAAAAATATGTTTTCTCTCCTTTCCACCTCTTACCCCTTGGGAGGAGGGTGTGGTTGTGGTGAAAAAAATTCACTGTGATAAATATCTAAGGTCAAGCAAAACAAATTCCCTCATGGTCCAATATTTAAAGTTGTTGTTACGTATTGTTACATGTATTTCTCAGCTTCTTTCTTTTTTACTCTATGTGTGGTATAGTGAGTAGAAAGCTAGACCTGAACTCAGGAAGACTTGGGTTCAAGATCTACCTCTGACATTTATTGGCTGTATGACTTGGGGTAAGTCACTTGACCTCTTAGTGCTCAAGGCCACTTTTTATAAGTTGTAGAGAAGGTGCCAACCTGTCTTGGTAGAGGAGGTGCCAACCTGCATTTTTCATGTGAAAGTTCATTGTATTTATGACATGCTAGCACTCGTCTCTTATTCTTTATGTGTCCATTCCAACCCTTAGAACTTTGTCATAATTATTTGTTTATTGTGTGTTTTGTCTTTTGTTCTTGAAGATGAATGTGACATCAGGGAGATGATGACATGACTTGTAATTGACTTTGATTTGAGTGAGGGAGGACTGTCCAAAGTCACCAGCCTCACTTTTTCCTCCAGAGCCGTCTGGGTCCAATGGCCATATATCAGTCAGGATGACTGGAGATGACCCAGGATGCAGTGGGAGACCTTAGTTCTTTTAAGCTAAGATCTTTTTAGACTTTCACTTTAAGTGAGATAATGCCCTTTCAGTGAATAGGTCCCTTCAAGAAGTGAGTCGAGATAGCTACTTTAATTAAAAAAAAAAAGTGAGACTGGGAGGGGAAGACCATCAGAGTTGTTGGCCAAAAGAGAAACACTTATTGTTTACATTGCCTATGAGCCAGAAGGGCCCAAAAAATAATTGATTCATTTACTTAGGAAAGAACACTTTATTTAAGAAAAATCGTTGGTAAAGCTGCAAAGCAGTCTGGTAGAAATTAGGCTTAGCCCATTATCTTGCACCATATTCCACAATAAATTCAACATGGATATGTGACTTTAATATTAAAGATCATACTATAAAAAATCAGAAAAGAAGCCGATAACATACTTTTCACAGCTATGAATATATGCATTCTTAACCAAACAAGGAATAAAAGTAATTATAAAAGATAAAACAGATAATATTGATTACATGCAACCAAAAAGCTTCTACATAAACAAAATTAATGCGTCTGGGATAAGAAGGGAAGCGCTTGAATAGAAGAAAAAAATCTTTGTATTAAAGAACTTTATCATAAACACACATTCTTTGACTTGAACTCCTATCCTGCTAAGGGGAAAATCTACTCTCGAGTTTATCTCATGTCCTATAAGTTCTTGGAGACCCCTTATATTTTTCTGTGTACAGGTTACTAATTTGGCAATGAATCAAACACAATAGACCTTTTGCCCTTGTGATTCATAAACTTAAAAGAATCCTGGAGTTTAATGGCATAGAAAGAGTTCAGACTGTTTTTTGTGCATCTTGAGGAGACCATAGAGTTCGCAGTGTGCTGAAACTGGACCATAATACTGATGTAATCAGCACTGAACCTGACCTTCTGCAACCTTCCTTTCCAGACTTATTTCACAACTTCAGTCCTCAGGGACTCTCTGCTCCTCTAAGTTGAAACATAGACAATTATCTCCAGTTTCAAGGCTTTTGCTTATATCTGCAATTCCCTTGCCCTTCTCTGTGCTTGTTGTCATTCTATACTACCTCAAGGTCCAATTCAAATGTTGTCTCTTCGGGGAAGCCTTCCTGATTCCCTTACTTAAAAATGATACCCATATGTTCAAAAATATTTTTAGCATTTCTTTTCGTGGTGACAAAGAAATTGAAAACTGAGAGGGAGAGGGGAATGACTAAACAAGTTCTGATATATGAAGTTGATAGAATGCTCTTGTGCTATAAGAAACAATGAAGAGAATGGTTGCAGAAAAACCTGGGAAAACTTATATGATACTGATACAAAGAGAAGTGAGCAGAAACAGGAGAACGATTTATACATTAACAACAATATCATAACTGAAAATAAAATAAAATTGGATTAAAAAACAGAAGTTTTTTTTTAGTACTTTTTTAGTACTTTGTACTTCTCAATGCAAATACTAAATCTAATTTGTACTAGATTTATCTGTATTTGTATATACTTTAAGCTCCATGATTGCAGGGATCAAATCTTATTTATATTTAAATTCCATATTGTCTCTAGCTCTAGTTCAGTGTATTGAATGTAACAGGATCTTTTTTTTCTTTTAAGAAAAGGTATTATGGAAGATGTTGGTGAATTGGAGATGTAGCCATACATTAATTAATGTATATTAATGAAGGAGCTGAATGGGAACATGGCTTTATTTCTGCTTTAGAGGTATCTTTTGAACCTATTTTTGTACTCAAGAAACAGCCTATAACAATAACAATAACAATAATAATAATAGCTCATATTTATTTAGTCTTTTTTGGGTTATAAAGTACTTTACACATATGATCTCATTTGGTCCTCACAACTCTTTGGGTAGGTTAGGTGCCATTTTTATTCCCATTTTCAGGTGATGAAAAGAAGGCTGAGAAAGGATGAGTGACTTGCCTAAGGTCACTCAACTAGTAAATGTCTGAGGTGAGATTTGAATTCAGGTCTTCCTAGCTCTAGATCCAACTGTCTAAGTCTATATTGCCATGTTGTTGTGGAAGGCATCATTCTCCAGATATAGGTCATATTAGGTAGCTCTCAAGGTCCTTTCCAATTCTGAAGTTCTGTGATTCTGAGCATGAAAGACTGGATGAATGCTTGTGCCACAGGCAAAAATGATGGTACTGGTGTGTACCTCCCGAGTAAACTTAGTAAATAAAGGGTCTCCTGATTTCAGGTGATAATTAAGGTCCCAATGTTGTTGTTGAGCTATTTCTAACTCTTTGTGAGTTGGAATTTTTTTGGCAAAGACACTGGAGTGCTTTGTCATTTCCTTCTCCAGCTCATTTGACAAATGAGGAAACTGAGGTAAGTGACATGTCCAGGGTCACACAGTTAGTATGAGTCTGAGGTCAGATTTGAACTTGCTTTGCACATAGTAAGCTCTTAATAAATGCTTTATTCATTCATTCATTCAAACAGCTATAGACTTAAGGAGCATGTGGGGAAAATGTTATACCATTTGGAAAAAAAACTCTCAACAATCAAAACTCTACTTTGGAGTCATTTTTACATTTTCTTACTTCATAAATGCTTTGTTCAGGAATATAGGTATATGCCAGGAGATCTGGTAGCTCTGAAATTGACAAGATCTGCCCAAGTTTTCATAAGATTTTTTTTTGTTATTCTGACCATTATAAACTCTAACAAATGTGAGTATTTGCATATACAAAAAACCCTCCAGAAAAGAAGAGGATTGTGCATGAAATCACAAATATCCATTGCATTCAACTTTTAGAAAGCATACAGTATGTTTAGCACTTTAGTTTCTGAGCTGTCTCTTCTGTGTTTTCTTCTGAATCTCTTTGCGCCTTGTTCTGTGAACTTAAGAAATTGTTTTTGGATCTTTCTTTGTGTGTTTGTGCATGAAAGAGACTGTCATTACCCTTTCTTCCTCCAATTTTCACCGCAAGTTTTAAAAATAAAATCTTCCCTTGTAACACATGAACATAGTTACTACTTGAGCTTTCAAAAGAGAAATTGCAAACTATCATATGAGATTGCTCTAAAATTTCCCAAGAGGAATGTAAATTAGTACAACTCTGAGGTTTCACCTCAACCAGCGGTTTGGAGAACATCAAAAAAAGATAAATATGTCAAATGTTGGCAGCTCTGTAAAAAGACAGATACATTAAAGAATTTTTGTTGGCAGAGCTGTGAACTCGTCCAACTGCTCTGAATAGCAATTTGGAACTATACTGGAAAAGTCAGTAATTCTATATACCCTTTGATCCGGTGATTCATATACAAGGAGATCAAAGACAGAGGGCAAGGTCCTACATATACCAACAAAACTTTTTGTGGTAGTAAAGAACTGGAAGGAAAGTCGAAACCTATTAATTGTGGAACGACTTAACAAATTGTGCCATATAAATTTAATGGAATATTATTGTTCTGTAAGAAATGAAGAATATAAAGAATTCAAAAAAACTGGGAAGGCTTGTAAGAACTGATAGGTTGAAGTTAGCAGAACCAGGAGAAAAATTTACACAAGCAAGCAATTAATCAACAATTATTTATTAAGTGTCTGGGCAGTTAGGTGATGCAGGAGTCAGGAGGACCTGAGTTAAAGGTGACCTCAGACACCTAATAGCTGTATGACCCTGGGTAAGTCACTAAACCCTGTTTGCCTCAGCTTCCTCATCTGTAAAATGAGCTGGAGAAGGAAATGGCAAACCACTCCAGTATCTTTGTCAAGAAAACCCCAAATGGGGTCACAAAGACTCAGATCCCCACCCCCCCCCCATACAACAATAACATTTATTAAGTGTCTGCTATGTATCAGGCACTGTCCACCATAATATGAAGGAAAACAGGATTGAAAAATATTGGGACTCTGCTCAGTGCAAGAATGAAGAATGTCTTCCTCTTCTGGGTTGAGAACTGGTCGCAGAATCAAGGATTTACAGCTAGAAAGGAATTTAGTCCACTAGGCTCATTTTATGGATGAGAAAGTGAAACCCAGAAAGATTAAGTGATATGTTGAAGGTGGTGCAGATAACAAGTGGAAGAGCTGGAATTTGGACCCTGGTCTCTTGACTTCACATCTAGTATACTTTCCATTGCTCTACACCAGACTACGGGTAGAGAAAGAGGTGTATTTATGAGATATGGGCAATATGCTCATTTGTTTTGTTTAACTGTACTTCTGGGTTACAAGGAAGAGCTCTAGTTGGGATATGGGGGAGTAGTCATTTGGTAGTGACACTGATATAAAAAAATAAAAATAAGAGAAAAGATTTTCTTGGTCACTTTTACCTTTAGTTCTTTTAAAGGTCAAATTCTAATTTTCTTTAATTAACATTTATTTCCTCTACCTTTTACCCCCTTCCCCATTAAAAAAAGAAAGCAAAATCTTTGTAAGAAACATTCACAGTCAAGCAAAATCAAATTCTCGTATTGGCCGAGTCTAGAAATGGATGCTTCATTCTGAATCTTAAGTCTTTGTACAAATTCTCCTAGAGAGCCCTCTCATTTATCGTCTTTTCTAATTAGGATTCTGAGCACAGTTTACTCTCTGGTTCATTTTGGAGATAGCTGAATACAGCCTTGGAGCAAGTGAAGAGAGGGCAGAATGGAGGATAAGAACCATGTAGTTCCGGGTAAGGCAATATTTTGGGGATGGACGGAGGAAAGGAGACATGGCCCACATAGCTCTCAGGACTGTGAATAATCCATTTTAGTTAGAATTCAGAGCACATGAAGGTGAATATTGAGAAGTGTGACGCAACAGAATGTGCATTAGTTTTAGACTTAGAGGACCTGGGTCCCAGCTCTATCGCTTACTATAGCTAGGTGACTTTGGAGAGCCTTTTAACCTCTCAAGGTCTTAACTCCTTTCCTTAACTAGTTTCCTTGTCTGTAAAATAAGAGTTGGACTCAATGACCTCAAAGTTCCCTTCAAGTTCTAAATCTATGATCCTAGTATGAAGGCTGGAAAAGAAGGTTAGAGAGTCTGTGGAGGGTTTTGAAAGTCAAAGCTGAAGAATTTAAAGGAATTTTAGGAATTGGGAATAGAGGTGAAAATCCTTATTTCAGTTTGTTGTTCAGTTGTTTTCAGTTACGTCTAACTCTTCATGACCCCATTGGGGGTTTTCTTGGCAAAGATACTGGAGTGGTTTGCCCTTTCCCTCTCCAGCTCATTTTACAGATGAGGAACCTGAGGCAAATGGACTTAAGTTATTTGTCCAGGATCACACAGCTATCAAGTGTTTGAGGCCAGATTTGAACTCAGGAAGAGGAGCCTTCCTGACTCCAAGCCTGACATACTATCTGCTGTGTCACCTTGATGCCCTGATTTGGGTATTCAATGCCTATCCCAATCTATAGGTAAACTCCTTTTCAGCTTCATCTCTTAATATTTCCCAATGGAAGTCTGCTATGTATTATTTCCAGGGGAACCCAAGCGCTTCCCCAACTCCATACCTATGCTTAGGCTATATCCTCTGTTCGTTATCCTTCCCATTTCCTATGAAGCTTCATCTAAACTTTTGTGCCCACCATGAAGCCTTCCTTGAGCTCTACAGCTGGAAGTTATTGCTCCCTTTTCTAAATTCTTATAGCACTCGTTATACACGGCCAAGTAATGCAGTAATTTCTGTAGAAGTCTGACAACCCAAACAATAATATGAACTTATATACAATAATATGTATCTATCTATCTATATTATAAACTTCAAGAAAACAGAGACTGTTTTATTCTTCTTTGTATACCCTCAGAATACTTAGCACAATGCCTCTCTCATGGTACATGTTCAGTAAGTATCTGTTGAATGAATATGGAACAAATTAATTCTCCATTAGGATACCCATATTGAAAAATATTCTTTCCCTTATAGATCACTTTCTTCAACCCAGGCCCAATTTGGAAGCTGTGGGTCTGCATATGACTGAGCTCCACCTTTGTGAAAGATCCAGGAAACTCTATTTTGTGACTAAGATATGCTGAGTGACTTCCTAGTAATTTTTACTTAATAACCCGATGTGGAAATAAATCCAGAGCAGCTGTTCCTCCTCATTCTCTCTAATACTTTCCTGAAGTTGCTTAGAACTGACACCAGGGGCAATGAAGGCCTTGCTGTTATGTGCCCTCCTGGGGACTTTCAAAGGATTACATGCACAAAAAGGGGCTCCCATTCTGGAAGATTTTGAACAAGAAAGGGTAATATCTATTTCTCACTTTTGGAATAATGTCAAGTCTTCAGTCCTTGGGAGAGTGAGAGGGTTGGTTGGAGTTTGTTCAGGGTGGGCAGTCACTATCTGGACAGTTTCCACACTCAACAATATTGGGGAACTCTTCTTGTCAACCCAGACTCCCATCTTAGACTCAGTCTCTATAGCTTTGGAAACTGTCCTGCTTGTGATACCATTTTAAGGGCAGGAAGAAAAAGTTGATTATGATCTTGAAATGAATCATATCCTTAGGAAGAATTTTTATAAGAAGCTATTAGGTTTCAATGAAAAGAAGATTCCTTTGAGATTAAGAGCTCTCTTAGAATGTCCTTTTGTGCCTCATGGGAAGTCTGACTTTCCCAAAAGTCATAAAATCCAGAAGGTCATAGAGATTATTTGGCCTAAATAGCTAGCACCCTTACAAGATTTCAGGAGACTAGTTTCCAATAACCCCAGTATTCCTTATACCAGTAGAAAGAACACTGGATTTGGAGTCAGAGGATCTGGGTTTGAGTGCTGGCCCTGCTGTTTATGGGGCAGGTAGGTGTTCCAGCAGATAGAGTGCCAGGCCTTAAGCCAGGAGAGACCCAGCCTCAGATACTTACTGGCTGTGTGATGCTGGGCAAGTCACTTAACCCTGCTTGCCTCAGTTTCCTCATCTGTAAAATGAGCTGGAGAAGGAAATGGCAAACCACTCTAGTATCTTTGCCAAGAAAACCCCCTATGGGATCATGAAGAGTTGAACATGACTGAACAACAACAAATTTGCTGTTTATATACTTAACCTTGGGCAAGTCATTTCATTTTTTGTTTCACTTTCCCACTTTGTGAAATTGAAGGGTTAGACTAGATGGTCTCTTAATGTTCTTTCCAGTTCTAAACCTATGGTCTATATTTGGGAGTACTGCTGTGTAAGGGGCAGAAAGAAGAAAGCCCACTCCTAGATTGTAGTCCCCACCTGGGAACTTGTGCCTACTTGTTCAAAGGGCAATTGAATGAACATTTAATAAGAGTCTGCTATATAAGCACTGTGCCAGGAAATGGAGAGAAAAAGACAAACCAAAGCAGTCCCTGCCCTCAAGTAGCTTACATCATATTTCTTCCGGATTTTGAGAGGACTTTGTTGTTGTTCAGTAATTTCACTTGTGTCCAACTTCTTTGTGGCCCTAATCTGGTTTTCTTGACAAAGATACTGGAATGGTTTGGCATTTCCTTCTTCAGCTCATTTTACAGATGAGGAAACTGAGACAGACAGGGTCAAGTGACTTGCCCAGGGTTCCATGGCTAGTAAGTGCTTGAGGCCAGATTGGAACTCAGGGAGATGAGTCTTTCTGACTGCAGGCTTGGCATTCTATCTACTATACAATCTAGATTGATTAATAGCTAGTAACAAATGTTTATATAGTGCTTATTATGTGACAGGCATTATGCTAAACACTTTATGTATGTTATCTCATCTGATCCTCATAATAACTCTGGGAGATAGATGCTGTTATTATCTCCATTTTACAGATGAGGAAACTGAGGCAAATGGTTAAGTGACTTGTCCAGGGTCGCATAGCTAGTAAGTGTCTGAGGCGGGATTTGACAAGTCTTCTGAACTTCAGACCTCGATGGGGGATGGGACCTGAACCCCCTAAAATGAAAAGACCATGTCTTTGCCCCTTTTCCTCCCCCAACTTTCCCACATATATCTACCTAGATACTCAACAATCCTTTTAACTATCCTTACACTATGGCTTTCCCACCACTTTACCCTTTTCATTGTCGGCACCTAGCCTACTCCAGGCTACTTGCCACTACTTAATCCCATCCCACAGTCTTTTTCTGTATAAAAGTGTCAATTTTACCCCCATTAAATTGGGAAGACTTATTAGGAATCTCTCTGGCTTCTATTGGCATCACAAATACTACAGATTTACTAGAAATCTTGCCCACCTAATTGGTATCATAATAAAACCTCGCTACTCTGACTGAAAGAAGGCTTGAGTGGTCGAATTCTTTTGAGGCAGATCTACCCTGTACCTTTGCATTTTGGGATTTCCAGAACCCCTAGATCTCAACAGTCCCATACTCTATCCACTTCACCATCTATTTGGAATAGATTTAGATCTTCTTATATGCTTTTGAATCCTGGATTGAGGTTATTATCTCCCATTTTTGGAGCAGTGAAATATCTTTTTTTTCATTGAAATAACTTCTGGGAGTATGAAATTCTAATTTTATTGGACCAAATGATTTAGAGTTGGTTTAGGCAAATGGAAAAACTGAAATGCAGAGAAGTGATCTGCTCAGTAAGAAAGAGCCAGGATTCAAACATATCCTCTGACCCAAAATCTCGTCTTTGTCCATTATAACATCCTACTTCCCATTCTTGATGATTCTCTTTGCATACATATTTGTCCTTCACAGGGGCAGCTGTAATGTCTGTGGGTTTAGCCCTAGCTTAGCTAGTTTAGAAAGTATAGAAAAAGCCATGAATTCCTGAAGTCACAATCTCTACTTTATTTCACCTGAAGTTAAAAGACCTGAGTTCAAATTTGACCTCAGATACTAACTGGATGACCTCAGGGCAAGTTATTAAATGTTATCTGCCTAGTTTCCTAATTTTTAAAATGGAGATAATAGCATCTGATTCCTAGGGTTGTTCTGAGGACCCAGTGCTAGAATATTTGTAAAGCATTTATAAACCTTAATCACCATGCAAATGGTAGCTATCAAACTAAAAGAATTCAGAGGAAAAACCAATACCTTTACAAGTTTAATAAATGCCCTTAAAAAGTCCAGATAATCCTTATAGAAGCAATATAAATCCTTTCACCACAAAACTGATAGACAATTTCAAACCTTGTGTTGTTTTAAAAAAATTATTTCATTTTTCCAATTAATAAAAATCCATTTATTTCTTCCTTTTATTTCCTTCCCTACCCCACTAAAAAGAAAAAAAGAAAAACAAAACCTTCTTAACAATTTTGCATAGTCAAAACAAATTACTGTGTTGGCCAAGTTTAAAGACTATACCGTCATTGGTCTTTGAATTGATCACTTCTGTGAGACCTGCTTAAGTCTCTCATAACCTGAAAACCTATCTTAGCCAATTGAAGAGGATGATTTGAGCCCTTATCAATAATCCTTTACTAAGCTCTCTGATTGAATCCAAAATCCTCCCACTGGATCAACAACCATAACACCATACTAAGTTTGCACAGATATCCTGAGTCAGGGGCACTTCCTTGCCTTATAGAAACTGTAATCTTGGCCAACAAAAGGACAGATACCCTGAGTTAGGGGCTCTTCCTTGCTTCATGGCTGTGTAGCCTTACACCAAAGTGAGCTCAGTTACTGACCGCAGCTCCCATGCATTCATATGAATGCCCGTTCACTTAGAGAGAAATAAACATGTGCATACAGCCTAATTCTGTTTGTCTGTCTTAGACTCTGAGCTCTTGAGCTTGACAATTGACAAAACAATTCTTTCAAAGTTATTTGTCTTTACAATGCTTTTACTGTACAAAGTATTCAAATTCTGCTTACTTAACTCCGCATTATTTTATACAATCCTTTTCAGGTGTCTTTGAAATTGTCCCCTTTATTTTTGCGGTAACATAATATTCCATTACATGCATATACCATAATTTATTCAGCCATGCCCCAATTGATGGTTATGACCTCAGTTTACTACTCTTTTCCATCATACAATGAACTGCTAGAAATACTTTTTGTATATATGGGTCCTTTTCTTCTTGCCTTGATCTCTTTGGGAATATATTCCTGATGCAGTTTGGGGTTTCTGGGAACCCTGAAATATCAGGGTACAAGGTGAGTCTGCCTGGAAAGAATTCAAGCGCTTGAGCCTTCTTTCAGTCAAAGTGGAAAGTTTTATTGTAATGTAAATAGAGCAAGCTAGATTCCTAAAGAATCTGTGCCTTGTTGGGAGTGAAATTGCTATTTATATACAAAAAAAGACAGTCAGACGATCTGGATAGGATTAAGGAGTTGTAAATAGCCTGGGGTGGCCCAGGTGTGCCAGTGAAAGGAATTAAATGGTCTGGGGTGGGTCAAGAGGACTGTGAAAGTGGGTAGGCAGAGAATGAAAGAACTGTTGAGTATCTAGGTGGGCTGGGCTGGGCTGGGTCAGATGACTCAAGAGGGTGAGGTACCAGTGATTTGGGCTGCTGAAATGTGTGAGAAAATTTCGGGTCCAGGTTCTGTCACCCTATCATTCCAACTAGTGGCATCTATAGAGCAAAGAGAAATCCCATTTTGTTTTTAAAAATACTTTAATGGTCACATCTGCCTACCTCACATTTTTGCAGACTTACTTATTTAACTATTCTTGTTGCTAATTTAAACAAATTCCAGTACCTCTTTCACACATTATGTCCTAGAATAGTGTGGAACACAATCCATTCCATTATTTTTATTTTGTTTTTAATCTATAGAATAAAACAAGCATTTCCATAACAGTATAATAAAAAAGATGATTGCACATGAAACTTAAAATCTAGTATGTACCACTTTCTATTCCTTTTAAATATATAATAGTTATCATATAAATGTATTTTTTTTTCTTTTTCCTCTCCCCCCTCCCACCATGGCTACCATTACACACACACACATACACACACGCAAAGTCATTCTATACATACTTCTATTTGTCAGTTCTTTCTCTGGAAGCAGATAGCATCTTACTTCATATGTCCTTTGTAGTTAATTTGGGTATTTATAATAGTCAATATGACTTACTTGCTTAAAGTTGTTCTTAAAACAATCTTGCTGTTATATACAGTGCTCTCTTGGTTCTGTTCATTTTGCTCTTCTTTATTTTGTGCAAGTCCATACATGTTTTTCTAAGATCATCAAGCTAATCATTTCTTACAGCACAGAGTATTCCGTCACAATCTTATACCACAATTTGTTCAGCCATTCCCTAATTGATTGGCATCCCCATAATTTCCAGTTCTTTGTCACCACAAAGAGGGTTGCTATAAATATTTTATTTATATATTATTATTTGTAGTTTTGGTAATGACAGGTAACCTTTACATAGTACTCTAAGGTTTGCAAATCATTTTACATATATTATGTCTTGTGACCCTTACAAAATCCCTGTGAAGTAGATGCCACTATTACCCCTATTTTATAGGTGATGAGTATGAGAGTCTGTGCCTTGTCCAGGGTAAACTATTAGGTTTCTTTTTTTTTTAATGAATATGTTATTAAAAAATCATTCCATTCTAATCCATCTTCTTTCCAAGGTAACCCTTTCTAGTCACTCTGGGCAGACTCATGCAAATTCATTTTTGCCTCTTTTGAGCCCCTCGGGATTCATGGAATCTGTTCTGGGGTGAACTCCATCAACCATAGAGTTTTCTTCCCTGTATCCTGGGTAAAGGTGCTGCTCTTATATGAGTTATCTGTGCCTTTCAGTTAATAGGTCTTTGGTATGAAGTTGGGGTCATCTCCAGTTCTGATGTGTTCATGAAACCAAAGTTTTCCATGAAGGTTGGAGTTATGATTATGGAGCTTAATCAAAAAGGAATATTTACAGTGATGGTGTATGACAAGTAAGTACAAAATTGGAGGCTCTGTAACCCTGCAGTACATATAGGTTATTAGCTTTTAACCTATACATTTTTTTTCCTTTGGAAAAGAGATGTTTATTACAAAGGGGCTGGATATAAGTGAGGTTAAGGGAGAGGTACCTCTTGCCAGGGCTTGGGGAATCAGACTTTACAGAGAAGGGCCATCACATCCTATCTATATTAAAGAATGTATAAAGACTCACACTTCAGGTCCAGACTTCAGTCTCTCTGATGGAGAAACCCTGGAGGGGTTCCTGGTGGGTGACCCTTGGTAGGTGAATGGAGATAGGGGATAACTATGAAGGGAAGTGAAGGAATTGGAGAGAGATAATTCTGGGAAATGGGAAGGTCAGGGAGATACTCATTTCTAGCTTGTTTTTGTGGAAGTCCTTTTCTTCCCTTCGTGGGGTATTACTTAAGTTCCCCTTAGGAGTTATGTAGCTTTTCTTCTGTGCTTTTTGTAGAGTCTTGAAGCTGTTTTCCCTCAGTATAACTAGTTTGTCTTTAGATTCTAGTGGAAACATTATGTCAGTTGTCTTAGGGACATTGCTGGGAAAAATGACAGCAGTAAGAATGCTAAAATCCTCAGACTCTATGAATTTCATAAAGTTCTTCTTTAGAAAAGGGGTGGGGGTGAGTGGAGAATATACCAAAACTGAAGTCTTTTATCATCTCCCTTCAAAGGATCCCTTTTAAGGCTAGAGGTTTCCATCTCTAAGTTGCCAGGTGCTTGCTTCCTAATTACATACTAGCTTTCCAATATTACATAAGCCCCACTGGGTATGACCAAGTCCCTCAACCAATCCTAACAGATTTTTTTTTTATCACATTTACTTGAAATGCCTTTGATTGAGTGATTCAATAGAGACAACCCACCCTCTTCATACATAGTTCATACCTCTGATTACTTAATTCAATTGATACATGTTCCCATCTGATTAAACATAGCTGAGTTAGAGTGGGAGTGGTTAACTCCATGTAATGCCATGCACAAGCAGCTTCCCAAAAGAATGCTACTGTGAAGAGCTGTTAAGATTCTGATTACACAGTATAGTGAACACTCCATTTATTCCATTACAAATCAAGGCAAACATTCACAACATATCACAATACAATAATCAATACTTAATCATTCAATCAATTCACAATACAATAATCAATACTTAATTATTCCATCAAATCACAATACAATAATCAATTACCCACTCATAGGGCAATCATAGATTAAATTAATCAGTCACTTATCTAACAATCAGTCACTAAGTACAATCATTAGAAAATTACAAAAACCCTCCACCCCTTCTTGTCCAGCAAACTTCAATTTCATCAGGCATTCTATATCTGAGGAGGGGCCTTTTCTTCATCTTGACTTGGGGTGGTCTCTCAGATTCCCTGGATTCCCTTCCATGGTCCCAGCTCCTACTTGAATCCACCAAACAGTCACCTGGATTCATGGGCAGACGGCTCCCAGGTTCTCATCCAGTCCCCTGGGCAGTTCCTGGTACACACTAAAGTTCACAGGGTCTGGCACATCTCAAACCCTTCACAACTTCTGTTGCTGGGAGCTCAAGGATCAACCAAGCCACAAACAAACAAAGTCTTATCCTGGTCATGCTTCTTCAGTCCTCCAGCAGTTCAGCTGGCCCTAGGACCAGAGAGAAATCTTGGCCTTCCAGGCAGCCTTCCAGGCAACCTTCTCAGCCTTCCAAACAACCTTCACCAGATTCTAGTCTCATAGAAAACTCCAACTCAGCTCTCAATCCAGCATTCCAGCTCCCAGATGCTGAAACAATTCTGTTCCCTCTACCAGGAGCCACCAGGAGGAAAATTCCTGATTCTGTCTCTCTGTCTCTAGAGCTCTTCTTATATACACACACTGGCCTCCTGTCTCAGCCAACCCCCTCTTGCCAGGAGACAGAGTTCATACCTTCTGCTTCACATAGGAGACGGAGTTCACACCTTCTGCCTCTCTCAAGAGCTACTTAGCCTCAAGTTGCCAAGTATCTGCTAAATTGATTACTGTTACACTCCATTAATCCCCACACTTACAGATGGATTAGGAAAAGATCAGACTAAAATTGGGCAGACTGCTTGGGAGTTATTACAATTGTCTAGATGAGAAGTGATAAAGACTTGAATTGGGGGTGTGTGGCCATGTGAGCAGAGAGAAGGGAATAATAGAGAGATATTGTGGAGATAAAGTTGTCAATATTTGACAAATGTTTGAATATGGGGGATGAAGGAAAGTGAAATGTTGAGGATGACTTCAAAATTTCAAACCTAGACTACTAAAAAAATGGTGGCACCTTCAACAGGAATAAGGAAGTTAAATATAAGTTTTATGTGTATACTGAGGAGATGAGTTCCTTTTTGGGACATATTGAATTTTAGATGCCAGTGGGATATCCAGGTAGAAGTTTCTAGCAGGTAGCTGGCAACCTGAGACTGGAGCTCATATCAGAGATAAAGACTGGATATAGTTGATTTTGGAATCAACTGTTTAGGGATGACAATATTCGGCAAGCAGGGGGTATGAACATATATACATACATATATATATATCTATCTCCATAAATATGAATCTATGTGTGTGTGTTTATGTGTGTACACATGCAAGATATTATTCAAGTATATAAATGGGCAAGGAGGCTATTTCTTCTATCATCTGAAGATCTTCTCTTACCCCCTCATTTGTTATCCCAGAGCCTTTTCTAGTAAAATGAACTTACCCCTTGAATATAACCAATGGATGCTGGATGAGAAGCACTGTCATCTCTCAATGAGTGCTTCTGGATTTTGATCATGTATGTAGTAGATGGAGCTTTATTATGGGTTTCCGGGGGGCAGGTCTTGGGAATGTTTTTATTGGACACGGTATGAGTTATGTTCTGATAGGATTTTTGTTGCCTTTCTAGATATGGTCAGTGTGTATTGGAGCAGTTTTTAGCCATCCCAATGGACATTCCAGGGAAATTCAGAATTCCTTGTAAGTACTATCTGGACCTTGAACTATCCCTTAGTGTTCTACCACAGTTGGATGGGTTGTGATTCTTCTAATGAAGGTATTGGGCTAGATGATCTTGAAGGTCCTTTTCAGCTCCAACATGCTACAATTCTACCTCTACCTTTTCATTTCTAAAATCCAAAGGTTTATCCCAGTGTTTCTTAACATTTGTGAGTAGGAGGGGCAACAGAGTATAGCGGAATGAGTATAGGCTCTCAAGCCAGAGGACCTGGGTTCAAATCTTAGCCACATATCTGTGTGACTTTGGACAAATTATTTAGCATCTTTGTGCTCCAGTTTCCTTATCTGCAAAATCAGGCAGTTGGATTAGATGACCTCAGAAACTTCTTCTTCCCCTAATTTTATGAGGAATTTTTTTTATTGTCAAAATTTTTTATGGGCTCCAACACAATAGTAATCAGCACAACTTCTACAGTATAGAGATCTCAACATTTTTTATTTTTTAAGTGCATATTTTTCATCAAGATACATTGATTAAGTCTACTTCTACTGTCTTAGAGAAAAGACACTACAAAATGTATATGAGTCATTATCATTGTACTTGGGGTTTCAATCAATCAGTCAGAACTTAGGAATCACCAACTATGTACCAGACACCGTGCTAAGTGCTGGGGCTTCAAAGAAAGGTAGAAGACAGTCCTGCCCTCAAGTTGCCCATAATCTAATGGTGAAGACATGCAAAAAGTTATTTTCTTTTTTTTTT
>CM053585.1:207626062-207641109 GCA_028646515.1 Pseudochirops corinnae
TCAAGGAGATATTTCACATTGCCTTCTGTTTTTTCATTTTTTTGAATCTGTTTAATAGTATCTTGATTTCTCATAAAGTCATTTGCTTCCATTTGTTCCACTCTAATTCTGAAGAAATGTTTCTCTTCAGTTAGCTTTTGAGATTCTTTTTCCATCTGGCAAATTTGACTTTTTAAGGCATTCTTCTCTTCATTGACTTTTTGGGCCTCTTTTGCGATTTGAGTTAATCTATTTTTTAAGGGCTTATTTTCTTCAGTCAAGTTGTTGACTCTCTTTTCATGATTTTCTTGCATCATTCTAATTATTTTTCCCAATTTTTCCTCCACTTCTCTTATTTGGTTTTCAAAATCCTTCTTAAGCTCCTCTATGGCTTGAAATAAGTTTACATGTTTCTTGGAAGCTTTTGGTCTGGGAGTTCTGACTGCGCTGTCTTCCTCCTGTTCCATGCTTTGATCCTTTTTGTCTCCAAAAAAGGAATCTAAAGTTGGATTGCTGATCTTGGTTTACTTCCTTTGCCTGCTCATGTTGCAAGTCAAATAACTTGATTTTTGAGCCACAGTAGATCTCTGCTTCTTGGGGGGAGAGCTTTGTCCCAAATCACAGGGGTTTTCGCAGCTGCCGGAGCTATTAGGAGGCAGCCACTGCCAGCTTTGGCTCACTAGTCACACACCTCAGGACCACCACCCAAGACCACAATCCTGATCCAGGCAGGTTAATGCAAGAGCACTTAGCCTTTGAATGATTGCTTGGCCATTTGCAGGCTGCAAGCTCTGAAGCAACCATGTGGAGGCAGCTACAGGGCCGCTGCTTCTGCTGCTTTCTTGCCCTGGGGGCTGGTGACTGGATCTGCTTCTTTCCCCCAAATTTAGCTGAGTTCCACCAACCTTTCACTTTGTTCCTGGCTCTTATGGGTTGATAATTTTGGAAATTGCCACAGCTGCTGGTGATGCACTCTCCCAAGTGCTCCAGCCGCGGCTTGTCCTGGCTGCCCCGGGGCCAAGCCGTGGTTTCAGGCCAGACTGGTTTTGGCTCCCAGCACTCTGCTATGAGCCCTTCCCTTCATGTTGGCCTGCTGGGCTGCCTTCAGTGGGAGATGTATTTTTCTGTAATTTTGTGGGTTCTGGAGCTCTAAAATTTGTTTAGAGTCATATTTTATAGGTATTTGAGGTGGCTATGGGGGGAGCTGCAGAGTTCCTCTGCTTCTATGCTGCCAACTTGCCTCTGTCCCCCTTAATCTTTCTTGGTGTTGTCAGTGTCCTCAACTCTGCTTTGATGCTCTCTTTGGTCTATCTCTTCTCTACCAAGCATTGACAGCTCTTGAATAGCTGGACTGTGAATCACTTTTACTGAAGCCTTATCTGATAGTATTATAGCTTTTCCCACCATTGAGTCATTGAATACTTCTGCCATATTTAAACCCTCCAGTATTATACATCTATATCCTACAGCTCCATTCCTCTCCCTCGTCCCCACAATGGATCCCTTCAGGTATCTGTGAGAACACCTGTTTTTTGGTGGGTTCAGAAAATTCTCTTTTGATAGAACTTTGGGTTGATCACATGATGATTCCACAGTTCCTTACTTCCTTGTTACCTGAATAATAAATTCATCCTCTTTGTGGCAGGCCCTTCAGATGAGTATTTTGGTGTTTTGGAAAGGTATTCTCATTCTCTTTCCATTCCACACCTCATTTCCTTGCTGTTCTATCTTCTATTTATTCCTTAGGTAGCTGGGTGGGATTATTTGTGTAATCCAGGGCTGCTTCTCAATCATCTTCCAAAAGAGACAGGGAGAAGCAGAGAGCCCCCAGTTTTTAGCAGTTGCTCATCATGCCTGTCTTAGGAGAGGGGAAATGTTTCTCTGAGAGTTAGTATTTTATGTTTTCACTGTAACCCATACTTAAGATGGGATAAAAAAATCTAGGCATTTCATAAGATATTCAGATAGTAAAAAGAAACATACTCTTTTCAAACATGGTTTTTAGCTATTTTTCTGTAGTTTAGTCATCTTCTGTCATGTCTAACTATTTATGACCCTATTTGGAGTTTTCTTGGCAAACATGCTGGAGTGATTGGGTTAAGTGACTTGCCCAGGGCCACACAACTAGTAAGTACCTGAAATCAAATTTGAACCCAGGAAGATGAGTCTTCTTGACTCCAGGCCCAGCACTCTATCTACTTTACCACCTAGCTGCCACAATTTAGCTATTATTTTATTTTTTTAATTCAGGATTTTCAGTTAATAATGTATGATGCCTTTTGTTTTCTCTTTCAGATTCTAGAGAAATGCAGGTGTTGGACACAGATTATGAGAATTATGCTATATTGGAATTTGTTTTGCATTTGAATAAGAAGAGACATATTGTTACAAAATTATACAGTAGGTTCAGGGCCCCAACACTAGGGAAGCAGAGAGAAAAAAAGAAGTGCCTTGAGGGGAAGCATAGTAGATGTGGGAGATCTGAGAGAAACCCTGCTGAGAAGAACCACCACTCTGTTCCTAATCAGGCTGTCTCTGATTCGATTCTAGACATGGATAAAAGGGCAGGTTGGGGGTGGATGGATAGTATAGTTAGGCTCCTTCAACTAGTAGATCAGACCTTAACTCTGCTGTCTCTTCCCTGTCTGATCTCAAAACTGACCCTGTCCCCTTTTCTCTACTACAAAAAGAGAAAATGAGCCCTATTGGGTACTGCTCTGGAATGGGAAGGAGGGAAATGGGGCCATGTTAATGAAATTGATATAAAGGACCGTTGCCCATTCCATGGATCTGCAGATAGTTATTCCCCTCAGTTCCATTTCTGGGATGGTATTTTCCTCTTACAGACCCAGGGGACTCTGATCCCATAGCTTTTCTATTAGTCCTGCCCCCATATACCCAACAGGCACCTCAGTTATTTTTTATAATATTCCCTTGGTGCTTTGATTCCAGGCAAAGCCAGCTTTCTTCTATGCTTTGTTCTCAGGTCGAAATTTTTCCCCCCAACCCAATGACATCAACAAATTCAAAGATTTCTGGGCTGAAAGAGATTATACTGAAGATCACATATATATGCTCTCAAGTGATGGTAAATCATGACTCCTTTTTCTAGACAGAATTAATTCTACACTGATGTCTGGGATTCTTTCCTAAACCCTGGTTTTTCTTTGTTTCTACAGAAAAATGCACAAAGATGCTCTTACATGTGAGTCTCTCTGAACTATCATTCCAGTGGATGAGAAATCTGACCTCTATTCCATGACTTTGGTGTCCTAGGAAAACAGCTTTAACTGTTTAGTACCTGAAGGGATAAGTCTTGTTTCTCCCCTCTCTCCAAATGCAACACCATTTAAAAAGGATGCTATGGGGATAGAGGGAAAATGCACACTGTGGTCCTGCACAGCTTGAGATGTTCTTTGGGTAGTGAGTTAGGCCCCCAGAGACTTGGAACTCTAGGGGATGCTGAGGGCTTGGGAGTGATTTTCTAATTCTAGAGATCATAAGTCCCATAACTGTCTTTCCTCAATTTATTATCATTTGGTATCGATTAGACATAATAGAGGTGGCAGCTAGGCTACACAATTGGATAGAGCTGCGGGCCTGGAGTCAGGAATTCAAATTCAAATCTGGCTGCAGACACTTATTATTTGTGTTACCCTGGGCAAGTCACTTAAGCCTGTTTGCCTCAGTTTTGCCATCTGTAAAATGAGCTGGAGAAGGAAATGGTAAACCACTGTAGTATCTCCGCCAAGAAAATCTCAAATGGCTTTACCATGAGTGGGAAATGACTGAAGAGCAGCAACAACAACAACAACAACAAAGTGTTATCTAGGATCAGTGCTTGCACATGGAAGAGAGGATGAGATAGCATTTATCCTAGTCATCTTCAGGGAAAAGAAAAACCTTCTCTCTCTGTTATCCTTTATATGTGGATAGATTTAATGGGATTGTACATTTAGAGCTGAAAGAGACCTCAGAGACACCCAGTCTTTATTTTGTAGATGAACAAAGTGAGGCTAAGAAAGGTTAGATCACACCCTGAAGGTCACAAGGCAATAAGCAGTGGGCATGAGATGTGGTTTAAGTTTCTCTGATGCCAGAGAGAAAACTCTTTTCACTGGACCACACTGCTTCCACCATCACATTACCATTCTACTACTTTTTTTTTTTTCTTGATTAGAGGTACCATTCAGGAGATTTTCCCAAATGTAGCCATCCTAATGGATATACTGAGAGTAGTGAGGGGATTCTTGTTGTTTAGACTTTTTTTTTCCATTGTGTATGACTCTTCCTGACCTCAGTTGGGGTTTTCTTAGCAAAGTATTGGAGTGGTTTGCCATTTCCTTCTTTAGCTCATTTTATAGATGCAAATGGGGTAAAGTGACTAGCTCAGGGTCACATAGCTAGTATGTATCTGTAACTACATTCGAACTCAGGTCTTTCTGACTCCAGGACTGGTGCTCTTCCCACTGTGTCACCTAGCAGCCTCCCAGAAATTAGTAGAGTGATGACTTTAGAACCCCTATACTAGGACACATCATCTATTTGCCCTGACTTAGAAGTAAGGAAAGGTCCCCAAGGCCCTTGCCATCAGTTCTCCTTTAGTAGTGACTCAGGATTGCAGTTTTTACAGATCTTCAGGGTGGTCAAAATAATTTTTGATTTGCCTGTTTTGAGGGTATCCAAAAGAGAATACAGTTTTATTCTCTGACATTTCACTTTTTAGGAGTATTGACCCCTAAAAACAGGCCTAAGTCATTTTTCCTATTTACATGAGAACCAAAAATCATCCAGGCAGGAAAACTTCTGTCTAAAAACATCGAATTGTCATCTTAAACCAGAAGCCTTCATATAACATTTTGTTCTAGGGCAGTTAATTTGGTGCTTTTAATGGCTTTGTATCTTTTTGCCTTTGTGTAGAATTTGGCTCAAATTTGTCAGGATATGAAAACTAGTTATTCAAGTTAATGGGGAAAAAAAGATTCTCACTGACCATCAGTAACTTGACTGGGTCTTTTTGTTTCATATAATTTCTATTTGATAAATAGTTTTCTTACTGCTCTCTTTCCACCTGGAGATATATTGTGGAATCTGGGTCCAGTATTATTTCTCTGCTCCCTACACAGCTTTTTCATTCTCTTGTTGCAGATACCCAAAAGAAAGCATGTCATTAGGAGTTATGGAAGAAACAATGATTCCTAAAGCAGTTTTAGATTTGATGGCACTTCTGATTCTTCCTCCATACTTAGTTCCTGTTTTTCCCTTATTTTTCTTTTTTTCCTCTGAGTATTGATCAGACCTCTCTGATATGCTCAGCCTTTCTTGTAGGAGTCTTGATTTGGTGGCCCTGAGACATGAGATAAACTTATCATCATAGAAGAGCTTTGGAATCTGAAAATGGGCTTTCTGTTTATTAAATTTTTCATATATTAAAATAAACTTTAAAGTTTGTTAAATTGAATTCACTTTTCTGTTATTATTTCTACAATGTGAGCAATATGGGTCCTGATGTGCTCCAAATACTGTTTTTCTTCCATGTTAAGAAGTTAATTGGCCTAGGAAATGACCATACTTGGGACCTTCTGTTAGGACACAGGATAATCACAACTACTCACATTATCCTTTTATCTATGAGTTCATATCCTGGGCTAAGCTTGTGTGCAGACTATTTGCCAATCATGCCATACTTCAAAGAAGGATAGAGAGTGAAAATCCTGGTGCAGCAAATCTAAGTCTGGACTTGGAATCAGGAGGATCTGGGTTTGAATCCCACCGTGGGTTTGAAGTGTCTCTCACTAGCTGTGTGTTCCTGGTCAAGTCACTTCACTTAATCTGTTTCCTTATCTGTAAAAGGTGGGAGTTGAATTTGATAACTTCTAAGATATCTGCTAGCCAGAAATCTATGATTTTATGATCTTTTTTTCTCTTGGAGAGGCAAAAGCAAATGGATTCATCTTAGGGACAACACAGGAGAAAAAAAGTTCAAAAACATCACAACAGAAGTTTGATAGCTCCAGCCAGATGACTAAGGAAAGCAGACCAACTATATGGGAGTCTAGGAAACGTCCACAAAGACCAACTAGAAAGTGTTTTGAAACAAAATATACCAAAAGGTTCATATAGTCTATGAGGATAGGATTTATTTTCTCTCAGTAGTAAAGTTAGTACATTGAAGGATGAATCTCAGAGTTAAATATCTCATGTAATATATGAAATGAGAGATATAATTTCTGGGTAATTAATCATTATATTAATTATGGCTAGCAAATAATTAATGAAAGGATTGGTCATTTGGCCATCTCTCATGAACCAAAGATGGCTCATGGTGGCCTGTTGACGTTTATATGCCCTTTGAAGAGTAGGTGTTCCCACAGACAGCAGTCTACTCTGGTTAATGATTAATGAGAGAATGAATATTGTGAAAAAGGTGGACTAGTTCCAATGAAGGGCTGGGGGATGTGACTTTGATTATATCACTTTTGCTCCCAGACTAACTACTAGCTGCCTGGCAATCTAAACAAAGAATCTACCCTTCACCAAGCCTGAGTAGAACACAATGGACTTCCCCACTTGGTTGAGGTCTGAATAAGATTGAGGAGAATGTTAAATCCCATCTCATCATCAGCTCAGTTCTTCAGGGGCTGATTTGACATAATAGAGAATGAGGAAATAAGAAGGGAAAAAAACTCCTAGATTTCCCCAGTAGTAAATGGTTATAACATAAGAGAGAAATAATTGTTTCTCTCACTCAACTAGTGGTTTTTTCTTCCTAGGTATGAATGGGTTGTTACAGTTGGCAACATTTGTCAATATTTATGTTACCTCTCTGTAAACCTAAATAATTTCACTGAATCTGCCCTATTGTTATGAGGGTTCTCCTAAGTGACATTCCTGGAAACTCTGTCCCTTTATGCTCCCATGAAAATCCATGTCTAAATTAAATGAAAAACCCACACATACATATGCACACACATGTTAATTGAGGGAAAATGAAGCCTTGATAAAACTATCTTGTCAATTTCATCCACATTTACTATTCAATTTAATATATTCAGAATTCCTAGTAAAGGTAGTTGACTAGAATGTTATCATCCACAGTACAACAAGAGAATTGAGACATCACTCATTTGGGATATTTGCAGAGCCAGCTCCAGCCTTGGACTTGGTCTGGGTCTTGGTTTATCCTCACTAAAATCTTCTCTACTTTTTCTCTTTTTCTCTCCCCATCTGCTTGGGACTGGAAGATAGGATATGGAACTTAAAAACATTCAGGGAACAAGCGCTGATTGTCATGCAAAAATGTACAATGCAAGGAGTGTTGGATTTGATGAGAACAGAAGACCCACTTGTTTTCTGTAAATAGTTTTGAATCCAGCTGGGATTATGATACCTGAAATTATTTACAAAGCAATTTATTTCTAAGCACGAAATAATGTATCAAGAACTTAGTACTTAAGTGTAGAAGGGATATAGAATCAAAGAGAGGTCATGGTGGGGTGGAATTATCTAGAAAGGTCACATGGAAGTGAGGGGTTAGGTGTTAATGGCATTGATTGTTGCATATTCCAGGTTTGCAGTTGTAACCTGAACAAAGGTCCAGGTGCTTCATATAACAGTATGTCAATCACTTGATAAGCATTTATTAAAAGTCTCTTATGTGCCAGTCAGTGCTGAGGGCTGGAGATACAAAGACAAAAAGGAAAACAGTCCCTTCCCTCAGGGAGCTTACATTCTGGTCAGAGAGCTAACATACTCATTAATAGATAGACATAAAATATGGTAGGATACATTGGTAACCATGGGAAAGAATGGGGAGGGAGGAGGAAAGGATTCATATCGAAGATGGTGCCTGAGCTGATACTTGAAGGAAACTGTAGATTCCAAGAGGTGGAGGTGAGAATGCCTTTCAGACATGGGGGACAGCCATGTCTAGAATTATATGACTCGCCCAGGGTTACATAGCCAGTAAACGTCTGAAACTGGATTTGAACTCAGGTCTTCTTGATTCTAGTCCTGGCACTCTATCCACTGTGCCACTTAGCTGCCCATACAGCTCCTTCTACTTCTTGCTTATCATATCCCTTGACTGATATATCATCTATATAATGCTGTATCAGGCAGGTACCTGTGTCAATTTTGTCTGTCTTGTCTACACAGTGGGTTATTAACGTATCTCTGTGACAACCCACAGGATGTATCTTTTGCCCCATGCCAAGTGAAGGCTAATTGTTCCTGACTTTGTTGAGCCAAAGTTACAGAGAAGAACATGGTAGTCAATACATTAAAAACAAAGGTCTATCATATCCTTTTAATTTCATGCATCATTTCTGAAATATTACAAATAGTATTTTAAGAGAGAAAAAAATCAGTACAACTGATTAATATCTTGCAAGAGTTGGAAAATATGCACTGCAGTAACACCTGTAGGCTTCCCACATCCACAAAGAGGTAGACTGGAGATGTCTACTCAGATTTCCTCATTTGAGCCCTGTTTGATCTTTATAATTTTGTTACACTTACTCAATTTTTTGGTGTGTTATTCTTTCCATTTATATTGTTGTAGTTATTGTGTATATTGTTTTCTTGGTTCTGTTTGATTCTCTCTGCATCAGTTACTGTAGCTCTTCCCATGTTTCTCTGTATTCATTGTACAAATAATTTCTTATAGGACAGTAATATTTTATTATACTCATATACCAAAATTTGTCTAGCTATTTCCTAATTGATGCACATTGGCTTTGTTTCCAATTCTTAGCTGTCACAAAAAGTACTGCTTTAAATCTTTTGGAGCATATGGTGATTATGGAGTAATTGTTTTCCTAATTGCTTTTTCCTGTTCCATATCGTTTGATAATTTCTTTATTTCTTCCTTTGAGTCAATATTGGGGGAATGGCACAGAGGGAAGTATTTACAATCCACTTTGGCATGGGCAATACTACCAGGTCCCAAAGAGCCTTAACTACTAATAACTAGATATTAATTTTTGTTTTCTATATTGAGGCAAACATTCTAATTAATATATTCATTCTAATTATTGTATCATATAAGGCTGATGGAATAATTACTCTATAGATTTCCTCCAGCCAATCTGAGATATTTATTTTTCTATATCACTCCCAATCTGGGGTTTCAGAATTGCCAAAACCATTTATCTGGGTTTGGGTTTGGATTTGAAAACTTCTGTTTTTTCTTACTAAATCTGGAATTACATTCATTTGTGAACCAGTAACCTAATGGAGCTGACATGTGTTGGGCTTGACCCTTAAATTGTACTCAATTACTCGTTTTGGAGAGGTGAGGTTGTAGGAACTTAACCAGCCAAATTCCTATAAGCTAGGTCCTGATGTCAAAGTTCATTTGCTAGTTTCAATTTGGTTGACATTTAAAATTTTAGAGGTCTAGAATTTCCTTGAACTTTTTGAAAAAATAATCCTTTCCTAAATACTTTACTTTTCTTTTGGGCCAAGGTAGAGATTATGACAGCTGGCAAAAATGAGGACTTTGTATAAATATCCGTGGGTGGGTGAAAAACCACTAGTTCCATATTACTATTGTTGAAAATAGAAATCGAGTTCAATTAATTTTTTTCTATTTTTATAAGCATCTTTATATAATCTTAATTGACTTTTAATTGAGTTTCAAGACTACAAAGTGTCATAGTAAAGTGGAAGCTTGAAGAGGATTGGTGGAGCTCTCTTCCCCCTCCTTTCCTACTGTGCCCTACCCTTCCCCTCCCTCATTCAGTTCAGGGCCTTCATTTCTACCAATGAGGAGAGAGTCCCATACCAATAGGGTTTGGAACAGGGGTCACATATTGACTCTAGTAAGAGAGAGGGGAAAAAAGAGACTTTTCCTTCTGCTGGTGTTTGTTAATGCAAGGTGGTAACGTAAGCAGGGAGTTTGGTAACGCACACTTGTGATGTCTGGAAAGGACAGAAGCTGTCCTTGTCTATGGAAGGGCAACTGTCACATGGCCTAGACCCAGTCCTGGTCAATCAATCAATCAGTTAACAGTTATTAAGTTATTAAGCTCCTACTCTGTGCTAGGCATTGTGCTAAGTGGCTGGTCAACAGCTTATGGTTCTAAGAGTAGGACAGGAATTTTCTACAACTGAGACATGGAGTTCAGTTATCTCCTTTACAGAGAAAATTAGTTCCAACCCTGGCCAGTTGCTTGCAGATCTAAAAGAAAACAATTTTCTATCACTGAGATATTCAGTTATCTCACAGTCCATTCTTATGCTTACTGGAGGCTTTTAATAGTATTGCATTTTCATTGTCATATGTAGCATACAGTGTACACCTATGTGAATATGTTTACAAGTGCAACAGAAACTTTAATTAGATTTACTCTTTTCAATGCATGCAATCAAACTTTATTAATCAAAGTGTGCAAACTATGCCCATTCAAATCAGACTATTACTACCTTGACATTTTAAAGAGATTTCAATAGGCTTCTTACTGAATTAGAGAAGGTTCCCTATGGGCTGGAAGTCAGGGTTTATCACTCCAGAGGAATCTTCTGACAAGTCTCCAAATCTCCATCAAATCTCTGTCAACCAATCAGCATTGCCCTGGAACCCCACAGACTTGTTTGAAACTCAGGTGTGGGAAATGCAGGGAGCCATCCCTGCTTAGAAGTGGACTGAGACTGGAATTTCAGGTTTAAGAAAAATACTTTTACTTAGAGTTGTTTAGTATTTTACTTCATATTACTAAAAAAATATTGTAATATTTTGTAATTGGTGATGTGTCTTATCAGAGGGTCTCCATATGTGTATCAATTTTTTAAAGGAATAGCTATATTGCTTATTATGTTGTCCTATTCAGTTGTTTATCTTATTGTTGAAAAACAATTTTTAGAAAAATGACTCACTCAAGTTCAATCACAAAATGGAGCCTTAAACCAAAATGGAATCAGTTATGCCTAAGTGGACACAGGTATTAGGATTTATTCTCACTATATTATCAGTTATACTAAATTCACAAACTTGTTCCTATTATCTTGTTAAGATACTAAAACTTATTCTCATTATAGAAAAATGAAACCATCCCTGCCCTGCAAGAGCTTAAAAATCTGTTGGATAGAGGGGAGAGACAATATGTGAACAACGTATTAAGAGGCTGCTGTGGTAGTATGCTGCATCTGCAGGCCATAAGTTCTGAGTTCCTATATTCTCTTTGACATTTATTAGCTCAGAGTCTTTGTTTCCTCATTGGCAAAATAGGGGCAGTTAGGTGGCACAGTGGATAAAGCACCTGACCTGGAGTCAGAAAGACTCATCTTTCTGAGTTTAAATCTGGCGTCAGACATTTACTGGCTGTGTGACCCTGGGCAAGTCACTTAACCCTGTTTGCTTCAGCTTCCTCATCTGTCAAATGAGCTGGGAAATGGCAAACCACTCCAGTATCTTTGTAAAGAAAACTCACAGGGGGTCATGAAGAGTTGGACATGCTGTAACCAACTGAAGAACAACAAAAATGCAGATAATAATGGCACCTGCCTCATGGGGTTGTTTGAGGATCAAACGAGTTAGTACACGTAAAGTGCTCTATGAATGTTAGCTATATGTTATGCAGGCAGTAGACTGGGTGGCCCTTGCAGTGTGAAATCTGTTATCCTGTGTACACATATAAGCATTTACAAAATAAATGGAAGGTAATCAGGTTGGGTGGAGGGAGGATTGCTGCACATCACTGTTCTTCCCTGTGGGTTCTGTTCAATTTGTAACAATGAAAATACATGCTGCATATCAGATATTTACATTACGATTCATAACAGTAGCAAAATTACAGTTATGAAGTAGCAATGAAAATAATTTTATGGTTGGGGGTCACCACAACATGAGGAACTGTATTAAAGGGTGGCAGCATTAGGAAGGTTGAGAAATGCTGCCTTAAAACCTTCTCTATTTTTTTCTCCTTCCATTGCCATCTGCCTGTGACTGAAGGAGAGAATGGGATTTAGCCTGGCATGCACAAGTTAAGTTGCATACCTAGGTAGCTGTATCCTGGACACCAACTCTGTCTAGTCAGCTATAGGATTTTATAGGGAAGCAGACAAAGGCTGTTGGAACTTTTTGAAAAAATGCTCCATTCTAAGAAGATAAGGTTAAGTTTAGAGATTGACAGAATTTCTTTGGAGTTAGTGGTCATAGTCTAGGGTCCTTACTAGTTTCTCACGTTGTCTGTCTTTGCACATCCCTCCTCCTTTGGGCAAAAAAGAGGCCTGGTTCTATGAACTGAATCAACAATGACACTTGGAAATATTTGCAAAAGAGCTTATCAACGAGGGCAAAATACTAAAACAGTGATTATAATATTAGAGTAGTAATTGCTCATAAGGGTAGAAGGGGTGTACAGTAAAACAGTGGTAACCAAGGAGTAGAGTTTTTTAGGTAGAAGGCTGTCTGAGATAACTTCATTCTTGTGCTTCTGGCTAGCCTATTGACCGAAATGATTATTGACTGCTAAGCTATTGCCCCAGGTAGATCTTCCAGTTCCTGAAGGTCCTCTGGGGAGGACTGAACTCTAACCCTCCCAGGGTAAGGTCAGGAGTGATGTGCATTTTATGTCATTTGGATCTCCTACCTTTGCCTGACCCTTGCAGATTCCCCAAATTTCTTTCCCCTTCCTCAGTATTCAGCCAGTTTATCTCTCTGTTTCTTTTTCTCTTGCTTTTTCTGTCTCTCTTTTCTCTGTCTCTTTCTTTCTCTTTCTTTGTCTCTCTCCTTCTCTCCTTCCCTAGCTTCTCTTTCTCATGGATCACACATTCTGCTAAAATTAAGAATCTACACCTCCTGTTGCATTATTCAAGTTTCTCTTCAGTTTCTATGATCTTCTATAGGCTGCTAATTGGGCACTGAATTGGACACAGTGAACCTTTTGTTTCTGAAATTCCTAAACTAAAAAGGACTGGAATTTAATGAAGTAGAGAGAGAGACAGAGAGAGCACTCAGACTGTCTTTGTGCATCTTATCCAAACCACAAAGTTCTCACTGTGCTGAACCTTGGATCATAATCCTGATATAATCTCCACAGAGTGATAGTGAGTCTTTATTCTTTCCTTGGGGCACTCACAGAATTGCCACACTTACCCTTCTTGTCTTCCAGGAAAGACAAACATACATGGAAACTCCTTCTGATTCACAAGAGGCTGAGCTGGACATGGGGATGGGGATGAATATGAAAAACAACTCTTAGGACTTAGGGCCAGGACTACTGCTCCTCAGCAGTCCCTGCCAATGTTGACCCCCAGCTAAGCTGATTTTTGAGATCTGCATTCTCTTGGCGCTCCTTGCTTTTAGGCATTCTCCTCTAACTGGTGGCGCTCACCCAGGCTCCACATCACCTTAGAACTGATCCTCTGTTAGTTTCAGCTGGGGTGGTTTGGTCATGACTATGTTGGACTCTGAAATTAGAAAGACCTGACATTGAATCCTGTCTCAGACACTTATTGCCTGTGTGAGACCCTGGGCAAGTTCACTTAACCTGACTTAAGCTCAGTTTCTTCACTTGTAGAATGGGGATAATATTAGCACTTGCCTTGTAGGGTAGCTATGAGAACTAAATGAGATAATATTTGTAAAATGCTTTGCAAACCTTAAAGAGCTATATAAATGCTTGCTACTATTGCTAAGGCTGCTACTATCAGTCAATAAATAATTATGAAGCATTAAGTATAAGCGATAAACAGTTATTAAATTTATTATATATTTTCTCCTTTTTCTTCTCTCTCTTCTTTGTCCTTTTCTTTTCCCTTTCTTCTTCCTTCTCTTCCTCCAGCTTTATTACTTCCCCTCTTTTCTCCTCCTCCTCCTCTTCCTCTTCCTCCTCTTCCTCCTTCTCTTCTTCCTCCACCTCCACTTTCTTCTCTTTCCTTCCTTCCTACCTTGGGATTTTATTTTTCATGGTCCACCATTTCCTTTCCCATATCTCACCCATCTTCCAAATCCTAAATCTATGAAACTTTCCCAGACTGTACTTCATTCCCCACAGGGTTCAGAATCACTACTAGCTAATCCAGTAAATTAATAAGTTCTGATGGAAAAAATGGGAAAGGGCTAGGGTGTCACTTTATTGCAAAACATATTTTTTCTGAGACAAAGTCTCCACTTTGTGTCCTAGTGCTGAGGTCAGAGTTGGGAGAGCTGGTTTAGATTTGAAAGAATTCACTTAGACCTTCTCTTTAGCCAATGGGAGCTTTATTGACACAAAAGCATCCGGGCCTGAGATATAGCAAGGAGCTAAACAAAGACATTGATATAGGAAAAGGACCAGACTTATATAAACAGAAAGCTACACAGCCTGTAGGATGACGATGTAATTTTTAGGGTTTCTGAAGGGGATTGGAGATTTAGGGACAAGATAAGCCTTGGAAGATAAGGACACAGGATAAGGACGATGAATGACACAAGGTAAGGGAGACAAAGGAATCCTGTGACCCAGGATGGGGGAGGAAGGAGACAAGAAATTTTATGGTCCAGGATAAGGGGAGGTTTTGTGATATTTCAAGATAAAGGGAGACTTTAGGGTGCCAGGAAATGAGCAACTCAACCCTTAGGGCACCTCTGTACTTTATGGTGCCTTTAGAGGACAAACCAGGGAAAGGGCAGCTCAACCTTTAGGGTACCTTTGTATCCACATCACTAGCACATTAATGATTCTGTCAGTGAGATTTTCAGGGCACCATGGAGGGGGCAGTCTATAATGGCAGTATATAATACTTTATGGTAGACATTTTTGGGGGCAGAAGAGCCTTTCAGATGCTCCCAAGGTAGCACTGAGAAGTCAACCAGCTATTCTTTTTTTTTCATTGACTTGTTTATTTACTTTTAATTTACAAGATTCAGTGCCACAATCCCTTGAGTTTCAGATTTTCTCCCCTCCCTCCCCCCCCTCCCCCATGGTGGCATGCAATCACTTATAGGATCTGCAAATACTTTCACACTGTACAACAGTCTGGTTGTATAGAAGGGTTGTAACCAATGAGTGAACAATGCGGAAAAAAAAGAGAAACAAAACCAAACATGAAAAAGAATGATAGCATGTATTGCTTCAGTCTCC
>CM053585.1:207652651-207674991 GCA_028646515.1 Pseudochirops corinnae
GGGGAGAAAATCTGAAACTCAAGTGATTGTGGAACTGAATCTTGTAAATTAAAAGTAAATGAGTAAAAAAAAAAATAAAAAATAAATGGGAAAAAAAAAAAAGAAATGAGGCAAAGAAAGGCCTTAAAAAAACCTGGAAGGGCAAGAGCCTCAGTGTTTCTGGTCAGCACATTCATTCTGAGCCAATCAGAGCCCAAACAATGACCAAGCTGGGCTTGGTCTGGGACCTATTTTTGGCAAATTGATGAAAGCCTGGGTGATTTGAGGTAAAGGCTCTTCTTTAAGAGAAAAAACAAAATCAAAAAGTTTGAGAGATTAAAATTTACATTCCTTTTGGACAGATTACCAGCAGGTAAGGGTTTGACACCCTAAGTGTCTCTTTGGGAGGCATGGATGGAATATAGAGAAGGAAAATGAATAATCAGAGGTTAAAACATCAGGATCCTAATGGTTTCAGCAATGCGATCCTATCCTATGTTTCTCCGATATCCTGGATTTTCTCCTAATCCCTCCCAGTCTCTCTGTCTCTGAGATGACTGTTGGTCCCCCAGATTGGATTCCTCTGCATTTTCATCTCAATCTTCTGGATTCTCTATTCCCCCATGAAAGTTTACTTTTTATTTACCTTTCATATTTCTTATGTAATAGCTGTTTAGACCTTATAACCCCGGGGGGGGGGAGGGTCACACTTGCATTTACTTATTTCTAAAGATGTTTCTTTCCAGTAGACTGTCAACTCCTTGAGGGAAGGAACTAGCTCTCCTTTGTCTTTGCATCAGTGGTGTCTCATATTGTACTTGGCACATAGTAGGTGCTTAATAAAGGCTTGTTGATCAACTTCCTGATAATCAACAGGGATTCTTCTTTCCTCCTTTATTAATAGGTGCAACAAATGCTGGGGGCATATGATAGTTCCAATTCCCAAAGTTATCAGGTCACCCAAATCAAAGGCCCTTTTCCCTGTTTTCTACATTCCACATTCATTTAGCTACCTCCTTTTCTGTGTATTGTTGAAAGTAATCAGTAAGAGAGACTTAGCAGCCATTCTCACTTTCACCCTAACTACAGGCCGGGATCCAAATCTGCCAGATGATATAAAGAAGAAATTTGAGGAAATATGTGAAAGCTTTGGAATTACAAAGGATCAAATTAGAGATGTGTCCAATGATGGTAAGCTCTGCTCATATCTATTCCTTATTCCTCCTTTTCCTCTTTGTACTGACTGGGAAGGAATTCTATAGAATGGAAATAGCCCTTGTTGACTCCTTGTCCTCTCCCAGATAATCTTATTTATCTTTTCCTCTGGGATAGTGACAAAAAGCTCATTCATGAAAGATTCATGTTGGAAAATTATTGGTGTCATGTTTTGTCTCCACAGATCGATGTCAGAAGCTTAGATAAAGAACTTCACCCTGGCATGCAGGTTTGTTATCTTCAACTATGGGATTATTGCTTGAGAGTGATATTTCTTTAGAAAACCAGAGAAGATTGCTTTGATTTCCAACTGCATAAAGTGGGACAGGTATAGATCAGCTTGTGAGACCCCACTGGATTTTGGGTACTATTAACATCTTCAACAGTGCTTGACTTCTCCTTGGTCATCCAGACATCAGACAAAATTCACAAATAGCCTCTTCCCTTAAGGCTTGCAAAGCTGTTTCAGTACCACCCTCATTTCTGGCTAATTCCTTGTACCCCACTCTCCCCTCTTCCGCAACATTGCTAGTACATATTTCTCCTCCAGCCCCCACTCCTCCTCTACCCTATTCCTTGCTTCCTCCTTCCCACCTTTTCCTTAAGTATTTCCTGCAGATTATAGCTGAGTTTATCTCCCAGTTTGCCAAAACAGTAGCAACACAGGTTGAGGAGGTCCCTGAAGCAACAAGGGAACTTCAAACAATTCCCATCTCAAACATACACTCCACTCCAAAGTGCTAAGGGACAATAAACCTGGTATTTGTTACTATTGCTAGAAAAGAAAGTGCTTAAGGTGGGAGAGTGAGGGTGATTCACACTTTTTTCCTAAAGTCTATTTTAATTCTGCCCGTTCCCTCTTTTCTATCTTCCAAAAGTTGATGTGTATAAGATTATGAGGATGTGGAATGGTCAGAGGGATGAGGCTTGGAGGAAAGTATGCAAAGGGATCAAACCAAGTAATTGGGATAAGGATGTGGAGGAGTTTCCATGGTAGAAAATGGGGTGAGCATGCAGGTGAGATTTTGGGGTAGTGATTGGAGTGACAATCTGGATTCATAATCCATTCAATCTAATCCATTAAATGCATCCATCTAATTCAAGAAGGATTTTTGTTCTTCTCAACAGCATAAAGTTGTCTGTCTTTGTTTCCTAGTCTGAGGGTCAAAGGAATAAGGATTTTTATCTGGCTGCTTTTTCATTTTTATCAAATTCCATTGACAACAGGTTGCCTACTTACCTCAGACAATATCACCAAATCTCCTGAAGTCTATGCTTTCCTAGCTACCTTCTTATGGGTCAAAATTACCTCTAGGATGTGAATTTTTCATCTTTGAGCCAAGCTCTACCTCTTATTTCTAATTCCTAAGTCACTTTGTAATATTATATAACCAGGATTCTTTTGCTATCTCACAGGAATTCCTAGGATGAAATATCCCTGTGTTTCTGTGAACCAGTCCTACTTCCTCCAAAGAATTGTTAACATGGATGATGAAAATTTCTACTGGCTATCTGTTCTCTCCTCCACACTCAAGGAGGATGCGATTCCCCTTCATGCTTTGCCTTATCACAGGCAGGACTCTTGCCTGCAAATGTGTAATAAATGATTAATCCAACACATGGTGTCCCAAATATATTTGGTGAATCTGGGGGAGGTAGACAGGGATTGCAGAGTAGTAGCAAGACGAGGTATTTTCGTGTATATGGGAGTTCACCAAGGCTCCTAAACTGACAAAGTTTTATCTGTGTCTGCTATTAATACATTTTGTTTTAACGTGATAGTTATTAATATTTACACAGCACCCATTTATCTAGTGAGTCTTTCCTTACAGCTTAGTACAACTTCCAGGCTATCCTCTCCCTGCACCCACAACTCACCTGCTTGGTATTTATAGAACTTCAGATTAGATGGTGAAGGAAGTGATTACTCTCAAAGGTGCTAAAAGATCCTCTGTGGAACTATTCTCCCAATGGTGCCCTGAACACACCCCACTTTGTCAACAGTCATGGCTCAGGTGTCTCAGGATTCATTTTTCCTGGAGTCTTAACCTTGACAGGGTTGAGTAAGTTCCACATTTCCAGCTCGGTTGAAGTCCAAAATTTTCCTTTAAACATTCTGTATAGATCCCTCGGAAGTACCAACTGATCTCAAGAAAGTTAGTACAAATAGTGCCAAAGTCGGCGGTGGTTTAAGCAAATATTTGCCAGCGCCAAAAGATAACCCACGTTATACTGGCCACAATAGGGCTCTTTTGGACTGGTCGAAGTTATTTTATTTAAAGGCTGACAAAACATCTAGCCAGGACGGAGAATGTTCTCACCATGGGTTTGCTGAGATGGCTGAGTAAGAACAAAATTCACAAATAGCCTCTTCCCTTGAGGCTTGCAAAGCTGTTTCAGTACCACCCTCATTTCTGGCTAATTCCTTGTACCCCACTCTCCCCTCTTCCGCAACATTGCTAGTAGATATTTCTCCTCCAGCCCCCGCTCCTCCTCTACCCTATTCCTTGCTTCCTCCTTCCCACCTTTTCCCTAAGTATTTCCTGCAGATTATAGCTGAGTTTATCTCCCATTTTGCCAAAACAGTAGCAACACAGGTTGAGGAGGTCCCTGAAGCAACAAGGGAACTTCAAACAATTCCCATCTCAAACATACACTCCACTCCAAAGTGCTAAGGGACAATAAACCTGGTATTTGTTACTATTGCTAGAAACCAGAGTTTTGGAAATATGAATGTAGAACTTGTCTCAAGGTCACGGAAAGTCAGAAACACCAGAGGCGCCAAGCCCTCTCCCCGCCCCCAAAGGACCATAAAGGTGCAAAGGTTGCAGGATCCCCATCCATTTCTACCCTGTCAGGTCTTGAATCCTTAAATAATAATAGCCAATTCCAAATGGGAATTTCTAGCAAGCCTCTAATCTCTCCCCCACCCCCGCTGTTAATTGTGAACTTTGTATTTGTCTTTATCCTGTCAGTTTGTCTGTCAATGTGTGCATCTCTTTATCTGTATCGTGGGCTGTAAATGAGTCTGTTATCTTATAAGATTTAAAAAACAGGCAGTCAGAGATTTCTAAGGGCTGTAGCTATGGAATCAAACAAACAAATCTGTAAGACGCCTTTCCTTGTAGTTTCTGGTCTGGCCAACCTGGAGCTACAATGAAATGTTAGATATAGTCAAAAAACATTTTAGCAGATTCTGTGATTAATCATAAAGAAGTTGGAAATTGATTATATTGGAATTACTGGAGAAAACCTCTGAGACTGGATAGATAGGAGCTCACAGTGCTAAGACACCTCCTCCCAATCCTGATAATTCAGCATTCCTCAGTCCCTACCTGGAGTTAAGAGGGTATCTCAGTAGGGGGATTTTTAACAGCCACAAATTCTTGTTAATCCTTGTCATCCCAGATCAGATTAAGAGAACAGAATGCAGGAGAACTCAAGGGAAAACTTAAATCACTCTTCCCCATCTGGCAAAAGGAGGGGAGGGATAATACTTGCAGACTGGCAGTAGCCCTAACTGCCCTGTGCCCCTGGGCACCTTGTAACCCATTCATCTAGGCAAAACTTGGAAATGTCACCAAGTCCTGTACATTCTGCCTACCCTGCCCCCAGCAGCTGCAGACTTCCCCAGGTTCAGTAAATTCTTCAGTTGGGGGCAGGAAGGGAGAGGTGGATGGATCAGGCTTGTGTCGAGCATTCCCTAAACCCTGCCTCCAAGAATTATCACCAACAGGAAACCAGCCTCTGCTCCAGGTAAACTTCACACTTCTCTGTTCTGGTTCCAAAATGTATCAACTTTTGGTAAACTATTTTATCTCTGTTTGACCTGTTTCCTAATTTGTGAAGGGAAAAATAATAATGGTTGAGATTCATTGTTTGTGTTACTACTGTATTTCTAAAATTGTATTGTATTTCTAAAAATTTACTTAGTTTATGAAATTTGACAAACCAATATGAAGTAGAAATTGTGTTACAGCAATTTTTAAACTCTGGGTTGTGTTGCATGTGAATTGAGATTTGTTGAGTGTGATAAAAATTTGATCATTTGATACAGTTATGTCTGATTATAAACAAGTGGTACTGATATTGCTGATAGTTACTATGATAGCAGATTGTGCATTTGAAATCTTGGCTATTATGAGGATGTGTACAGTGGTTTAAAGTTATAATTTCCACATTATTAATGATGAGATGAGTGATTCTCTGTGCAAGGTGATTGAGAAATGCATTCACCTAAACTGATAAAGGGTTGTTTCAAGTGTTAAATACATAATAATGTTTAGAGCATTGTTTAGCTATGTTGTTGAAGAAGCAATTTGTCTCATAATCTAGATGCTAGATTAAGATTTTACAAAAAAGACAAAAGAAAGAAAAGATACTAAGTAAATTTTAAAGGCCTAATAACCTTGCTATTGTAATAAGGCAAATTTATTGGGGTATGTTCTTCTTGGCTTATGAAAAACAACCGCTCCATTACAAACACCTTTTTGACTAAGGAACTTTGTGATATAGGAATTCTGTATAATACCTTAGGAATTCATGTTACTTAAGGACATTTGGTTTGAAGAATTCCAATTTTAAAAGGTTTATTTTTGCTTTAAGGAGGAAGAAAGAGAATATCCTTTAAAACTTTTAATTTTCTTCATAAAAGCTTAGTGACTATTCCTCTTAACATCAGGCTAGAATTTAAACTGTTTTTTAAAGAAGGGGAAATACTTTTAGAAGAAATGTTTTGAAAAATCTCTTGTGAGGTTTTAGAGGGCCTACTAAATTTTTATTTGTAAGATAATTTATTGCTAAATTAAGGTAAGGAGTTGTAAAGCAGAAGAGATCTTGCTATTTTGATCTGAATTTGTAATCATTCCATGGCCTAAGCAAGAGTTAAAATTTGTATCTGAATATAATATTTAAAAGCTTTAAATTACTGAAGTATCTCATTCTTCCACGCTGAATGTAATTAGAGAAGGATAAACAAGTTTGTGAAACAAGGGCATACATCCATAAACCTTTTTGCTTTAAGCTGGGATTCCAGTACAGACAGTTATGTTAGTAAAGAATAATAACTTATGAGTTATCTTGTCTTATAGTTAAAATATAAAGGAAAACTGAAAAATCTGAATAATGGGATTGAGAGATTTGGAAAGATAAAAAAGGTATGATTAGAAATATGGAAGGCAGAGAAGAAGGTTTGGGGACAAATGGGGATTATCCAAGCCCTTCCTGTCTCTAGATTGTTGCTCCGGATAACTTTGTTCTAGTTTTAGATGACTTAAGTATGTTGAGAGAGTGTGAGGACGTATTTTAAGAAGACAGAAAAAAGTATGTAACTTGATTTGATAATTTAAATTTGAGATGGACCTATATGAAGGATACCAGCCCATATTTTTGGCTATTTAAGACTTTTGGGGACTGAAATTTACCATCGTTTTAAGCTTTGATTGCAGGGATAGTTGTCACAAAGCCAACAGTAGAATGCCACAGACGCCAGGCTGAGAACTTTGAATGGTGGATGTCTGCGTCTGGGAAAAGGTTTGAAGACAGTCTTGGACACAGCGTAGGTAGAATCTTCCTAACTCTATTTCCCAATCACAGTTTTTCCTTTCTGAAAAGGAAAATTTTTCACCTGATTACTCCTAAGCCCTGCTTTTAGCACCTAGTGGCTACATGCTTGTCTATCAGATATGACTCATACCTGGAATCAAACAGAGCTAAGGAAGTTCTTTCCTTCTGTGAAGATATATGATATTGTCCCTCTTTTTCTTTTATAGCAAAATTATATTATCAAGTTCTATAAGTACAATACTAAATCTATTAGGTAATAGATGGAATTTGGAACATCTCTGAGTTATATAATAGGATGCAAGAATGAATAGCTTACAATTATAACCTATATTCATGGCCAAATAAATATGATACAGATATAACATCCTCCAAAGGAGAAAATGATTATGCCAAGTAATAAGACAAAGATGTAATGGGATAGATGTGTAATTTAAAAGAAGAGCAAATTTTGAGAAAAGCAACAGGATCAGACTGATTCCTCTAAGAATTATATACAGATGTATATGATTGGCTTCCAAAATTTTTCGAACATGGAAATTCAAGCTTTAAGCATGTTTTGGTAATAAGATCTGAAATTTGGATTTTTGAAAAAAGACTATATAAGACAGTAGTAAAAGTGAAATTATTCCTCCTTTCTAAAGTGTCTGATAATTGTAGAAGGCAAATGAACTCATTTAGTGTTTGGACCTTCACATTTTGGTTTTTTTTTTGTGAGGAAGGAACAAGAAGTTTTATTCTCTTCCTCCGCAGGAAGAGGGCGGTCCTCTCCATGGCAGGGAGCAAGGAGAGGAGGCTTGTTAAAAAAGACTGAACAAGAATTTATAGCCTAACACGGTCAAGTCCCCTCTCCCTTGTCTGTCCCTTCTCCCATTAGCTAGGAGGTGGGCTCTCAGTCTTGGCGGGAAATCTAACCCAACCGTGGATAATAAAGAAGCCTGACACTATCTCCTATTGGCAGAGAGGTGGGACAGGAAGCCAAGGTATCATCGATGGCCTTATTTAGTAACTGCCAAAGCAAGGGAGGGGGAAAGGTCACAAGCAAGGGTGGAGGTCAAAAACTCCTGAAAAAGGGCCTAAAGCTTTTAATGGTGTGGTATACAAGGGTGGAGGACTAAAACTCCTGAAAGGAACCTAATGCTGATGACAGCAAGGAAAGGGCGGAAAGTGTCCTAGGTTGTGTAAACCCAGGACTCAGGTCTGCCCATTCTTACAAAAGTCTATCTCTGGTTTCCAGATAGTTTCTCTCCCTTCTCATTCTGAGGAGCCTTCACAGAGGGTGCAGAGAGTGTACCCCACTCAATCCCCCCTTCCTTTCATATTGTCTGAAGACTTCTCACACCATTGTTGATATAACTCATCCACAAGTTTATTACTTCCTTCTATACTATCATACCACACACTGTCCTCCAAAATTCTTATTTTACGCTGAGATCCATTCCTCTCTTCCAGATTTGTTGCAACCTGTTCTTGGAGAACTCTTAATTTAACATTTAGAATAAGCAATAGATTGTAAATAAGGGATATTAATCAATTTAATATGCAGGGGCCAAATAGGAGGCATTTATCCCACATAGATATAATAGAACGAGGGAATCTCTGCCACTCTGCCATAATGGGGGAAATGAAAGTCACAATCCTTAAAAAAATGCTGTTCAACAATTGCTCTCTGGAAGTGGCCAAGGAACGGAAGCTTGCAAAAATTACAAAACCTTTAAGAGAAATAACTAGGGGAATCTCCATGGTGTCACATTATGCTTACAAGTAAAACTATGGTGTAGAGGTACAGAAACACATGCAAAGACCTCAAAAACAAATACAATTTTAAGTAGCAATAGAATCAATATGCTCACAACAATCAAAGTTCTCACAGCAGAAGGGAGTGGTTCAGGGCTCATGTATCCACCCAGTGGGAAAGCCAAGACTGGAGGTGCAGTTTCAGGTTCTCAGACTCGACTGATTCAATTGTCCATGTCACAGGAGGATCAACAGGTCCCTTTACTCTGCTATGGTGAGTCCAGCTTCTGTCCTGGGTCCAGATGGTTATATCAGAGGTTAGCAGGACCTGAAAAAGGGCCTCCCCCAAATGAGATTAAGCTTCTCCTCCTTCCAAGCCCTGATCAGGACCCAATCTCCTAGCTGGTACCTGTGGACCAGAATCCCAAGGGTGAAGTCTGAGCAATTAGTCCTTTAGTCTGTAAAGCATGGAGAAGTTTTCTCAAAGAGGATACATAATTTCTAAGGAATTTTACCCCTTTTGATCAAATAGGGGGTCCCAATCTCCTTTATCTCTCCCTGGGTAAGGGTGCCCCTATGTCCCTCCAGGGTTAGTTCTAATCCTGATAAAGACTACCTAATCCATGGTAGCTGGGCTGTAATTGTCAATTTAGTGAGCTGTCTCTTTATTTCCTGATTCATCCTTTCCACCTTGCCAGAAGAGGAAGGGTACCGATGAGTATGGAGCTCCCAGGTAATTTCTAAGGTCTGGGCCTGAGATTTAAGGACCCTGGCAGTGAAATGGGTCCTCTGACCCAAGTCTCTCCTCTCCACCATCCCATATGTAGGAATGATTTACTTGAGCAATATTCGGCTAACTGCCTGCATAGCTGCCCCTGGCATGGGAAATGCCTCCACTCAAGAGGTTAGGTGATCAGCTATGACCAGCAAGTATTTTAGGCAGCCTACTGGAGACAGTTCCATATTTTGGAATGGCCTAATTTCTGAAGGCCTTCCCCCAGCCAGAGCCTGGCACTGGGCGGACTTATTTTTCCTTTGACAAACAAGGCAGCTGTCCACCAACTGCCATGCTAAGATATATAGGCTTGGAGACATGCTCTGGATATCCCAATGAATACCCTAGTGTAAACGTTGTATTACCTGCCTCATACTTGCTGTGGTCAAGACACCTCTTGATCATCAGGGAGCAACCAGTGTCCAAGTTTATCCTCTTGTGCCACAATTATTTGGGCTTTCTGTTTCTCTTCCTAAGAAAAGGAGGGGGAGGGGAGACTGGGAGGAAAGGAAGGGATCAGTCTTCCTGCCCTTATCTTCCTTCTCTGGCCCTCTTAGCCTCCTCATCTGCAAGGTGGTTTCCTCTGGCCTCAAAGGATTGTCCTGGCTGCTTATTAAGGTAGTATGGGCCAGTTCCTTTCCTCTGCTATTAATCAGGAACTTTACCTAAATTTCAAATTTGTACTAAAAAAAAAGAAAAACAAAACCTACTACTAGAGATTAATTTTATTGACTTTAAAGGCCAGTTTGCAGACTGCCTGCTTTCTAACTCTATTGCCCCTTAGTAAAACTTCTTTAGAGATCCTTATTCTAACTACTGCCCCTCCTCTTTGCCTACACAGATTGTTTCCAGGGGTGCCTTATCCCTCTTTTTCCATACACATGAATAATTTTAGGTCTTAGCATTAACCCAGTTTCATCAAATCACTCTAATTATAGTTAACTTATCTAAGGAGCAGGGCACTCTCTACTCATAGTCTCCTTCTCCCTGCTTTCTTTTTGCAGAGCTGTTGCTGCATTAAATTATCCTTCATGATTTATTAATTAACCATTTTTCTCCCACCAAGCAATAACCAAAGGCCTTCCTCAGTTTCAATATTCTAAAACTTAGTCAAATCTTTCTTCTCAGCTTCTATGACCTTAGGGACCTGGGGAATTAATACATACATCTTCATAGATTCTATGGACAGGTCAGCCCCCTTAGTCTTCTAGTCTGCTAATCTATTCCCCATTGCCTCATATAAAACATTTTTCTTAAGAATATTTCTTTTCTTTAAAAAACAGTTTAAACTCTATCTTTATGTTAGAAGGAGTAATCACTAAACCTTTATGGGGGAAAATTAATTGGAAGTTTTAAATGATATCTTTATTTTTCCCTCAAGCAAAAAAAAAAAATAAACATTTAAAATTGGACAGAATTCCTAGATCACAAAATTATAAATCCAACTTCTTAACTATTAATTCTCAGAATCTGCTAAGATGTTTTAGCTATATCTAACTTTCATCATAATTCCAAGCTGGCCAGACTAGAAAATACAAGGATTTAGATTTGTTGGAACAATTTTAAGTTTTAGCATTAAAACAGTATCTTATTAAGTTTCATAGCAAAATAATCACAACTGAAACCCCTTTTTTAGACAAAGACAAACTTGGAGGCTTAAGATTTCCCAAATTACAATATTTCAAAATATTGCAACACACAGAGTGTCCCATTCCTCCTCTGACAATATAGTTCTTAATTTAATACAACTGTTTACTAGTAACACAATTATTATATTCTTAAATTTATACCTGAAATTAAAAAAAAATTAATTAACAATCTGGTGACCTTAATTTAGTTGTTTCCAAATTGCTTACAATTATATTAAACCCACAAAATCCCTTGACCATCCCATTACTGAACAGTAAACTAGGGTAACCCCAAAAATCCCCTCCCCAAGAAAAATCAAAAGTCAGAGGTATCTTGAGGAAGGAACAGGAAGTTTTATTCTCTTCCCCCACAGGAAGGGGGTGGTCCTCTCCATGGCAGGGATCAAGGAGAGGAGGCCAAACCCTCACATTTTAAAGGATTCTTATACCAGGTATAGTATTTAGGTAGGGACAGAAGTAGTAAATAAGATTTTCAAAAGTGGGAAACCAAATTTTAGTGATTGTACTAATTTATATTGTCAGAATTATCTGGGAACTTATAGATCTGAACCAGAGAAACAGAACTCCCTTTGTGAACTATCCTAAGCATAAAACCTATTGTCAAAGAAAGGACATCTAGGGATCCATTAATTTCATGAGGCATCTGAGATTTAAAAAGTGTTGTTTAAATTGATTTTGGGAATAGGTAACTGGGATACAAGGAATTTGATGTTACTTGACATTGGTAATAATAATTCTGTTGATTTGTATGGTTCATGTCTAAGTTTCCTTGGTTATTTGGTGACATGTAAATGTCCCTTTCCAAAACTAGTCTATTGTAAGCCATCTGAGTAGTTTAATCTATACCTGACAATGCAATTATGCAATTTTGTAAATTATTTTATGGAGTTAGAAAAAATAGTAACAAAATTCATTTGGGAGAACAAAAGGTCCAGAATATCAAAGAAATCAATGAAAAGAAATGATGCAGAAGGTGATCTAGTCATACTAGATTTTAATCTGTATTATAAAGCAGCAGTGATTAAAGCTACTTGGTACTAGCTGAGGAGTAGAATAGTGGATTAATGAAATAGATGGGTTACACAAGACTCAGCAGTCAATGACTATAGTAATCTACTGTTTGATAAACCCAAAGACCCTACTTTGGGGATAAGAACTCACTGTTTGACAAAAACTGCTGAGAAAACTGGAATATGGTATGGCAGAAACAGGGCATAGACCAATATGCAACACCACATACCAAAACCAAGTATAAATAGGTGCATGATCTAAGTATAAAGGCTGATAGTGTAAGCAATCTGGGAAAGCAGATTTATGGAGAAGATTTTATGACCAAACAAGAGTTAGAGAGCATTATAAAATGCAAAATGGATCATTTTGATTATATTAAATTGACAAGTTTTTGTATAAACAAAGCCAACGTAACCAAGATTAAGAGGGAAGTAGAAAATTGAGAAAGAATTTTTATAACCAGTGTCTCTGATAAAAGCATCATTTCTAAAATATACAGAGAACTGAGTCAAATCTATGAGGATACAAGTCATTGCCCAATTGATAAATGGTCAAAGGATATGAACAGGTAGTTTTCAAAGGATGAAATTAAAGATATCTATAAACATATGAAAAAATGCTCTAAATTATTATTGATTAGAGAAATGAAAATCAAAACAACACTGAGGTACCACATCTCACCAGTCAGATTGGCTAAGATGACAAAACCGGAAAATGATAAATGCTGGAGAGGATGTGGAAAAATTGGAACACTACTGCACTGTTGGTAGAGTTGTGAACTGATTTAATCATTCCAGAGAGCACTCTGGAACTATGCCCAAAGGGCTATAAATAAGTGCATACCCATTGACACAGCAATACCACTTCTAGGGTTGTATCTCAAAGAAATCATAGAACTAGGAAAAGGGCCCATATGTACAAAAATATTTATAGCAGCTCTTTTTGTGGTGACAAAGAATTGGAAATCACCGGGATGCCTATCAATTGGGGAATGGCTAAACAAGTTGTGGCATATGAATATAATGGAATACTATTGTGCTACAAGAAATGAGGAGCAGACTGAATTCATAATAACCTGGAGAGACTTAGACAAATTGATGCTGAGTGAGAAGAGGATGACCAGGAGAAATTTGTACATAATTACAGACACAATGTATATATGACTACCAACTTTGATAGACTGGGCTTTTCTCAGCAATTCAAGGTTATAAGACAACTCCAAAAGTCTCATGATGGAAAGAGATGTCCACATCCAGAGACAGAACTACAGAGTTCAAATGCAGATTGAAGCAAACTACCTGCTCTCTTTCTTCTTGTTGTTTTGTTTTGTTTCCTCTTTCCCGTTGTTCATTACATCTGCTATAATCTTTCTTTACAACTTGACTAATGTTTAATGTGAAGGTATTTATAGATCCTATATTTGATTGCATGCCACCATAGGCAGGGGGAGGAGAGGGAAGGGGAGAAAATTTGAAACTCAAGGGAATGTGGAACTGAATGTTGTAAAATAAAAGTAAACAAATAAATTAATAAAAAAAAAAAAAAAAGAAAAGGAATGCTACCCACCTCACTAATCCTGAGTCTGGCTATAACATTGAATAGGTACTGCAAGGTTGAAAAACTGGATTATCTGAATCTTAAGAATGTTTTATCTTGTCATACTCAGTATAAATCTTGTTCCTATTTTATCCTTTCATAGCAAAGTTCTATAATCAGAGCAAGTGGTCGGTAAAATATATAAGCCCAATGCAAGTGCATGAGATCTTGCTGTTTTGGTCAAAATGCATAGTCTTTCCATATTCCAAATTACTGAAAATAAATCAGAAACATCTTCTGTTTGATTTAGGGATGAAAATTTTCTTAGAGATAAGTAACTTTTTTGGTCTAATCGTTACTAATCATTACCATTAGCCATGAGGGGGAGAGGAGCTATGGGAAAAGAAGACAATTAAAGCAAGTGAAAAAAAAATTTAAGTATGAGGGAGACATAGATACGTGAATATGTAGCAGGGATGTAACCAGTAAATGTGAAGAGGCTGAAGATAAGAAAGAGAGTGGGAATGTCAGTGGAAGCAATCTACTGAAGAAGTCTAGAGCTAATATTATCATGGATGCATGTTGTATGATTTGTTTTGGCAAAGAGAATTATTTATCTAAAATTATATTGAAGTAGCAGAAAATGAAGAAAGGTAGTATGGTATGATTTGGTATGAGATTAGGATGTGGGGTAGACAAAGAGATAAACTGAAGGGGAAAAGTGATAGAGAAACTCAAGAGTTGAACTAGAAAGAATGTATGGGAGAATAGCAGTAGGCAAAAAGAGAAAGTAACTACAGCAGACAAGAGAGGGATGGAGAAGAACCAGGCATCTTGGAATACAAGACCTGAGGTAAAGGTGCTAGTTATACCTTGAGGAATGAGGGAGGTTCGAAGAAAAGAACAGAAGAGGTTCTGCTCTTGATTCAATTTCCCTTCCTATCGTCTGTCCATCAACAGACATTGGAACATACCTTGCTCATTTCTATATCCCTACATTTACACTAACCTGAATTTTTGCCTCAGCTAGCTACCATTTGAAGAAAATGGCCAGCTAGAGAGCCTTCTGACCTTCTTCCACTCTACTTACCAGGAAATCCCCTACACCAGTGAAAATCAAGACTGTAGTTTAGTTTCTCTGAGGTCCTGGTTATAAATGGCTTCTTAAAATGGCCAGACCAGTTAATATCACTATCAACTGTACATAATTGAGTCTGTTTTCCTTTAGCTATTTTCCTTTTTTTGTCATTTTTGAGAAACAGATGGATAGAAGGTAAAACCTAAGAGAATGCTATAATTTGCACTTCTATAATTATTTGTGATTTTGGAGAATTTTTTATTCATATGCCTATTTAAGTCTCGGATTTCTTAAACTGAAAACTTCATATAATTGGACCATTTATTTATTGTGAAATGTTTCTTCTTAAAAATTCTCATCAGTTCCTAATATAACTTGGAAATGAAACATTATCAGAAAAGCTTACTGTAAAGATTCTTTACCTGTCAGCTTTTTCTGTTCTAATTTTAAGTATGTTGCTTTTATTTATGCAAAAGATTTTAGTTATGCTTCATGAAAATACTGTTTAATTTTCTTTGATCTCTTCCCCTTGTTTGGTCACAAGCCCTTTTCTTGTCTCTTTGATTCTTTAATTTGTTTATGATGTTACCTTTTATATCTGAGTCATGTATCTGTCTAAAAGTTCCCTTGATATGTGTTGGGAGATGTTGATCTATACCTAATTTCTACCAGACTGCTTTCCAATTTGGTTATCAGTTTTTATTGAATAATTAACCCTTGTCTTAGTATTTGGGGAATTTTGAGTAATTAAATGCTATATCCCTTTTATTCTGTAAGTTGCATACCAAAAGTTTTGTACTGCTCAGTCACACTTTGTTTTTTTCTAATACCAACCATTTTTCTAATACCAAACTATTTGTAGATTAGTTTTAGATTGTTTTATTATTAGGTCTCTTCTATTTTTAAAATTTCCCTTGAAATTTTTGTTACTTAATTCCCCTGAATGAATTTCATTATTTCTTTTCTAGCTCTATAAAGTAATTCTTCATTTTTTGGAAGAGCATTTTTACATAATTATATTTAGGTAGTACTTTTATTTTTCTTAAATTTGTTCAGCCTTCTGATGACCAATTAGTCTTTTCCCAATTATTTTCATTTGTCTTTAATTCTATAAAATGTTTTGTCATTATTTTTAATAGCATTTATCTTTCACAACTGGGTTTTGTTGATAAGATACATATATGCTAATGATTTTTGCAAGTTTCTTTATATCCTGCAACTTTGCTGAAGGTATAATTTTTTCAATATTTTCTTTTAGTTGACAATCAAAGGTTCTTTGTGTAAACCTTCATAACTCCTGCAAAAAGTAATCATTTTGTCTCCTTTTTGACTATTCTTATTCGATCAATTTATTTTCTTATATTCTTGCTATAGCTAACATTTCTTAAACTCTATCAAAAAATGGTGGTGATAATTGATATCCTTGCTTTACCCCTTAACATATTTAAAAGGCCTCTAGTATATTCTCAGTACATATAATGATAGATTTTGGTTATACACAGTCACTACTTATCATATTTTTTAAAAAGTTCATTATTTCCTGTGCTTTTTAGTGACTTTTAAAATACAGAAATCAAAGATGTTTTTTCCCCAAAGATTTTTATGCATCTATTTATATAGCCTTATAATTTTATTTTCTTGTAACTAATATGGCCTATTATTTTCATAGATTTCCTCATAACAAAAGCAAGCCTGAATTCCTGATACAAATACAATCTTTTCATAGTGTATAATCTTTTTGATTTTATGCTAAAGCTTATTTACTAATGTTTTATTTTAAACGTTTATACTTATATTCATTAAGGGTATTGTTCTATAGTTTTCTTTCTTTTTTTCTCTCTGATTTAGAAATTACCTAAAGATTCTTTAAAAAGAGGTATCCCATGCAAGGTATAGAAAGTAAAGAAATATCTTCCTTGCTGTCATAAATTATAGTGCTTAGGGAAAGCTGATGCTTATGATAATGACCATGAGTCTTTTTAAGGTCCTGATCATGTAGGGTAAGTGGGGAAACATTCTTTGAGCCAGAGGACTAATTTTAGTCCATTTACTCCATGTCAGTTCTGAAAAACCAATTATTGTTGTTCCAGTGATCTAATTTTTTATAAAAGGTACCCAATAGTTTGTTATCTAGTGCTTTACAATATACTCTGGGATCTAGAAGTACTATATCTTTTTTATTCCTTTTTTCTTCAATTTTTTCCATTTTTATTTGTTATTTTTGTCCCTCCAAATTAATTTTGTCAGTGTTTTACCCAGATCTGTAAAATATCCCTTTGGCAATTAATTGGCAGTACACTAACTCTCTTAACTGAGAGATTTACATTTTTAGTATGTTGACATGACCTAGCCACAAATACTGAATATCTCTCCAGTTTTTTGAGTTTTTAAAATTTATTTAAATTTATTTTAAATTAATTAATTATAAATTTAAATTTATTTAAATTTATTTATTTATTTAAATTTATTTGTGTGGCATGATGGATTGATTACTGGACCTGGAGTCAGAAAGACTCATCTTCCTGAGTTCAAATCTGACCTCAGACACTTACTAGCTGTGTGACCTGGGGAAGTCACTTAACCTTGTTTGTCTCAGTTTTCTCATCTGTAAAATGAGCTAGAGAAGGAATTTTCAAACTGTTGAACATGTCTGCCAAGAAAATCCCATGTTGGGTCAGTAAGAGTTGGATATGTCTAAAAGACAACTGAATAACAACAAAAACAATTTCTTTAATAAATACTTTGGAATTGTATCACTATAGATCTTGAGGATTCTGTGGTCAATTGACACCATGATATTCACATTTTGTAGTCATTTGTAATTATATTTATCTCTTTATTTTTTTCCTCCTCTATATTGTCAGTTCCATAGAGAGTCCTTTGATTCATATGAATTTATAGTGTATCCTGCCACTTTATCTTTTGATTTTCTCAACTAGTTTCATTGTTTATTCTGTAGGATTTTCTAACTAAAGCATCATATTATCAAGAAATAGTGATGGTTTTGATTTCTTTTGGCCTATCTTAATTCTTTTTATTTCTTTGTCTTGTTTTATTCCTATTAGTAATGTTTCTAGCCCAGTAACATAGGGAAGGGGAACATTTTTTGTTCTTGTTTTTGTTTTAGTTTTTACTTCTGGAAATGTCATCTGGTTAGGTTTAGATGACAATTCAAGTCTCGTGGAACCATTTTAGATCTTGATTTTTTAAATATCATCTAGGATTGAGGAAATATTAAATGGAGTAATAACAAATATTTGGAGCATTCAACTCCAAATTGTATACAGACCCTGCTAGACATTCTAATGCATACTCAAGTGGGGCTACAGCTACTAAAAGCCTCACAAATCTTGACCAGTGAAAATATTTTTGCTTTTTAAAATCAAATTTTCATATCAGAATATCTATTTACTTCAAACAAAGATATTTTATAAAATAATATACTTTTAATTGGATACTCTCAAAAGAAATTGAAAACTTTTTACATGAACAAAATTGCATATTAGGATTCAAAAAGTAAGCAGGACGTCTTCCAGGAGCCAAGATGGTTGAGTAAGCAGGAAATTCCTTCAACTCTCTCATATTTACCTCACATTAGGTAAATGATTCAGTGAAATAATTTTCTAGCCCAGGAGAACTAGGAAAGTTGGCAGGAAAGATCTGTCTCACTCAAGTAAAATGGGAGTGAAGTCAAGGACAGGCACTATCCTGGCAAGCAATGAGCAAACTCCACCTCAGCAAATTAGAAGGAGACCCTAAGTCCCAGCATAGGTCAGTAATTAAAGCCTTACAATCCAATGCAGTAACTACATCAAGCGAGCTGCCTTACCCGACCCTTACTCCTGCAGTCCCAGCACAACACCAACCATTCATGATGTTTCAGCACTGTGCCAGGAGAATGACAGCAACCCCTTTGGAGCTGGTGTATCACTTCTCAACCCCTCCTGCCATCAGCTTCAGCAGAGCACCAGGCAAGCCTTTAGGACCCAACCCACAGCCCCAGTGCAGCACAAGTCCTCCCTGCTCTCCACCTAGTGTGCCTCAACAAAGCATCAGATGAACAGCCAGAGCTCACAGAACATGGCATTAGAAGCTTGGGGGAGAATGCTCCTTCCAATCCAGGAGCAAGCTCAACTTTAAAAGTAACAAAAAAAGGCTAGAAAAGATGAGGAAAAACAAATAATGAAGAAGACCCTGACCATAGAAAGTTATTATGGTGACAGAAAAGACCAAGGCATAAACACAGAAAAGAAAACGATGTCAACATACCTACATATCCTCAAAGAAAAATGAGAACTGATTTCAGATCCAAAAAGAACTCCCTGAAGAGCTCAAAATAGATTTTTAAAATCAAGTGAGAGAGGTAGAAGAAAAAATGGGAAAGGAAATGAGAGACATTTAGGAGAATCATGAAAAAAAACTTTATAGCTAGAAAAAGGAAGCAAAAAATGCCCAAGGAAGCATAAAAATTTGCTGAAGAAAGCAATTCCCTTAAAGGTCAAATTGGCCAAATGGAAAATGAGGTTAAAAAGGCAACTAAAAAAAATAACTCCCTAAAAATTACAGTTGGACAAGTGGAAATTAATGACTCTATGAGACAGAAAAAAACAATGAAACAAAATCAAAAGAAGAAAATAGAAAAAGAAAAGTAAAATATCTCATTGGAAAAATAATGAAGCTGGAAAATAGATCAAGGAATGTTAATTTAAGAATTATTAGACGACTTCCTGAAAGACATGATTGAAAAAAAGGACATGCACATCATACTTCAAAAAATTATCGCGGAGGGTGGAGCTAAGATGGTGGAAAGGAAGCAGTAACTTTTCCAAGCTCCTCCAAGAATTCTGTTGCTGAAAGCTAAAAAGTGAATTTGAATGGACTTAAGAGTGATAGAACCCATTGGGAGATGGAACATGGCAGATTCCCAGCCCAGGAAAGTGCCTACTCTGGTCTGGGCAGAGAGAATGTGGAGCACACAGGAGCTGCACCAGCACAGATGTGAGCAGCAGAGTATGGCAGACTGAGAAGAAGCCCCAGGCAGCAAGCAGACTCACCCATCCCGAGGGCGATTTACAGCCTTAGTCTCACCACAGGACAGTGGATCATCGGAGCTGAGTAAGAGAAAACGCAGGGCCCGCAGCAGCGATGGCAGCTTCTTCTGGGGCTACCAGCCCACAGCCTGGATGTTTAAAAATTACATACCTGAACTTCCAAAAATAAAGACAGAGGAATAAAACCTAGTTGCTCTGATTCACCCTCCCTGACCCAGAAAAGTATGGAGGTAATTGCCCCACACAGAGTAAAATCCTGAATTAGTGGAAAAAGCCTCAGTCTTGGGAGTCACTGAGGAAAGGGGAAGTGAGGCAGTATTGAGTCTAAGCCCAGGAGGGTGGATCCAGCAAACACTAACTACATAAGCCCAGGTGCACTTTAGCACCACTGGGGGGAATCAGCTGACAGAAGCCCTGCTGGCCTCCTGCTACTGATCCTGCAGGAGGTATAGCCCAGAGACACAGAGATGGAAACCTGAAGGAGCCAGATGACCCTGCCCCCACAGGTTACTCTGTAGGCCTCAGAGTAACTCAGGGGAAACATTGAGAGTCCTGGCCTTGGCCTCAGTCTAGTCACTCAGATGCTACAGCTCACAAAGTTAACAACCAAACCCATACCTCCCAGCCTGAGAAGCTCAATACCTCTACACTCCAGAAGCAGATAGCCACTTTAAAAATCCAGGACATAGGCAATCATAATGGGCAAGAAGGAAACTATGAAGGCTAGGACCATCAAATCTTTTTATATTGAGCAACAACAACCAAATTGAAAAAGCAACACGGACTCTATACTCACAGTAGAGACCACAGAAGGAAATGTGAATTGGTCTCAAGCCCAAAAAGCATTCTTGGAGGACCTCAAGAGGGATTTTAAAAATGAAATAAGAGAGGTAGGAGATAAATTTAAATCTACAGTGACCAAACTGGAAAAAAATCTCACTGAAGAAAATAAATCTTTAAAAAGTAAAATTGGAGAACTAGGAGGGTAGGACCAAAATCTAACTGGAGAAAATACCTCCCTAAAAATGAAAACAGAACATATGGAAAAGGAGCTGCAAAAACTAATTGAGGAAAATATTTCATTAAAAATTAGAATCAGTCAGATTAAAGCTAAGGACTCTATGATGCAGCAAGAGTCAGTCAAACAAAACATAAAGATTGAAAAATTAGAAGAAAGTGCAAAATATCTCTCTGGAAAAACAACTGACCTGGAAAACAGATCCAGGAGAGATAACCTAAGAATTATCAGCCTACGAGAGAGTCATGATGAAAAAAGCAGGCTGGACAGTGTCCTCCAGGAGATTGTCAAGGAAAACTGTCCTGAGGTCCTAGAATCAGAAGGTAAAATAGTTATTGAAAGAATTCACTGATCTCCTCCTGAAAGAGATCCAAAAATGAAAACTCCAAGAAATATAGTAGCCAAATTCCAGAGCTACAAGGTCAGGAAGAAAATACTGAAGGCAGCCAAATATAAACAATTGAAATATCATGGAACTAGCAGCATTACACAGGAATTAGCAGCTGCTACATTAAAAGACCAGAGGGATTGGAATTTGATATTTCATGAAGCAAAAGACCTAGGACTGCAACAAAGGATCAACTACTGGGCAAGACCATGCATAATCTTTCAGGCAAGGAGATGGTCATTTGACGAAATATAGGACTTCCAGACTTTCCTTATGAAAAAACCAGAAAGCAACGGGGGGCGGAGCCAAGATGGTGGTGTAGGAGCAGGAAAACTCCGCAGCTCCCACATAGCCACCTCAAATACACATAAAATATGACTCTAAACATATTTTAGGGCTCCAGAACTCACAAAATTACAGAAAAACACATCTCCCACTGAAGGCAGCTCAGCAGGCAGGACAGAAAGGGCTCATCTCAGCACGTTGGGAGCCAAGCCCAGACTAGACTAAAACCATGGCTTGGCTGCCGGAACAAGCCATGGCTGGAGCCTTCAGCAGAGTGGATCAGCAGCAGCTATGGTGATTTCCAGAATTATCAATCCATAAGAAATAAGGACGAAGTGAAAGGTTAGTTGAACTCAGCTAAATTTGGGGGAGAGGGTCCAGCCAAACTGCTTCCAGGGCAAGAAAGCAGCAGAAGCAACCACCCTGCAGCCCCCTCCACATGGCTGCTTTGGAACGTCTCAGCCTGCAGATTGCAGGGACGCCAAGTGATCATTCAGAGGCTAAGTGCTCTCACCTTAAGCTGCCTGGATCCAGATTGTGGTCTTGGGTGGTGGTCCTGGGGTGCATTTTCCATCAGCCAAAGCTGGTGGGGGCTGCAGCAGCCTCCTAATAGCCCCGGCAGCTGTGAAAACCCTAGTGATTTGGGATAGAGCTCTCTCCTCTGAAAGCAGAGTTCCACAGAGCTAAAAAGTCGAGTAATTGACTGGCAACATGAGCAGACAAAGGAAGCAAAGTAAGAACAGTAATCCAACTTTAGATTCCTTTTTTGGGGACAAAAAGGATGAAAGCATGGAATGGGAGGAAGACAACACAGTCAGAATTCCCACACCAAAAACTTCCAAGAAACATGAAGACTGTCCACAAGCCATAGAGCAGCTTAAGAAGGATTTTGAAAACCAAATAAGAGAAGTAGGGGAAAAATTGGGAAGAGAAATGAAAATGATGCAAGAAAATCATGAAAAGAGAGTCAACAACCTGACTGAAAAAAATAATACCTTAAAAAATAGATTAACTCAAATGGCAAAAGAGGCCCAAAAAGCCAATGAGGAGAAGAAT
>CM053585.1:207675491-207701795 GCA_028646515.1 Pseudochirops corinnae
GAGTGTGTGTGTATATGTGTACATAGAGGGCACAGGATCAATTGAATAGGAAGGAATGATATTTTAAAAGGTGATATTGAGAGGTGGGAGAGGAATAGAGTGAGAGGAGACAGGGAGAGACAGAATGGAGTTAATCATCTCATATAGAAGAGGCAAGGGATAACTGTTACAATGGAGGAGAAGAACAGGAAGGCAAAAGGGAATGAGTCAACCTTACTCTCACTGAATTTGGCTTAGGGAAGGAATGACATACACTCTAAATTGGGTATCTTGGCCTACAGAAGAGTAGGGGGGAAAGGGATAAGGAAGGGATGATGGAGGGGAGGGCAGGTTGGGGGGTTGGGTTGTTAGAAGCACACACTTCTATAAAGTGACAGGGACAAAGTAGAGAACAGAACAAGTGAGGGGTGGGATAGGAAGAAGGGAAATATAGTCAGTCTTTCACAATATGTCCATTGTGGAGGTATTCTGTGTAACTACACATGTATGGCCTGCTTTGAATTGCTTGTCTTTTCAGTGGCGGTGGGTGATGAGGGAGGAAGGGAAAGAATCTAGAATTTAAAGTTCTAAAATCAAATGTTAAAAATATATGTATATGTGTGTATGTATGTATGTGTATATATATATATATATATATATATATATATATATTACATTCAACTGGAAAATAAGATATACAGTCATGGGGGTAGGGAGAGCCATCTTGCCCTACCAGAAAGTCAGAGGGGTGATAAGGGAGGGTATCGGAGAGAGTATATAGGTAGAGGAAGGTATACGGTGAGATTGCTGTTTTGGGGTGGTGGGTAAGGGAAAGACGGGGAGAACATTTGTAACTCAAAATCCCATGGAACAGTGTGTGCATGCTTTGCGCTCCGTGGCAGAGCCTTGTTGCTTCCCACCCACTGCCTTTGACCATCCCTTTTACCTTTCTTCTGTCTTCAGGTGGACCCAGTGCCACGATGCAGATTTTCATGAAGACTTTCACAGGGAAGACCACCACCCTTGAGGTTGAACCGTCCAATACTATTGAAAATGTCAAGGGCAAGATACAAGATAAGGAAGGTATTCCACCCAATCAACAAAGATTGATTTTTGCGGGCAAGCAACTGGAAGATGGACATACTTTGTCTGACTACAATATTCAGAAGGAATCTACCCTTCATCTTGTTCTGAGGCTTCATGGTGGTGCCAAGAAGATAAAGAAGAAGTCTTACACCACTCCCAAAAAGAACAAGCATAAGAGAAAGAAGGTTAAGCTTGCTGTTCTGAAGTACTACAAGGTTGATGAGAATGGCAAGATTGGCCGCCTACGACGAGAGTGCCCTTCTGATGAATGTGGTGCTGGAGTCTTATGCCTAGCCATTTTGACAGACATTATTGTGGCAAGTGTTGTCTAACCTACTGCTTCAACAAGCCAGAAGACAAGTAAATGTATATGTGTTAATAAAAAAAAGTCAACTAAAAAAAAAATCTCATGGAAATGAATGGTGTAAACTAAAAATAAAAGTTTAAAAATAATAACCATCAGATAACCATCAACTAAATATTTAGTCTTGGTGGCTTTTCATTAACCTATTATAAGGACTAAACTTGGTATTTAATCAGGGTAAGAAGCTCATCCATGAGGAAATTCCCTCTACCAATATAGTCTAGAACCTGCAGGACAATTTAGAGAGTTACTTAGAGCAAAGGTGTCAAACATCATGTTCCAGGGAACCAGATCAAAATGTAGTGGGAAATATGTAATAAAATATATTAATAATACAATAGAACATAGATAATGTTAATATGTGATATTCTAAGCCAATATGCAACCAACAGGGATTCTTATGTGTGGCTCAAATGTCCCCATTTCTAATTGCCTTTGATACCACTAGCCCAGAGCCTTGAGAGGTTAAGCGATTCTTCCAGAAGCTCACTGTGCCCTATGTCATAGTAGTAGTAGTACTAATATTAGTACTAAGCAGTAAATACCACCACAACTCCTATCTATATACTTTGACTTTAGAGTTTAAACTTAAAGTTTATAAAATACTTTCTTCATGGCAATTCTCAGTGTGCTATATGGAGAACCCCCCCCTTCCTCCACGCCTATCCCACCACCACGTACACCACCACTGCCACTCCTACTACCGCTAACCAGTATTATTATCATCCATATAAAAAAGAAGGTGTCCCTTTCCTCACTACAGTCCTACTCTGGTGTCTCATCATGACAGAGAGATGAGCTTTGGGTCCTCAAAGTCTATGCTAGATGGTTATAAGTTCCAGCAGGTCCTACCAAGAAGAAATAGCTTTGATTAAGGGTCCAATGCTAAACCAAACACTTGTTATGCAAGACCCAGTCTAGCTAAATTCAGAGAAATTCATCACCAGATTGGCCACAGGATATTGAATTTTCCTAGCAAGAGCAAGTATTAAAAGTCTTTTAATAAGTTATAGAGGAGTTGGTAGGAGTACCCACTCCAGTGAGATCACAGGTCATTGTACAAAAGTTGTGCTGTGGATTGACTATGTCCAAAGCTCTGTGTGAGGCACCATAATAAGATCAATAAATTGAAGACAAAGTCCCTATTCTTGGGACAAGATAGCTTATGCACAAAAACATACATATGCAAACACACAAACAGAGCTTTAGGACAAGTGAATATATATACACACAGATGCACAAGTACACATAGAACTTTGTCCTCAAGCCTTGACATGCGTACACATATACATGTGCGCACACACACACACACACACACACAAATATACACAGAGCTCATGACCTTTGATATAGAGCAACACATCCCCAAGAACAATGATAATAGTAGCTAATGTGTATAGTACTTTAAGTTTTGCAAAGTGGTTTTTCTATGTTCTTTTATTTGAGCCTCAGGACCCTGTAAAGTAGCTACTGTTTACATGACTATTTTATAGATGGGGAAGTTGAGCTGGCAAAGATGAACAATTTTCTCAGGGACATATAGTTGATAAATGTCTGAGGCAGAGTTAAAATTCAGATCGTCTCAACGCCAGTGAGTTATATAATCTACCACCTTACTAACAAACATAGTGCAAACAGAGTTCATAAAATTGAGGGTATGTAAAGCAGGTGGATTAAAGAAAGACTTCCTGTTCCATTCTTCCTCTACCTCAGAACATGGCCTCAGGGATGATTGGGATGGGGACTCATTGCCACTAGTGAGAGATTCAATCCTCCTTGGACCATGATACATTGTCACAAAACAGTAATTTGGAAGCCAGCCCATTACAATATGATCTATTACTTTTAGAAGAACAGAACAAGATGTGCCTAGAGATGAACTACTATCCTTAGTAAATTCAGACAATGAATTATTTCATAGAACTTAAAAAATTAATAAAATAATTCATCTGTAAGAATTTCATGGGAATCAAAAAAAAAAGGGATGGAAGGTAGCCTAGCAGTACCAGATCTCAAGCTGTATTACATACAAACTGGTAATCATGAAAATAATCTGGTACTGGCAAAGAAATAGAGTGGTGGATCACTGGAATTGATTAGTTACACAAAACACAGTAGTAAAGAATCATAGTCATCTAGTGTTTGATAAAGCCAAAGACCCCAGCCTCTGGAATAAGAACTCACTATTTGACAAACACTGCAGGCAAAACTGGAAAACAATATGGCAGAAGCTAGGTATACACCAGTATCTCATACTGTATACCAAGATAAGGTCAAAATACATGCATGATTTAGACACAAAGCATAATATCCTAAGCAAATTAGGGGAACATGGAATATTTTACCTGCCACATCTATGGAGAGAGGAAGAATTTATGACCAAACAAGAGAGAGAGCATTGCAGGATATAGAATGAATAGTTTTGGTTACATCAAATTAAAAGTGTTTTGCACAAACAAAATCAATGAAGCCAAGATTAGAAGCAAAGCAGGAAACTGGGGAAAAAAATGGAAAGTGAGGTTTGGCCTGACTCTTGAAGGAAGACAGGTGACAGAAGTAAAAGCACATAGAGCTTTGCACACAGTAGGAGCTCAATAAAAATGTGTTGAATTGTTCTGAATTAAAGGTTGTCCCAAGGCTCCTCTTTTTGTACATCCTGTTGCTGCTATAATCACAGGATGGAAAATGTCAAATATAATATTCCCTGATCTTTCCTCATACCCTAGGTTAATGCAGTTATATATAATATATAATATCCTAATAATAGATAATATCCTAAGCAAATTGGGGGAGCATGGAATATTTTACCTGCCACATCTATGGAGAGAGGAAGAATTTATGACCTAACAAGAGAGAGAGCATTGCAGGATATAGAATGGACAATTTTCATTACAACAAATTAAAAATGTTTTGCACAAACAAAACCAATGAAGTCAAGATTAGAAATGAAGCAGAAAACTGGGGAGAAATTTTTACAGTGTTTCTCTATAAATGCCTCATTTCTCAAATATACAGAGAACTGAGTCACATTTATAAGAATACAACTCATTCTCCATTTGAGAAATGGTCAAGGGATATGTACAAGCAGTTTTCAGAAGAATAAATCAAAACTATTTGTAGTCATATGAAAAAAAATTCTCTAAGTCAATATTGATTAGAGAAATGCAATTTAAAACAACTCTGAGGTAATACCTCATGCCTATCAGATTGGCTAATATGACAGAAAAGGAAAATAATAAATGTTGGAAGAGATATGGGCAAATGGGATATTAATGCACTGTTGGTAAAGTTGCAAATTGATCTATTCTGGAGAGCAATTTAAAACTATGCCCAAAGGGCTATAAAACTGTGTACTCTCTTTGACCCAGCAATAACACTACTAAGTCTATATCCCAAAGTGATTTTTTAAAAGAAAAAGGATCTATATGTTAAAAAATATTTATAGCAGCTCTTTTTGTCATGGCAAGGTATTGGAAATCAAAGTAATTAATGTACATCAACTGGGGCTGAACAAGTTGTGTATATAATTGTCATGAAATACTATAGCACTGTAAGAAATGACAAGCAGGATGATTTCAGAAAAACCTGGAAAGACATACATGAACATCAATGCAAAGTAAAGTGATCAGGAAAATATTGTACATAGTAACAGCAATATTATATGATGATTATCTATAAATCACTTAACTATTCTCAGTAATACAATAATCCAAGACAATTCTGAAGGACCTATCATGAAAAATGCTATCTACCTCTAACGAAAGAACTAATGGGTTCTGACTACAGATCAAACATACTTTTTTTTTTACTTTATTAATTTTTTATCTGTGTTTTCTTTTGCAACATGCCTAATACGGAAATATGTTTTACATAACTGAACATATACAGTCTATAGCAAATTGCTTACCTTCTCAGAGACGGGGAAGGGAATTTGTGACTCAAAATTATGCATGCAATTCTATAATATGCAATTGGGAAAAACAAAATATCCAATTGTCAAAACTATCTCAAAATAAAATCAAGAAATTAGACCAAAAAATTGAGAGAATGACTAATTGACTAATTACTAATGAATAAAGGTGGGAAATGAAGAAATTCCAATATCAGAATAGAATATATAATAAAAAAAATCTGAGTGATAGCTGGAAACACTTCTAGAAACCATCTCCCATACTTCTTGACTGCTGGAGCCACAGAGATAAAAGTTGTAATAATGGCATGTCTACTACTTATTTCAGGCTTGGCTCTAGTCTGTAGTCTACAGGCTCCAAACACTGACCCAAAGATGACTTTGAATTAGGCAAGATATGGCACAGATTACAGTTTGAGTTTGTTTGCAGGTTGGAAGGGGAGAAAGAATTTAGGGATATAATTCAACAGGACAAGACTAAGGTCAGAAATGAAAGCATAATGATGAACTTTGGTTGGCATTTCAAAAAGCATGAAATGTGTGTGTGTGGAGAGAGAGAGAGAGAAAGAGAGAGAGAGAGAGAGAGAGGGAGAGAGGGAGGGGGAGAGAAAGAGAGACAGAGACAGAGACAGAGAGACAGAGAGACAGAGAGAGAGAGAGAGGGAGAGAGGGAGGGGGAGAGAAAGAGAGACAGAGACAGAGACAGAGAGACAGAGAGACAGAGAGAGAGAGAAGGTTTCCAAATATAATTTATGTCACGAGATGAATTCTTAGTCTTATAATAGACTTAATGGAAATTATGGTGGCATAACCAACACAGAGAATTCTACTTCTGGTGTGCTTGGGGATGGGTAAATATGAAGAGAGAAGAAGAGAGAATAGCATGGCTCGGTGCCCAAAGACCTGCTTGGATTGTTTGTGATCCGTTTATCCTGAATAGTGCTTTTATTAGTATCTGCTCGGGAACAGAGAGTAATTAACCAAAATCCGAGGCAGCATGGTAGAAAGGAAAGAGCACCTCCAATTGGGGGAATCTTTCTAGTTTTGTCTCTAGTCTCAGCTTCACCTAAAGAACTATGAATCCACGAGCAATCAACATTCCTTCTCTGGGCTTCTGTTTCCCCTTCCATTAATGGAAGTGGTTGGATTTTTATGGCTTTCCCCAATTCTAGCATTCTACATATCTAAAATATTAAAAAGAAGGTACATCTCTTATAAATGCTTTCTTGAATTACCTGACACTACTTCCCTCACTCTGCAGGAATAATCAAGAGATGATTGTACTCTTATGAAGGAGAGGCTTAATAAATCTTTGTTGAATGAATTATTATACATTGATGAAGTCACTGAGCAACCACAGTAAATTTTGTTATCCAACATGGGTAGGGAATAACATGGTTCTGATTATTGCCAGATATATGGGACCTAGATCTTTTTTTTTTTTTACTGGAAATCTTTTTATTGTAGGTAGAGTAGGACAGCTGGACACAGGTTAGATATTCTAGTTTTGTTGGCAAAATCTAAAGCATCATAAGCTGGAGCAAGTCAGACATATACCTTCTTCTCTCCATCAGACCACATCAGTGTGTTGATCTTGGCCACATCAATGTCATACAGCTTCTTTATGGCCTGCTTGATCCAATGCTTGTTGACCTTGATGTACACAATGAAGAATAGGGTGTTGTTGTCCTCAGTCTTCTTTATAGCAGACTCAGTGGTCAAGGGAAACTTAATGATGGCATAGTGATCAAGCTTGTTTCTCCAAGTGACACTTTTCTGAGGTTATTTGGGTTGCCTCTGAAGTCTTAGTGTCTTGGGTTGCTAAAAGGTAGGGGATGTTCAGATCTTCTTTTTGTGGCTATGGACACCCTTCAGCACTGCCTTCTTGGCCTTTAAGGCCTTGGACTTGGCTTCTGTCTTGGGGGGCGGGGCTTCCTTCTTCACTTTCACCACCATCTTGGGAGAAAGGCAGACCTAGATCTCAGTATGCCTCAGAGGCTTATTATGACTACCAACTTCCACTAAACATGCAGGAATTTGAGAATAGGGCATATACTTCCATGCCTTCCCCACAGTGCCTGCCTAGGTACTTTGCATATGGCACATATTGGTTAATGTTCAGAAGTGAGATTTCAGTTTGGAATATCGAAGGTAATATAGGCCAATCATGTCATTTTGCAGCTGAAAAACACTAGACCCAGAGAGGAGAATTGGCTTGCACAGTTATAGTAGAGCTGGGTGGGACGTGAATGAATGAATAAATGAGCATTTATTAGGCACCATGTACAAAGTACTATGAGAAGTGTTGGAAACACAATTAGAGTAATAGGATGATCTTTACTTTCAAGGAGTTCACCTAATAGGGAAAACAACACAACACATATAGAAGCTTCCAGGCGCACATCAGATCAAAAGGGGCCTTGGCCAAAAGGGTGAAGCAACAAAGTAGATAGTGTTGGCTCTTCTTTCATGTCTTCTCCATTGATAAAAATCATATTAATTTCCGATACTGAACAATGCAGAGGATTTTGGTGGTAAGAACTTTCATTTCTGGGTTTTTAGCAGTTGTGCCTGCAACATCCATGCAAAACCAGTGACCAGGCTACATGTCCATGGAGGTTGGCTCCCCTGTTGATTTCTACTGGGCCTGGGTTGGAAACATTATTATTCATGAGGCTCTTGGGTTCATGGTCCTGAGTTATCTCCATCTTGAATTCAAGCCTCCTGGTACTGACATTAGTATTATTTCTAGTATACCATGTCAGGAATTTTTGCAAGATAATTATCAGATTTAAAGAATGAAGGGTCTTTGGACATTACAGACCAGAAATTTAGACCTAGAAGAGACTTTATAATACAGCTGTTATTCAGACCTTAAAATATAGAAAAGTAACTAGGGAGAGTAATGAGTAGAGTTGCTGGATCCAGAGTCAAAAAGACTCCTCTTGGAGTCTTCAAACATGGTCTTAGACACTCACTTGCTATGTGATCATGGGCAAGTCACTTAACACAGTCTGCCTCAGTTTACTCATCTGTAAAATGAGTTGGAGAAGGAAATGGCAAACCACTCCAGTACCTTTGCCAAGAAAACCCCAAATGGGATCAGGAAGAATCTGAGACACTGAACAGCAATAAAATATGAAGACCTATATACAGCTAGACCTCAATTAGTGGGAATAAGGATTCCCCTGAAGTGGTTGCATTATTCAAATTCACAGTGTTTACTTCCATTGGGCTGAAACCACTTACCATATCTTCCATAAATATAACTTCAAATAATGTGAATTCAGATGCAGGTGATCAGTTCAAGGGATTCATTATTTGCATTAATAGAGACCTGGTCACTCCAGCCCTTTTATTTACAGCACAGTGTAGTGGATAGTGATGGAAATGGAGTCAGTTCAACCTGAACTAATCCTGACTTAAATACCCACTATCTGTGTGGTCCCAGGCAAGTCATTTGAAGTCTCATCTTGAAGCCTCAGTTTTCTTCTCTGTAAAACAGAGAAAGGGCAACTGGCAGAAGCAGTTTGATAATCATTTAATATCATTTTTGGACCTCAGTAAGATCCAAAGCCCTAACTAACCAACCAGACTGCTTTGCTTTGCTCTAAAAATGCCTTTTCCTGTGTCAGTAGCTTGAAAGATCAGATAAGGTTGACAATGGGTATTCTTCCTATTTATGACAGGATGCCTGCAATCAGAACAGTGGGATTTCTCTTACCTTGGGAGCATACTCCATATGGGAAAAACTCAGATATCCTGGGATCCTAATTTCCAACTGACACTACTTTGTCCATTGTCTTGTCTGATTGTATTTACAAACTTATTCAACTAAGAAACTTCCTTTGTAAAAACATATGGAGACCATAAGTCTGAGGGAAACAGACATCCTAGGATTGTCCTAAAGCACATAAAAGAACTTTGTCATTCTTGATTCAGGCAGTCAGGACGTAGGTTCTGGCTCCATGCAGCACATATCTGCTAGCTTTAAGGTAATAAATGATATAAATGTGTATCACCTAACCTGTCTGTCTCCTTTAACCAAACTTTTAGGTCGACAAGATGATAGAGCATAACCAGCTCTGGATTCAGGAGGACCTGAGTTCAAATCCAACCTCAGATACTTACTAGCTTTATAAGCATGGGCAAAATACTTTAACTACTTGCCTCAGTTCCTCATCTATGAACTGGAGAAGGAAATGGCAAAACCTTGGTAGACAAGTCACTTAACCTCTCACTGCCTCTTGAAACTGTTTATGTCTATAACTTTCAGAAGCATCAACCTGAATTGGTAGAGGAATTTAGTCAGTAACAGCTCTCTACACCAACAAAATTACAGGTCCTATAAAAAATATTATTACAGATGAGGAAATTGAAGCCAAGAGAGAAGTAAAATTGCTGAACATGACAGAAGAAATAAGCATAAACAACAAGAATGCCAGATCCAGAACTTTTTATTTTACAATATACTATGCTATCTCTCCTGTGAGTGTCAATTTTTTTTTCATACCCAACACTCTTAATCACAACTGTAACCAATATAACTAGAAATTCTTGTACTCTATGCAACTGCCCCAGGGGGTAAATGGCATGAAATGAACCATCCATAGAAGTATGGGGACAGGACATTGCCATAAGGAAGGGACACTAAAATCCAGGGACAGGGAACATAAAGTGAAAGGAGGGGTGGGAATTAGCAGGATGGGGCAGAAATACCTCCCTCCTCCTATTTTAATTATTCTTACTAGCTGTGTGGTAAACACTGTTGTTCTCATGCCACTGAAGCACTTCAAGTATACTCTCAAAATTGGTGCCCTTGGGGAAAGATCAGTTGCTTTATTCTAGAAGTCCCCAGCCCCATGCACTCATGAAGCATAGCTACTGGCAGAAGACCCCAATCTAGAGCGAGCATCACCATTCAGTGTAGGAAAGAAGGGACTGCCATTCGCAACGCTGTCAAAAGCCCCTCCCAAGAGTTCCTATAAAGAGACCATGGGAACTTGGCTAGGCAGCCTAACCATGCCTCTATTGGTGAGAGGGAAGAGTGTATATAGCCTTTTGTCATACACACTATTCTGTATGCCCCCCTTGAGGCATAAAGCCTGTAGATACGCTTGTCCTAGAGACCTGGCCCAGAGTCTTACCTTCCCTCTTCAAGCTTATAAAATGCTAGGGCAAGACCACACAAGGTCTTTTTTTTTTGTTCCCCCTAGTCTGTGCTTCCTTCCCACCCACTCCCTTCCTTCCCTCTGCTTCTTTGCCCGCCTTTTCCTTCTTTTCCTTTCACTGAAACACTTCTCCACAGCTTTCAGGAGAATTCTATCCCTTTCTCTTGAACTCCAATGAGAAGCCTTAGGTAAAAGAAAGAAGAAACTCTAAAGCTTCTATCCAGAATATCCAAGTGGATACTGAAAACCTGACATTTCACTTCTCCAGTAAATAAGACTGGATGAGTCATAGCTGGGGACTTTATTCCTTGCAGTTAAGCCCAGGTCTCAGCTCTGGGAATCCCTTTTCATCATTCTTGGGGATGTTATAAGGCTAGAATATTGAAACATTGGGCTGCCCTGGAAGCTGGTATTGATTGAACACCTAGACTATTGTGTGAAAAGAGAGCCAAGCCACTGGAATCAAGGTTATCTCCCTTCCCTCCTCCGGGCCTGGTCAGCTGTGCAGCCACTTTGCAGGTTTCACTTTTATTAGAAATCAGTTTCAAGACAAAGCCTTTCACTTGTGTCTGAGCTCCAGGATTCCCTCCCTGAGTTCTCCCCTTGCTGCCTTCCTTTTCTCTTTTTCCAGTGTTATTCTCTACTCCTTACTCTTACTCCACAGTTTCAGTCAGTTGCCAGATCTTGTCCTTTGTGCCTTCCCTCCACTCACACAAATCTCCCTACTCCAGTCAATTCTCACACAATTATCAAAGTCAGTTTCCTGAGGTGCAAGTCAGATTATGTCATTTCCTACTTAATAAACTGAAGTAAGCTCACAATTTCTTCAAGGACCAGATATAAACTCCTCTGCTTCTTGTTCAAAGTCCTTCACAACCTGGTCTCAAACCGCTTTTACAAACTTACTATTCGCATGTATCACTCCCCTTCACATTCACTAAGATGCAGTCAAACTGGCTTTCTTACTGTTCCTCACACACTCTTGCCACCTTGCAGGCTCCTACATTGGAATGCAATCCCTCGACTCCATTTTTCAGAATCCCTAATTTTCTTCAATATTCAGGCCAAAAGACCACTTATGTGTAGAGCCTTTCCTGACCCACTCTCATCCCCCAGATATCTCTGTCTGTCAATTATCTTGTTTTCTCCTCCAGTTAAATTTAAAATTCCTGGAGGGTATTCTTGCGGTTCCTGGGAATGTTCTCCTGCACCTTGCTCAATGGCTGACTAATAGGTGCTTAATAAATGCATTTTGCTTGCTTTCTACATGCTCTCCAAATGTAGGCTGAAGGCCAGCATGGGGCTTGGAGGAAGTCTAAAAGGATTTCATTGCTCTGGCCCACACCACTAAGAATTCTTTTATTTGCTCGCTCAGTCTGTGTGACAGAAGATAATCCAATGGAAAAGATGTGCACAGCTCTGCTTTCTCCATTCTAGGATGAATTCTAGGATCGTGACACTCTGAATGTTTAAGTGAAGTTGGTACCTGAGAGTCCTTCATTTTTTATTTTTTTCTCTGAATTACTGTCTCCACGTCAAAGAATAGGAAGGTAAACATCAGCCTACAGGTTTGTGCCATCTGACTTTGAGGCTATGCTTTAAGGACAGTACGTCCTTAAAGACACAAGGGATTTCTGCTCAAAAATTCAGCTGTATAACTAGATGGCATCTTTTAATCAAGAAGGAAAGGCCCCATTGGATTCCAAAAGCACTAGTGTACCTGCTTCTCACCTTGCCTTCTCCCCCCCCCCCCCAAACTAGGATGTAAATTAGGAAGACTTGTGCTTTTTGGCATCTTTAATCCAGCTATTGAATTTTTTAGTATCCTTCTTTCCATCCTTTTCTGTCCTTTTCTTCCCGTCTTGGTTCTTTCCTTTCCTTTCTTCTTCTCCATTCCTTTTCTTTACCCCCACTGTCAAGATACAAAGAGGCAGCTGGCTAATGAATACTGCTGTCTGGGTGCATAGTAGGGTGGAGGTAAGAAAGTCGTTACTACTTGTTCTATTTTCTGTCTCAAACTTTGCATAAAATGTTAGGCTCTTCTTAATTTTGGAAGCACTCAGTGATTAGGGCTTTTATTCTGCTTTACTTTGGATATATTATTACATCATTTCTTTTCCCTACAACAAAAAATAATGCGGAACAGTCTGAATAATCATCTGTTGGGGGTATTCTAAAGAGAATGCCAATCTGTTTTGAATGTGAGATTGAATAAGATTCACTTGACTTTCTAATATGCCTTATAATTCAATTCTAAATTCAGTATCTCTCCTTTGTCATCTCTTCAGTAGAACAAATATCTGTTTTCTTCAACATTTTCTTATAGATTGTGATTTCACCCCCCTCATAGTTAGTATAGAGTCACCTTTCTCTGGAAGAGCTCTAGTTATCAAAATCTCTAAAAATGTGGAACCAGAACTGAAAAGGACATCCAAATGTGGGATGAACAGATTAAAATAAAGCAAAATTATGATTTTTCTGTGTACTGGATATTATCATTCCTTTAACTTAGCCTAAGTGTACTAACTTACTGTAGACTCATCATAAACTCAGCTCATATCAATCTATATTTTGTTCAATTGAGAGGAACTTGAAGTCACATATACTGCTTTATTTTCCATGTGTACTTCCAGTAGGACAGATCTATCTTGTGCTTAACTTGTTCTTGCATAGCTGATTCCTTAAATGCTAATTTTATTATCTATTGAATTGCTTCTGCTTTAGTTTGAATGAAGCCACATAGGATCATTTTGAAACTTAGTTTTTATCAGTTATGACCTAGAAAAAAGATCTGGGATTGTTACAGACAAGCAGTTCTCACAGGGAGTACTATCTTTTTCTCTGGATGGTCTGTGAAATGTTGCCCTTGAAATAAAGCCTTTACAATCTTTTATCTATTTTGAATTGCTGTGTCATCCCACTCCCTAGTTTTTCTCCCACATATTGAGACTTCCACATTCCTCAGTCTCTGCCCCCAGCTGCATTTGCTGCCTGTTCTTCCTAGTCTGGCATTGGGAAGATCGCAGTAACAACTCCATTCTCAGATACAGAGGCAAGGCTGCATTCTCTGCTTAGAGACTTAGAGAAGCAAAGAAGAGGATTGTGGGGAGGGGAAGGAGCAGTGGAAGAATCTCAAAAGTCAGGAAATGAGTACAGAGGCATAACTATTTGAAAACCTTCCTCTGCTGCCAGTTTAAACACTCCTGATGCCTTGATTTCACAAGGAGAAGAATGCTTTGTTATAAGGAAGAAAAAAAAGGCTAAGAACCACTATTACAGAGGGCTATAATCAATGCAGGGGATGGACTAACGGAGGTTTTTACACTATGCATTCTCTCTATAAGTAAGAGAACAAAGGGTAGTTGTGGAAGGAGTTTGAGCTACATGTCAAAGACAGAGATGCACAGAATCAAATTGGGATTTAGTCATTCCTTCTCCCAAACTATTTTAGCTGCATGAGAGGACATTAGTATCCAGTGTCCCAAGTATATTCTCTTAGCTCATAGTGCTGAAGAGTAGACATGCCAGCCTTTGTCCCTGCCCTAGCATCTGTTCTTTCAATGTCCCCTTAAATCAAATATCTCTCTACTCTTAGGCTCCCCCACAAATTTCTAGGGCTCTGACTCCCCAATGTACCCAAGGTCCAACTACACCCACCACTCTTTTCTCTCTTTTTGTGTATCTGTAGAACCCTAGGGTTCACTCCATCCACTCTTGGATTGTTCCACCAAAAACAGTTCTTTTGCTCTCAAAAGTGTTCCATATGCAGGGACTTACCTCCATAGCCATTGGCATCAAAGAGACATATTCACACTCCTAAATGGGGAACGGGAGTTATTGTTAGTTAAGAGCAACCACACACTTTCTTCTGTACCTTTGAGGATCAGAGATTCTCCACTTGCCAGCATCTTCAGTTACAAAATTCTGGTGGATTTAGCTCCCTCATCCCTACGACTTTTCTCTTATCCTGATTAGTGAATATGTCTCATGACCAACTATATATAGCTGGCCCCAACCACATGCCATATCTCAGCTTAGTAATTTTTTTTTTTGCCACCTACAGTACTTCCTAATCCCATCTCTACCCACACTGCTACCTACCTCCACCTCCACCTATACCTCTAATTTTCATTTGTGCAACTGAAATCAAATAATTATTAATGGACTATTGCTGCAGGAAAGTACATGTCAATCAATACCTCTATTGCTCCATTCAACGTCCCTGTGACTTTCCAAGCCAAAACATACCCTCCCTGGCCACCATTCCCCTATTTCCCCTATTTATATTTTCACCTTCTATTTGAATATTAGCTCCTTAAGGGTTGGGATAGTTTCACTTTAGTATCTGTATCCTTATCACACAGCAACACATGTTAAGTACTTAAATAAACCATTATTCATTCTGTCAATCAGTTAATAGAGGTGTAGAGTGTTCAGGGAAGACTATTACTTCTTATGTGAGAGCTGCCAAGACTTTTTCATGGCAGCTTTCTGTCTTTGGTGTCCACTTGACTCACCCAACTCTCACCTGTGGCTCCAAGAAGCTGTAGCCTGTGCAGTGGCCACATACTAGTAAACCATTTTGGCAGACAGGCTAAACCAGTTTTAGGGTAACCAAGGGGTCTTAAACCCTTCAGTGAGTTAGGAGAGCATGTGAAGCATGTGAAAACTTCCCCCAGCAGAATGGGCAGATGAGAACAATTTGCTCCAATGGCCATGAAGGTGCCTGAAGAAGGCTCTGTGGAGCACTTCAAGCTTGGTTAGGCATTGAAAACACCAGGCATCCTTTGTATCCTAAGCCATTGCCATTCATCTTGACTTTTGTCATACCATTAGATTCTGATGACTCTGAAAGAGAGAGTGAAACTGACTTCAGCAGCTCTGCCTCATTAAATACAAGATATGCACAAAACAAAAGAATTATTTTTACCTACCTCAACATCCTGTGGTAACAGGCAAGTGATGAGGCAGCAGGTATAATACACTGGGAGCTGAAGTCACAACCCTGCACACAGCTGGCCTAAGTCAAAGGGTCATCTTCTTACTGGACTGAAGTAGTAGTGAGATTTGGAAGCCCCTTGGGTGTCTGCATAGCCTTTTTTAAAGGACTGCACTGCTCACTTCCTAGCATGAGAAAGGGGCTAGAAAAGATGCCCTACTTGATATCTGCTTCACCCAGCCCTGGCCTGCTTGCTGTGACAGGTGGGGATTCCACCTTGTGGTTGAAACAAACAAAAAAAGTACAAAAACTTTTATGATAAATGGAATGTGAGCACTATGGACAACAAGTAATCTAGTAGACCTGAAAGATGAACAGATCTTGTGAGAAAACTCAGCAGGTATTGCATCCCCGAGTGAAAAAAAACCTGGCAAATAAAGGCCAAGTTACCAAAGTTGGAACTGGATACCCATTCTTCTACAGTGGCCAAAGTGATGGGGAGCACCTTGAGGCTGGCGTAGGCTTTGCAATCAAAACTAATCTAGTCAATAACTTTGTATCCCTACCAAAAGGAGTAAATTATAGCCTCATGACAATGTGATTGCCACTTGTAAGAAAGCACCATGCCACCATCAACACTGTGTATGCTCCCACATTGACAAACCCTGATGAGGTCAAAGAAAAATTTTATGAAGACCTGGAGAGCCTCATCAACAATGTAGCAAAAGAGGACAAGGTTATAATTCTGGGTGACTTTAATGCAATAGTAGGCACAGACTACTAGACATGGCAGAGAGTCCTTGGAAGGAATGAAGTTGGAAACAGCAACAGTCACTTACTACTGAAGACTTGTGCATCTCATGACCTTCTCATTATCAGTCTTCCTGACTCCAGGGCCAGCATTCCATCCATGGAGCCACCTAAAAGTCCAAGTGTAAATGTAGATAAAAATTGTCAGAAAAAAATTACAAACTTCTAACAAAGGAAAGAATGCTCTAAATCACTAATGATGGAAGAAATGCAAATTAAAATAACTCTGAGGATTTACCTCAAACCCAGCAAATGGATAATGATAAAAAATAGGAGTAGTCAGTGTTAGAATGACTGTGCAAAGATAGATCAAATGTGTTATTGTTGGAGCTGCAAATTTGTCTAATTGTTTTGGAAAACAGTTTGAAATCATGTTAAGAAAATGACTGAAATGTCCATACCCTTTTACCCAGAGATCCCAAAGCTAACCATGTATCTCGAAGATGTTTAATGAATAAAAGAAAAATCCTTTATAAAGAAAAAAAATATTGGTAGCACTTTGTGAAGTAGGAAATTCTAAGAAAGTTGATATCCATTAATTGAAGAATGGCTAAATAAGCTATAGCAAATTTCAGAATCAAGTGAATATCTTTCTTCCTTCTCTCTCATTCTTCTTTCTTAACAAAAGGGGCCTCAAGTATGCAATCTCTACCTCCAAATGAAGACTGGTGAATCAGAGAGGTTTAGAACAGAAAGAATATGGTAGTGCCCCAGATGCTCATTAAAAAGATCCCAATTTCATACAAAAATACTTGCAATCGGTGCTATCCTCACTGTTGAAAGCAAGCTTCAAGTATGTATCAAGCCTATTAACTCCTTTTCCCTTCAATGGTTGCCCTTGATGGTCATAAAACCAATCACATCCTAAGAACTTCGTCATTAATTGATTCCTTGGTCACCCTGTATGGGTTAAGGGATCTCAGAACTATTAACTAGGTTTTTGTCCCCTCTTCCACATCCACCAACTACTATTGGCAGTACTTATCTTTTGAAGAAGACTCTCCTAATAGCACCATCATGTTCACTGATGTTTTTGATAAATATCTTCAAGCTACCTCTTTCCTCAATCTTAGATGTCACATTTGAGGCCAATGCAACACTGAACCAATCTCCGATAACCTGTGGAAAAGAATTTGAATGAGAATTGAAAAAAAGTCATCGCTGGTAACATAGACCCATGGTATCTTGGAGTTGGGAAGGACCATCATCCAAATCCCTCATTTTACAAGTGAGAAAACTGAGGCTTCAAGGCTGAAGTATATCCTTGCCCCAGTCTTATGTGGTTCACTCATTATCTTCATAGTATAGTAGAAAAATCATGGGATTAGGAGTTAAGAAATGTGAATTCTGGTCTTGACTCTAATATTAATATACTCTCTGACTTTTGGCAAGTTATTTAAACTTCCGGTGTCTAGGTTTGTTCATGTATAGTGAGACTAATTATATCTATATTGTGTATTTCATGACATTAATGTAGAGATAATATTATTTTCTCCTCCTTGGTATGTATCTTGATATTAAATGTTACTGATAATTTCTGCAGTTATTTGGGGAATTGAGTGAAAGACTGCCTCAGGAAGATGGATGATCTCTACCAGGTTCCTAACAGCAATTCTCCCTCAGTATTTATGAAAAAGCTGTATCCATTTGCTGACTCTAATCACTCATTGTCCTGGGTCTTGTCTACTTAGGTCTGAAAAAACTCCTCGTGATAAAATTCACATGGCATCTACTCCTAGCATATGTGTGGAACCAAAACTGTCAAGCTACCATCTAAATTTCACCCTTGCTCATTTACCTTTGATGAGTCTTCAGTGTTATTACTGAGGGCCTGGAGGCCATAGACTAAAGCCAGCCCCATAGTCAGCAGTAGAACCTTCATCTTTTCAGGATTTTTCTCTGATGCTTCGGCAGCAGCTGAATATGTGAGAATAAGAATTCTGATGAATACTCTGGCTCTTTGATCAGTTACCTTTATACCTAATTCTAGGGTGGGGTTCCTGATGAGTTGGCACTAAGAGAATCCTAATACCTCAAAGTCTACTTTATTCAGAGTCACCAGCCAATGAGTAATTGCTAGCCAAAGATCCCAAGGACAGATTAGTAATGTGCTTTTTGACAACAAAAATTGACAATTCTAAAATGCAAATTTCCAAGATCAACAGCCAGTGTCAGGTTGGGCAAACGTCCTGGGATCAGCTATGTGTCTATCCTGACAGCAGAGAATACAGTCCCTATGTTCTTTAATCTTGTGGCAGTTAGGCAATTAACACTTGCTTACTAAATGCTTAAGGTACACAGAGTCTTTTCTTAGACAATGTCAGAAGAATTCCCAAACAAAGAAATATCTCTCATCACTGTCTGGAACCTTTCCATCTAGTTGTAGAAATTCAATAAACATTTATTAAGTGCCTACTGTGTGCAGAGCAAAATTTAAGGCATTTGCCCACCTGAAATGTTGGGACTTGATCTCCTTTGTGGTGTTTAAAGTCTAGTACACAATAAAGTATCCTAAGAATAGTCTTCTTTTGGTCTTAATCTTTTAATTTAAAGGGAACTAATTTGACTTTAATAGGGAACTCCCAAAAATGAAACTCCTTCTACCAGTATAGTTCAGCAGCTTCTTGACAACTTATCATTTTAAAGAGTTATCTGGGGGGTTACAGAAAAGTTAAAAGATTTATCTGAATTCACTGTGCTAGCTGGCATAGGTTTTGTGATCAAAACTAATCTGATCAATGAGTTTGTATGCCTACCAAAATGAGTGAATGACATTCTCGTGACAATATGATTGCCCCTTTCTGTAAATCACCACACCACCTGATGATTCAGTACATATGTTCCCACCATGATAAACCCTAATGAGGTCAAAGAAAAATTTTATAAAGACCTGGAGACCCGTATCATCAGTGTCCCAAAAGAGCACAAGTTTATAATTCTGAGTGACTTTAATGCCAGAGTAGGCACAGACTATTAGACATGGCAGGGAGTCTTTGGGAGGAATGAAGTCAGAAATAGCAACAGTTACAGTGACTTACTACTGAAGACTTATGGGTCTCATGACCTCATCACCAACACTACCTTCCACTTACTTAAATGCAAAATAAAACTTTGTGGAGGCACCCTCATAGCAAACATTGTCATTTAATAGACTATGTCATTGCAAGGAGAAAAAAAAATAGGATGTGAGAGCAACAAAGATGCTTTGTGGAACATAGTGCTTGGATGATCATAGATTTGTCTTCTCCACACCAAACATTCACATTCAACAAAAGTGTCAGCCCCTAGGCAAGAAGAATATCAGAAGACTTAATGTCAGCAGATTAGAGTGCTTCTCCAAGTGGGAACAATTTCTTGCTAACTTTGAGGGAAACCTGAGCCAAAACACAGTTGGCAATAGTGGAACAGAATAGCAGTGGGTAGATTCCAGGGTACAGCATTTCATTTAGTCATCTGGTCCAGAACACTTGCAAACATCAAGATTGGTTTGACAAAAATGATGTGAAAATTCAGAAATTGCCAAATGGAAAAGGAGAACTCCACAAGTTTTACCAGCAGGATAGTTCATCTATCTCTAAGAAGGCAGCATTTAACTCCACCAAAAGCAAAGTATAAGTGAAGCTTACAGAGATGCAGGATTCTTGGCTCAGGAAGAGAACAGATGGAATTCAATTTTACACTGAAAGTAACAATTTGAAGTGATTTTATGAGGCCCAAAGGCTATCAATGAGTCAAAGACCTATGGTGTATCTCAGTTACTCAGGGCTGATGGAGCCATATTGATTAGTGATAAGGACATGGTCTGGAGAAATGAGTTGAACACTTCCGTAGTATTCTCAACATACCATCATTATTCAATGCTGAAGCCGCTGACTGTACACCTCAGGTGGAAGTCAATCTCTCTCTGGCTAAACTTCCAACTGAAGAAGAGGCTTTGAATGCCATTCGACTCCCCTTGTGTGGCAAATTGCCTGGTGTTGTTTTTATTCCAGCTGAGATTTACAAGGCAGGGAGTACACTGCTCATATAAAAGCTGATGAAAATTTTCCAGAGGAAAAGAGGAGAGTATCCCCCAGGATTTCAAAGATGTCTTCATTGTCCATCTCTATAAAGGTAAAGGGAATAGATTGTCCTGTGACAATCATGGAGGAAGGGGGTGATCCTCTCTCTTAGTCAATCCTAGCAAGATTCTTGCCAGAGTTATCCTTAATAAGCTGATCCTTCACCTGGAAGATGGTCATCTACCTGGGAATCAATGTGGCTTCAAAAAGGGCAGAGGAATGGTTGATATGGGTATTTGCTGCCTGACAACTCCAGGAAAAATGCCAGGGGCAGAATGGAGGTCTATACACAAAATTTGTTGATCTGACCAAGGCCTTTGATACTTTCACTCATGAGGGCTTGCAGAAAATTATGGTAAAATTTGGGTGCCCAGAGAAGTTCTTCAGTAGTGTACATCAGTTTCATGATGGCACACTTGCCTGGGATCTGAATAATGGACAATACTCTCACAATTTTCCAGTCACCATTGGAGTGGAAGAAGACTATGTGTTCTCTCCCATGTGCTTTTTAGCATGACGTTTTCACCAGTGTTGTTAGATGCCTTCAAGTAAGATGAAAACAATATCAAAGTCAGTTACCACACTAACGGATGACAAATTATTTAACTTGAAAAGGCCACAAGCAAAGATGACGGAGAGTTGGTGAATGATTTTTTCTTTGCAGATGATCATGCACTCAATGCAGCCAATGAAGTCAAGATGGAACAAAGTATGGATCGATTCTCTGCCGTATGTGCTAATTTTGGCCTGACAACAACAAGAAAACAGTTCTCCTCCAGTTAGCATCTTGCCATCCTCCTGTAACACCATCAGTTACAGCAAGTGGAGAAATTTTGAATGCTGTGGATAAATTCACTTTCCTTGGCAGTATATCCAGTGACGTCCACTTAGATGGTGAAGTTGACGCAGGCATTCTCAGAGATTGCTTAGTGTTTAGGAGACTGACAGAAAGTGTGGAAGAGAAGAGGCTGCCTACCACACTGAAAGTCTACAAAGCCATTGTGCCTACCTCATTGTTGTATACCTGTGAAACCTGGACAGTATACCAGTGCCATGCCAGGAAACTGAATCACTTTCATTGGAATTGTCTTAGGAAGTGTCTGAAGATCACCTGGCAAGATAAAGTACCTGGTGTTTAGGTCCTCTCTTAAGTCAAATTGCCAAGTATTCAAACTCTTCTGCATAGAGGGCAACTCCAATGGGCTGGACATCTAGCCCAAATGCCAAAAATGTTTGCCTAAAATACTATTTTATGGAGAATACACGTAAGGCAAGAACTAACATGGAGGACAAAAGAAATTATACAAGGACACTCTCAAGGTCTGTCTGAAGAATTTTGAATTGACTGGAGACATGGTACAGGACCATCCAGGATGGCATGTCCAAATGAAAAAAGGAGCTGTAATAGACATGAGTATGATGTGATTCTAAAAAGTAAAACCATTTAGGAAAAGGTAATAAAGAGTAATTACCTTATACAAATCGGGTGTGAGAGGAACACCTGACACAAAGGAATTAGAGGAGGAGGAGGTCTGGTAGTTTTGGAATCCTACTCTCATCAGGAATGAGTTAAAGAGGGAACAATACATATACATACATAGAGACATGTATATGAGAGAAAGAGAGAGAGAAAGAGAGAAAGAGAGAGGTATAAAAGTCTTATAAATTCAGAAAGAAATAAAAGCTAAGGGGATAAGGAGAGTGAAGATGATAAGGGAGGGATTTTTAGAGATAACCCTACTCATATCAAATCTGGGTTAAAGAGAACAAAATATACACTTAGAAGGAAATAAAAGTCTTCTAAATTTATAAAGAAATAAGAGGGTGAGGAAATAGGATAAGGGGGGTATAGAAGGGTGTCTAGATAAGTGGAAATGGGATAAAGAAGGAATAAAATATATGTTTGGAAGGCTATAAAAGTCTTCTAAATTCAGATAGAAACAAGAGGGGAATGGGAAGGGTAGAGGGAGAAAATAAAGGAGGAATCTTTTGAGGGGGGTAGGTTAAGTAACAATAGGGTAAGGTACTAAAGTAGAAGAGTCAGGGGAGATAGGAAATAAGAGATACACACAAACATAAAATAAAGATGAGGAGTAGAATTTATTAGGGAAAAAGCAGGGGTAGTAATCATGACCTCAGACAAAGTTAAAACTAAAATAGATTTAATGAAAAGAGGAAATTAGGGAAACTATACTATATGTCAGTCATATTAAGCAACACTGTTTTAGACTATTTAAAATAACTGAATAGTATAAGGTTGGAATATTGCTGTGGTGTAGGAAATGGTGAGTTGGGACTTAAAAAATATGGAAAGATTTGAACTTATGAAGGAAGAGGTTATCTACCCTCAGAGAAACAGAGAACAAACAAGTATAATCTTTCATGGATGCATATGAATGTGTGTCTACATGTGAGGCTGAGGTTGATTATAGATATCTTAATATATGTATGTGTATGTAAGTGTATATGTATGTGTGTGTATATATATATATATATGTTTGTGGGTATATAAGTGTGTATATATGTATATATATAAATAAATTCTCACTTTCTTCCCTTCTTTTCTTCCTCCCCTTCCTTACCCCTTCTTTCACTCCTTCCTTCCTTTTTTCTTCCTTTTCATCCTTTTGTATCCTCAGTACCACACTTTGAACATAAAAATCACTTGATAAACATTTATCTGCTAAAATGAACACAAGCAACATAGGTGGGAGGAGGAGAGTATAACAAAGGACACTTTTAATTTATGACATTTTAAAACCACCCGTACTTTTTACATCATAGAACCCCATCCTTCATGGGATGTAGACATTGGTCTTGTGATCAGCCAAGCCATAGGCATTACAGAAAAGCTTCAAAGCCTACAATGTATAGTCATACATAAGGGAGTACAATATTTAACCTTGTCTAGGACACACAAATGACTTGTTGCAGCTCCACCAAGTTACTGGAATAACATCCCAGACTGGCATAACAATTTACCCTTCCTAAAGATTCTGCCATTTTGGGCTCACTTCAGTCTTTTGAAGGAAGCAAGATGGGAATTATTATCCCTACTTTCCAGAAGAAAACATTGAGGCTCAGAGATTTCCTATAGTCACCCAGCAGAGGTGGAACCAGAATAGAGGTTCCCCAGCTCGAGTGTTTTTTCTTCCATTCAACTCTGAGCTTCTTAGGTACAGAGGTTTTATTTTGCCTTTATTTGGATCCCCAGTGCTTAGCACAGTGCCTGGCACACAGTAGGCGCTTAATAAATGTTTGTTGAAGGACTAACCAGATGAGGAAAGACCAGAGTCCCCAAGAGAATGGGAAAAGCACTAAGGCTTATTCACTGTGTGAACCCTGTCAAGTCAGCTTCCCTCTCTGAGCCTCAGTTTCCTAAGCTATAAAAAGGGGATGATAAATCTTGCACTATGTAAATCAGTTTGGGGGCTTGTTTGTTTGTTTTTGTTTGGCTTGGTTTGGTTTGGTGAGGAAAGCACTTTGTGAGTCTTAAAACATATCAGATACATGATCAGCTAATATTGTGATGGTATTGTTTAGAGTCAAAAATTGATTTGATTTTATCTATTAAAATAACACTGAAGATGTGTTTGCACATCACTCTTGCCTTCCATCACCCTCCAGCCCAAATGGGATTGCTTACCACTTGGACCCTCCACATCTTGGCATCTGTTCTACATATCTAACCTGCCCTCATAGCCTGACACCTGCTTTCCTCCAGGTATTCTATGCTCCAGCAAAACCAAACTATTCTTTTGCCTAAACATTGACTTCTACTGTCCAGATCTGTACCTCTGCTCTCAATGTTTCCTATGCCTGTCATGCTCTTCTTCCCTATCTTCACGTATTGAATTCCTACCTGTCCTTAAAAGCCAAACTCAAAGGTTACTTGATCCAGATCTACCCTGATCCCCACTTCCTCTTTAGGTCTCATAGAACACTTTGTTTTATACCTGTTAGCTTGGGGAGCTCTGGATTCAAATTCTACTTCTTACACATACTGGCTAAGTGAATCTGAACGTTACTTAGCCTCTCAGTGTCCAAATCAACTCTCTGAGATTGTAAATTGCAGAGCAATTAAGACTATGACATGGAAGAGAAAATTCCCTCCCTTAAAGTTCCATAAACCCCTGAAATAACAAATACAGAAAAAAATGCACTTAGGATGGATTATCATTTATAAGACTGCAATCTTCAGAAGGACAGAGATCAAATTCTATATAAATGTTTAATTTTGCCTAGTTCCTAGAATGGTGCTTTATATAAAGTAGGTACTTAATGAATGCCTGTTGGATCCTCACAACTATACCATAAGATCCCTCAATTCTCCCACATTGCCTAGCATACATAAGGTTCTGTGTATCTTAGGTGTTCAGTAAGTTCATGTTAATTGGGAATTGCCACAGGGAGAAAACAGAGAAATTTAGACTCCCTGGTCTCAGGCTAGCTCTAGATCTGATTCCAAAAAGTTGACCCAACATAACACTAGTTATTCTTGGAACTTTACATTTCAGAAATGCAAAATATCCATTGTCAAAAAGTACATGGCAGCCAGTGTCCTTGGAATGCTTAATTAGTGGATAAGCATTGGCTAGAGACTCTTCGCATAAAGAATTCTTTAGTACATCTGGGGGAGACCATGTGGGGCCATCTCATCATGAGCCTGGCACCACCAAAGAGTATAAAGACTGCTGGCCTGGGAGCCCAGAGAATTTATTGGAATCATTCTCATAGTCCTAGCTATTACTGAAGCCACAGAGACAAATACAGAGGAGATGAATCATCTGCTGCTGAATCTGAGCCTGGCCCTGGTCTGTGGCCTCCATGGTCACCACAGCTGCTCTGAGGAACACCAGCCAGAGGTAAGTGAGAAAAAGTGGGCACAGGCAGTCAGGTGGAGTGGTCTGGGAAAGGTTTGAAGGATAGCATGCAAGAAAAAGAGAAGCTATTTTTGGAGAACAGGACAAAGACTGGGCTTGGGACAAGATGGAAAGGATATGTCTTCTTACTTAAAGCTGTATGGTCTGAAAAATTGGAACTCAACCAAAAATCTGAAGTGATATTTAGATGTGTGTATATACCTATGACCTACATGTGTCATCTTTTATAATAGCCACAATGAGAAATACTCCAACTCTCTTAGTGTTTCCAGCCTAATCCAATAGGATAACTTCTATCAATCAAAAAGGTATTTAATAATGCTGTACATTGACTGTGAGCCAGGCACTGTTGGAGACACAGACAAAAATGAAATAGCCTTTTTTCCCTTAAGGGGAAATTCGTTCTATTAGTGGAGACATCTTATACCTCTATAAATCTATGTAATATATAGGGACTTATGACTTCACTGACAGAGAGTTCCTGGGTAAAGAAACTTCCTCTACCAATCCCACGCCTTCTCTGTCATTTATACTCTTAGAGACTTGCCTGGACCACTAAGAGGTTAAAAATGTAAAGAGCACCATATGCTCCTATGTGATGGAGGAGAGACTAGCATCCAGGTTTTCTTGGATTTGACACTGGCTTGTTGTCCACTGTGCCCTGCTGCCATTGCATAAAACATATTGAAGGCAATTTGTGATAAGGGGCACTAATAGCTATTAGGAAGAGGAAAGTATAAGAAAGGCTTCACATAGTAGGTCAAGTATAGAAGCTGCGTTAGACTATCTCTAAGGGTCTTCTAGGTCTAAAATCCAGTGATACTATCATGCACTTCTTTCAAATGGCTAACTTCATTTCACCTGAAAAGATTGAACCCATTCTCCTTGCTTCTGACTGTATTAAAAGAGTAATCAGTAAAATCCAACAAATTCCGTAGGAGAAACTTTCACTCCTACACTTCAAGTCATGAAGCTTGCAGAGTTTTTTTCCAGTGATCTGCCACTTAAATATATATATATATATATATATATATATATATATATATATATATATATATATATATATATATATATATATATATATATATATATATATATATA
>CM053585.1:207701895-207717978 GCA_028646515.1 Pseudochirops corinnae
AGTGAAGTAAACTGTTAAATTGTAGAACAAACATCCCTGTTCCTGTGGCAACCCCTACTTCTACCCTGTCCCCAAATAATTGCAACACAATTAGTTGATCATTTCTAAAGGCAAGATAGAGCCAGGATAGGGAAAGTTACGTTATTCTCAGAATAACTTCATAAAACACACAGTACAAATATGACTATTCCCATTGCTAGTTGATAAAACTGATGGATTGAAAAACTTTTCTGTGTATAAAGGAACATGACCAACATCACACAGGTAGCTAATGTGAAAGCCAGGATGAGTGCCAACTTTTAATTCTTAGTCTAATTATTTTCCTTCTTTAGTGTACTGCTAAGGTATACACTAGGCAGGGTTGGGGAACCCCTTTTTACCTTTGAAGCCTCAGTTTCATTATCTGTCATATGTGAGATTTAGACCAAAATGCCATCCAGTTCCAGAATCTCATGATCCTCTGACTAGGGGGCTTCCCTTTCTTCAATTCTTACCCACAACTTATTCCACAACTCTCAGGAACATGGTATACTATTGTATTGGCCTCAAATGTCACGGCTAAGATTAAGGAAGGGGGTCCCTTGAGAATTTTTGTCCAAAAGCTCATTGTGGAGAATGGCAACCTGCATGCAATCTTCTTCAAAAGGGAAACACCACCTTGTTAACATGAGAATGTGAGTCACTGCTCGGAGGTCCCTTATCTCACACAGAATGGACATGGTCTCTAGAAATTAGTAATCAATGAGGCTTCGATGCTGTGGTTGGACTTGTGAACATCTAGGACTACTTTGGAAGGGAAAACACAAAAGAGGCAACATAGACTTTAGCAATGTATACCAGGTTGAGAAATAATATTGACTATATCTATCTATCTGTCTATCTATATACATATATATTTATGTATGTATGTATGTATGTATGTATGTATGTATGAATTAGGCTCACATTTTTTACACACACCCTGGGTTGCTTCTTTCATTCTCCCTCACCTTCCCTGAGTCACTGCTCAGAGACTGATCATCACTTAAAAGTAGTTTGGGGTCCTGGAGGTGGCTCTGCTAAGAAGATAGAAAGAAGACTGAGAAAGAGGGGACAGAAGCTGGCGCACATGTCACTCTGATGCATTAGTGACATTGGCTACAAACAGTAGAGGATATAAACATTCTATGCATATAAACCTTTCTTTAAAGAGGCCTGAAATGCTCAGCAGGCTTTATCCTTATCAAAAAAGAAGGTGAGAGTGAATCGGTCTTCAAAGACTATTAACACTAGAAGAATCGCTAGGAAGGGAATCATAATGAAGAAAACTATGGAATGGGCTCTAGGCCCTGTTCTCATACTAACTAGCTGTGTGATTCTAACCTCTCTGTTTTACGTGTATCTTATAAATTAGGCCCGTATGTTCTCTACATCTTTCTTTGGATGCTGTGAAGATAAAATAAGACAATAGTAACATTTTATATTTATATAATGCTTTCAAGTTTACAAAGTACTTTTTCCATAGCTACTCCATGACATGGGAACAAGACAAGACAAGACAAGACAAGACAAGACAAGACAAGACAAGACAACATAATACAATAAACATATATTAAACATCTGCCTTGTTCCAGGAAGGGGTGGCCAGGTGGCACACTGGATAGAGTGTAGGCCCTGGAGTCAGGAAAACCTGAGTTCAAATCTAGCCTTAGACTTTTACTAGCTATGTGACCAAGGGCAAGTCACTTAACCCTGCTTGCCTCAGCTTTCTCATCTGTAAAATGACCTGGAGAAGTTATGGCAAACTTCTCTGGTATCTTTGCCAAGAAAACCCCAAATGGGGTCATGGAGAATAGGGTATGACTGAAACTACTGAACAGCAAAAATGTTCCAGGAAGTGAGTCAAGGGGTAGGGATACAAATAAAACAAAAGAACTTACCATCTAATGGGGTAAGACAACAAACAAAAGGATACTAAAAACTAGGGGAGGAGAAGGAATAAGTACTCGTGGGGCAACGATGATGTTGGAGTCGAATCAAAAGTGCAGTTGATGCGAAATAAAGGAAGATAGGTAGTGTAAGTAGTACCGTCTCCATCTTATAGATGAGAATATTGAAACTCATAGAGATCAAATGACTTGTCCAGTGGCATGCAGTTTGTAAGGGGCAAAACCAAAATTCAAACTCAATTATTTGCTACCAGGTTTATTTCTCTTTCCATAAGTAAAGTTAATATTCCAGTATCTCTTTATGCAGAATAAGAAAAGAAGGAAATGTCCAATATAGTTGATTATTTTGGTTAGTTAATTGTCATCATTTACGCCATATACAGATAACACATTTTCAAAGAATTAGAATGTAATAAAAATGCACTCAATAATTTTTAATTGGAGAATCTAGTTTAATCTTTTTGATCAATCTTTATATAATATTACTGTAAGGGCTATAAACAGCAAATTGGGGGAAATAAAATTGAGATAATGAATAAATAAGGAAGAAATAGAGAATGTGTCAAAACTTACTATAAAATTCCCTGTGTGAATTTAAATGTTATTCACATTCTAATATTTGTTTTCAGAGAAAATGGAAAATGCACTCAATTTTCTGTATCTGCTAACCCAGCAGAGGAAGATGGTCAGATGAAGGTGGAATATAAGTATAAGTGAGAATCCCAGTGTCTTTCAGCTTTATGCATTGAAATGAATCAATGGACCTATTGATTAGCAAAGAAGCATTTAGGGATCAGAGACTATACAAACCACTGCCTTTGGGGATAGAGGAGAGACATCTCAAGTCTCTCACCACCCTGCCTCAATTCCTGTATGATTATTCTGTGCTAAGCAGAGATTGGATCTTCCAACTCACTTAGTTCCTCCTTGCAGAGGTCTGATCAGCCCTGATGAATGTAAAATGGAAACTAACTAATTATGTGACCTTGGGCAAGCTCCTTCCCCTCTCTAGGCTTCAATTTCTCCAACTATAAAGTGAGGTGGTTGGACTAGATGACCTTCTTTCCATCTCTACCAAAAATTCTATGGATCTGGAGAGGATTAGGATGAGCACAGAAACAGTTTTGTGAACAAAACAGCAGTTTAGATGGTGTCTCAGAGGTTATGATAGGACTCAGGTTTCCAGAAACCCTTGGGAAAGGCCATTGCATGACATTAAATGCATGACATCAAATCTTTGCCCATGTTTCTATAGTATCAGAAATTCTGACCCTGCCTTCTGTTTGCTTCACAGATTCAGGAAGCAATGATCTCTACCTTCAAAGTTTCAAGGAGGATGACTATGTCATATTTATCTTGTATAACTACAACAACAAGGAAGTGACACTTTGGGAAGAACTATTGGGTATGTTTCCCATGGCTCTGCCCTAACACTCCTCCTCTCCTTTTCATAAGGGAAGAGTAAAGAAAGAAAAGAGGCCTGTAGACTTGGAGACAAGATGTATCTAGTTGTCATGTGCAGTATCCAGGTCAGAAAAAATGCTTCTCAGGACAGCAAATTATCCGTCGGCAGACCCTTTCAGCTACTTCTGAAGATAGCTCTGAACCTTCTTCAACAGAATGTAAACCTCTTGAAGGCTTGGGACTGTTTCATTTTTGTCATTGTATCCCCAGGGCCTAACACTGCTTGGCACATAGCAAATCATTAATAAATGTGTGCTGAATGAATTAATGAGTGAATGAACAATACAGTGCATATCCTTCTTCAGGAATCCTTTCATACTACCCAGAGAAGGAACAAGATAGAGATATAGGTTATGTATCAGAAATCTTACTTTATGATATGATAAAAATTATCATTAAATAAATAAATGTATACATATCTTGTTTATAATACGTGTATATGACAAACTAGTGGGAGAATGGCCAGGATATGAGAAAGTATAGGAAACAAATACATACACACACACATATACACATTCATTTGTATATGTGTATATGTTTGTATATATGTACATTTCCTGCTGTCCAGAGCACTGTGCTAGATATGATGAAGGATACAAAGATAATCCCTCAGGAGGCTTATAATCTAAGATTGGAGGTAAAATATATACAAATGCCCATAGTAGAAGACAAGATGTGAAACTGCAGAAGAGAGATGGACAAAATCCTGGTAGGTCAGAGGACGAAGGGATCACTTATGATGAGTTGATGTGTCATGAAGATGGTTACATTTGAGCTCAACCTTGAAGGTAGGCTCGAGACATTTTTGTTTGAGACAATGAGGATTTGGCAGGATCTCTGCAGCAGTAGGTTATCCCAGCACAGGCTACATACAAGCTTCCAAGTCTGCTTGTGTTATTCCTCCAAATGCAAGTGGGGGAGAGACATTGAGTGGGCAGCCAGTATTACATTTCTGTAGGGCGAATTCATAAAAGATTTTACCTTGTCCCTGATTCAGTCTTCTTGTGTTGATTTAGCTGCAATTACTCTACATTCATCACATTGCTCCTTTTTTTTGGAGGATAGAGGGAGATTGGAAGGCTGAAGGAGTTTTGAGAAAGTGACTCATCTGCTACCTTGATGGTCGCATGACTGACTTGACTTTTACTCATCACACATATACAGTCAATTGCTGAAGCTTGTCATTTCTACCTTCACAGCATTTCTATCATCTCTATTCCTTCCTTGCCTCTTGCCACAATCATTTAAGTTCAGGTGTTCATCATTTGTCATGTAGAGTATTACAATTATCTGTAATCCTAGTTGGTCTTCCTATAAACAACCTCTTCCTTTTTCAATCAGTTCTCCCCATAGCTACCAAATTGATCTTCTTAAAACACAGTTCTGATCATCCAATTTTTCTTTTTCTATTTTATTTTTAATTTATGGGCTAAAAACACAGCATAGTGCAATAAAAAAGATGCTTGCTATTACTTTTAGTAGAAATTACAAACATCTTTTGTGTGTCATTTAAGTACCTCTTGAGCTGGCCCTAGCCTATCTCTCTGGTCTAATAACACATCATACACTCATTCAAATACTCCATATTCTATCCAAACTGGACTACGTGCTGCTCCCCAAATATGATATCCATCTGTGACTTAGCACAATCTATTCCCCAAGCCTACATTACTATCCCTCCTCACCTCAGTCTCTTGGAGCTCCTAACTCCATTCAAATCTCAATTCAAGGATTAAATTCTTTAAGAGATCATTTATAATTGCCCTAGTTAGTGTTCCCTTGCCCTCCATTGAAATTATTTTGCACTGATTTTGTGTTTTGTATAGATTGCATTTATGTTTGTATACACATATGTGTTATATCTTGTATTTACTCATGTGAAAATGGTATATACTTCCCAATACAATATAATCTCCTTGAGATCAGAGGCTCATTTTTTTGGTCATTTTCCTGCACCTAGCAACATGCCTGACATATATGTGCTTGCTGGTTGACTGATAGATTACTAACCTTTAAGTGATTATCTCTCCTCCTTTCTGACTGAATATGAAATGCCAAGTTTAATCCTAAACTACATGGCAGCTACTACCTCCAAAGTTGTTGGATGAGTCACCCAGAGCAGTGGTACAGGCTCCTTCTCTATATCATCCTGCCACCATCCCTTGACAGTACAGGGGATACTATATTGTCATAAAAGAGAGAATCAGCAGTTATTCTCATCTCATTTTGAAGATCATATGAGATCATGTATGTATAATCCCTTTTCTACAAGGGAATCTTAGAAGGAGGAGCTAAAGGATGATGGGAAGAATGAAGCTCCACTAACAGCAGGGGCAAGGTGGAGTGGGATCTCAGGAAGGTGGGAGCTTTGAAGAGGGGAGAAAGACCTGGGAATGCAGATATGAACAAACCCCAGTGCCCAGCTGGTTGCAAGTGAAGTGTACTGCTCTCCCAAAGTAGATGTAATTTGAACAATTGAAGCCTTATCTGACTCAATAACCTGTTTAAGGAGTTATGTGTTGGGATATAATTTTACCATTTCTATAGTTGTTGAGACTACTGGGACCTAACGAAGTTATCTCCTCTCCACTTCTCCCCCTCCTCCTCCATCCCCTTTCTCATCACCACCTGGCAAACTGGCATCACTTAACCTTAAAAATTACCTACTATCTTTAAACCTTATTTATTTGCTATCTGTGCTTCTATGATGGTTGTTGCCTCCATATAAAGATAAGTTGGTTTTCACTGCATTCTAAGTAATCATTTGCTCTAAAAGAGTAGACCATGAGATGGAGAGGAACAAAAGGGGACCCAGGGACCAATAGTCTTCGATCTAACCAGAAGCCTGTATTGAAGTTCGTTTTCTCTAGAGACACAAAGAGAGACTTCATATGTAAAGCAATGAGCAAAAGTGAAAGTGACATGTAAATGCTAGCTATTGTTGTTATTGCTATTATAATTTGTTTTTATTATACAGGTCGTACTCCAGACCTGAGTGATGACATAAAGGAGAAATTTGAAGAAATTTGTATAAATGCGGGACTTAAGAGAGAAAATATTTTAGATGTATCTGAAGCTGGTAAGTCCTTTTCATCTCTGTCTTCTCAATTTGTGACTATAAGGAGAATTTCATAGGGTGGCAATACCCCTACCTTGGATCCCATTTGTCCTTGAGTTATTTCTTTTTCTTCTGGGAGTGGTGACAAAAAGAGGCTAAGAAGGCTTCATGTTTGAGAATCATTGGTGTATTGATTTGTCTCCACAGATCAATGCCAGGAGCTTGAACAGTGAGAGAGCCCACCCTGACATGCAGGTCCATGATATTTTATCCTTGAGATATTTCTTAGGAGTCATGATTTTTAGAAAACTAGAACTCAGTGCCTTAAAATTTGATCATATAACTTAGAGACAGGTGTGAATAAGAGTAGGAAGAACCTAGTAAGTCACACCAACTGATAGTCTGTAAACAATGTTTGGGTTCCCCTTGTTTATACAGACGTACAATACCCTGCAAAGCAGGTGTTTAAAGTGGGAGTCTGAGGGTGGTTGATATTCCCTTTCTATTTAAGGCAATTTTACTATTTTTCCACCAACTATGTTTTAATGCTCCTTTCATTTTCATGGCCCCTTCCTTGGCTTATACCTTCCGTCTCAGATATCTGCTAATTCTCTAAAAAAAAAATCTCTTATTCTTTCTCTGTCTCTGTCTCTGTCTCTGTCTCTGTCTCTCTCTCTCTCTCTCTCTCTCTCTCTCTCTCTCTCTCTCTCTCTCTCTTTCTTTCTCGCCCTTCTCATAGACCAGAGTTAACTCCAAAATGTGACTTCTTACCTAGGTTCTACTTAGGAGACTTAAGTAGACTAAGACCTTAATTACCATTCACTCCTTGTTCCTAAGTGTGGCTGTGAATAAATTTTGTAATCACGTTCTTGTAATCTTGTTCTTACATGGGACACTTTGCTGGCACTGGTTTCAGGACTATGCTACATTGGTCAAATGAGATCCAGTTCCCAGACCTGGGTCACACTCCCAGGGTGAGGAGGAACACTAACACAATAGAGTTTGTGGTCCCAGGAACTCTCAGGTTGCAGTATATTTGTCTTGTTGGAATCCTACCTTCATCCTGCAAAAAATAATAAATATGCATAATCAAAATGTCTGCAATTCCCAAGGAGATTCAGCCTCCATCTTTGGTTTGTCTTGGGGAGAATTGCTGGGGAGAAACTTTCCTGTAAGTGTCAAATAAATTATTTTCCTTGTACATGAGGTATTCTGAATTTATTTGTGAAATGATGTAGACACATACCTCTCTTCCCAGAAGTGAAGTAGGAAGAGGGGTCTTACCAGATCTCTGGGAGTTCATCCAGTCACCTCAACTTTCTGATGTTTTATTGATGTCTTTTGAGCTACATCAATTATATTAGTTACATTAAAATTAATTCTGCATAGAGCATTCCTCCAACCCATGAAATGAACCTTTCCATGTACTAAAGAAAATCATTTCAGCACAATCAATAAAAACAGTAGCAACAAAATCTTTTTGTAAAATCCCCATTCCCTATCTCTCTGGAGAAAAAAATGGAAGTGCATCTCTTTTCTTCAGGGCAAATATTGGTCACTGCAATCCCATAGATTATGGCTTTGTTTTAGTGATTTTTTTTACATTGTTATAATCATTGTATATATTGTACTTCTGATTCTACTGATTTCACATTATATCATTCATATAACTCTTCCCATATTTCTCTGAATTCCTTAAATTTTCATTTTTATGTTCCATTATATTTATAAATGTTTATTTACATATAAATAGACATATTTGTATATCCATTACATAGCCATTCCATTTGTATTCCATTACATTTCTTTACCACAAATTGTTCGTACATTTCTCAGACACCTATATTATTTGCAATTTTTTCTACCACTCAGATGTGTGATTCAAAATCCTCCTGCCTCCTACCCTCTACAACCACCATTTATACCTTTTTCTAGAAATATTAATTTGCATTTTTCCTTTTCAAAATAAATATATGTTTATTAATCTTTTAGTTTTATATTGCCAAAATTTGTCCCAGGATCCATTGCCCTCCCCATTTAAGAGAGATATCACATGAATCAAAGAATATTTTTTAAAGTCAACAAAAAGATAAAGAAGAGGAGAAGAAAGCAAAATTGATGAATACATTAAAAGGCTCAAAATATATGCAATATGAACCTTTCAATTCAGCAAAGAAGGATTGTGGGGGTACTTCCTTGTATCCCTTTTTGGGGCCATGTTATTGCAATTTTGTAGCCTTCACTTTTGAATATTTTGCAATGGTTGTTTTTTCTATTTTAATTGCTATAATCATTTTATAGACTATTTTCTTGGTCCTGCTTGCTTCACTTCGCAGCAGTTCATATACACCTTTCCGTGCTTCTCTGTAATGTGATGATCTGTAATCATAACATTTATTTTATCTTAGAGGAAAAAAAAATTACATTATATCTATGTACCACAATTTGTTTAGCCATTCCTTAATCTTAATAAAACATCTTTATTTCCAGATCTTTACTACTAAAAAAAAGTGCAACTATAAGTACTTTTGCTATATAGAACTTTTTTATCTTCGTCTCTCTCTGACATATATGTTCAAGTGTATATAGGGATTTTTTTCTTATCAATGATCTCCTAGAGGTATAAACCTAGTTTTAGAATCTCTGGGTCAAAGAGTATGGACATTTTGTCACTTTATTTCCATGAATTCAAATTGCTTCTTGACAATATGGTAGAGTAAGGCAGGAAATTCCTTTGGTTCTTCCAAATTCCCTTCCAAACAGCTTCAAAATAACTTCTCAAAACGAATTATGGAGTGGCAAAACCAAAAAGAGGATGGGAGTGGAATGATTTTCCAGCCCAAAACAACTTAGAAGGTATATGGGAAAGGTCTATCTTGCTGAGGTTAGAGCAGAGAGAAATCCAGCCCAGGCAGGCAGAGCAAACCAGCAGCAGTCCCCACCCCAGCAAGCTAGTGGAAGCCTTAGGGGCAATTAATTCAGCAGTAGCATCTCCCTAAACTCTCCACTCACAGATGGTAAGGGAACAGGACAAGTCAGAAGGAGCTTACATGGGACACTTTGCTGGCACTGGTTTCAGGACTATGCTACATTGGTCAAATGAGGATCCAGTTCCCAGACCTGGGTCCCACTCCCAGGGTGAGGAGGAACACTAACACACTAGAGTGTGTGGTCCCAGGAGAGAGGGGTTTTTGGTTCCAGGTCCTGGACAGAAAAGGGTACTTCCAGTCACTCACAGACTGGAGCACAAGCCAGGAAAAGAACGATCATACCTTTCCTTAGATCATAACGCCCTGGAAGAATTGAAAACTTACAAGTCTCCAGAATTTACTTTGAAAACAGTAGTATAGGAGCTCGCTGAGCCGGGAGTGTCGGAAACGGTTGTCAGGACAGCGGGTTGGGTGTGACCTCCCGCTGTGGCAGGGGAGGGTCCAGAGGCTGGCTCCAGCTCCACCCCCCCCCCAGCGAAGATGATCCGTATCGCAGCCTTGAATGCCAGCTCCACGGTGGAGGACAACCATGAAGGGACGTTCAAGAGCCACAAAACGCAGACCAAGGAGGCGCAGGAAGCAGAAGCTTTCTCCCTGTATCACAAAGCCTTGGACCTGCAGAAGCATGATCGCTGCGAGGAGTTGGAGAGAGCCTACCAGGAGCTGCTGGAGATCCGCCTGCTGCGGGAGGCGGTTTTGGCCGGTGACGAGAGGGAGGGCTTGAAGCATCCCGGGCTGATGCTCAAATACTCCACGTACAAGAATCTGGCCCAGTTGGCGGCCCAGCGAGGTGACCTGGAGACGGCCATGGAGCTCTACTTGGAGGCCGTGATGCTGGACTCCACAGACGTCAACCTTTGGTACAAGATTGGCTGCGTGGCCCTGAAGCTGGTGTGCATTCCGCTGGCACGCGACGCCTTTGAGGAGGGGCTCCGCTGTAATCCCGACCACTGGCCCTGCTTGGACAACCTTATCATGGTCCTGTACACGCTGGGCGACTACACCACGGGCCTGTATTTCATCTGCAAAGCCCTAGAGAAGGATTGTAGATACAGCAAGGGGCTGGTGTTGAAGGAGAAGATCTTCCAGAAGCAGCCCTGTCTCCGCAGGGACTCTCTACACAAGTTCCTCAAACGTGACATGTCGACCCATGATGTGACTGTGAGCGCCACAGAGACGAAGGCTATTGTCGATGAGGCGCTGGATCCGCTCGCGAAGAGGCTGGCGCTGCTGGTGCGCGAGAAGGAGGTAGACCTGCATCTGGCTCAGCCCATTCCCTTCTTCACGTGGAAATGTCTTGGGGAGAGCCTGCTGGCCAGCTACACCCACTTCACATCCTGCGACCCGCCTCAGCCCAGCTTGGGCAGGAGAATCGAACTCTCGGAGTACCGGGACCCCACCGTGCTCTCCGTCCCTGCCCCGCCTTCTGCCGCCATCAGCGTCCCACCCCCACACACACACCCCTGCAGTGGCCCCAGCACTAGAGCCTCTGTTCTCCTACGCTGACATGGCGCCCAGTTTTTCTCTCCCTAATCAGAGCTTATTAGAGCCCGTCGCTCCTCTGGACTCAGGAGCCAGAACACAAATGGAGACTAGAGCAAAGAAACAAGAACGTGTCCTAAACCTGAGCATTGGAGCTTAAATGCAGCGTTAGAAAGAAGTCACAGCCCGTGGTGTGCAGAGCAGGACGTGAGAGAGGGCTCAGAATGTGTCCCAGTCACTCTTCCTTCCCAGGAAGCCGTGTGAGGAGAGCGCTCTCATGGGGAACCGCCGGTTGTTCTCGGCTTCCTTGGCGGTTTTTTCCTCTGCTGGGCACTGCTTGACGTTGTCCTCTCCACCGCCTCCCCCCCCCCCCCCCGCCTCCCAAGGCCACAATGAAGTTGGGATGGGCTTGGGATGGATGCAGATATAGACATACACATGTACATGTAGACATACATGCACAGGCACATGCTTTCCCAAGCCAATTCTATGCCTTTGTTTTCATGTATGTGCCTACCCGTCCTGCTGCCCACACTTTACTTCCACCCACTACCCTGCCCTCCTATGACCAGCCTACCCCCCTCCAAAGATCGCTCCCCTATGCTCACCTTCCCATAAATCTGTATACCCCCTTTTACCTGTTCCCTCACCCTCCCCTCCAAACATCCCTCCCTTGTCCTCCCCTTCCATGCCCCTACCATTTTATTCCTTCTGAGTTTAGAAGACTTTATGCTTTTCTGAATGTATACGTACTGTTCTCTCTTAAACCCATTCCCGATGTAAGTAGGTTACCAAAACGACCAGCCATCCTGCCCCATCTAATTCCTCTGTGTTGATTCTTCCTTTGGCACCTCATTTGTATAAAATAATGTCTCTTTACAAAAAAGAAAAAACAAAAAAAAAAACAGTAGTATATGTGGCAGTTAGGTAGCACAGTGAATAGAGCACTGGCCCTGGAGTCAGGAGGACCGGAGTTCAAATATGGACTCAGACACCTGACACATTTAATAGCTGTGTTACCTTGGGCAAGTCACTTAACCCCAATTGCCTTGCCTTCCCTCCTCCAAAAATAGAAAAAAACCCAACAGTATAGAAAAGCTGAAGGTTGGAACAGTGCTCTCTCCACCACAGGAGCAGAGCACAATTTTAACATAAAATTAAAAGTCAAGAAGTAGGCTAGAAAAATGTGCAAAAGAAAAAAAGAAGGAACTTGACCATAGAAAGTTATTATGGTGACAGGGAAGATCAAACATCAACTCAGAAGAGGACAACAATGTCAAAATGGCTACATGTGAAGCCTCAAAGCAAAATGTGAATTGGTGTCAGGACCCAAAAGAACTCACAGAAGAGATCAAAAAGAATTTTAAAAATCAAGTAAGAAACATAGAAGAAAATTGGAGAAAGAAATGAGAGTGATGCAAAAGAATAATGAAAAAAAGAAACAACAGTTTGGCAAAGGAAGAAAAAAATGGGAAAGGCTGTACAAAAATTCACTGAAGCAAAGAACTTTTTTTTTTTTGAGGAAGGAACAGGAAGTTTTATTCTCTTCCCCCGAAGAAAGAGGGTAGTCCTCTTCATGGCCAGGATCCAGGAGAGGAGGCATGTTACAAAAGACAGAACAAAAATTTATATCCTAAGGCGTCAAGCCCCCTCCCCCTAGCTGTCCCTTCTCCCATTGGCTAGAAGGCGGCTCCAAGTCTTGCTGTGAAATCTAACCCAATGGTGGATAACAAAGAAGCCCCTCACTATCTCTGCTGACTGGGGGGAGAGGGGGGCACAGGAAGCCAGGGTATTATCCAGGACCTTCTTTGGCAAATGCCAAAGCAAGGGAGGGGGAAAGGTCACAAGCAAGGGTGGAGGTCAAAAACTCCTGAAAGGGGCCTAATGCTAATGACAACAAGGGAAGGGGAAAGGGTCCTAGGTTGTGTAAACCCAGGACTCAGGCTCTGGTTTCCAGATAGTTTCTCTCCCTTCTCATTCTGAGGAGTCCTCACAGAGGGTGCAGAGAGTGTACCCCACTCAGTCCCCCTTCCTTTCATACTGTCTGAAGACTCCTCACACCACTGTTGATATAACTCATCCACCAGTTTATCACTTCCTATACTATCATACCACAATACTTTCCTCCAAAATCCTTATTTTACCCTGGGATCCATTCTTCTCTTCTGGACTTGCTGCAAACTGTTCCTGGAGAAGCCTTAATTTAACACTCAGAACAAGCAATAGATTGTAAATAAGGGATATTAAACAATTTAGTATGCAGGGGCCAAATAGAAGGCATTTATCTCACATAGATATAATGGAACAAGGGAATCTCTGCCATAATGGGGAGATGAAAGTCACAATCCCTAGAAAATGCTGTTCAACAATTGCTCTCTGGAAGTAGCCAAGGAATGGAAGGTTACAAAAATTTCAGAACTTTTAAGAGAAATAACTAGGGGAATCTTTATGGCATCACACTATGGTTACAAGTAAAACTATGGTGTAGAGGTATAGAAACACATGCAAAAACCCCAAAAACAAAAACAAAGACCCCAAGAACAAAATTATAAGTAGCAATAGAATCAATATGCTCACAACAATCGAAGTTCTCACAGCAGAAGGGAGTGGTTCAGGGCTCATGTATCCACCCAGTGGGAAAGCCAAGGCTGCATTGGAGATGCTGTTTCAGGTTCTCAGACTCTACTGATTCAATTGTCCATGTCACAGGAGGATCAACAAGTCCCTTTACTCTGATATGGTGAGTCCAGCTTCTCTCCTGGTTGCAGATGGTTATATCAGAGGTTAGCAGGACCTGAAAAAGGGCCTCCCCCAAATGAGACTAAGCTTCTCCTCCTTCCAAGCCCTGATCAGGACCCAATCTCCTAGCTGGTACCTGTGGACTAGAATCCCAAGGGTAAAATCTGAGCAATTAGTCCTTTAGTCTGTAAAGCATGGAGATGTTTTCCCAAAGAGGATACATAATTTCTAAGGAATTTTATCCCTTTTGATCAAATAGGGAGTCCCAATCTCCTTTATCTCTCTCCCTGGGTAAGGATGTTCCTGTGTCCCTCCAGGGTTAGTTCTAATCCTGACAAAGACTACCTAATCCATGGTAGCTGGGTTGTAATTGTCAATTTAGTGAGCTGTCTCCTTATTTCCTGATTCATCCTTTCCACCTTGACAGAAGAGGAAGGGTACCAAGGAGTATGGAGCTCCCGGGTAATTTCTAAGGTCTGGGCCAGAGATTTAAGGACCCTGGCAGTGAAATGGGTCCCCTGGTCTGAGTCTCTCCTCTCCACCATCCCATATCTGCTTGAGCATGATTTGGCTAACTGCCTGAGCAGCTGCCCCCCCTCCACCCCTCTTCCCTGCATGGGACATGCCTCCACTTAAGACTATGATCAGCAGGTATTTTAGGCAGCCTGCTGGAGGCAGTTCCATACTCTGTAATGGCCTAGTTCCTGGGGGCCTTCCCCCAGCAGGAGCTTGGCACTGGGCAAACTGATTTGTCCTTCTACAAACAAGGCAGCCAACCACCAATTTCTATGCTAAGGTATATAGGCCTGGAGACATGCTCTAGACATCCTAGTGACTACCCTAGTGTAGTACCTGCCTCATACTTGCTTTGGTCAAGACACCTCTCGATCATCAAGGAGGAACCAGTGCCCAAGTTTATCCTCTTATGCCCCAAGAATTCAGGCTTTCTATTTCTCTTCCTAAGAAAAGGAGGGGGAGGGGAGACTGGAAGGGAAGGAATGGATCAGTCTATCTGCCCTTATCTTCCTTCTAGCCCTCTTAGCCTCCTTCAAGGTGGTTTCCTCTGCCCTCAAAGGATTATCCCAGCTGCTTATTAAGGTAGTATGAGCCAGTTCCTTTCATCTGCTATTAATCAAGAACTTTACCTAAATTCCAAATTTGTACTTTAGAAAAAGAAAAACAAAACCTACTACTAGAGATTAATTTTATTGACTTTAAAGGCCAGTTTGCGGACTGGATGGTTTTTAACTCTACTGCCCCTCAGTAAAACTTCTTTAGAGGCCCTTATTCTGACTACTGCCCCTCCTTGGGGTTGATGACCTTTTCCTACACAGATTGTTTTTTAGGGGTACCTAACCCCTCTTTTCCATACACATTAATAATTTTAGGTCTTAGCATTAATCCAGTTTCATTAAATCACTCTAATTATAGTCAACTTATCTAAGGAGCAGGGCACTCTCATAGTCCTTTTCTCCCTGCTTTCTTTTTTTGGGGCTGTTGCTGTGTTAAATTATCCTTCATGATCTGTTGATTAACCATTTCTCTCCCACCAAGCAATAAACAAAAACTTAGTAAAATCTTTTTTTTTTTTTCAGCTTCTATGACCTTGGAGACCTGGGGAATTAACACATACATCTTCATAGATTTTATGGACAGGGCAGCCCTCTTAGCCTTCTAGTCTGTTAATCTATTCCCCATTGCCTCATACCAAAGGTCTTATAAAACATTTCTTCCTAAGAGTATTTTCTTTTCTTAAAAAAAAAAAACAGTTTGAACATTCAACAGTTTGAACATCTCCTTGATGATAGAAGGAGCAATCACTAAACCTTTATGAAGGAAAATTAATTGGAAGTTTTAAATGATAGCTTTCTTTTTTCCCTTTAAGAAAAAACAAATAAATAAATAAACCTTTAAAATTGGTCATAATTCCTAGATCACAAAATTACAAATCTTAGAGATATGGCAACAACTTAACAACGGATTTTAAATTACTCAGTCAGAATTCCCGAACCAAAAGCTTTCAAGAAAAATGTAAACTGAATAAAAGGCATAGAGGAGCTTAAGAAGGATTTTGAAAACCAAATAAGAGAAGTGGAGGAAAAATTGGAAAGAAAAATGAGAATGATGCAAGAAAATCATGAAAAGAGAGTCAACAACCTGACTGAAGAAAATAACACCTTAAAAAATAAATTGACTCAAATGGCAAAAGAGGCCCAAAAATCCAATGAGGAGAATGCCTTAAAAAGTCAAATTTTCCAGATAGAAAAAGAATCTCAAAAGATTGCTGAAGAGAATAATTCCTTCAGAATTAAAGTGAAGCAAATGGAAGCAAATGACTTTATGAGAAATCATATGAGAAATCAAGATACTATTAAACAGATCCAAACAAATGAAAAAATAGAAGGCAATGTGAAATATCTCC
>CM053585.1:207718478-207737488 GCA_028646515.1 Pseudochirops corinnae
CTGCCAAGAAGAAACAATTGGAATACTGTGGAAACACAATCAGGATAACCCAGGATCTAACAGCTTTAACATTAAGGGACTGAAGGGCCTGAAATATGATATTCTGGAGGTCAAGGAGCTAGGATTAAAGCCAAGAATCACCTACCCAGCAAAACTGAGTATAATGTTCCAGGGGAAAATGTGGTCATTCAATGAGGTGGAGGACTTTCAAGCATTCTTGAGGAAAAAAACAGAACTGAATAGAAAATTTGACATTCAAATACAAGAAGCATGAGAAGGTAAACGTGGAAAAGAATTCATAAGGAACTTATCAAAGTTGAACTATTTACATGCCAACATGGAAAAACAATCATTGTAACTTATGAAACTTTTCTCAGTATGAGGATAGGTGAAGGGAATACAAATGTGTATATATATATACATACACATATGTCTGTATAAGAGGGTTTATATATATGCGTATGAATACCTATCTGAGTTTGTTTATATATACGTACATAGACAGAGAGCACAGGATCAATTGAATAGGAAGGGACCATCTTTTAAAAGGTGATATTGAGAGGTGGAAGAGGAATAGAATGAGAGGTGACAAGGAGAGACAGAATGGGGTTAATCATCTCATATAGAAGAGGCAAGGGATAACTGTTACAATGGAGGGGAAGAACAGGAAGGCAAAAAGGGAATGGGTCTTACTTACTCTTACTTACTCTCTTACTTACTTACTTACTTACTCTCACTGAATTTGGCTTGGGGAGAGAATGACATACACTCTAAATTGGGTATCTTGCCCCAAAGGAGAGTAAGAGGGATGGAGATGAGAGGGAAGATGATGGAGGGAAGGGCAGGTTGGAGGGGAGGGTAGTTAGAAGCACACACTTCTGTAAAGGGCCAGGGACAAAGTAGAGACTAGAACAAGTGGGGGGCAGGATAAGAAGGAGGGAAATATAGTCAGTCTTTCACAATATATCCATTGTGGTGATGTTCTGTGTAACTACACATATACGTTGAGTTGCTTGTCTTACCTGTGGGGGTGGGAGGAAGGGAAAGAATCTAGAATTTAAATTTCTAAAATCAAATGTAAAAAAATATATTTTTTATTATTATTATTTACATGCAACTGGGTAATAAGATATACAGTCACAGGGGTAGGGAGATCCATCTTGCCCTACTGGAAAGTCAGAGGGGTGATGGAGGAGGATATAGGAGAAGCAGACTGGGGGAGCGGATATACAGTGGGATTGCTGTTTTGGGGTGGTGGGTAGGGGAAAGATGGGGAGAAAATTTGTAACTCAAAATCACGTGGAAACGAATATTGTAAACTAAACAAAAGTTAATAAAAAATTTAAAAATTTAAAAAAAGAAATTGAGAAAATTCATTAATCACCAACTGAAAGAGACTTCAAAATGAAAACTTCCAAGAATATTATAGAAAATGCCATAGCTCCCAGGTCAAAGAGAAAATCCTTCAAGCAGCAAGGAAAAAATAATTCAAACAGCATGGAGCCATAGTCAGGATCACAGAAGGTTTAGCAATTTCCATGTTAAAGGGTTACAAGACTTGGAATATGATATTCTGGAAGTCAAAGAAGGGAGGATTACAACCAAGAATAACCTACCCAGAAAAACTGTGTAAATCCTTAGGAGAAAAATGGATATTTAATAAAATATAGGCCTTTCAAATATTCCTAACGAAAAGACCAGAGCTTGAACAGGAAATTTAATTTTAAATACAAGACTCAAGAGAAGAGGAAAGAGAAAGAGGAAAGAGAAAACAAAAGATTAAATAAGGTTAAACTGTTTAATTCCTCCATGGGAATGTAATTCCATGCACAAGCAGCTTCCCAAAAGAATGCTACTGTGAACAGCTTTTAAGGTTCTGATCACACAGTATAGTGAACACTCTATTTATTCAAGAACAAATCAAAGGAAAACATTCACAACAAATCAAGATGCAGTATTCACAACATTACATCTTATCACAGAAAATCACAATATAGTGTTCACAACAGCTTATCATTATAATGGCCACATAGTTTTCACCAAAGCGGTCACAGTATTTAGAACAAAGAACAAAAGAACAATCACCTGGTATCCCTAAAGAGGTTTGCCTCCTTACTTAGTCATTCAGTCATCTCAGAATATAAGTCAGTCTTCCACTCATGGGACAACTAGGTTAACTTAATCAGTCACTTATTTAGCAATCAGTTACTAAGTATTGCTAACCACTAAATACAATCATTAGAAAATACACAAATCCCCCCATCCCTAGGTAACAAGTAAACCATGCTATCAACACAGCATTCAATATCCAAGGAGAGATCTTTTCTTCATCTTGAAGGTTGTTGTTTCTCAGATTCCCTGGATCCCCTTCCATGGTCCCAGCTCCCACCTGAATCCACCAAACAGTCACCTGGATTCAGAGGCAGACAGCTCCCAGGGCCTTGTCCAGTCCTCTGGGCAGTTCCTGCTACACACTGAAGTTCACAGGATCCAGTACATCTCAAAACCTTTACAATTTCTCTTCCTGGGAATTCAGTGATCAACTAAGGCACAAACAAAGTCTTAGTATCCTGGTCATGCTTCCTCAGTCCTCCAGCAATTCGGCTGGCCCTAGGACCCAGAAGAAATATCAGCCTCCCAAGCAGCAGCCACTTTGGCCTTCCAGGCAGTCTTCCCTGCAGCAACTCCAGCCTTCACCAAATCTCTCAGCAGAACAGCTTCTTCCACCAGGATTTTGTCAGGAGAAAATCCTGACTATCTCTCTCTGGGGTTTTTCTTATATGCACACACAGCATTGACTTCCTGTTTCAACCAACCCCTTCCTGTTATGTCAGCAACAGGAGACAGAGTTCACACCTTCTGTTTCTTTCAGGGAGGTTTGATTAGTTACTAAGGGCTAGGTAACTGCTTACTTGACATAATAAGAAGGGATCTTCAAATTTAAATTAATTACCATTACAGGGAGGATGGTACTTTCAACTCTTAAGAACTTTATTACTATTAGAGCAGTTAGAAGGAGTATCATAAACAGAGGGTACAGGTGTGAATTTAATATAATGGGATGATGGGATAATGGGATGATATCCAAACCAAAAACAAACTAAAAAACAAAATTAATGGGTGAGTAAGTAAAATGCACTGGGAGAAGGACATGAGAGATAAAATAGGGTAAATTATTTTACATAAAAGAGTCATGAAAGAGCTATTACAGAGAAAATAGGAAAATAGGGGTGATGGCAGACAACTTTTGTACCTTACTCTCATCAGAATTGACTCAAAGAGACAATAACATATACACTCAATTGAATATAGAAATTGATCTTACCCTATAGAGAAGTAAAAAGTTTGGGGGATAAGAGGAGGAAAGGATTGATAGAAGGGAGGGCACATTGGGAGAGGCAATGGTCAGAAGCAAATCACTTGTGAGGAAAGAAATGATGAAAGAAGAGATAGAGAGAAACAGAGACAAAGAGGAGAGAGAAAGAGAGAGGGAGAAAAGGATAAGCAGGTGGAAAATATGGTGTAGGGAAATACACAATTAAAAATTATAACTGTGAATGTGAATGGAATGAACTCACCCATAAAATAGAAGCAGATATCAGAATGGATTAAAAATCAGAATTTTATGATACATGGTTGACAAGAAACATACTTGAAGAAAAGAAACATGCACAGAGCAAAGGTAAGGAACTGGAGCATGATCTGTTATGCTTCACTTGAATTTTAAAAGGAGGGGTAGAAATCATGTCTCAGACAAAGCAAAAACAAATTTGACCTAAATAAAAGATTAGGAAGGAAATGACATCTTACTAAAAGATACCATAGACTATAAATGCTAAATATATGTGCACCAAATACTATAGCATCCAGATTTTTAAAGGAGAAAATAGACAGTAAAACTCTACTAGAGGCAACATCAACTTTCTCCTCTTAGAACTGGGCAAATATAAACAAAAAATAGAGAATAAAGACGATAAGGAGGTAATTAGAATTTTAGAAAAGTTAGAAATGACAGACTTCTGGAGAAAATGGAATAGAAATATATCTTTTTCTCAGTGATACACAAAATTTGACCATGTGTTAGGGTATAAAAACCTCACAACCAACGGCAGAAAAGTAGAAATATTAAATGTACTTTTCAGATCATAATGCTATAAAAATCATTGTATCAATAGAGGGTAGTGGAAAACAGATTAAAAATTAATTGGAAACTAAATAATCTAATCCTAAAGAATGAGTTGGTTAAATAATAGAAACAATCAATAATGTCAATGAAGAGAATAAAAACAATGAGACAGCATACCAAAATTTATTAAGTTCAGTTGAAGCAGCACTTATGGGAAAATTTATATCTCTAAACGCTTTCATCAATAAATCAGAGAAAGAACAGATCAATGAATTGTGCATGCAACTAAAAAACTAGAAAAATAACAAATTAAAAATCCCCAAATAAACAATTTTGGAATCCTGGAAGTCAAAGGAGATATTAATAAAATTGTAAGTAAGAAAACAAATTTAAAAAGTAAAAAAAGGAGCTGGTTTTATTTTTTAAATAGGAAGGGCACCATCTGGGTCCTCCCCTACCCCAACCCCCAGAGGTGGTGAAGGCATAGCAGCTCCAGTGGTTGCCTCAGGAGCTCCTGGCCTACAGATCTTAGGGAAGACAAGCTACCATTCAGAGGGTAATTGCTCTTGCTTTGACCTGCTTGGATCTGGGTCACTTTCTTGGGTGGTGTTCCTGGGGTGAGAAATGCCAGTTTGCCAGTGTGGTATCTGTAGAGACGGTGCCCTCCTCAGATCTCTGACAACATCTGTGAAAACCCCAGCAATTTGGGACAAAGCTCTTCTCTCTGCAAGTAGAATTCTACAGTGGCAAAGAGCTCAAAAGGCAAGTAATTGACTGGCAATATGAACAAGAAGCACTAACAGACCATAGAATCCTTTTTTGGAGACAAAAAGCATCAAAGCATGGAATGGGAGGAAGACAACAAAGTCAGAACTCCTGCATCAAAAGCTTCCAAGAAAAATACAAATTGGTAACAGGCCATGAAGGAGCTCAAGAAGGATTTTGAAAATCAGGTAAGAGAAGTGGAGGAAAAACTGGGAAGAGAAATGAGAATGATGCAAGAAAATCATGAAAAGAGTCAACAACCTGACTGAAGAAAATAACTCCTTAAAAAATAGACTAACTCAAATGGCAAAAGAGGCCCCAAAAGCCAATGAGGTAAAGAATGCCTTAAAAAGCTGAATTTGGTGGTAGGGGGCACCAGGCTAGGAGAAAAAAACTTCAGGGGTGGACTGGAATCAGCTTCAGGTCAGTCTTTATTTATGGTCCCCGAGGGCTGTCAGCTCCTCACCCTCTTCTTTCCTTGATGGCTGAACGTCCACCCTCTCTTCCTGCTGCAAGTGGCCCCAGGACAGCCAGGATAGAGGCATGTCTGTAACAATAATGCAATATTCAAAACACCCATGGTGGTTATGAATATGCTGGTATAGTTGTGAATCACAAAATGTAGCAAACTCTCCACACAGAGGGCAGAACCAAAGCCTTTATTCAAATACCAGAAAATGAGTACCAGAACCAGAAAGCCAAAGTCATTACAGTAGTCACAAAGTTGATACACATGGTTAATGCAGTGAACACCCACATTCCCAAGCATTCAAATAGAACAGACTCCCTCAAGCAGGGATCCTTTTCTCACTCACGGTAGCTCCTCAGCCTGGTTCTTTGAAGTTCTCAGCAAAAGTTGGAGGAGGGTCTCAGTAAAAAAGTTCCCAAAAAGAGGGTTTTGGCAAAAGTTGCAGCTTCGAGGTGCTCACTGAGAGAAAATATGGCTGTCCTGCTGGTTCTCTTCCTTGTATACAGTATAGCTCCTCTCCATTCTGACCCTTCCTGTTAAGGTGTTAACTACTTCTGTGTTAATTAGCTTAAACAAGGTGTTAACTTGAAACAAGGTGCTAAGTGCCTGCCAATATAAAGGGGCATGGAAGCTCTTCAGATTCCATTAACATTACAGTGCCTGAACCAGTCGCTGCTCTCCAAGCTCTCTAGTCTCCTCTGTTACGTAATAGTCGGTTCTGGAGATGAACCCCAGTGGTCCTTTCAGGAGGCAGCCATCAGACATTTTCTCCAGCCCTTTCTCCTGCTCCCTGGGGATGTTCCAGGCCCAGCCGCCCTTTCGCTTTGGACAACCCTCGCTCTTTGGACAGAGCGGCGTGGGCTCAGCACCAAACACGGGCTTTGAGCCGTCCTCCAACTTTCCCCAGACTTCTCGGGGAGCACAGTCTTCTTCAGCGCCTAAGGTGGGATTCGAGCCTGCCTCTGGTCTCGGCCTGTACTCTGTCCAGGCTCCTGGCCAGACTCCCGCCTTCAAGGCAGCTGCCGGGCCTCCTGGTTCTTCCTGCCTAGGCAACCCGGGTTTTCGCTTGACGCCGCCCGCCAGTCTCGGAGCTTTCTCGCGCGCCCCGGGCTTCGGGCTCGGCAGCGGAGAGGCATCCCCGGGCAGTACTTTGGGGCCATCTGATTTCAGCTTTAAGCCTCCTGAAAACTCAGCGTTGGGACCGATCTTTGGGGTGGAGTCGGAGCCGGAGAAGACACAAAGCCAGGTAGTTCCAGGCTCCTTCACGTTCTCCCGCCCCGTTAGCAGCGAGCCCGAGGCGCTGGTCTCCTTCCCGTTTTCCCAGGGGTCGAGCAGCTGGGGCACGAGTGTTAGCTTCTCCCAGCTGGCCAGCAGCACCCCTTCCTCGACCTTTGCCTCTGCTAGGTCGAGTCAGAACGTAGAGGAGGAGAAGAGGGGGCCCAGACCGGCCTTTGGGAGCTCAGGGGACAGCTTCTCGGGCTTTGCGTTGCCGGGATCCGTGGGGGAGCCCTTCTCCACAAGCAAAGCCATGGACGAGCAAGGATGGGATGATGCTGGTGGCCAAGGAGGGTCGCTACCTGGGCATGTGAAAGGGCTGAAGAGAAAGGAAGACCATGACCTATCGCCCAGGAGACGGGACTATGATGTCCTGGAAGACGTGGAGCTCCTGTCGCCGGGCGATCATCCTCCCAAAAAGCGCCCTCCCCGCTTGACCCGCCCACGTGATGGAGACCTCAGAAGCCATAAAGAAGTTGGCCGCCTAGGAAGCAAGGAAATGAAAGAGGAAGTGAGTGGTTTGGAGTACACTAAGGCAGAGCACGCGGCTTCAGTGGAAACCATCGTGTTGTCCACCCCCCGGCTGAAGAAGGAAGAAATGACCGGCAAAGACAGCCAGGAAGGGTCCACCAGCAGGGCTACCCCTTCCCGCCGCCGCTGGAGGAAGGAGAAAGTGGACAGCTCCAGCAGCTTATTGCAGAGCAAGCTCACCGCCATTCAGTGCAAGAACGTCCCCAACTACCTGAACTACGGGGCAGTCCTGGCGAAACACTTTGGCCGCTTTGGGAAGGTGCAGCGCGTCTACCCCAGGCGCCATAGGAAGCTCGCCATCGTGCACTTCTCAGACCACGAGTCTGCCACCCAGGCTCGGAAGAAAGGGAAAAGCTTGCACAAAGACGTGCTCATCTTTTGGCACAAGAAGAAAAGAAGGCCCAGCAAGAAGGACTTTTCACCAAAGGAAAAACAGTCAAGCGAGGGAGAGGCTGCTCAGAGCTGGGAAGACTCTCCCTTCCAGCCCTCCCCACTACGCAAACCGCTCCTGAGACCTGCAGCTGGCGGCAGCAGAGACCTTCCGGCCAAGAGTTGTCCAGTGAAGAAAGCAAGCCTTTCCAAGTCTCTGCAGTTTGAAGGAAAGCCCTTTGATTTTGGGCCTGAGGTCCTGAGCTCTGACAACCTGGGCCTGTCAGCGACCACCCGCGGCACCTTGATGGGGACAGTGGCTGAGACGTCGGAGGACAAGTACCGCCTCCTTGACCAGAGGGACAAGATCATGAGGCAAAGTCGAGTCAAAAGAACGGATCTGGATAAAGCTAAAGCCTTCGTTGGGACGTGCCCAGACATGTGTCCTGAGAAAGAGCGGTACATGAGAGAAACCAGGAAGCAGCTGAGTTCTTTTGAAGTGATCCCTGGAACGGATCAGGTGAATCATGCAGCAGCGATAAAAGAATACAGCCGATCCTCGGCTGACCAGGAAGAACCCTTGCCCCACGAGCTCCGTCCCTCGGGGGTGCTCAGCATGACCATGGACTACCTTCTCACCCAGATTATGGACGCGAAGGAAGGGAGCTCACGTGACTGGTACAACTTTGTGTGGAACAGGACCCGTGGAATAAGGAAGGACATCACGCAGCAGCACCTCTGTGACCCCCTGACGGTGTCACTGATTGAAAAGTGTACCCGATTCCACATCCACTGCACCCATTCCTTGTGTGAAGAGCCCATATCCTCCTTTGACGCCAAGAGCAACAATGAGAACATGACCAAGTGTCTGCAGAGCCTCAAGGAGATGTACCAGGACCTGGCCAACGAGGGTGTCCTCTGTGAGACTGAAGCAGAATTTCGAGGCTACAGCGTCCTGCTCAGTCTCAACAAGGGAGACATCCTGAGGGAGGTGCAGCAGTTCCGGCCCGATGTCCGCAACTCCCCAGAGGTGAAGTTTGCAGTGCAGGCCTTTGCGGCCCTGAACAGCAACAACTTTGTCAGGTTCTTCAAGCTGGTGCGATCTGCCTCCTACCTAAACGCCTGCCTCCTGCACTGCTACTTCAATCAGATCCGCAAAGATGCCTTGCGGGCTTTCAACATGGCTTACACAGTGAGCACTCAGAGGTCCACCCGCTTCCCCTTGGATAACCTGGTGCCCATGTTATTGTTTAGAGACTCGGAGGAAGCGACTGACTTCTTGAGTTACTATGGCCTCAGGGTGTCGGATGGCTGTGTCGAGCTTAATCGGTCTGCGTTCTTGGAACCCGAGGGCCTGTCCAAGTTAAAGAAGTGCACTTTTATCACAGAGAAGCTCGCTGTCTCAGTGGGAGAAGTGGTGAACGGGGGGCCATTACCCCCAGTCCCTTGTCACACCCCGGTGTGTAGCTTCAATGTACAGGGCAGATACGTGGGCGTGAGCGTGGTCCCGGAACCTGTCGTGAGTGGGAAGAAACCCAGCATGGAGAGTGGAAGAAGCGGGAAGGTGGAAGAAGCCAACCCTGGGACAAAAGTGTTCGCGCTCTGCGTCCCGCCGCAGCCTTTGCATGTGCCCCCGGCTCAGCCGCCACAGACTCAGACCGCCGGGCTGCCGCCGGCCCTCGTAACCCCTGCACCTGCCCCGCCGTCCGCTGCCCCGTCATCTCTGTTCCAGCCGGTCCGGCAGCCTGAGCTGCCTCCTCCCAAGCCTCGGCTCCAAGACACGGGCATCGCAGGAGTTGTTGAAGACCTTGTCCAGGATGTCCTCACAAACGACTGTAAAGAAATCGGCCAGGCCGGGACTGCCTCTGCGGCTGCAGACTTAGGGGTTTCCAAGATGTCCACAGAGGAGCTCTTGGCTGCAACGACAGCGGACGTTGTGAGGCAGATCGCTGCTGAAGAAGTAAAGAAAGAAAGAGAAAGAGTTCAGGAAGAAAAGAAAAGAGCCGAAGATCACAGACGGAGAAAGGAAAGAGAGCGCCTGCTGGCCCAGCTGAGCCGGGTCCTGGGGGCCGAGCTGCTGGATCTCGTGGTGGCAGAGTGTGTGCAGGAAACTTCCTCGCGGGAGCTGAAGAGTGCTGTGGAGACCGAAAGGAGGGCCCTCGTGGCCCATTGTTCTGAGGATGTCTGCGATCGTCTCATGGACTCGTTCTTAGCCGAGGAGATTGTCCAGAGCGCCGGAGAGACCCTGCAGGAACTTCAGTGCGTCTGTAAATACCTGCAGCGGTGGAGAGAACCTGTCGCAGCCCGGAAAAAACTCAAGAGACAGAAGAGAGCGTTCCCTGCAGCCCCCTGTTGTGTGGATCTCAGCAACAGTCTGCAGGCCTTGTCCCCCAGTGCCGCATGTCTGATTGCTAAAGAGAACCTGGGCAAGGGGGTCGTGAATCTGAGGCACGCAGGAAAACTGGGGGTCTCCTGTAGCTGGTTACGATGGCTGAGAAACAAGACAATACATCAGATGAAGGTTCAATATTTCTACCAGCAATTACTCAGTGAAGCCGTGTGGACTCCTCTGGATCTGCCAGCCCTTATAGCTGAGCATTACCCTGGGCAGAGGGAGCAAGTGTTCTGGAAGCTGGTACTGGTGCTGCCCGACGGTGAAGAGCCTGTTTCTGGCTACTCCAGCAGGATTCTAGCAAACTGGCTGAAAATCAAGTTCATGGGCTATGAAGATTTACAAAATGGTGCCTGTTGTGCTTCTGAGAGGGTCCAAACGCTGACCCTGCTGAACGCCTGTGGCACCAAAGGGAATCGGACCGTTTGGGTCAACGTGTGCATTAAGGTGGTCCATGGTCTGTTGAGCCATTCGGCCCTCAAGGCCGGTGAGTCACAGAACGACCTTCTGGGCACCAGTGGCCTCCTCTTCCTGCTGCCCGCCCCAGGGAAGAGTGTCGCACTGGCGGGGGAGGACATGTACTGGCTCTCAGGCCGGCTGCAACTTAAACAGCTCCTGCAGGCAAAGCCCTCCCACCCCCTGGTGCCCCTGGTGGTCCTTGTGCCTGGCCAGGAGGGGGCCACTGCGAGACAAGTGGAGGAAGGGCTGATGCTCCAGGACTTGGTTTCATCCCAGTTTATCTCGGATTACGTGGTTCTGGAGATCCCGGCTGCAGTCAATGATCTCCAAGGCACCAGCCAGGTATCCCAAGCCGTGAAATGGCTGCTCTCTCACTGCCCCAGCTCCCTGGAACTCTGCTGCCAGACTCTGCCGCAGTTCATCGAGGACGGCATCAGCCGCGAGTTCAGCGACCGCTTCTTCTACGACCGCAAGGAGCGGCGCTTGGCCGGCCTGGCCTCGCAGGAACCCAGAGCCATCATCGACCTCTTCAACAGCGTGCTACGCTTCCTGGCCGAAGTGGCCTCCTCCGAGCAGCTCTGCCACCTGTCCTGGCCCATCCCGGAGTTTGCGGAGCTGGGAGGCAACAAGGTGCTTCCTCATCTCCAGTGGAACGCGCCCAACCACCTGACCTGGCTGAAGAAGGCCGTGCTCTCCTTCCAGCTGCCCCACATGGACCTTCCCCCCCATGGTGCTCCCTGGCGGCTCGTGTGCACCACGATTTTCCAGTACGTGTCCCAGATTCCGAGCTGTGGCCAGACGCAGCCTCTCCTTCAGTCACAGGTGGAGAATCTACTCAGCCGGACGTACAACAGGTGGCGCAACAAGGACGTGTGGCCCTTGGGAGAGCTGGGACCCTCTGTGGACGAGATCCCGTGGGATAACGTCCTGGCTCTCTGCATCAACCACAAGCTACGGGATTGGAAGACTCCCAGACTGCCCGTTATGTCAGGGGCTCTGAGTGAAGATGGTCAGGTCTGCGTCTATTTTCTCCAAAGCCATTTGAAGAACTATGATGTCCCCGGGTCTTGGAAACACGCCAGGCTGCAGACCCAGAAGGAGGCCCGGTGGCATAGGCAGGCGCGTTCGGGTGTGAAGCCTTTGCGATCGCCTGACGAGGGCTTCTGGACCAGGGGCCAGGAGAGCGGTTGCTCTGGGCGCGTGTGGGATGCCGAAGAGCTCACCCGCACTGCCTCAGCCTGGGAGCTGCTCCCAGAGCGCCTGTCAGCCAGCCTTCAGCTAGAGAAGGAGGAGAGCCGGAGGTTTGAAGGTCAGCTGCGCCAGTGGCTGACTGGAGACCTCGAGCAGGGGCCAAACTCGAGCCACCTCCCCCTCTACCTTCCTCAAGCTCTTATTTCCATGCCCCAGACTATTCTGCGCCCATCCGCCACCACCAGCCCCCAGGACGAGAAGAGTGCTGATCAGTGGCAGCAGCCGTCCCCGGAGATGGAGATGGACATGTCTTTGACTGACAAACTGAAACACTTGGAAAGCCTGATCCACAGGACCCGTGAGGAGGAGCTGGTCTGTAAGCGACATCTCTCCACACTGTTGGACATGGTGGACATTTGACAAACCCCCCTGGCAGGGGGAGGGGGCCTCTTCCCACGAGGGGCTGTGCTCCTCCTACAATGTTCTCGGCGGATGCTCGACCAGCAGCTGGGACTGTGGCTGAAAATCATGGAAATAAGGAATGGGACTGAAGGGGGGAAAAAAGCTGACTTTGCCAGATAGAAAAGAAATTTCAAAAATTCACCGAAGAGAATAATTCCTTCAAAATTAGATTGGAGCAAATGGAAGCTAATGACATTATGAGAAATCAAGACACTATAAAACATATCCAAACAAATGAAAAAATAGAAGGCAATGTGAAATATCTTTCCACAATCATTTCAAAAGCAATTATTTCCCTCTCCTTAACTTTGTCATTTTTTAGAGTAAGAGGTGAAATTTCAAGTTGTTTTGATATTTCTTTCTCTCATTTCATCAATTCAGAATGTCTGTTCCTAATGTTGCTAATAGTTTGTGATTCTTTTTTAAGTACTATTAGTTCCTATCCTTTAGCCATTTACATATAAATTGTTTTGGTCATACATACATACATACAAAAGTGTAAGCGTGTATATGTAACATATCATACATGTAGATATATACACACATATTACATTTGCTTTGTTTTTAATGCTTTTTTGATGTTAAAAAGGAACCCCCCTGCCTATGCTTTGTAGAGTTTATGCATAAATCATACTGTACTTTGTCAAAGTTTTTTTCTACATCTATTGAGGTAATCATGTAGTTGGTGATGCTTTTGATTTTAATATGTTTATGTGGGGTTGATTGTCTTCTTGTTGTTGAATCATTCATCTTTTCATCCCTGGTATAAATTTAAATTAGTCCTAATAAATGATTATTTGGATTAATTACTATAGTTGTTTGAAAAAAATTAAAGAAATTTAAAGTTTTTAATTAAAACTCATTTAAAAATATTGGCCTCTATTTCTTCATTGCTTTATCATTCTCTGGTTTAGATATTAAAATTACATTTTTCTCACATAGGAATCTAATAGGGTGGCTTCATTCTCAATTTTTGGAAATAATTTGTGTTATATTAGTACTAATTCTTCTTTTAAAATTTGATAAAATATTTCTGTTAATCCACCAGAACCAGGAGACTTTGTTTATATTTGGAGTTGCTTTAGAGTTAGTTCTATTTCTTGTTCAGAGATTGGATTGTTCAAGAATTCTATTTAGTTCTCTGTCAGTATAAATTTTTTTGAAGGTATTCTTTTTCTTTCAAGTTTTCAGTTTTATTAGCTTGTAACTGAGCACCGTAGCTTCCACTAATTATTTTTATTTTTTCCCATTCTGTTGTGATTTTGCCTTATTCATTTGATATTTTGTTGATTAGATTTTCTATTTACTTCTTTTTAATCAGGTTAGTTAAATGTCTGTTAGTGTTTTCAAAGAACTCCTCTTAGTTTTGATTATCATTTCTGTAGTCCTCTTAGTTCCCAGTTTACCTATTTCTTCTCTGATATTCAATAGTTTCACATTTGTGATAATTTGGGGCTTCTTTGTTGACTTTCTAACTGTTAAAAAGTGTATATTCAGTTCATTAATCTTCTCTTTTTCATGTGTGTGTGTGATTTATGAGATGATTTTCCCCAAGGACTGTTTTCACTGTATCCCAGAAATTTTGGCATGTTGTTACATCATTATCATTTGCTTTCACATAGTTATTAAATATATCTGTAATTTGTTCCTTCACCCAATCATTATTTAAGATTTCTTAACTTATTCTTTTTAATGATTCTTTTTTGTCTTCTAAATTTTTATTCATTAATTCATGGTTCTTATACTTATTTTTTCTTTACTCTCTATGTATCTTATGGAATTAAAACTTCTAAAGTACCTATTCTGATTTCCCTTGCCTAAAAAAAATTCTTGGATCAATTACTGTAGTTGTTTGAAGGGTTTTTATCACATTTTTATTAATATTCATTAATGAAAATGAATTGTGTTTCTTCATTATTTCATCTTTCTCTGGTTTAGGTATTAGAATTGTTTCTCTCATATAGGAATCTAGTAGAGTTCTTTCTATGTTATTGCATTGTCAATCTTACCCCCTCTAATTTTTTTCATCTTGTACCTTACTTATAGAAACATCAATTCCTTCAGTGGAGTATAGAATTTTGCCCCATACTAGAAATTTCCCTGGTTGTGTGACATATTTTTTTTAATCCCCTGCACTTCCCTTCATGAATTACTTTTCCTTCTGCCATTATATCTCCTTTATGGGTTCTTGCCCTTGCACTATTTACTCCCAGGAGTTTTGATGAACTTCATCAGGCCCAGTGCTATTCATGGAGGACATTCTTGCAAACATAGTGGACTTTCTGAGCACCGTGTCCTTGCAGAATTTAACCATTGTAAGTTTCCTACTTCCCATTAAAGTTCTCCCTCTCTCCCCATAAGAGCATTCTTTGATATGTCTCCCTCCCACCACTAAATTATGATTTCCTGTTTTCTCCCGTTTCAATCTCTCCCTTACAACCTCACTCATTCTCTTATAGCTCCTCTTCTTCATGAAAAATGCAACAAATTATTTTCCCTCTATTGTTTTCCATTCATTTGATTAGAGCACTTCACACATTTCTCTATATCATTTTCCATCTTCTCTTCTTATGAGCTCTCCCATTCTGTAGTTTAGTCTCAAAAATATCCGTAAGTAGAATTGTGTGAAATGTAGACCACAGTTTTTCAGCCTTTGTTTTCTTATGAAGATGGAATTTATGGAAAAGCCCAAATGGTGGAATAGAGCCAGAAACTAACTTGAACTTTCCCAAATTCCCTGCAAACAACTGCAAAATGATGTCTCAAATACAGTTGTGGAGGAGCAGGGTCAACAAAAGGTTGAGGTGAAAAAAATTTGAGCCTAAAATAACTTGAGAGGTCTGCTGAAAAGGTTTGCCATACTATGGTTGTGCTTAGACCCAGAACACAACACAGGTATAGCAATATCAGCAGCAGGCCTTAGGGGTTGTTTAGCCTACAGATGGCAAGGGGTTGAACAACTGGTGAGAAAGAGATTACAGGGGCCGCTTTGCTGGTGATGGGTTCAGACCTTGCTGCATTGATAATATGCAGTTCTAGGACATAATTCTAGGGTAGAAAGAAGCATTAGCACATAAGCATTTGTAGCCACAGTGAAGGAGAACTTGAGTCACATATCCAGGGCTAAAAGGAACAATAGCACTTGTGGCTGCAGGGGAAAAGGGTGCTAGTCACACTTCCAGGGCCAATAGGAACACTGGCACAAGGAAAACAAGTTCCCTTTTCTGGATGAAGACCTGTGTACAGGCCAGGAGGGCAGTTTTCAAAACTCTCCTTAGATCATATGATTTTGGTAGCACTTAACACTACGGTCATCCAGAACTAGCTCTGAAAAAAAAAAAGCATAAAAACCAGAAGTTTGTGACAGTGCTCCATGCTTGGAGCAGAGCCCAACTGAAATTTGAAGTTAAAATTTTTAAAATAAGCTGGAAAAATGAGCAAAAAACAACTCCAATCATTAAAAGTTACTATGTAAGATCAAGACACAAACTTCAAAGATGACAATAATGTCAAAAAAAAAAAGAGCTACAAGCAAAGTCTCAAAAAAAAAAAAAAGAAAATGTGAATTGGATGTATGCCCAACAAGCATTCCTGCAAGATTTCAAAAGGGATTTTAAAAATCAAATAAGACCCAAAAAAAAATGAAAAGAAACTCAACAGCTTGGTAAAAAGAGGTACTAAAAAAAAGGAAGAAAATAAGACCTATAAAAAAATAGAATTGACTAAATGGTAAAAACAGTGACAAAAATATACTAAAGGAAAAACTTGTTAAAAAAAATAAAATTGGCCAAATGGGAAAAGAGATATAAAAGCTCACTGAAGAAAATAATTCCTTAAAAATTATAATTGTACTGGTAGAAGATCATGACTCTATGAGACATCAAGAAAAAATTAAAACAAAAACAAAACAATGAAAAAATAAAAGAAAATGTGAACTATCTCATCAGAAAAACAACTGTCTAGGAAAATAAATTGAGGAGAGATCATTTAAGAATTATTGGACTACCTGAAAGTCATGATCAAAAGGATCTTAGGTTTTATATTTCAAGAAATTATAAAGTAAAACTGCACTGATATTCTAGAACCAGGGAGTAAATTAGAAATTGAAAGAATCCACTAGTGATCTCCTGAAAGAGATCCCAAAATAAAAACTCCAAGGAGTATTATAGCCGAATTTCAAATTATCCAAGGTCAAGGAGAAAATATTGCAAGCAGTCAGAAAAAACAAGTCAAATACTGTGGAACTACAGTCAGAAGAACACTAGATTCAGTAACTTCCATTTTAAAAAAAAAGCAGAGGGCTTAGAATATGATTTTTCCAGAAGGCAAAGGAGCTAGGACTACAACAGACAACCAATGCAACAAAACTTAGTAAAATCTTTCAAAGGAAAAATGGAAATTCAATGAAATAGAAGACTTTCAAGCATTTATGATGAAAAGAGTACAGGTGGATAGAAAATTTGAATTTCAAATACAAGACTCAAGAGAATCATAAAAAGGTAAATATAAAAGAGAAATCATAAGAGATTCAAAAGCATTAAATACTTTACATTCCTATGTGGGAAGATGATATTTGAAACTCCTAAAATCTTTATCATTATTAGAGCAGTTAAAAGGACTCTATAGAGAGAGAGTGAACAAATGAATATGAGTTCATTATGATGGTATAATTTTTAAAAAATAAAATTAAAGAAGTGAATAAGAGAGATACACTGAGGGAAGGGGAAAAGAAGAGGAAGAATGGGAAAAATTATCTCACAGTAAAAGATGCTTGGGAGGAAGAGGTTTTATAGTGGAGAGGAAAATGGGGGAAGCAGCAAGCAATGCATGAACCTTGCTGTCATTAGAATTGGTCAAAAGAAGGAATAACATATACATTCAGTTGGATATAGAAATCTATCTTACCAAAGGACTTATGTTGAAAAATGCTATCCATCCCCAGAGAAAAAACTGACAGAGTCTGAATACAGATTAAAGCACACTTTTTTTAAAAAAAGGCATACTTTTTTTTTAACTTTATTTTTCTTATGTTTTTTTTTCTTGTCTATATTTTCTTTTACAACATGACTACTGTGGATATGTTTTACATAACAACATATATATATAACCTATATTTAATTACTTGCCTTCTCATTGGGAGGTGAGGTAGAGACACAGTAAAGGAGAGAATTGATCATGCTTTAGGATATATAAATCCCAAAAACAAATTCAGACAAGTAGAAAAATGATATATATCCTTTATTAATCATGATACAATAAAATTATTGTAAATAAAAGGGACAACAAAAAATAAAGCATTTGAAATCAACAAGAAAGTAAATAACTCAATACTAAAAAATGTGTATGTCATAGAACAAGTCATAGAAATCATAGAATTTCATTTAAAATAATGACAAAAATGAGGAAACAAACTAAAATTTTCAGGGTAAATCAAAATAATTCCCAGGAAAAATTATACATCTCTACACACTTTCATTGACAGAGAGAAAGAGAGAGAGAGGGAGAGACAGAGAGAAAGAATTTGAAATGTGGCTAAAAATATTAGAAAACCAAAAAATTAAACACCCCAATTTAACACCAAAATAGAAAAGAAGATATTAACAAAACTGAAAACAAAAAAGAATGAATAAATAAAACTAAGAATGTTTCTCTTGGAAAAAATAAACCATTAGCTAACTTTAGCAAAAAGAAGAAAAAGGAAAATCAAATTTCCAGTATCCAAAATGAAAAAGGAAAATTTACGACAAATGAAAAGGAGTAACAGATATCAGAAGCTATTTTCACCAGATATCTTAGAACAAAAGAACAACTCAAATGAAATGAGTATTTGCAAAAAAAAAAAAAATACTCACTTTTACAGAAGAAGAAATAGAGATTTTATATAATTTAGTCTCAGAGCAATAAACGAATTTCTGGAGGTGGCAGGGAGTGTGGGGAAAGACAGGACCAGATGGATTTATAAGCTAATACTATCAAATTTCTAAAAATGATTAATTGAATTATTCTATAAAATGTTTGCCAAGAGAGCAAAAGGAGAGATACTGCCAAATATTTTCTATGACAAGGATATGGTTTTGATACATAAACCAGGGAGACTCAAAACTGGAAAAGAAAACTGAGTACCAATGTCCCTAATGGACATTGGCACAAAACTTTTAAATAAAATATGAGGGAGAGAGCTGGGGGACTGTGGGGATGGAACACTGCACATACAGCCAGGCTCAGGCAGTTCAGCAGGAAGACATCACTGCAGCTCTGGGAGTTGAAAGCAGCCCAGCCTGAAACCACAGTGTGTTGGGGGGGCCACAGCTGGAGCTTCAGGAGAGTGGATCAGCAGCAGCTGTGGCAGTTTGCAGAATTATCAAGCTGTAACAAACAAGGACTAAGTGAAAGGTCAGTGGATCTCAGCTAAAATTGGGGGAGAACAGCGGGTCTGGCCAAACTGCCTCCAGAGCACGGAAGCGGTAGAAGCAGAGGCCCTGCAGCCACCTCCATGTAGCTGCTTCAGAGCTCCCAGCCTGCAGACTGCAGGGGGGCCAAGTGATCTTTCAGAGGCCAAGTGCCCTTGCGTTGAGAGGCCTGGATGCAGATCATGGTCTTGGGTGGTGGTCCTGGGGTGCGTTTTCAGTGAGCCAAAGCTGGTGGGGGCTGCAAAAAAACAACAGCCCCCTAATAGCTCTGGCAGCTGGGGAAATCCCAGCAATTTGGGACAGAGCTTTCCCCTCTGGAAGCAGAATTCCACAGAGCTAAAAAATCATTGACTGGCCAACATGAGCAGGCAAAGGAAGCAAAGTAAGAACAGCAACCAAACTCTAGATTCCTTCTTTGGGGACAAGAAGGATTAAAGCATGGAATTGGAGGAAAACAACACAGTCAGATCTCCCACTCCAAAAGCTTCCAAGAAACATGAAAACTGCCTAAAAGCCATAGATCAGCTTAAGAAAGATTTTGAAAACCAAATGAGAGAAGTG
>CM053585.1:207745902-207756366 GCA_028646515.1 Pseudochirops corinnae
GTCAGAGCCACTAAATTTTATTCCTCCATCTTGATTTCTGGAAGTTCAGGTATATAATTTTAAAACATCCAGGCTGCAGGCTGGTAACCCCAAGAAAAGGTGCTGACCCTGCTGCAGACCTGTGTTTTCTCTTCCCCATCTCTGACAATCCTCTGTGCTGTGGTGAGATGGCTGTATATAGCCCTCAGGCAGGGTGAGTCTTCTGGCTGGCTGGAGATTCTTCTCAGTCTGCCATACTCTACTCTCAGATCTGTGCTGGTGCGGCTCCTGTGTGCTCTGAGTTCTCCCTGCCCTGAGCTGAGAAGGTACTTTCCTGGGCTGGGAATCTGCCATGCTCTGTCTCCCAATGTGTTCTGTCACTCTTAAATCTGTTCAAATTCACTTTTTAGCTTTTAGTGACAGAACACTTGGAGGAGCTTAGAAAAGCTACTGCTTCCTTTCTGTCATCTTAGCTCTCCTCCCCCTCCCCCCATTCTGGTCTCAAGAAAACTTCAACTCAGTTCTCAGTCAGCTTCTAGATGCTGAGAGAGAAATTCTTTCTCCAACACAGCAGCAACTTCCACCTTCACCAGATTCTTGTCTCAAGAGAACTCCAACTCATCTCTCAGTCCAGTAGCAGCCCAGCTCCCAGATGCTGGGACAATTCTGCTCCCTCCACCAGAAGCCACCAGGAGGAAAACTCTTGATTCTCTCTCTCTCTCTCTAGAACTCTTCTTATATTCACACACTTGCCTCCTGTCTCAGCCAACCCCCTCCTGCCACATCAGCAACAGGAGAGAGAGTTCACACCCTCTGTCTTTTTCACACAGGAGACAGATTTCACACCCTCTCCCTCTTTCACAGAAGTACTTAGCCCTTAGTTACTAAGGACCAAGTACCTGATAAATTAATTACTGTTACAGCAAGACACCTTTATTTGCGTTATTTTCATTAATTCCCTTGATATTCTTGGTCTTTTGTTCTCTCAGGTGAATTGTGATATCCTTTTTTTCTGACTTTATAATAAAAATTCTTGGATTGCTTGATTTGTATGACACTGAAAAAGTAAATGAATTTAGGTAGCATGATCATTTTTTATTATTTGGGGTCAGCATATCCATAAAGAATTGATATTTTCTAGTTCTTTAGATTTGACTTTGTGTATAAAGTATACTGTTACTTTGTTTATATAGTTCCTGGGTTTATTTTGGCAGATATCCCCCCAAGTATTTTTTTATTGTCTATAAGTATTATAAATGGAATTTCTATTTTATCTCTTTCTGTTGAGCTTTGTTGATGATATTTAGAAATGCTGGTGACTTGAGCAGGCATATTTTACATCCAGCAACTTTACTAAAGATGTTAATTATTTCAAGTAGTTTTTTTTAGTTGATTCTCAAGGATTCTCTATGTAAATCATATCATTTACAAAGAAAGTTTTATTTTCTCATTGCCTATTCTAATTCCTTTGATTTCTTTTTCCTCTCTTATTGCTTTAGCTAAGATTTGGAGCACAATGTTGAATAATCATTGTGATAATGAACAATCTTGCTTGAGCCCTTGAACTTATTTGGAAGGCTTATGTATGGCTTATCCATTTAACATAGTGTTTGCTGATGGTTTTTGATAGATACTACTTATCATTTTAAAGAAATTTCCCTTTATTTCCATGCTTAATAGTGTTTTTAAAAGGAATGGATCCTATATGTCAAAAGGCTTTTTTCTGCATCTATTGAGGTAATCATATGAATTCTGTGTATTTTGTTATTGATGCGGTCAATCATGCTAATAGTGTTCCTAATATTGAACCAACCCTACATTCTGGTATAAATCTGTCCCCGCATCTCGCCCCCCAACCCGGTTCATAGTGTATGATCCTTGTGATAGATTGCTATAATCTCCTTGCTAATATTTTATTTAAAATTTTTGCATTAATATTCATTAGGGAAATTGGTCTATCGTTTTCTTTTTTTGTTTTAGCTCTTCCTGACTTATGTATCAACATCATATTTAATCATAAAAAGAGTTTGGTAGGACTCCATCTTCACCTATTTTTCCAGATACTTTATATAATATTGAAATCAATTGTTCCTCAAATGTTCAGTAGAATTAAGTTGCAAACCTGACCATAGGAATTTCTTCTTAGTGGATTCAGTGATGGCCTGTTCAATTTCTTTTTCTAACATGGAGTTTTTTAAGAATTCTGTTTCCTCTCCTTGTTATCTGGGTAATTTATATTTTGTAAATATCCATAATTTTAATTTAGATTGTCACATATATTGGCTTATAATTGGATAAAATATTTCCTAATAATTTCTTTGATTTCCTTGTAATTGATGATTAATTCACCTTTTTCAATTTTATACTGATAATGTGGTTTTATTTTTCTTTTTTAAAATCAAATTAACCAATAGCGTAGCTCTCTTATTGATTTTTTTCATAAAACTCACTTCTAGTTTTATATATTAGCTCAATAGTTTTCTTACTTTCAACTTTATAAATCTAACCTTTGGTTTTCAGGATTTCTAATTTGGTATCTAGCAAGGGATTTTAAATTTGTTCTATTTTTTCTGGTTTTCTTGCTTGCATGCCCAATTCATTGATCTGTTCTTTCTTTAACTTATTGTTGTAGGAGTTAAAAGAAATAAATTGTCTCCTAAGTACTTCTCTGACTGCATCTCATAAATTTTGGTAGGTTGTCTCATTGTCATTCTCTTTAATGAAATTATTGTTTCTATTATTTTTTGTCCCACTCATTCTTCCCTCCCTTCTATCAGTCCTACCCCCTCTTCTTAACTCTCTCTTCTCCTACTTCCCTGTTGGGTAAGATAGATTCTAATGTGCAACTGATTGTGAACATCATTACCTTTATGAGCCAATTCTGATAAGAGTAAGATTCAATAAATGCCCACTACATCTCTTCCCACCATCTATTCTACTGTAATAAGTCATTCATGCCTTTTCATGTGTGATAATTTACCTCATTCTACCACTCCCTTCCTTCTGCTCCCTGTGTAATCCCTTTTTTTCACCATGTAATTTTGGTTTTGGATATCATCCCATCATATTCATTTTATATCCACATCCTCTGTCTATGCATACTCCTTTTCACTGCACTAATCATAATTTCATTCTTAAGAGTTACAAGTATCATCTTCCCGTGTAGGGATACAAAGTTTAACCTTATGGAATCTCTCATGTTTTCTCTTTACTTTTTGCCTTGTTATGCTTCTCTTGAGTCTTATATTTGAAAACCAAATTTTTTGTTCCACTTTGATCTTTTCGTCAGGAAACCTTGAAAGTTCTCTATTTTGTTAAATGACCATTTTTTTCCACTGAAGGATTGTGCTTTGTTTCACTACATAAGTGATTCTTGGTTTTAATCCTAGTGCCTTTGCCTTCCAGAATATCATATTTCAAGACCTCTGATTTATTAATGTAGAAAATGAAAAATCCTGGGTAATATTGACTGTAGTTCCTTATCTGAATTTTTTCATTCTGATTCTTTATGACATTTTCTCCTTGACTTGAAAGTTCTAGGATTTGTCTATAATAGTCTTGGGAATTTTCATTTAGGGATCTCTTTCAGGAGGGATTGATGGATACTTTCTATTTTACATTCTTTTCAATTTTTGGAATAAAAGTGTTTCCATAACATAATACCATGTTTAAAAAGATGGTTGTCTATGAAACTGGAAATCTACTATGTACAATTTACTATTGCTTTCAAATGTACAAGAAATTATGATGCTCATTTCTTTTCTTCTTTCCTCCTCCCCAGCCTAGAGATGGTTACCATTAGACACAAAGAGGTATTTATATATGTAAAATCAGTCTGTACATACTTCTACCTATCAGTTCTTTCTCTGGATGTAGATAGCATATCTTCATATGCCCTTTATGTTGATTTGGGTATTTATAATGCACAAAATAACTTAATTTGGTCAAAGTGATTTTTAAAACTGTATTGCTGTTATTGTATATGATGTTCTCTTGATTCTGCTCATTTTGTTCTTCATTATTTCAAGCTAGTCCTTCCATGTATGTTTTTTCTTTTTTTAAATTGATTTGTTCATTTATTTTTAGTTTACAAGATTCAGTTCCAGAATCCCTTGACTTTCAAATTTTCTCCCTTTCACATCGGACATTAGTCTGGTTGTATAGAAGGGTTGTAACTGATGGAGTGAATGATGGGAAAAAAGAAACAAATCCAAACATGGAAAAGAATGATAGCATGTAGATTGCTTCAGTCTACATTTAAAGTCTGTTCTTTCTAGATCTTTATCCGAATGTAGATATCCTGAGACTTTTAGAGTTGTCTTATAACTGTGCATTGCTGATAGTATCTAGTTGAAGGATACTAGATATTAATTTGCTATTTAAGAATTTTGGGGATTGCAAAAGTTACTATTGTTCTTAAGCTTGATTACAGGAATAGTTGTCATAAAGGCCAATAATGGAATGGCAGGGGCTGCAGGCTGAGAACTGCTAATGGTGAATGCTTGTACCTGGGAAAAGTTGTGAAGATGACCTTGGATACTGCCTAGGTGAGATCCTCTCTGACTATTTCACAACTGTGCATTTTCTTTCTGAAAAGGAAACCCCCCACTTAATTAAGCCTAAGCCCTGCTTTTAGCACCTAGTGGCCACCTGATTGCTACCAGTGATGACTCATGCCTGGAATCAAACAGGGCTAAGGAAGTTTTTCCTTGTGGTGAGATTTATGGCATTGTCCCTCTCTTTCTTTTATGGCAAATTCACTTAGGAGTAATATTAGGAGCAAAATAATGAATGAATAAATGTAAGGATGATATCCTTAAATAGGAGGAAATGATTAGTAATGAGGCAGAAGTATAATGCAATAGATGTCCAAGTGAATAGGATAGTAAAGTTTGGGGAGAGCAGCCGGATCAGACTTAGATGACTGCTCTAGAACTATATATAAAATGTATAAGGTTGACTTCCAGAAATTGTCTATTATGAGAATTTAAACTTTTAGCGTATTTGGGAATAAGGTCAAAGGTTTGGATTTTAGCACAAGGACTCTATGAGATAGTGGTAAGAGTGAAAGTAATATTTCTTAAAGCATCTGTCCGGTAACTTTTAAAGGGCAGATAAAATCATTTTTTTTTTTAGATATTTGCAAAATGTGGAACTAATTTTAAGTTATTGCACCAACCTATATTAAGTCAGAATTATCTAGTAACATCTAGATTGGAACTGGAGAAGCAAAACTCCTTTTTGAATTGTGTAAGTACATGAGGCATTTGAGATTTAAAAAAGGGTTGTTTAAATGAAATAGGTCACTGGGATACAAGGAATTGGATGTTAATGGACATTGGTAATAATCAATCTATTAATTGGCATGGTTTATGTGTAAGTTTTCTTGGTTACCTTGGTGACATGCAATCATCTTTCTAAAAGCTAGTATACGGTGAGCCATCTAAGAAATTTAATCTGTGCTTGACTTAATGTAAGCATGTAATTTTGTAAAATTGTGAGAAAGCCTTATTGTATTGCCTGAGTCTAGCCCTGTGTGGCTAAGAAAAACTGAACTATTTAATTGCACTATTTGGACCTAGTCTTGCATGGCTGGGAAACTGGACCCTTGATGTCAAATCATATGTTTCTGAGAACCCTGTTAGGTCTGACTGGCCGTGCCCACTAGTGTATATGAACTCTAGGCATCTGAAGACTACCCTTCCTCTGAGCCAAGGGATCTGAAGAAGATGACATCAGATGCCGACAGCTTTCCCAAGAGTCCAGACCTGGACTTTATCAGGACTGCATCTTTCCTGGAGACCCCATTTTGGGAAGATGAGCCATTTCATGAGAAGTTTTCAGAGTAAAAAGAAAAAACGGGGGACTGTATGGGATGAGTGAAAACTTCTTAATTTGGGATTATTAACTTTTCCTTCCTCCCTCCCCCTCCATTGCTGCTGTCAATCACTTTTACCTTCCTTTGTCTGTTTTCCTGCCTTGGTGGGACCCTCCCTCCCTCTTTTCTTGTTGTCCCATTTGGGGAAGAATTTGGTGAAGTATGCCTCTCTACCAATGAGAGAGGAGAGAGCCAGGAAGGGGGCTTGACTAAGTTAAGTTATAAATTCTTACACTGTCTTTTGTAACTCACCTCTTCTCCATGATGAGTCATGGGGAAGACCGCCCTCTTCTTCCCAAGGAAGAGAATAAACTCCTTTTCTTATCCTAACAGATCTCTGTATTTATTTTTTCCAAACAAGATCATTTAACAGATGAAGAAACCAAGGCAAACAAAATCAAATTACTTCCCCATGGTCACATAGCTAGTAAGTGTCTGAGGCCAGATTTAAACACAGGAAGACAAGTCATTCTGATTCCAGACCTGGCACTTTATCCACTGTTCCACTCAGCTACCCTTAAAGATATTAAGAAAACTTAAAAAAACTGGAAGGATATTCAGTATTCATGGATGAGCCTGTCAGCATAATAAAAATGAAAATACTCTCTCAGTTTAGAGAGTTCGTGTTCTAACAATCAAATTACCAAAGGGACATTTTACAGATCTAGATAAAATACTACCAAAATTCATTTAGAAGGACAAAAATATCAAGAATATAAATGAAAAAAAAATTGAAGAAGAATACAGTACCCCAGATCCCAAATTAGATTGTAAAGCAGAGGTACTAAACTTTTGGGTACCTTTTTTTTTTTCTGAAAAGTTCTTTATTTGAAGAGTCCTACTGGTATGGAAAATGTATTTCCACCCTGAGTATATACAGGGCAAGTGGGGAGGTGCTCTTTGCAGCTCACTGGTTACCTGGGGAACCACTTCTGTCACCAAGCAGCCCTAAGATTGGTGAGCAACAAAATCTTAGGATTTTTATTCACAATTCTCAACTTTGAGCAAAGGAGGGCCCTTAGCAAGGGAGTTATATTTCCAAGCTCTAGTAAGCCCACTATTCATGATTCCCAGGTAAAGTACTGCTCAGGAACACAAAACTTCCTTTCCACATCAGCAGCCAAGTCCCTTCAGAACCTACCCAATCACCTTCTAGGTGTATGTGGGGTGGGGTTGGTTAAAGAGGAAGGGACAAAAAGCACTGATGGGAAAGAAAGGAAGGAGACTTTTGGGATATCAGGATAAAGGGGATAGAATCTTCTGAAAAGATCAACAAACTAAGAACAAATAATTAAATTTAATTTTTATCTTGAAAAATACTTTGTTTTAAAAACCTGTGGCTACCCAAAGAAAGGCCCATAGGGTTTGCACATGGCTTTTCTTCAGTGTTCCCAGCTATACATCCTGTGTCAGGAGCCTAAATCTTTACTCTTTTTGTTGTTTAAGAAACTTTAAATACATATGAAGGGACTTTTGGATGGGGTCTTTGGATGTAAAGCTGACAAAGTTCTGAGTATCTGCTTCTTGTCTCAATAGGCTATGGGTAGTAGGTCTTCTCATCATGGTTTTGGTAAGCTGCCAAGCATGGTCTGGAATCGTCAGCCGCTCAGACATCATACTGAGAGCTGTGTTCTGCACCTTGTGTTCTGGCACTATCTGATGCACAAGGCCTATTTTGGGGGCATCATCAGGAGAGAAGAGCAATGCCTGCTGAAGGGCATGCTCTGCAGCTCTGTTCCCAATCATGTTTACAAGGGCATCTTTAAACCAGAAGGCATCACAATGCCCAGCAGTGTTTCATTCAGACCAGCAGTATACTTGGGATTATCAGCCATGATTTGGCAATCAGAAGCTGAAGTCATCAGGCAGCCTCTGGCAGGGCTTGATCCATTGATCGCTGCTATCACCACCATGTTGGACATGTACAGCTTCAGCCACAACTCTTGTACCACTTTCCAATACTCCGCATAGTGTGCTTCATTCTTTCCATGCATTTCAGTAATATCCAGGCCAGCAGAGAAGATTTGGGGGCTGTTGGATGTTAAGATGACACCTCTGCAACTTTTATCATTTTCCAGTTTCTCCCAGCTAATTACAAATTCTGTTAGTAATTCCAGATTTAAGCTGTTCATTGGAGGATTCTTCATCTTCATTGTAGCAATCCCAAGAGCTGGATCCAAATCCACTAGAATTCGGTGGTTACTAAATGGTCTTCTGAATGTTGCTCGGAAGCCTATAGAAGTTGGCATTTTTTCCAGTCTGTGTTGAGTAGGATAGAAAAGAAAGGTTCCTGAGCAAAGGAGCCCAGAGCCTGGGCCACCGAGCCCCAGCTTCAGCGCCAACACCACACTGAGCACCATTTTTGGCCAGATCTATTGGGTACCATGTACAAAATTTTTTTTAAAAAAATAGATCAATGGAACAATAGTAAACTCTTGATTATACAGAACTGACATGGAATAAAAGAGCTAAAATTCATCCAATATTCTGACTCAAAGAAAGTTTCCACATGTTCCCTACAAGATCAGGAACTGAAAATGACTCATGGTCATTATTAAAAAGCACCGGCTTTCACTAAGCACTATTAATCTTGACGGCTGAGAATTCTTTACCTTCTATACCTCACATGGTGTAGTACTTTTTTTCAGAGTCTTTAGCTAACTTCTAGATCACAGAGAGGAAAAAAAAAAAAGAAAACTATAAAACAATATCCTTAATAAATAAAAGTATAAGCATTTAAATAAAGCACTAATAAATAGTCTAGAGCATAAAATAAAAAAAATTATACACTATGAAAAGATTGTGTTTATACCAGGATTTCAAATTTGGTTTTATTATGAGGAAAGCTGTGAAAATAACAGGCCATATTAGTAACAAAATCTTGTGAAAAATCACTAAAAAGAATAGGAAATAATGAACCTTTTAAAATATGGTGTATGATAGCTACCTAAAAGCAAAATCTAGAATTATATGTACTGAAGACACAAAAGAGGCCTTTCTGATATGTTAGGTGGTAAAGCAAGAATATACATTATCACCATCCATTTTTGATAGAGTTCTAGAAATGAGAGCTATAGAAAGAATGTAAGAAAATAAAATGATGGAATAAGAATAGCCAAAAAGGAAACAAGATTATCACTTTTTGATTATGATATGATGATTTACACAGAGAATCTTTGATTTTTATCTGAAAGAAATTAATGAAATTAATTATACCTTCAGAAGAAGTTGCAAGATATAAAAGAAATTTGCAAAAATCATTAGTGTGTGAGTGTGTATGTGTGTGTGTGCATATATATCCCACAAAACACAGCAGTGAAAGAAATCTTATTTTAAAAACTATAAAACATTTTTATAGAAATAAAAACAAATGTAAATAATTGAGAAAAGATAAAAGGTTCATCAGAAGGCTGAACAAATTTAAGAAAAATGAAAATGCTGCCAAAATAGCTGTATTTATAAAACGCTCTTCCAATAAATGAAGAAAGAATTACTTTATAAAACTAAAAAATTATGAAATACATTCTGAGGAATTAAATGACAAAAATCTTGAGGGAAAATTTAATAGAAAAGAAGATACCTTATAATAATAAATTTAGAACTAAACAACAAATCAGTAACTATCAAGAAAGTTTAGTTTTAGAAAAAAAAAGAGGCCGAGAAGTGGAACACTTTTGGTATGCAACTTATAGAATAAAATGAACTGGAATAAATGAACACAGCATAGAGTTCAGTAATTCAAAATTCCCCAAATATTGGGAAAAGGGCTCATTATTCAATAAAAACTGCTAGTCCAACTGGAAAGCAGTCAGGTAGGTATTATGTATAGACCAATATCTCCCACCATATATCAAGATAAGTTTCAGACAGATAATTGACTTAGCTATAAAAGATAATATAATAAAGAAATTAGACAATTGAAGAGGTTACAGATAAGGGAAGACCTTGTGACCAAATAAAGAACAGAGATCACAGAAAATAAAATTAACTGTTTTCATTAGGTATTATTAAAAGCTTTTGCATAAATAAAAGCAACATACTTTGAGGTATCACATTTCACCAGTCAGATTGGCTAAGATGACAAAACAGGAAAATGACAAATGCTGGAGAGGATGTGGAAAACTTGGAACACTAATGCATTGTTGCTGGAGTTGTGAACTGATTCAATCACTCTAGAGAGGAATCTGGAACTATGCCCAAAAGGCTACAAATAATTGCATACCTTTTGACCCAGTAATACCACTTCTGGGGTTGTATCCCAAAGAGATCATAGAAGTGGGAGGAAGACCCATATGTACAAAAATATTTATTGCGGCTCTCCTTGTGGTGGCAAAACCCTGGAAATTAAGGGGATGTCCATCAACTGGGGAGTGGCTAAACATGTTGTGGTATATGAATGTAATGGAATGCTATTATGCTATAAGAAATGAGGAGCAGATGAACTTCATATTTACCTGGAGAGGCTTATACAAACTGATGCTAAGTGAGAAGAGCAGAACCAGGAAATATTTGTACACAATCACAGACACATCGTATGTGTGATGACCAACTTTGATAAACTGGACTCTTCTCAGCAACACACAGTTATAAGACAGCTCTACAAGTCT
>CM053585.1:207763867-207780493 GCA_028646515.1 Pseudochirops corinnae
TAACACGTCTGTGTATAAAGTATAGTGGGTGCTTTATAAATACTTGATTGATTTACTGGGTGATTAGGGGATCCTCTTTCCTCCTTTCTTCAAGGTATGAAATGTCATACCTTGTACTAGGGAACATGGAAGCTCCAATCCCCAAAGTTGTATAATGGGTATGAACTCCTTCCCCATCTCTCTCCATTCCTCTCTCATGCAGCCATTTCTCCCCTTGATATTTGTAAATGATCAGTAAATGATCTCACTTTTACCCTAACTACAGGCCGGACTCCAAATCTGAGCAGTGAAATCAAGAAAAGATTTGAGGAAGATTTTATGAACAGAGGATTTAGGAGGGAAAACATTTTAGATGTATCTGAAGTTGGTAAGTCCTGCCTCTTTATTCTTAATTTCTCTGGATGACATTAAGGAATATTTGTTTCTCTATCCTTACCCAAGAAAGTCCTATGCCTCTTCCCTTTGGCAAACAAAAGCTAAGTAGGTCTTGGATGTAAATATCATTGGCAACTTGCTTTCTCTCCACAGATCATTGCTAGGAGCTTGACCAATAAGGAAGCTGACTCTGTCCTTCAGGTCTGTGATATTTAACTTTGGTATTATTCCATGGGAATCATACTTCTTTAGAAAACCAGAGCATGGTGCCTCAGGGGACAGTCGCCCAAAGGGGGACAAATATAGATTAAGTGGGTGAGATCCTGCTTTTTTGTGAATCCCCAACATTTATTTCTCCTTGGTCATCCTGATATTTTCATTTGAAGCAAGTGCTTAAAATGGGGAAGTGAGGATGACTAACATTCCCTTTCTGTTTATAGTGACGTTGATCATCCTATCTTTGCATATAACATTACTCAACATTTCTTTTCTCTTCCTCTCCCTTCCCTACACTTTTTTCTTCCCTTCCTTATCCTTTCCTTGAAATTGATGTGTGTGAGTTTAAGGAGAGTGTGAAAGGATCAGTGCTGAAGACTGGAATGAGGATGTGGAATCACCTCAAGGCTCAGGACTGAGAAATGCAAATCCGGAGGGAGATTAGGACTAGGAATTGGGTTGAGGGTGGAAGTGGCATGAACACCCTGTGATTGGGAAATATTCTTCACTTTAGTAATCCATTTAATTATATTTTCCCACCTCTGATTTCCTAAAAGATATCTATTCCTGTTTCCCAGAGAGGGTTACAGGAACAAGAAGTTATATTTTCCTGGTTGTTTTTTTTTTAGTCTCACCTTCACAATTCATCTTCTGTGGATCTCCCATTCATCCTAGATAGTGTTGGCTGAATCTGCCATAGTCTATCTTTCGCCTTCTTATGGACTAAATTTACCTCCGCTATGTATAATTCTCTCCTGGATTCTAAGCTTCTCTCTTCCCCTCCTGAAAATTATCATCCTATATCTCTTCTGCCCTCCTAGCTAAACTAAAAAAGGCCTCTACAATAGGTGCCTCCACATTTTCTCCTTTCATTCTCTTCTTAATTCCTTTCAATATGGCTTTTGCCCTTTTCGTTCCCCTGAAACTTCTCTCTTCAAAGTTACTAATGATGTCTTAGTTGCCAAATCCAATGACCTTTTCTCAGTCTTTATTCTCCTTGACCTCTCTGCAGCCTTTGACACCATTGATCACTCTCTCTTTCTTGATACTCTCTTCTCTGCAGGTTTTGGGGACACTACTGTCTCCCGTTTCTCTTTTTATCTATGTTGCTGATCCTTTTCTAGCTCCTTTGTTGGATACCCCTATAAATCATGCGCTGTAACCATAAGTATTCCTCAGGGTTCTGTCCTGGATCTTCTTCTCTTCTCCTTCTATATTACTTCACTTTCTGATCTCATCAGTTCCCATATATTTAATTACTATCTCTATGCTGATGCTTCTCAAATCTGCCTATCTGACCCTCCCAAACTTTCTGCTTACTGCCAATCTCACATCTCCAATTGCCTTTAAGACATCTTGAACATAATGTCCAGTAGGCATCTTAAATGCAATATGTCTCAAACTGAATTCATTATCTTTTCACCTAAACTACCTACCCTTTCGCGTTCTTTGTTACTATAGAGGGCAACATCCTCCTCCTAGTCCCTCAGGATTGCAACCTAGGGATCATCTGGATACCTCACTATCTCTCACCTCTCATATCCAATCTGTTGCTGAAGACTGCCAATTTTATCTTTGCAACATCTCTTCAATAGGATCCCTTTTGTCCTCTGACATTGTCACCACTCTAGTGCAGGCTCTTATCACCTTAAATCTGCATTATTGCGCTGGTTTGCTGGTGAGTCTGCCTTCCTCAAGTCTCTCTGTACCCGCCACTCAGACGCTAAAGTGATTTTTGTGAAGTACAGCTCTGACCATGTTACCCTCCAACCCCTGCCCCGGTCAATGAAATCCAGCATTTACCTATTGCCTATAGAATCAAATATAAAACATTCTGTTTGGCATTCAAAGCCCTTCACAACCTAGCTCCCTTCTTCCTTTCCAGTCTTCATATACCTTACTTCCCAACATCTGCTGTTCTATCCCACAACATTATCCTTCTGACTGTACCACAAACAAGACACTACATCCCTTGGCTCTGGACATTTTTTTCTGCCTGCTCTCTATGCCTGGAATTCTCTCTCTCCTCCACTACAACTATTGACTTCCCTGACTTCTTTTAAATTCCAATCAAAATTGTAGCTTCTGCAGGAAGCCTTACACAACCCCTCTTAATTCTAGTGCCTTACCTCTGTTAATTATTTCCTATTTATCTAGTATATAGATTGTTTTGTATATATTTGTATGTTGTTTCCATTAGATTGTAAGCTTCTTGAGGGCAGGAATTGTCTTTCTTCTTTCTTTTTATAACCCTAGCACTTTGCACAGTACCTACCTGGAACATAGGAATTGTAATAAATGTTTATTAAATTGAGTTGTTCCCACTCCCAATTCAATCTATGACTGTATTTTATAATCAGATTTGTATCTTTGTCCTTTAGGGATTACCAGGAGACTACACCCTTTTCTTTGCTGGGCTCACCATCTGCTTTCTCCAAAGAATTATCGACATGATAATCACAAGTTCTTGTGGCCTCTTTGCCTCTTCTCCAAACTTCAAGGGGATTCCATCCTTTGAGCTCTGCCTCTTTATAGGCAGGACTCTTGGGTGACACCATTCCTGCAAAGTCCAATAAATGATTTATCCTGTGCACCAGTTGTTCCAAGTCTGTCTGAGAAGCTTGGGGGCTAGGGGAGAGAGTAGGGGATGATGTCTGAGCAATAGCAGCAGAAGTTTCCAGGTCTGTGAGAGTTCACCCAAACTAAATTGATTTTTTTGCTTTTAAGCTGATTAATCTGCCTAAAAAAATTTATATACATACACATATACATACATACATATATATATACATATATACACATATATATACATACATATATATATATATATATATATATATATATATATGCCAGAATTCAGTCATTCTGCAGGATTTATCTTAATAAGTTAGGCTTTGAGCAAGGGAAAGGAAAAGACTAATATCCTATGACACTTCTAAATTTTTTAGAGAGTCAGCTATCTGCCTTTGCCTCTTCCAGTACCACTGACTGTAGTTGCTGTGTCCTCTCCAACTTCCTCTGTGTCTCTTTTCAGAGAGATTTTTCAAACTACCATAGTAGTTTGCCCTCCAGTTCTGATTGTATTATGAATCTCCTCTTCTCACGCTTAGAAGAAATAGCACTCTTGGGGCAGCTAGGCAGCACAGAGAATAGAGCACCTGTGCTGGAGTCAGGAGGACCTGAGTTCAAATCCAGCCCCACACACTTGACACACTTACTAGCTGTGTGACCTTGGTCAAGTCACTTAACCCCAATTGTCTTGCCTTCCCTCCATCAAAAAAAAAGAAGAAAAAAAAGAAGTACCACTCCTAGAAACTGTAATGACTTAGGCCTCCTTAGAGGTAGTCTTGTCAGTAGTCTTGTAGTCTTGTCTTATCACCACACAATAAAAAAATTTAGAAATCAACAGATAAACTCAAAATATGCGCCACAGAGGAAATCTGGAAAATTTAAGAAGCAAAAAATAAATTGAAAAACAATTATATTTTATAAAATTAAAAGTTTTTTTGAAAAAACATCTAACAAAAATTGATAGGCCTTTAGCCAATTGGACTAAAAAGGAAAGGGATGAAAATCAAGTGAACAAAATTTAAAATGAATGTGGAGAAGCCACAACAAAGACAAACTTTTAAAAATAACCACCAGGACTTACAATACACAATTCTATACCAGCAAAAAGAAACTTACCTACAAAATATTTAAAAACAAAAAAACAAAAATAGTAGCTCATCAAATAGAGATCTTAAATAATTTAGTTTCAGGAAGGGAAATTGAACTAGCTATAGAGGAGAAAGCAAAAACAATAAACTCATTCCATGTGGATTTACAGGAAGATGCTATAAGACTTTTAAAGAAATTAATCTATACTATCCAAATTATTCTCCAACACGAGGGGGAAAAAAAACCCATTTTCCAGCCCCATTTAATGAGGCAAATAGAATCCTAATCTCTTAACTTGGTAAACATAAAGGAAATTAAAGATAGCAGATAAAGATAGAGCATTATCATGAATGAATATTGATATAAAATTCTATAATAAAATCCTGTCAAAAGACTCCAGCAATAATGTCTTTTTATATCACATCTAATATAATTCTATTCTTCCTATGCTGCAAACTTTCCTTTGTAACAAAGAACATTTAAAGTTACTTGACACAAGCTACACTGGATCAATCACCCAGACCCCTACTTTTCAAAGAAAAGGAGGGAGATGCACTTACCCATCTCTTCTCAAGGGCCATGACTGCTCATTATGACACAACAGAGTTTAGTTTAGTTTTGGCATTCTTTACATTTCCTTGATTATAAGCATGTGTATATTGTTCTCTTGTTTTTGCTTAGTGTATTCTGAATCATTCACAGGAGTTCTCTGAGCCCCTCTTATTGTCATTTTTATATGTCTCAATAATATTTCATTAGGTTAATATACCACCGTTTGGCAGTCACCAAAGGGTATTTACATTGTTTCTTTGTTTTTAAAAAAATTCCACATAAACTACTATCGTGACAATTTTTAGCATGCACACTGGACCCTTCTCTCATTTCCTCCTTAAAGACAGTCTTAAAGATGAAAAAGTTCAACCCCTTCCTCAATTCTGTATTAGAACATTTATAGATCATACCTCATCCTTCCCATTTTTCTCTGTCTCCTTTCTCTTTGTCTTCTGTCCCTGTCTCCTTGTGTATTTCTGTCTCTCTATGTGACTCTATCTCTCTCTGTGTCTCTCATCTTTTCTGATATGTCTCACTGCTAGAAATAGCAACTCATGAAGGAGAGGCTCTATACCATTCTGGACTCTTGATAACCCCTAGAGGGTCACAGTTACAGTTACAGCCCTTCTCCTGAGGTTGTATGCAGTATTGGAAAGTATAATCCTTACTAAGAAGATGGTCTCCTAGGGGGCCAACTGCCTCCAAACAAACTCTCTTATTAGGCCTTTTATTCCTCTCCACTTTGAGAATAAACTTCATTAGCGTCATTTGATTTTCACTTCCAGGCAAAAATGAACTTCTCAGTATATTACCTTCCTAAATCTTTTCCTTGCCCTGCAATTTTTTTTGCTCCCCTTTATGTCCCCACAGACTCCCATTCTTGTAGAAATTGCCATCTCTTTATTTACATCTGGATCAGATGGGAGTACATCTCTAGTTCCTCTCTGTCTTGTTTCCTTTCTTACCACTCAAGTGGCTTTGCACTGTTACCAACCATACACCCTGACAAAAACTATAATTTATTTATGGGAGCATATGGTATTTAGTCCATAGAACAGCGGTTCTCAACCTGTGGGTTATGTTCAATTTGTAACAATGAAAATACCTCCTGCATATTAGATATTTACATCATGATTCATAACAGTAGCAAAATTACAGTTATGAAGTAGCAATGAAAATAATTTTATGGTTGGGGGTCAATACAACATGAGGAACTGTATTAAAGGGTCACGGCATTAGGAAGGTTGAGAACCACTGCCACAGAATATTAATTTTTACTCCTATCTTTTTCCTGACTCTTAAATCTTTTGCCCCTTTGATCCTTCTGCCATTTGATTTTTTAAAATTCTTACTACAATTTCTTTTTGTAAATAATATACTCCTTTTTATCCTAGGATTGTAAAAAACATGTTTATATTCATTAAAATTTTATTGTTGATTGTATTTATTTGTCTTAAATTGTTCTTATTTAGAGTGTTTACAAGTCACATTCTATATTTAACTCAGCTTCCTTTTGCAGGAACATTTAAATTACAAATCTTTTTTTTTAAGGTCCTATATTTTTATTGGCAATTAGGCTCAACTCTTCAGGATAAATTTTTTGATGTGCCTACCAATTGTCTTTGATTTTTAGATACCATATCCCATTTTTTTCCTAGAGTTCCTATAGATTCTGAGTAATATTGGTCTATTAGATTCCATTTTCCTTTGCAGCTGGAAGTCTTTCTAGCTGCTTACAAAGTTTTTATATGGCATTGCAATTATAAAATTTTAGCACTACCTACTTTGAAGATTTGAATTTGTTATTATTGTTGCTGCTGGTTTTTCCCTGTGACTCTCTTGACCAATGGTATGACTTATAGATTAAATGAATACATACAAAGTATGTAATATGCAGCTGAACAGAGAAAGAAATGGAAAATTTGAATGAGTTGAAAAAAAATAAATTGAATATACTATAAATGAGCCAGAATTCTCAAGGGAGGAAGGAAAACAACCAAGACCATTTACAAGTGGATTCTAGGACTTCCGGGAGCAGAGCCATAATGATGGAGTAGAGAAAGTACTCATCTCAAATCTCCCAACATTACCCAACAAATAACTTTAAAATAACCCCCCAAATTGAATTCTGGAGTGGCAGAGCAAATAAAAGGTCAGAATGAGGCATTTTTCCAGCCCAAGACAGCATAGGAGGTCTGAATGAAAAAAAAAAACGTGGCCCAGATTCTACGTGGATAGGCCTCAGGGGACTGAATCATTGGCAGCTGTGGTGGTTTCCAGACTTCTCAACTCAGAAATGCCTAAGACAAAATAAAAGGTCAGTGGGGAAACTCTCTTGGACCTTGTAATGGCAAGCAGATAAGTACTTAGCACTTTCAGCTACCTAAGTATTTAGCACCTTGTTTGAGCCCCTTGTGATTTGAAGGTGGGAAGAACTTGCTGATGTAACAGGAAGGGGTGGAACAGTAAAGAACTGACCATATAAAAGGAGGAGCACAAACTGGGACTGAACAGAACAGAGAAGGACAACACTTGTGGTGGCCAGCACTCTGTTTGTCTGTTCTGTCTGTGTTGATTTGTGTTTGTGATACTTTGCATTTCTCAGATCTTGTTTGTGGGTCTGTGTTGATTTCTCAGATCTTGTTTGTGGGTCTGTGTTGAGTTCTTAGACCTTGTTTTGGGGTCTGTGTTGATTTTACAGGCAGATAGCAAATTGATGATGGTACCAGCAATGTGTATGGATGTTGTTTTGGCTCTATTAAGCTTTGTCTTCCCAGAAACAGAAATGGTGAAGGACTTGAGATAGACTGGACACTGTGAGCTTCAATATGAAACAGGAACTGGATGAAGAACTGGATGAGGGGCTGAATGAGGAGCTCAACAAGTAGCTGAAAGCTGCCTGCCTGTGAATCCAGGTGACAGTTGGGTGAATTCAGGCAAAAGCTGGGACCATGGAAAAGAAACAATGGAATCTGGGAGCCAGCTTCAAGCCAAGATGAAAAGACCTCTCCTTGGGTACTTAGTGCCGAGAATATCATGATTTACTATGACCTAAGGGTGGGAGAACTTTGTACTTTGTACCCCTTAAAGATGATTGAGTTAAGGATGATTGGCAGCTAGTCTCCAATCAAGGAGAAAGAAGATTTTCTGACTGATGAGATTAAGACAATGCCACCTAGGGGTGGGAGGCCTTTGTACTTTGTACCCCTTAAGGAGGATTTCTTCTTAAGGATGATTGAGTTCAGGACTTATTGAATGATATCTTTTGTTTAAAACTATGTGGCCACTTCAGTGATAAATTCTTATGTTATATAATTGTGAATGCTGTGAGTTGTTTTGTTTTAGTTTATTACTGCATAAATAGAGAATTCACTATGCTATGTGATCAAAACCTTAAAGCTATTCACAGCAGCAGTCCTCTGGAGAGCTGCTCAAGCTTGGTTTTATTGACCTAGGTGAGAGAATAGCATAACGTGGCCCCAACCACATGGTGGTGGAGATGGCAATGGCAGTGGCAGTAGCAGCAGCAGCAGCAGCAGCAGCAGTGGCAGCAACTGCTGCTTCTGGAGCTCCAAGCCCACAGATGGTGGGGGAATCAAGTGGCTGATCAGAGAGCAATTGTAGCTATCTCTTTACTGGCAGGTAGGATTCTCTTGCTTTGTCCTGCTTGTATCTGGGTCTCAGTATTGGGGTGGTGGTCCTAGGGTGAGGAGGAGCACTGTAATGGCAGAACTTGTGGCAGCTGTGGAGAGGGATTCCTTTTCACAGTTCTACAACAGAAAAGAGTTCTTGTGGTCATTCACAGACCAGACCACAGGCCAGGAGAGGAGTAAACACATTTCCTTTCCTTTCCTTTCACCTTATAAAAGCTGAAAATTTACACATACCTAGAAGTAGCTATGACAACAGCTGCACAAGACCCCAGAAATTTAGGATACAGCACTCTTTACTCTGGGAGCAGAGCCCTACCTTGGAACAGAACTCAAAAGTTAAATAATTGGCTGGGAAAATGAGCAAACAGAAGAAGAGAAATCAGACTATAGAATCTTTCTTTGGTGAAAAAGAACAAAACATACAACCAGAAGAAGACAACAAAGTCAAAACTCCTGCATCAAAAGCCTCCAAGAAATACATGAATTGGTTGCAGGCCATGGAAGAGCTCAAAAAAGATTTTGAAAATCAACTAAGAGAAATAGAGGAAAAATTGGGAAGAGAAATGAGGGTGATACAAGAAAATCATAAAAAATGAATCAACAGCTTGCTAAAGGAGACCTCCCCAAAATACTGAAAAAAAACTGAGTAACTCAAAATATTCAACAATAGACTAACTCAAATGGCAAAAGAGATCCAGAAATCCAATGAGGAGAAGAATGCCTTAAAAATCAGAACTATCCAAATGGAAAAGGAGTTCCAAAACCTCACTGAAGAACATAATGCCTTAAAAATTAGAATCGAGCAAATGTAAGCTAATGACTTTATAAGAAATCAAGGTATTAAAAAATAGATCCAAAAGAATGAAAACATAAAAGACAATATAAAGTATCTCATTGGAAAAGCAATTGATATGGAAAATAGATCCAGGAGAGATTAAAAAATTATTGGATGACCTGAAAGTCATGATCGAAAAAAGAGCCTAAAAATCAAAAGAGCCTAAAAATCATCTTTCAGGAAATTATTAAAGAAAACTGTCCTGATATGCTAGAACCAGAGGGTAAAATAGAAATGGAAAGAATCCACTGATTGTCTCTTGAAAAAGATTCCAAAAAAAAAAAAAGCTCCTAGGAATATGGCGGCCAAATTCCAGAGTTCAAAGAGAAAATATTACAAGGAAAAATTGGGAAGAGAAATGAGAAAATATTACAAGGAGAAAATATTACAAGCAGTCAGAAAGAAACAATTCAAGTACTGTGTAAACATCATCAGAATAATGCAAGATCTAGCAGCTTCTACATTAAAGGATCAAAGGGCTTGGAATATGATACTCCGGAGGTCAAAGGAGCCTGGATCAAAACCAAGAATTACCTACCCAGCAAAGCTGAGTATAATACTTCAGGGGTGAAAATGGACATTCTATGAATTAGAGGACTTTCAAGCATTCATGAGGAAAAGATCAGAGCTGAACAGAAAATTTGCCTTTCAAATACAAGACTTAAGAGAAGTGTGAAAGGGTAAACAGGAAAGAGAAATCATAAGAGATTTAGTGAAGTTGAATTGTTTACATTCCTACATGGAAAGACGATACTTATAACTCATGAGACTTTTCTCAGTATTAGGGTAGTGGAAGGGAATACCACCCCCCCCCACACACACAAATGCACACATGTGTGTGTGTGTGTGTGTGTGTGTGTGTGTGTAGATAGAAGGCATACGGTGAATTGAATATGAAGGGATGATATCTAAAAAATAAAATTAAGGGGTGAGAGAGGAATATATTGGGAGATGGAGAAAGGGAGAGATAGAATAGAGTAAATACAAGAGGTACGAGAAAACTGTTACAATAGAAGGGAAGAGCAGAGAGATGAAAGGGAATGAGTCAATCTTACTCTCATTGGATTTGACTTAAGGAGGGAATAACATTTACATTCAGTTGGGTATCTTACCCTATAGGAAAGTAAGGGAGAAGGGGATAAGAGGAGTGATGATAGAAGGAAGGACAGATTAGGGGAGGGGGTAGCCAGAAACACTTTTGAAAAGGGACAGGGTCAAAGGAGAAAATAAAATTTATGGGGGATGGGATAGAATGGAGGGAAATATAGTTAGTCTTTCACAATATGACTACTATGGAAATGGTTTTCATAACTACACACGTAAAACCTATATTGAATTGCTTATCTTCTCAATGGGGGTGGATGAGGAGGAAAGAAGGGAGAGAATTTGGAACCCAAAGTTTCAAAAACAAATGTTAAAAAATCGTTTTTACATGCAACTGGGAAATAAGATATACAGACAAGGGGATATAGAAATCTTGCCCTACAAGAAAATAAGTGGTAGGGGGGAAGAGGGGGAATTGGGGAGGGATAGAAGGAAGGGTAGATTGTGGGAAGGGGCATTCAGTATGCATAGCATCTTGGGGTGGGGAGTAGGAGAGAGATGGGAAGGAAGAACATTTGGAACTCAAAATCTTGTGTAAATGAATGTTGCAAACTAAAAATAAATAAATAATTTCTGAAAAAATTCTAGGTAAAACCAAGAGCCCACAATCCAACATTATATGTGAATAGCGAAAGACTGGAGGCCTTTCCATTAAAATCAAGGGGTAGAAAAAAAATCACATTTTTGGTTAAGCTATTAAATGATCCAGCCATTCTGAAAGGTAATTTGGAGTCATATCCAAATATTACTGCATTGTGTATGTCCTTGATAAAAAAAAAAAATACAACTATTATGCTTATACCTGAAAGAGATCAAAGAAAGAGAGACAAAAGGACCCTTATGTACAATATTTATAGCAGTTCTTTCCCCCCACTATGGTATAACAAAGAACTGAAAACTAAGAAGATGTCTATTAATTGGTGAATGGTAGAATAAATTATATTATATTAATAGAATTGAACATTATATACTGTTAGAAATTATTGAAGGGACAGTCTCAGAGAAACCTGAGAAGAATTGTTTGAACTTGTACAGAATAAAGTGAGCAGAACCTGAGTAAGAGTTTATACAATAATATCAACATTGTAAAGAAAAGCAATGCTGAAGACTTGCTGACACGTGGGAGCCAAGATGGCAGAGTAAGCAGTAAATTTCTGCAACTCTTACATGCCCATCTCCAAACAACCATAAATAGTACCCCAAAACAAATCCTGGAACAGCAGAATGAGCCAAAAGACAGGGTGAGACAATTTTTTAGCCCCAGAAAGTTGGAAAACTGGCAAGAAAAGTCTGTCTCACTCAGGTAAAAGGGAAATACATTCCAGCATAGGAAGTATCCCAGCAAGCCAGCAGCAAGTCCTACCTCAGCAAACTTGTGGGAGATCATGTGCCCTAGCATGGTGGAGGAGGAAAATGCCAACACTAGGACCCCCTACATGCCATAGCCTAGCAAGAGAAACCAGCAGGCTCTAGCTCTGAGAACCTCCATGTATTTCAGCATAGCACTGGGCAAACAGGCATCCTCCAATGGTCAGAACACCATATGCTTCAATGTAGCCCTGGGAAAATGTAGAAACATCCCACTGGGCCTCAGCACACACCAGACACTACCCCTAGGACCCTAGCTTAGCACCAGGTAAATTGTCAAACCCCGACTGGCTCTAACAGCACCCACCATTCCCAGCCCAACCCCTTCAGCACAGCACCAGACAAAAGGGTCCTCCAGGAACCTCAGGGAAATCTCAGTGCAGCACCAGGTAAACAACCAGGGCCTGAAGTGACTGGCACAAGAAGCCAGAGATAGTGCCCCTTCAGCCCCAGGTGCAGAGCTCAAATTTAAAAGAAAGGAAAAACATCAAAGAATAAAAGAAAATGAGATCAAAGCAAAAACAACAAAAAGAATTTGACCATAGAAAGTTATTATGGTGACAGGGAAGACCAAGACACAAACTAAGAAGAGGATAACAATGTCAAAATACTTATGGGTAAAACCCTAAAGAAAAATAGGATCAGGTCTAATCCCAGAAAGAACTCATTGAAGAGCTCCAAAAGGAGCTTTCAAGTCATATAAGAGAGGTAGAAGAAAACTGAAAAGAAATGAGAGTAATGGAAGAGAATTATGAAAAAAAAAAGACTCAACAGCTTAAAAAGTAGAATTGGCTAAGTGGAAAAGGAGATACAAAAATTCACTGAAGAAAGCAACTTCTTAAAGAATACAGTTGGCTCAATGGAAAAGTACAAAAGCTAATTCAGGAAATCAACACCTTGAAAGTTAGAATCGGACAAAGTGGAAGCTTTACTCCATGAGATAGCAAGAATCAATAAATTCAAATAATGAAAAATTGAAAGAAAATGTAAAATACCTCATGGGAAAAACAAGTCACCTGGAAAATAGATCCAGGAAAGAGAATACCAGAATCACTGGACTAGCTGAAAGTCATAATCAAAAGAACTTGGATAGCATCTTTCAAGAAATCATCAAGGAAAACTGCCCTGATGTCTTGGAACCAGAGGGCAAAATAGACATTGGAAGAATTCACCAATCACCTCGGGAAAGTGATCCCAAAATAAAATCTCTAAGGTACATTATAGCCAAATTTCAGAACTATCTTGTCAAAGAAATATCAGGTTATTATAGTGAAAAGTAGTATAAATTGAATCAGAGCCCTGTATAAAGCACCATGTTACTACGTATCTTATGATACTAAAAATAATTGAAGACATGGTCCTTTGACTTTAGAATTTTATGTCTGATGGACAGGTAGTTACCTAGATATATATACACTCACAAATGTGCACCTGTTATGAGTTGTGACAGAGTATTATATCACCAAACATGGAGAAACATATTGCAAATGGAGCCTTAAAATCTGAGAGGATACAATGGAAAGAAGTAATAACTCAGGTGGATTCGAGAAAAGCTTCCCACTTTTTCCTTTCTTTAGCTCAGAATAGCCTCAGGGATAGATTAGAGATTTAATCTAACCTTCTCAACTGCAATGAATGATCATAGCACAAATAATTATTTGGAAGTCAGCCCTGTACAATATGTTCTGTTGATACTGAAAATGAACTTTAGAGAAAGAGAACAGTAGGTTCCTCAGGGGATAGACCGTTGCTGTCCTTGGGATTATTGAAGAATAGCTAATGATTGGCAAATTTTCAATGAAGAAAAAGCTATTATGGGAAATGAGAGGTCTTGCTGGGTCAAGTTAGGGGCGACCTAAGTCTCAGAGGGGATATAAAAACAGAGCTGAGAGAGCTGGGAACATTCATAGGAACCATTTCTTGTTCTTTCTTGGCTGCTGGAGATAAAGAAATAAGGGCTCTGAGGATGAGACTTCTGCTATTGACTATGGGCCTGGCCCTGCTTTGTACCCTCCAGGTCAAGGCCACAGGTTCAGTAAATGACATCAATCTCAACAAGGTACAAGAGGGTAAAAAGAATTGCATAGATTGACATGGGATTGAAGAGTAGATTTAGAGACATGAAACAAAACAAGGCAGTACTAGAGTTAGTACTGAAAGCATCATCTGGGCTTTGATTAGCGTTTCAAAACCTTGAAATATTTAAAGTCAGAATTTGTATGTGAGTTCATATGTGTCTGTGTATGTTTGTGTTATTGTGATTAATTTCTGAGCTTCAAATGGATTCTTTCTCATTGGAAAAGATGATTCACAATTTTCTTGTATTTACTTCCAATTAATCCATCTTAAATCCAATTGCTCTAAGATACTGAATGTTGTTTTTTGTACTTTGTTTAGTCATTTAAACCACGCCTGTACATGTATTTCTATGCATATGTGTATGTGACCATAGCATATTTGCAAACTTTGGTAATGATTTCTAATATCAGCAGGCCAGTTCTCTGTCTTGGAGATTGACTGGAAGCTATGGTGACATAAATCAACTCAGATAAATCCCTTTTTAGGGCTTTTTATTTGGGGGAGGAAGGGAATGTGAAGGTGATAATGGGTAAGAACTTTGTTGGCACCTGTTAAGTTCCCTTTGTGCATTATCTGTGTATAATTTTTAAATGTTGGGTAGTATCTTAGATAATTCTACCTGTGTCTACTCAAAGAACTGAGAACAATTATACAAAATCATAGGCAGCATGGTGGAAAGATATGAATACTATTAGAGAAAGGCTGTGCTATGGTATGGATAGAGAATGAGAGCCCAGAAGACTTGGGCTCAAATTCTGACTAAGGCACTTATCAGCATTATGAACCTGGGTAGTTCCCTTAGTCTCTGGACCTCCTTTTCCTCATTTGCTCTTGGTTGATGTTTGAAAATAATAGTTTAATAAAGATTTTGACTTAAAGAAATCTAGGTTAAAAAATAGCTTTATCTCTGTTACAGAGACCCAAAATGTCAAGGTGAGAAGGAATATCAAAGACCAAGTCAGTCAATCCTTTCATTTTACAGCTAAAAAAATCACAAAGTCCAAGTTGGGTAATTGAGTTGCATAGCTAGATATATGACAAATCTAAGACTTGGCTTCATGTCTCCTGGTGCCCAGATGAGTGTTCTTCCCGCTCCACAGCACTAGCTAGGAGTTTTTAAAAGACAAGGAAATTGAAAACAATGTAGAGCAGGAAGGGACTTTTTTTGCCTCTAGAACCATGGGATCATACATTTAGAGATGATGATGATCTTGAAAGTGACCTGGCTCAACCCCCTTGTTTACATCTGGTGCAGTGGATACAACATTGAACTTGGACTCAGGATAACCCAGCTTTAACTCCAGACTCAGACAAGTACCAACTGTTGGACCCTGGGCAAGGCACTTTACTCTGAGCCTCAGTTTCTTCATCTATGAAATGGGGATAACAGTGGAATGTGTTGTGACTCAATTAGGATAAAATGTGTAAACTAATGGGCAAAATTGTAAGCAATATAGAAAGGTCAGCTATCATCATCATCATTGTTGTTGTTATTTTAATTATTATTATTGTTATTATAGAGGCTACCTACTGTAGTAGATAGAGAGCTGGGCTTCTAAGTTGAAGTGCAGTCTAAAAAAATTTATTCTTGACCCTAATGAAGTAACTATACTCTTCACTATACTCTTGAAAGAGGAAGTGGCTTACATGAAGTACTTTCTACTTATAAAATTATTCCTTCTTGACCCAATGAGTGTCCCTGGCATCTCAAAATGGTATCAGTTAGTTGCACCTCACCAACACTACAGTTTCATTGTGGTCCCTTTTTTGACTATCTTCGCTGGGATATATATGAGGGGAAATCCCTCTCTGACACACAAAACATTTTCCTACCCCCTGTACACTCAGAGGGCTTAGCTACTTGTACAGACAGAACTTCAGATTAAGCAGAATTGCTTAATAAGAAAATTAGGTTCCAGCTCCCATGCTAGCATGAGCCCCTGTTAGTCCACGTCAGGGGACCTTAGAAACTATACTAGGAAATTTAGCTCTATCACTCTCTATCAGGCAAAAAATGTAGCCTCCCTTTCATTTACTATGCTGTATGTCCCTTTGGGGCCACAGGGTCAATAGACACACCAGGCCCCAGAGATCACAAGGAGCAAAGTTCCTTATAACTGGGCCAGAGCCTGATCTCTTCAAATTCCTGCCACATTAGGACGAGGCCACACAAGGCCTTCTCCCCCACCCCCAAACTTATGATTTTCCCTCTCCTTCCTTCTTCTCTGTTCATTCTTTCTTCCCTGTCCTTTCATTGAAATATTTCTCCACAGCTTGTAGGAAGGTGGTATCCTTTATTCTTGGTCTCCAATGATGTGGGAAGCAACAGTGCAGCTTTTATCCACAGTATTGACGTGAAAGCAGACTATGTGATATTTTACTTCACCCTCAGGTATGTCTAGTGAGAGAATGATGACAGGCTTCTGGGTCATAGTTCTGGGCTTCCCTGCGCAAAAGCTAGGTCAGGGCTCAGAATGGGAAATCCCTTATCAACATTCTCAGGATTATAATGAGGCTGGAATATAAAGAGAATAAATTACTCTGGGGGCTGGCAGTGACTGATGATGGGATAGTTGTGAGGAAGGGGAGAAGAGTCACCAGAACAAATGATAGCTTTCTGCCCAAGGCACACTGGTTGGCAGGGTACCTCCAAGGCCCCCGACTTATGCTTAAGCTCAAAGTGGTTTTTTTTCCCTTTTCTAGAAGAGGTGGTGAATGTAGTCAAGTGCCAGTGTTTGCTTACAAATTGGAAAACAATAAATACAAACTTCGATGTATGTATCT
>CM053585.1:207780993-207813419 GCA_028646515.1 Pseudochirops corinnae
TTTAAAAATTGGCAAGAATATTTTTATTAAATTCTTATTTTTTGAAAATCTGTGATCAACATATGGAATATATGTGACAATTAAATAAAATATTCCTATAGAAAGTCTGCATGAACAGATTTTGGGATATTGACTTTATTTGTGAAAGAATGGTGCCCAAGGTGAACACTGTCAGAAGTCAGAAGATCTGGGTTGAACCTCACTGTCAATCAGACAGTCAAAGATTATTTATTAAGTACACTCTATGTTCTAGACACTTTGCTAAGCACTTGGAATAAAAAGAAAATTGTGTCTCCTTTCCCCCAAACGTGACCTTGAGCAATCATTTCATTCCTCTGAGATTCAGTGTTCTCACTTGTAAACTGGGAATAATAATCACCTGTGTAATTGTGGAAAGAATTTTCTCTAAACTTGAAAGCATTATATAAATATGAAATGATGTTACTATTATCTTATTTTATCTCTACAACATCCAGAAAAGATAAGTAGAGTAGTTATAGCACAGTCCCCATTTAAAAATATAATTGAAACACAGACTTGAAAAGAGATGGTCAGTTAAGCACTAACAGTCAATGAATGAATAAAGACTAGGACTCAGCCCAGGGTTTTCTCTTCTATGATTTTCTTCCTGGAAGATAGTCTGAAATTAAGAGTCCGGAAGGACTGGTGCAATCACATATTCCATTTTGATGTGGAAGCATTTCAAGCCTTATGGATGAAAGATATATCTGTTGATATTATCTGGTAAGACATCAATGTGTCCTAGTGACATTTACTTCTCTTCTCTTTCTCTCCTCTCTGTTCTCTGTCTATGCACCTATCCTGCCTCCAAATGATGATGGATGACTGAGCGGTGGTTTAGGGAGAGTAGGGGGAAAAGAAAGAATCGGCTCCCCTAGCTTGTAATTAAAAAGACCTGAGCCTCATTTGCAATCAAGACTGCCCTTCCTTTGCACACACACTTCAAGTCTGTATTTTGCCTTTTATCAATCAATCCCTCAATATTTACTGAATGCCTATTATGTACCAAGCAATATACTAGGAACTGAAAATACAAATAAGAATGAAGCAATTCCTTTTTGCAAAGAGCTTACATTAGTTTTGTTTCCCTTTTACCCTTCGTACTTATAAGAATAACTTTACTGTGGAAGCTTCATCAGTGACTGATACCTAGGACAGACAAATTCAGCTTGTTGTTGTGTTGGGAGAGTCCAGAACTGTGGTCAAGATGTCTGTCACTCCCCCCAGTTAATGCAAGTAGCACTTACCTTGTCAAAAAGAATCCATACAAGTTTCCATTATCTACAGTGATATTTTGGATAAAATTCCTAAAGGGACCTTCTTCCTCAATCAGATATCTATCACTTGCAGCCAATACAATAGTGTGCCAGTGTCCAGAAACCTGTGGGAAAAGGTCTAGTTGAGAATGGAAGTGAAGAAAACATTCTGATTAGAAAATCATAGGATTTTAGACGTGAAAGGGATCTTAGCCCAAACCCTTCATTTTGTCAATGAATAAATTGAGATTCCCAACCCCAATTCTGCCCAAGCATGTGTATTTTCACCATGGAAAAGTAGAAAGAGTGCTAGAATCAGTGTTAGGAGATCTGACTTCCAGTCCTGGATGGAACTCTATTTACTTTTGTAACTTTTGGAAAATTATTTGATTTTTCACCGCAAGTTACTATATATCTTGCCTTTAGATACAACTAACACATTATTTTTCTTTAAAAAATGGAGGGAGGGAGAGAAATATAAAATCTTTAGTAGGGAGCATCCTTATTGGAATTAACAGTGATGGTCACTTAAGGAAGACTTGGACTAATCCTAGGTCCTTCCTCTGACTCTAATCGGTAAGGCTCCCTGGGGAAATCTTCTTCCCCTCTTCTCTGACTGAGTCTGACTGAGATTATTCCCCAAACCATGGCAAAAATCCACGTGGCATCCAAAAGCAACTCAAATGCAGAAACTAAGCCCTACATTACCATTAGCATCCTTTTGACAAAATCATTTGAAATGGCAGCTCAGAGTAAGAGAACCTCCAGGCTCTGTGCCTGGGTCTTCTATGAGATTTTCTGAGGTCTATCAGCTCATTTTCTATGACAATAAGAAACTAAGAGGATAGATTTCAATCATGGTCCCTGGGATTAGGTTTGCCTTTTGAAAGAACAGCATAATGGAATCACAGAATTTTAGAACCTCTTGGGTCCTCAGTTTGCCCAGTTCATCCCCTTCATTTGACAAGCACAGAAAGCTTTCCTATGGGATTATGTGGTCAGGAATGAAAGGTTGAAACATTTCTCCTCGTTCTTTTTTGGAGGATATGCAAGTCATAGGCAAACATATGTACAATCATGCATCATTTCAGATTCTCACATTTGCAGACAGCATAACTCCCGGGAAGGACGGCTTTGAGTCAGAAGACCTCACAGAATTGTTGAGAGAATTAAATGAGATCATATCTGTAAAGCCCTTGATAAACCTTAAAATGCCATATTTGTTGTTGTTTTTGTTCAGTTCTTTCAGTTAGGTTGACTCTTTGTTGACCCCATTTGGGGTTTTTTTGGCAAAGATACTGGAGTGGTTTGCCATTTCCTTCTCCAGCTCTTTTTATGGTTGAGAAAAATGAAGCTAACAGGGTGAAGTGACTTGCCCAAGATCATACAGCTAGTAATTATCTGAGGCCAGATTTGAATTAAAGTAGATGAACCTTCCTGCCTCAAAGTCTGGCATTCTATCCACTACACCACTTACCTACCCCTAAAATGTCAGTTATTAGAAGACAAACATTCATGTATCTTTTCCATCTTGCCCTAAGTCCTGCTTCCACCAGTCCTTTAGGGCAGAGAGGTTCTGTTCTCCCTGTTTGTTACTTCCAATTCACTTCCCCTCCCAACCCACTCCACCTTACCCACCTGTTCCCATTTTTGTTCATTTTCATCTGACAGATCTTCCTCTGATCTGCTATACTCAGGATGGAGGCCACAGACCAGGGCCAAGCCCATACTCAGCAGCAGAAACTTCATTTTTCTGGGGATAGTTTCTGGGCCTGCAGTAGCAGCCAAGAATGTGAGACTGATTCTGATGAATGTCCTGAGTTCCTAGCTTACCCCCTTTTATTCTCCTGAGGTGGCACTACAGTGACTCCTCCTACTACACTAAATAATACTTCATTCAGAGTCTTTAGCCAGTAATTGCCACCATCCAGTTATCCCAAGAACATCTCAGAAATTTTTACATTTCTGAAATATGAATTTCTAAGAACAACCAGTGTTACATATCGCTAACTTCCTAGAATCAGCTGCAGAGCTCCCGTGAGCCCAGATAGCCCATTTTCTTTGTTTTGGCCCTGGGAAGTTCAGTGACTTAATAATCACTTACTAATTTTCCCCGTAAGTATGTGAGCACCTTGAGGACAGGGACTACTTTTGTCTTTCTCTCTATTAGGTCACAACCTAAACATAATAAGCCTTATTAAATGTTGATTGACTACAAAACCACGTTCTAGGCAACTCAAAGAAGTCAGAGTTCCCTCTGTGAGGGAGCTGATAGTCTATTTGTATGTTTTCATCAAACATGTTTTAAATGCTTACTATGCGCACAGTATTTGGTAACATGCAAAGTTCAGATAAGCCTAGATAATACATGACCTCATTGAGAGATAGTCTAGTATACAATAATGCACTCTAAGTCAAAAAAATTTTTTTGGTCTGGATCTATGATTTCAGAGGTGTAGAAAACAGTCAAGGATGAAGCTTTCTCTACCAAGGCAAATATTTTGCAATTTATAATTACAACAGGGTTGCTAGACCCTGAAAATGCTAGCAAATAAGGAAGATGTGAGTTCCCCTGAAGCCACAGCAGCACCTTCTGCTCCCAGCTGTCAGTAATTCCCAGGCCTGTTTCAGTGTCAGACCTATTTTGCTGATGTTGGTGAGCTAGGACACAAAACTGGGGTAATTAGGCCACGTGTGTCAAGGAGGAATAGGAAGCCTAATGGAACAAGTACAAGATTGTTTGTTTTGGAGGAATAATTCAGGGGTTGATAGAGAGAATAGGCGTTCTATAGCAAGGAAAGGAGGAAAAGAATAGACATTTATTGGGGCAGCTAGATGGCTCAGTGAATAGAGCACCAGCCCTGGAGTCAGGGGGACCTGAGTTCAAGTCCAGCTTCATACACTTGACACACTTACTAGCCATGTGACCTTGGGCACGTGACTTAACCCCAATTGCCCTGCTTTCCCCCCTCCAAAAAGAAAAAAAAAAAGAATAGACATTCATATACCACCTGGGCAGCTAGGAATTAGGAAGACCTACTTTCAAGTCCAGATCCAGATACTTGCTAGCTGTGTAACACTGGGTATGTCACTTTTTTTTCTTTTGCTTTTTTTGAGGAGGGAAGGCAGGGCAATTGGGGCTAAGTGACTTGCCCAAGGTCACACAGCTAGTTTTTTTGTTTTAAGTGTCTGATGTCGGATTTGAACTCAGGTCCTCCTGACTTCAGGACTGCTGCTCTATTCACTGCGCCACCTAGCCTTCCCTGGGTATGTCACTTTTAACCCTGTTTGCCTCAATTTCATCATCTATAAAATGAGTTGGAGAAGGAAATGGCATACCACTCCAACATATTTGCAAAGAAAATCCCAAATAGGGTTACAAAGATTCAGACACAACTGAGCAACATAGTGTCTGATGTATTCAGCACACACTGTACTAAATGCCTTTATAAAAGTTTGTTTTTATTCCATAAACTAAAAATAAATAAATAAATTTAAACTTTAAATAAGTAAATATTTCATTTAATCCTCACAAAAACCTTGGGAGGGAAGTGTTATTATCATCGTGATATTATCCTTGAGGAAAATGAGGCAAACAGAGACTGTGACTGTCCCAGGATCACACAACTAGAAAATATCTGAAGCCAGACTTAAATTCAGGTCTTCTTGACCAAAGGCCCATCCCTCTGTTTACTGTGCCACTGTCTACTTCTAAAAAATATGGACTACTTCATGAATATGCATCTAGAGACAGAATAGTGTCAATATTGTTAGATATATCATGACAGAATCTAAGAGCTTAGGAGCCCCAGTGAGGTGTGAGAGAGACTGTGAGCAGGAAAAGTTTAATACAGGGTGAAATAATAGATTAATAGAGGGAATTAGTGGAAGGGTAGCATGCCCCATCCTGAACCTTGAAACCTATGAGATTGTTTCTGGCTCCTAATGCTATAGTAGATAACAATAGAGAGAGAGAGAGAGAAACAGAGAGATAGATAGATAACTATACATGTGAAAATATATACACATACATATTGGATAACTATATAGATAGGTAACTAGATATAGTAGAAACTATAATAGATAAGGAGATCAATGATAAGAGTCCAACATGATGGATGACCTTGACATATGTCTAATTCCTACCATGTTTACCCCTTGTTCTCCAGAGTTGGGAGAGAGATTTCATAGTGTATTCTAAAGAGCTTCTGTATCTTCCATCTTCCCCTTCAAACACCACACTGATTATAGTTTTCTATAATCACATGATATTAGACAATAGGTTTGTACCATACAAGGTGATACCTCTCCTGTTAGTAGCTAGCAAACTTTCCTGTTCCCCTAATCCCTGTGGTCCACAGTCACCATCTCCAGAGATGAACATAAATTTTCTAATAATTTCTTCCTACTCTCAACCCTATCAATTCATCCCAACTCCTCCTTAGTACCAATCCTATTCTTCCCTGCTACATACATACATACGCACACACCACACACACACACACACACACACACACACAGTTGTTATCACACTCTGTCCATCTTCTTACATTCAGGGAAACCTAGCACTCCCTATATTGCATCCCTAGCTAACAGACATAAGTAGTCATATTTTGACAGGGGGAAGTGAGTAGTCATGGCCAGAGGAGGTCATCTGATTTATTCTCACACATGTTTAGTGGAACAAATTTGGTGACCTAGGGTGCATTACTCAAGTCAACAAGGGAGAACCTTAACTTACTGGGGGAGGAAACTCACTCCAACACATCCTTCCTCCTAATCAGGAAGTACACCTCCCAGTAAATCCACACCCCTCTGGGTAAGTGAATACCCTGGGGCCAAGCCCTGTTTGCCCAGTGCTTAATCAATCTCTCTCTCTCTCTCTCTCTCTCTCTCTCTCTCTCTCTCTCTCTGTCTCTTTCTCTCTCTTTTCCTTCTCCTCATTCTCAAGAGTGTATTTTGCTTCTAACCACTGCCTCCCTTAATCCACCCTCCTCTTTATAATCCCCCCTTTCTCTTATCTCCTTCCCCTCCTTTTCCTCTGTTGAGTAAGTTACATTTCTATACCCAACTGTGTGTGTAAGTTATTCCTTCTTTGAATCAAATCTGATGAGAGTGAGGCCCAAGCATGGCCTGCGCCACTCCCCACTTTCCCCTCCATTATAAAAGTTCTTTCATGCATGCCTCTTTTATGTGAGAAAATATTCCCTATTCTACCTCTTTCTTTCCCAGTGTGTCCTTCTTTCCCTCCCCTTCATTTTTTTTTTTTTGGAAATAATTTCAACATAATCAAGTAACACCCTTACCTTCTATCTATGTTAACTCCTTTTAACTGCCCTAATAAGGATAAAGTTTCTAAGAGTTACATTTATCATCTTCCCATATGGGAAAGTAAACAATTTGACTTCATTGAGTCTCTTATGATTACTCTTTCATGTTTATCTTCTTATACTTTCCATGAATCATCCATCTGGATCTCAAATATTCTATTCAGCTCTGGTCTTCAGAAATTCTTGAAAGTGGAGGTGGGTAGGTGGCACAATGAATAGAGCATTGGCCCTAGAGTCAGGAGGACCTGCGTTCAAATCCAGCCTCAGACACTTAACACTTACTAGCCATGTTACCTTGGGCAAGTCACTTAACCCCAATTGCCCTGCCTTTCCTCCTCCAAAAAAATAATTCTTGAAAGTCCTCTATTTTATTAGACATCTATTTTTCCCCCTGAAGGATTACAATAATTTTTGCTGGGTAGTTAATTCTTGGTTATAATCCTAGTTCCTTGCCTTCTGGAATATTATATTCCAAGCCCTGCACTCCTTTAATGTGATAGACACTAAATCTTTTTGTAATCCTGACTATGACTCCACGATATTTGAATGATTACTTTCTGTCTGTTTGAACTATTTTCTCTTTGACCTGGGAGTCTGGAATTTGGCTATAATATTCTTGGGAGTTTTCATTTGGTGATCTCTTTCTGGGGTAATCAATGGATTCTTTCAATTTCTATTCTACCCTCTGGATATAAAACACCACAGCAGCTTTTCTTAATAATTTCTTAAAAGACAAAAATGATTTCTTAGAAGATGATATCTAGGCTTTTTTTTTAATCATGGTTTTCAGATAATACAATAATTCTTTTTTTAATTAATTGATTTGTTTATTTACTTTTAGTTTACAAGATTCAGTTCCACAATGATCTCTTCTGGAATAATTTTCCAGGTCATTTTTACATTGAGATGTTTCACATTTTCTTCGATTTTTTTCTTTCTTTTGACCTTGTTTAATTTTTCTGGATGTTTCTTGGAGTCATTAACTTCCATTTGGCCAATTCTTCTTTTTAAGGAGTTCTTTATTTTTGGTAAATTTTCTACCTCCTTTTCATGTGACATATTCTGCTTTTTTAAGTAGTTCTTTTCTTCAGTGATTATTTGTGCCTCTTTTACCATTAGGCCAATTCTGTTTTTTAAGGTATTATTTTCTTCAGTATTTTTTGTGCCTCTTTTACCAAGCTGTTAATTCTCTTTTTATAATTTTCTTATGTCACTCTCATTTCTTTTCCTGATTTTTTTTCCCTCTACCACTCTTATCTCTTTTTTAAAACTTATCCCAAAATTCTTGTTGGCTTGGGTCCATTAGCATTTTTCTTTAAAGTCGTATTCTTAGCTGTTTCCACATTGTCTTCTGAGTTTATGCTTGTTCTTTCCTACCACTATAGGAGTTTTTTTTTTGCTTTTTTTTGAAGGGGGGGAAGGTAGGGCAATTGGAGTTAAGTGACTTGCCCAAGGTCACATGGCTAGTTTTGTGTTAAGTGTCTGAGGGCAGATTTTAACTCAGGTCCTCCTGACTCCAGGGCCGGGGCTCTATTCACCACACCACCTACCCACCCCTATAGTAGCTTCTTATAGCCAACTTATTTTGTTCTTGTTGTTCACTCATTTTTCCAACTTATTTTTTGACTGAACTTTATGTTAAAGTTGGTCTCTGCTCACCTTGGGGTAGGGAGGCACTGTCCCAAGCTTCAGACCTTTTCATACTACTATTTTCAGGAATAGTTCCAGAGGCCTGCAAGTTTCTGGTGTTTCCGAGGTGTTATTATCCTGGGAGAGATGTGGTCACTGCCATCCTGGTCTGCCCTCTGGTCTCTATCAAGAAAGGGCACTGGTTCCCTGCACCTACCTGTGTTATTACTCCTCTCTGCTTTGGTATTATGACCAATGGCTCTGTTTCTTTTGGACAAACACTGAGCACTTCTCTCTGCCCTGGAACTTCAATGCAGAATTGCAAAAAAGCAATGGAAGGGCCAATCAACACCAGCTCTACCCAGTGTCTGCAAAGGATCGTCTATAATCTCCTTCTGAGGAGTCTGACTCCCTTACCATCTCTGGGCTGAGAAACCCTGAAGCTGCTGCTACTGCAGCCACTGATGTCACCTCTACATTAGAGGGAGATGGAAGGGTGCTCCAGACAGACCTCCACTAGAACGCCATCTCAGCGTCACAGACTTCTGCCTACGTCTTAAGTTTTCTTAGGCCAGGAAAAATATCTTGCTACAACTTTCTGTTGGCTCTGCCAAACCAAAATTTTATTTGAGTGTTATTTTAAACTTGTTTGGAGGGGGGACTTTGGGAACTCCTAGTCTCTTTTCAAGTTCTACTCTGGTAAAAAAAAAAATACCTTATAGTGTCCTTGAACCTTCATTAGAACACAAGTGCCCAAAAGTGAACCTCTCTTTAATTTTTTTTTATCTTTAGTGTCACCAGTATTGTATTGTCCTCATTAAGGTAAACAATGCTAGAGAGATTTTTTTAAAGCTGGCAACTCGTCAATTACAGAATGTCCTGAAAGTCTTACTATGGTTTCAGATTATTAAAGCTTGTACTTGTGCCATCATGTGCTTATGTCTAGTGGGTCAAGTGAATCCAAAGAGTAGAATAAACTGAAGTGGTATTTCGGGGCTTTTTCTCCCTTCTACCTGCCTCCCCTTCCTTTTAAATTGCCCGATTAGTTACTTAGCTATTATGTGTATTGGTTGTTTTTTTGAAAGAAACAGATATGGATTCCTAAAGCTTAGAATTCACCTTTAAAAAAAGATTCTGTTCCTAAAGATGACAGTCTCTCATTGTTATGGACTTCAAAGTGATGACTGATCAGTTGAGTTTGTTACAGAAAGACTGCAATGGATAAGAAAAGATATTTAATAAAATAAACTAACATTTAGGTTAGGGTTTTACAGTTTACAAAATGCTTTTCTCACAACAGCTTTATTATACTTATTTTATGGATATAGATATTCCATATGCAGTGCTCTTTCCATCACATCCCACAATAAATGATCTGTAAGTCTTTAAAACTAGAGCTATAGGCTATTGTTCAGAAGTTGTAGCAAAATTTTTTTGGCAAATCAATGAGTTTTAGAAAGTGTATTTATTTTAGCAATATAATTTACTGAAGCAAATCAGCAAGTCTTCTGTGGTTTAGAAGCACAGACTTGAGGAAAAATTAAGTGACTGTCCCTTAGCTAGTATGTATCATATAAAATACTTTTGCCAAAGCTTTGAAACTTAAAAGCAACTTTCTCTCTAAAACATAACACTGATTTTCACAGGGATGGACAAGATTTTCATTATGGTTTTACTATGATAAAACTGCTATGTAAACCTTAAAGTAACATAGAAATACGAATTACCAATAGATACCTAGATCTTAAGAGATTTTTTCTGTCTTCAGTCATAGTAGAAAGGGGAAAATAGGGATCTTGACCTTGGGAAAGTTGATAGGCTGGCAAAGAATAGTAAAGGAGATTGAGCAATTTCTGTCTTAAGTTTCAATTTTCCTAATTTTAAAATGGGAAGAGTAACAGTTGTGGTAAAGAAAATTATTTGTAAATCTAATCTCTCTTTAATGCATTGACTATATATTATTGGGTTCAGGGTAGAGGTTCAGTTCATCTGAACAGCACAGTATATGTGCTAGTGGCCATATGTGCACAAAACAAATCAGAAACAGTAGAAGGCAAAAGGAAGAAAATTAGCTGAGTTTACCTTTTGTTCCTCTGATTTTTCCTACCCCCGCCCATTCAGATTTGTGAGAGACCAAAAAGATTCTAGAGATTAAAAATGCCGGGGGGCCTCAGGCCCAGATAGTACATGACACTTTGTTGGAAGAACAGTGGAAGGACAGATTGTAAAATGATGCTGAATGGGCGCAATCTGGCAATTCAACTCGCCTTTACCTTGGATCAAACAGAACCAAAGGAGTTCTTTCGGCATACTTCTGAGAAAACTGTCTATAATTTTCAAACTCAGACAAGATGAAATGTGTTATGTGTTATTATCATAGTTTCCTACTTCTTCTCACACCTCTTATAGTAAAATCTTCTAATTATTATAGAAAAAACAACCCAAAACCTTATGATAAATCTCAGTAGAACTAATTAATTTTAAATCCACAATGATAACAATCAATGGGTGGTAAAGCTATTTCTATAAGAATTAGTCGTTTCCCTAAATGTTTGTACATTCAAATATTTAAGTAATACTTTGTGTTAGCATTTGATACAGGGCAAAGAAGACAGCATCAAGTTTGGGGCTCTGAGTTGACTTAAAGGAACATAAAAAGCTTTCTACAGATTTTGCTACTTTCTCATACCATCTAGTAGTAGTAGCCTCAACTCATACTCTTCCCCACATATCCAATGATCACCAAATTTGACACTGGGTAAGGGAAGTTAGGTGATGCAGGGGGTAGAGTACCAGGCCTGGAGTCACAAAGACACTAAATTCCTGAGTTCAAATCTGGCTTCAGACATTAGCTGTGTGACTCTGGGCAAGTCATTTAACCTTGTTTGCCTCAGTTTTCTCATATGTAAGCAGTAATTTAGTCCTCCTAGTAGTTCCTAGTAGTGAGGGCAAAATATTGAAATTAGGTGAAGATTCTGCACACTCTACGTATTTAATATGTATTTATTTGAATTGGAATTCTTATGTATATGCCATATATGGTCATTTGAAGCTCATATTTGAATATAAACTGTTGCCTTTGCATAATATTTTTGAACCTAATCAAGCCAACAAATATTGCTGCTCTTTTTTGGTTACCATCTTGTCCTGGGCCATTGGTTCCAGGGAACAGTCTATAATAACTCCCAAATCCCTTTCCTAGGTCACAACTGATAAAAATCAAAATTCAAAAGATCCCAAGAGTCTGGAATATTGAACTCAAACTAAATAATTTAAAATTCATCAGGTGCAAATATAAAGTCCTATATTGAGGTTTAAATAATCAATTATACAAGTAAATCTGACTTGGTGGCAATATAAATGAGTAAATTCGTATAGGACTCTTAAACACAATGTGATGTAATATAAGACAAAACAGTATGACATGAATGCCACATAAATGAACACAAATTTGCTTTGGGCTAATAAAATTGGAAATGCAGATCACGGCAATTACTAATTATATTTTGTTATGCTCTGGCCACACAACACTTAGATGTCTATTTCTAGGCACCCTATTTTAAGAAAGTCATCAATTAATTAGAGCTAGGTAAGTGGAGGGTGACTGCTTGCCATTTCTGAGAGGACTAAAAAACTGTGAAGAATGTTGGAGAAACTTTAGATTTTTAGCCTGGAGAAACCAGAAGATAGAATCATAGAATTTGCAATGAGAAATGACCTTAAAATTGTAAAGGATCATCTTTTCCAAAATTCTGTAGAAACATTATCTATGACATTCTTGATAAATAGTGACACAAACTTTTTTGAATTTGGTGTTTCTTTGTTTTTTGTTTTTAGTGGCAACTCCTATAGAAGGAACATCATAAGAATAATATCCAAAAAGAAGCACAATAAAAGTCCTCATCCCTAACTTTTTTTTTGCAAAGTTTGAGGTAGAAACAAAAATCGAGTGATATATTCTCCACTCTCACCCAGGTAATAATAGTGTTATCTCTTCAAGATAATTGCTTCATTGAATCTTCATTTGTGGAGAGAGGAGAGAAGGCAGGGAGTCGGGAAAGAAGATCCAAGGAGAGGAGAGAAGAAGGAAGTGAGTAAAAGGGGATGAAGAGAAAGATACTCAAAAGTTTGAGAATTCAGTTAGAGATCCAAAAGGCATCACCTCTTCCTACTTAAAATACTAGTTCTTTCTTTGGGAAATAATGATAATAATAAACATTTATATAATACTACACACCAAGTATTATTTCTAAGTAGTTTATAATTTTATGTTATTTGATCTTCACAACAACCCTGTGAGGTAGGTGTTCTTATCTCCATTTTACAGATGAGGATACTAAGGGGAAAAAGTAGTCAAATGATTTGCCCGCCCAAAAAATGATTTGCCCAACATCACACAGCTAATAAGAGAGGGGAAGTACAGGGTGTGATGGTAGGACAATATTGCTCTTGGAACCAAACGCAGTCTCTCCTTCTTGATTCAAAGGTGTCTTCCAATTCTACCCTTGCATTTCAGAGAACAAACTATGAATGTCATTAAGGAGATACTGTCCTTAGGGTATAACCCTACAGACTGCTGACTGATACTAATTTTCTTACTTTTCATCAAGGAAACATCGATCTGTGGAGAAAAAGTAAAACATGATTGGCCTTTACACTCCCATCCATATCAAACATCTTGGAAGCTACCACTCTGGATTAAAGAGAACAAAGACACTGTGTTAGAATAAGAGCTAAGCAGTGACTGTTTTGTTTACATTGAATTCTCTTCCTTGTCACAGTAATCAGAGACAAATATTAGAAAGGCTTACCAGTAGTGGTCAGATCAATGTAACTACCCTTTGCAAGTCCATATAACTGACAGAGTTGCTGAAATTTATTCTTTGCAATTTCATTCAATGTCCCATCTTTACGTCGGCCTGCATTTGGAAAGGATTAACTGTTACTCGTGAAAATATAGCTGTAACCTTGATAGAGATTGTCATTGAGACAATGACAGCATAAGAGATCTGCCCTGGATTTTAGGAAGACAGGGGTAAATCCAGAGTCTCTTCCTGGATGGCCTTGATATTTTCAATGATGCAGCAGAAAAAGTCATCTATTTACTGAGAGGGATAATGAAATGTAGGTAGTAAGACTGGAATTTGAAAGAGTAAGCAGGTTTGGACCAGCTGCCATGGACAGAGCTGCAGGAATAGTGGTTATAAGACACTTACTGTAGAGCTCCACTCCCAAGATTTTTATGTCAAACTCATTAATTGTAGAAATCAAAAGGAAATCGTCTGGATCAGCATCTTCTACATGGAATTCATGCCTCCCTGGGTCTATAAAGGAGTAAAATAAGAATTCACTTGGCAGTACAAGGGATAAGTACAGAAAGACCTTTCCTTAATGCTCAACAACTGGTACTTCTTTAAGACATCCTGTCTGACCTGATTCTCCTCATCAACAGGGGTGATAGCCCTGCTTTCATCTGCCCTGATCAGATCTTACATCTGGAGCCCTGCAGACATATCTGGATGGCACATTTTAGGGAGCAATGACAAATTGAAATGAGTATAGAAAAGAGAGATTGGGATCTTTAGAGAACATAAGTCCATACCATACAGGGATTCATAATTGGGATGAGGTATGTTAAGACTAGAGAAGAGAAGAGTAGAGTTAGGGTTGGGAGAATAACATGATAAAGTCTTCTGTTTTTTCCAAAGGCTATCCCCAGAGGAAGGTACCAGGGAAAGAATATTTAGAAAGGATATTGAAATTATTCGGGTAGGTATAGATTCCCTGATTCTTCCTTTGCCTTGGTCGTGTGGTGGCCAGAAGTATTTGTCCAGCCTTAGGAGGATTGTAGTTTTTGTATACTAGTCTTCAAGAAGCAAACTCAACATTTCAAACTGTTAGCTCACTGGAACAATTAAGTCTGAAGGATGGTTTCATTACTTTTTAAGGAAAGACTAGACTGTCCTGGATGGTGGTGGAGGGGAGGGAGAGAGGGAGCTGCTTCTGACACGAAGGGAATTTGTTTTGTTTGAATGTGCCTATTTGTCACAAGGGTTTTCTTTTTCTTCTTTTTTTTTCTTTGAAATTGTGGGTGGAAGGTGAGAGGCAGAGAAAATAAATTTTTGTTTATTAAAAAAATTTAAAAAAAAAAAAAGGGAAGTTCTAAAAGGGGCAAAATGAGGAAAGATAGGGGGAAAAATTGCAAAAGGATAGACAAGTATAAAGAAGTACTTTTTTCATGAGCAAAACTATCCAAAAGTAGAAAGGCCTTCTTCAGAAGCTAGTGCTTTCTCTATCACTTGAAGGCTTCAAGGAAAAGGCAGGTGATCACTTCTCAGGCAGTGTCATATGGGGGTTCCTATCTTTGAAGGTCTGGTTTAAATGGCACCTCTTTAATGAAGACTTTTTTGGACTGATCAGATTCAAACATTAATAAAAATATGTATTCTTACTGATACATACATTTAAACCTGTATCTATTAGGTTTCACTCTGAAAGCAATCATTTCCACTTTGACACATTCCTGTGTTTCCCTAGAAAGAAAAAAAATCTGGAACTTAGAAACAGATAGAAGGCATTGCTTGAATTTGATTTTCAATAGACATGAAAACTACAAAGTGGTTGCTCTGCTAATTTATTGGGCCATGGGTAGGAAAATATTATTGATTCCAATGGTTCTGCTCCCCTTCTTCATATAAGCTTTGGATTCTATTAATGTAAGCCCCCATGGTATCCCAGGGTTTTCTTATTCCAGTCCCATTACTGTCCCAGTGACACTGAAAAGGAATTCCCACACTTGAAGCCCTAAACTGGCCTGTGTGGAGATAATTCCCCAACAGTGACCTCCAAGTTCTCCCTCCTCACTCACTCACCTCAAAGAGAAGATCATTATCAAATCATCAACAGTCACAGAAATGTTATAGATTAAAGCTCCAAAGTCCTGGTTTTTCCAGCTCCTAGAGGTGGAAGCTGCAAAGCCCTGGTTTTCCCAACGCCTAAAGGTAGAGGCCAAGAGAAAGGGATACCACCGTCCTGAAAGCTGTGGAGAAATAATTCAGTAAATGAAAAGAAGAGAAAGAATAGAGAAGAGAATAAGAAAAACCTAACAAAACACAAAGTGCCTGGTGTGTCCTGGACCCAACACTATATGAATATGAAGAGAGGAGACAATGGTCTAGGGTAGGTGTAAAAAGTTCTACCCTTTATGATCTCTAAGATAGGGGTGTTTATAGACTCTACAGCCCTAGGGATGGACTACAGGCTGGGTGGGAATACAGTGGTCCAGGGAAGGTTACAATCTCCCTTGGACCAAGGGCTAGTCTGCCTAGCACAACTACCAAGGACTTCTGATAATATAGTCCAGGAGAGGCTCCTGCCAGCAATGGAATAGCACTGGCAACCTCTAATTACACGGAACGGTGGTGACCACTATGAATTGGGGTCTTCTACCAATATCTACCATTCACTGCACAGAGACAGGGGAGGTGTTCCATGCTCCAGTGAGAGGAAGCCTGGGCAGAGTATATGATGAGGGGTAGAGATAAAACCAAAGATATAACTAGGAAAAGGCATCTGGTCTTTTTGCCAGGACACTGAACTTGGAAAAAAATGCTTCAAATACTTCAGTAGTACAGGAACAACAGTGTTAACTGTGAGCCTGGTGTTCCCTCCTCCACCGGCTTAATATGCAGTGTCATTAGATCTCTCTGTCTTCTCCCAATGGGGTGGAAAGGTGTCCTGACATGTATATTGACTTAAGGTGCATTTCATGCCTCTTGTTCCCAGAGGCAGCTATCCATAGGCGTAAACATTTCTAATTATACTCTTTATAGTTTTAAGGATGAGAAGGGAATGAAGGGAGAAAATGCCATTTACTGGAGAAGTGCTGTAGTAAGAGTACTGGCTCAAATACCAAAGGACCTGGATTCAAATTCTTCCCATTCCTTTTCTTTTCTTTTCTTTTCTTTTCTTTTCTTTTCTTTTCTTTTCTTTTCTTTTCTTTTCTTTTCTTTCTTTGCAGTTTTTGGCTGTGTCAGTCATCCAATAAGCATTCATTTATTAATTAGTTACTATACACAAAGCACTACGACCCTTAAGAGATCAATTTAACTTGTCTGGCCCTCCATTTCCTCACTTGTAAAATGAAGGTGTTGGAGTACATAAGTCTACAAGCCTCCCTCCTCTAAAGTCTATACTTGTCTTTCAAAAACTCTTAGTGTGACATAGTAAAAAGAATGCTAGGCTAAGCACCAGGGCTCTTGGGTTCAAGTCCCATCTTCTCTGTATAAATAACTGTACAAGTCACTTTCCTTCTCCAGGCTCAGTTACATTGGCTGCAAAATGAAGGAGAGGGCATAAATGCTTCATGAAAGATCCTTCCAGTTCTGGCTTTCTATGATTCTCAAATAGAGTCAAACCTAGCTTTTGTCTGGACAAGCTGAAATCTCCATGCAACTATTTTTCAGATATCAGTCAACAAGAACTATTGGCAAAGCATTGTGCCAGGCATTGTAGAAAAGACAAAGAAGTTGCTGGTGAGCTTACAATGTTTAATGAAAGTTGCTGTCCAGAAGGATGTGACACCTTAAATTTCTGATCAAATAAGCCTGTGTGCCAACTTTCTATTAGCCAGAGCATCAGACCTATTCATTCAGTATCCATGCTGCGTAGCAGAGACTTGACTGTGGTGTTTTAGTGACAACAACAACACATGCTACATTAATTCATAAACAAATATTTCTCGAGTCCCTTCATCAGACTATATTCATCTTTTGATTATCCCTGCAAAGGGAAGAAAGGGAAGGCAAGCAATTTGTAATGGTCATTGTTACAGAAATGCCTTCCCTTTTAGGTTAGAAAAATCCTTAGAAATTCAATTAATTAATTGGATTAATAGTAGGGTAAATGGAGGTCAATAGAAGGAAAGTGAAATACTAAAGTTATGAACCTCAGGAGGTGTAGACTAGAGTGAAAACTAGGAAAAGTTTCCAAAATGGAAATGCTCTTTCCTCTCAGAGCAAACTGTTCTGCTCGGTCCTACTGAATCTGATTTTACTTTACTATTCTACATTCCCTGAGTAGACACTGATAGAACTATCCAGTATAACTAACTAGAGTTTTAAAATTACCACAAACAATCCAATCAGGTATCTTAGCAGTGAACTACTTTGCTCCTTCTTCCATCTTCTTCCAATTCTCTCACCCCTAAGTAAACTAGAAGTGAATATTCATAGCAATTTATGCCACCATACCCTGAATTAGACTGATGATTTTGGAAATTATTTCCAAAGATTGGAAACATGCTATTATATCACACACACACACACACACACACACACACACACACACACACACACAGGACTGGTTTATATGAAAACTCAAGGTCAAAAAGTCTTAGAGTTCAATTCATTAGGGTTATTAGATTTTGGATTAGATTTGAAGTTCTTGTAAATAAACTGTGATATGTAGTATTTCAAGTAAACTCTTTTCCAAAGAGAAAAAAAATCCATTTGAATACCAGGAAGTATGATAATACACATACACAAGTACTTGTAGACATATTCATAATTCCAATTAGTTCCATACCTTTTTTGATGCTAACTAAAATTCACTTTTCCATATTAACTTGTCTCATTTCAATTCTGTAAATTTCCACCCTCATATTCCCATCCCCAATCATATAACAGTTTCCTATGCTACCTTGGCCATATCAAAATCTTCTTCTACTTTAGTAGTCTCATCCTGAAGAGTACAGGACAGATATAAGCCCAAAATCAGCAACAGAATCCTCATCTTCACAGCATGTATCTCTCTTCCTCTAGAAGTCAAAAAATATAGAGGTTATTCTTATGAATGTCACCCAGTTCTCATTCAACTGTGCTTTTAAAATAAATATATCCCTCTCTAAAATTAGGTTTTCCCACTGAAGACATTAAGTAAAATATTTCATGTCCTTAGTGTCTTTAAATTTGTTGATAATTGCCCAACTATTCAGTTTTCCAAGGACAGCCATGCTCCATTGATGCCTACTGTCATGTTCTTCCAAGGCTCATTTCCAAGAGCAATGGATCATGCTGTAATGGGCTAATTTCCAAGTCACCATAAGTGACCATTTGCCATAGTTTGGGAGGTTGGATTAACCTCTGATCCATGGACTAATTCCTGATTTTATTTGTTTCCGAAGGCACATTCTAAGCTAAAGGAAGAACAGACAATAAAGTCTTTCTTTAATTCACCTGATCCTGATCCCATCTTTCTCTTGTATTCTCTCAGACATAGGAGGCCCATTTACACTGTCTTAATTAGTTCTTTAACACTGAATTTGTTTGTTGTAATTGTAAGTGTGTATTTGAGTGTGCACATCATACTTATCTAATACCAACCAATATTGGGCTCAAATAGGTGGAGTGTTACTCTTCTCAACTAATGCTGTCTCTTGTCTCTGGAGCTATGCAAGTGTATGGGCAGGTTCATTTCTTGGGAAAGTCTGACCACCTAAAAAAAAGATTCAAGCTCTTTTTCTCATATTCTTTGGATTTTTATAGTACTGCTACAGAGCCTCGAGAAAAATTACTGAAAGCTTAGTTTGGTTTATATTTAGAGTCTCCCTAAAGGGAAAGTAGAACTATAAAATATAGATAAGGTACAGGACTGCTGTTTATTGCTTTTATGCAAAAGAACTGCTTAATACATACAAGACTAACACATGGACAGAAAAACTTGAGCTGCAGATGTAACACAATTACTGTTATACTCTCCCAAGAGTTTGAGACTTTAAATCATCAAAACACAAAAAAGTTTGTGGGCATCAAAAGCACTCAGTACTGGCTGAGGAATAGAGTAGTGGATCAATGGAATAGATTAAGTACACAAGACACAGTAGTAAATGACTATAGTAATCTACTGTTTGATAAACCCAAAGATTACAACTTCTGGGATAAGAATTCACTATTTGACAAAAAGTGCTGGCAAAACTGGGAAATAGTATGGTAGAAACTGGGCATAGACCAATATCTTACACCTTATACCAAAATCAAGTCTAAATGTGTTCACAATCTAGATATAAAGCCTGATACTATAAGCAATCTGGGAGAGCAAGGAATAGTTTACCTGTCAGATTTATGGAGAAGAGAAGAATTTATGGACAAAGAAGAGATAGAGAGCATTACAAAATGCAAAACAGATAATTTTGATTACATTAAACTGAAAAAGGTTTTGTACCTACAAAGCCAAGATTAGGAGGAAAGTGAAAAATTGGGAAAGAATTTTTACAACTAGTGTCTCTGATAAAGGCCTCATTTCTAAAATATACAAAGAACTGAGTCAAATTTATAAGAATACAAGTTATTCCCCAATTGATAAATGGTCAAAGGATATGAACAGGCAGTTTTCAGAGGAAAAATTAAAGATATCTATAAGCATGTGAAAAAATGCTCTAAATCACTGTTGATTAGAAAAATTCAAACCAAAACAACTCTGAGGTACTACTTCTCACCTGTCAGATTGACCAAGATGACAAAACAGGAAAATTATAAATACTGGAGAAGAAGTGGGAAAATTGGAATACAATTGCATTGTTGCTGGAGTTGTGACCTGATCTAACCATTCTGGAGAGCAATCTGGAACTATGCCCAAAAGGCTATAAAAACGTGTATACCCTTTGACCCAGCAATATCACTTCTAGGACTGTATCCCAAAGAGATCATAGAAGTGGGAGGAAGACCCATATGTACAAAAATATTTATAGCAGTTCTTCTTGTGGTAGCAAAGAATTGTAAATCAAGGAGATGCCCATCAGTTGGGGAATGGCTAAACAAGTTGTGGTTTATGAATGTAGTGGAATACTAATGTGCTATAAGAAATGAGGAACAGATGGACTTCATAATAATCTAGAGAGACTTAAACAAACTGATGCTGAGTGAGTAGAGCAGAACCTGGAGAACTTTGTTACAGACACATTGTATCTGTGATGACTAACTCTGATAGACTGAGGTCCTCTCGGCAATGCAACAATACAAGACAACTCCAAAAGACTCATGATGAAAAGGGTTATCCACATACAGAGAAAGAATTACAGAGTCTGAATGCAGATTGAATCAAACTACTTGATCTCTTTTTTTTTGTTGTTCCTTCTTTCTCATTGTTAATTCCATTGGTTATATCCTTCTTTACTACCTGACCAATGTTTAATGTGAAGGCATTTGTAGATCCTTTCTTGAATTGCATGCCACCATGGAGTGGAAGGGGGGAGGAAAAGAAGGGGGAGAAAATTTGGAACTCAAGGGGTTGTGAAACTGAATATTGTAAACTAAAAGTGAATTAATTAATTTCTTAAAAATTTAAAAAATAAAAATGAGGGGGGAAAAGGAAAAACCCCAGAACAGAAAAAAAAAAGTTTGTGGTACTACTAAATCAGTATTTCACATTTCACCCAGACTCTGCATTGTCTAAACAGTTCCTTCCAGGTCCAAATCTTCTGGCATACCAAGTTAGGGATTGGTCTCATTCTCTTGCAGGTGCCTGTTTTCTCATTTAAGAATAAATTTTATCAGCTGGTAGTGTTGATACATATCTATAATCCTTGCCACTAAGGGCCTGGTGAATAACATGGTTACACCTCATGGTGAATAATGCTGGATTGTAGTTGGGTTAAAGCCAATCAGATGTCCCTATTAATTCTGGCATCAATATGATACACCCTCAAATCAGGGGACCATTAGAATGTCTAAGAAAGGACAAACCAGTCCAGGTAAGAAACTAAGAAAGTCAAACTTAACAGCAGTAGGATAGGTGGGGGAGTAGATGCTAAACTTCCAATATGAGAGAGATATGGAGACAATCTAAAAACAAAAATAAACTAACAAAAGAATAAATCTAGTCCTTTGGTTCATTTGCATGCCATTCACTAAAGATTTTTAAGATTACAGGAAAATCTCTTCATGTGAGGCATATACAAAAGCCATAAGGCTTTATAGGATAGGATACATAAAATAAGTTTTAACAGAAGTTAAAAGGAACTTTCCAAGTCCAAGTTACATAGTTGTCTTGGACACAGGACCTTAAGTTGGCAACAGGAGGAAAGCGGTCAAAAGAATAAATTTGAACTAATCTTAGTTGAGTAATTGGCTACAGCTGTTGACTGATAGCTATAAGTGTTATAGCAGCTGAAACTTGCCACTACAATTCTAGTCACTACATTTCAAGCGATAGTAGCAGAGACAACATGTCCCTAAAGAGCTGAAATGGCCGAAACCCAACAGATGGTAGCAGAGAGAACTTACTGATATATGACCATGGAAGATGGCCAATAGAGATGATTCTACAGCGAATGGAGATATAATACCTAGAAAAGACCAGCAGCCAATAGGGTGATGATAGCATATTGTAAGATTACATAATAAAGGTTACACAATACATTGCCTTGGCAATGAATTCACATTGGCTACACATGTCCATAAATGTGCAACCTTTCGCACAAGTTCCCTCATCACAAATGTTCTCTGTTTACATGCCCTCTTCTATTGTTGAAGCAGCGACCTGTGGGAGCGTATAGTTCATGTGTATATGGCATGTAAATCTATGGGGGATCTTTTCTTATCATTTTATTAGCTAAGCTATTTGGTTAAATATATTATGTTCTAAACCAAACACCATGTTAAGGGCCTTAGAGCTAGGTTTTGCATAAGTGTACATATGATATCTGAAACCTGAATTAGGTTTTGAGGGACTCATGAACAGGGCCTTGGTTCATAAAGATGAATAAAATCATTTAGACCAGCTCAGGCGGTAAATTGGTAGCTGATTAATCTTTTGGGAAAGACGTCAATAAAGGAAGAATAAGGACTGTATCTCTTTGATAACACTTAACGAAGAAATTAAAGTCAAAGTTGGTTGACTGAAGTAAAGGTTGGAAAGTACGGGAGGGAAATAGAAACCACAATCAGTTTAGGGCATCGTAATATAGTTAACACCTAATAATCTAATATTAGAAAATTCCTAACCTGTATACAAGGACACAGTAAAATAGATAATTTCATTCACTGCTGTAACAACTATTTGCTGTCCTTTGATAAGACACTCTGAAATTTTATCAAAAAAGGTCCTTCACAATTGTAAAAAGGATTTGGTCTCTTCTTCTTATTTCTTGATTTTGAACAGGGAATTCTTTTTATTCCAGTAATAAATCTTGCTAGTTGCATTCCAAATTCTCCTCTTTTCTCCCTTGGCTGATACTCCTCTCTCTCTGTCCCTTCCTCTTATGCGAAATGTTTTTTTTCTATCCTAAACTGCCACAGAATGCTGCCGATCGTGCGCTCTAAAAGGGCCCTAAATGTAATAAAAAACAAAACTTTACCATAGGAATCATAATTTGCCATCAGTGAGAATATATTCCTCAGTAAGCTAATATATCTTTATTTTCAGTCTGGCCATCTAACTTTGATCTACCATTGGAGCCCTGCTGATCCAAGAGGTAGAAAGACTTCTCCATGAAGGGAAATTAAATTGATACCACCTTCCTCCAGGATATCTCCTCAGATATAGAAGAGTAAGACCAAAAAAGGACACCCCTCAGATAATCAGATTCCATGCAAAGAACTTCTCTGGCAAATGGTACAGTGAACAGAGATATTCCTTCTGAAGTAACAAAAGAAAACATATTCTGCTAACACTAGGCAAAACAGTCATACTCATGATAGGGCACTCAAAACAATATAGAAAAAGTTTATTGAACCCATGTCAAGAAACAAAGCTGAATTTAATGTTAGAAGAAATCCCAGACCATGAAGAAACTAATCCTTGCCTATCAAACTTTCCTAGGATTATAAATTTAAATTTGGATGGGACCCTTAAAGCCCATCCAGTCTGATTTTATATTTTACATAAAATACATTTTATAGATGAGGAAACTGACACATAAAGAGGTATAGTGACTTGCCTAAAATCTCACAGGCAGTACATGGTAAAGTCAATATTTAAATCCAGGTCTTTTAAACATTCTTTCCACTGTACTGCACAATTTGCTTTTTCTACCTGTACTCATAAGACCTATTATATAGCAGTGACAGTGAAAATTGATGTGACAGTTGTCCTGGTATGAAATATTTGAAGCACATACTTTGACAGCCTATTCAGGGGCCAGGTTTCTATGCCCTGAGTGGAAAAGATGACTTGTATTTGGTCTCTCTGCATCAGTGTGAGTTTGAAGTTCTCTAGGAAAATTGTGTCAATAAGAAGATGGAAATATGCTCCTGATATGTACAGACCCAACAAGTATCTTAAGACTGCCAGTGTTGAGACGGGTTCCATGATATGCTTAGCTTTAGCTCTTTGGGATCATATGCTACTCTCTGTTCCCCTATGCTAAAGTGTAATAGCTAAACATTCTCTCTGATAAGGCTAGACTGATAAGGGTATAACTGAGACATGAGCCACCACACTTAGCTAGAGAGTGAAAAAAGTCAATGAGGAGAATTTTGTAGTCTTCTCCTTTTTCTGTTGCAGAATTATAGACCTTAGTCCTACATATTTATATGACTTAGACTTAGAAAATTGATTTTAGGGGCAAAGCCAAGATGGCAGTTTAGAGACAGCAACCCAGATGAACTTTCCCAACACTTCCCTCCAAACAAATTTAAAATAATGTCTCAAATTGAACTTTGGAGTGGCAGAGCCAACAAAAGGTCAAAATAAGCTATTTTTCTAGCCTAAGAAAACTTAAGAGGTCAGTAGTAGAAGTCTATTACACTGGGCTGGGGGATTACTGGGTGGCAGCACCAGCTTGTGGACCTTGGAGGTGGCTCTGGTCATAGATCACAGTCCAGAGACAATAAAGGGGTCAGACAAATTCTCAGAGAGGGATTATGGTAAATCTTTACTATCTCTGGGTACAACAGGTCCTGAATGGCAACTCTGTTGTCCATATATAGTTCTGGGTTGCAGTTCTACTGCACAAGAAAAGTACTTATGATGAGTCATAAGGGAGCAGAGACCTTGGTCATAGCTGCAGGGTGCAGAGGAGCACCAGTACTTACAGCTACAGATGAACAGGGGACCTTCATGGGGAAAAGCCAGATTATAGGCCAGGAAAACAATGATCATACCTCTCCCTGGATCATACCACTTTGGAAATACTGAAAACCTAGAGATTTCCAGAACTAGCTTTGAGAACAACAGCAGGAAAAAACCTAAAAAGAACTTTACCATTATTGTGACAGTTAGAAGTCTACATAAGTGAGGGATGGGTGTGAGTTGATTATGTTGGGATAATCTCCAATAAATAAATAAATAAGTGGATGAAAAAAAGGGACATACTGGGAGAAAGCTGAAGGTAGTTTATAGAATGGAGAAATTTTACTCACATAAAAGAGATGAACAAGGAAAAACTTTTACAGTGGAGGGGGAAAATAAGAGAGATGGTGAGCAATGCTAGAACCTCGTTCTCACTGGAATTGGTTCAAAGAGGGAAGAATACATGTAGAAATTCAGTTAGATAGAGAAATCTATCTCACCCGGTAGGGGAATAGGAAAATCAGAGATAAGAGATGGGGGTACAGGGAAGAGAGAAAAAGAGTGAGAGAGAGACAGAGAGAGAGAGAGACAGAGAGAGAGAGAGAACAAAAGGGAGGGTAGATTGATGATCTAAGACAATTCCAAGGGTTCCATGGTGAAAAAAAGTACTATCCACTTAGGGAGGGAGAACTAATGAACTCAGTGCGTGTCAAAGTATAAATTTTTGCACTTTATTTTTCTTGCTTTTTTTCAATGATTAATATGGAAATATATTTGCATGATTTCACATGTATAATTGATAGTATATTGCTTGTCTTCTGAGTGGCTAGGGGAAGGGTGGGAAGGAGAGAGAGAGAGAATTTGCAAATCAAAACTTTAAAAAAGAATGTTAATAAAGTCATTTTTTAAAATTAAAAAGAGATCTCTTTTAATTGCTATTAAATCCCTGGTTATGATTTTTTTGTACCCCAAACCAACTCCAGGATTTCTTCCCCCAAAGGTGCCACAGGAGCTATAGTCTTTGATGAAATTCCATCCTAAGTTCCACTTTGCTCAAAATGCAAATTTGGACCCTAGAGTAAAAGTAAAGAAGGCAAGGCCATTGCTCATTTCGTGTGTATATGTGTATATGAGACACTATATATATATATATATATATATATATATATATATATATATATATATATATATATATATCCATACACATATGTATATGAATATATATTCACACACATATATCTATGTGTATACACAACTATTCACATAATTATACATATATACACATATATATGCACATACATACACATATACATCTATGCGTATGTGTGTGTGTATGTTCATGTTCTTGTAGCATTCTTTTAACAGTGACTGCCTGGCCAAGAATTGGTGTTTGGGTTTGGAAATACGTAAGAATAAAGAATGGAGCTTTAAGGGGAATAGGTTGAACTAGCCTTTTGAGGAGTTACGACAAAGTTAATCTGATCATGTTTCCAGAACTGGAAGGGGGAAGGTGGTGGATATGGAGATCATATGTGTGGCAGCATGACATGTGGAAATAACAATAGCTAGCATTTATGTAGCACTTTAAGGTTGGCAATGCACTTTGTATGTGTTATCTCATTTGAAATTCACACAACTCTGGAAGATAGGTGCTATTATCTCATTTTACAAATGAAGAAATGAAGGCAGAGAAAGGTTAGGTGATTAGCCAGGGTCACAGAGTTGCTAAATGTTTGAAGCAGAATTTTTTTCTTCAAAGCTTTGATTGATTCTGTTTTTCTCTTCTTTAAAATTAATTAATTTATTTATTTTTAGTTTACAACATTTGCTCTTATAAGATTTTGACTTCTAAATTTTCCCCCCTCCCTCTACTGCACCCTCCCCAAGGTAGCATGCTATCTGATCTAGGCGATACATGTATGCTTATATTAAATTTATTTCCACATTAGTAATGTTGGGGAAGGAAAAATCAGAACAAAAGAGAAAAACCATGAGAAAGAAAACACACACGCACAAAAAAAAAACAAAAATGAGAAAATAGTATGCTTCAATCTGCATTCAGACTCCATAGTTTTTTCTCTAGATGTGGATAGCATTTTCCATTAAGAGTTTTTTGGGATTGTCTTAGATCAGTGCATTGCTCAGAAAAGTTAAGCCTGACAAAGTCAGTCAAAGCACAATGTTGATAATACTGTGTACAGTGTTCTCCTGGTTCTGCTCACTTTATTCAGCATCAGTTCATGCAAGCCTTTCCAGGTTTTTCTGAAGCCCATTTGCTCATCATTTCTTAGGGAACTATAATATTCCATTACATTCATATACCACAACTTGTTCAGTCATTCCCCAATTGATGGGCTTTCCTGAGGTAGGATTTGAACTCAACTCTTCCTCACTCGAAATCCAATACTCTACCTATTGTGTCACCTAGCTGCTGGAAGGGAGATGACTGGGGACTGAAATGAAGATTGTCTGAAGTTGTGCCTTTATATGTATACATATACATTTGTACATGGTTACATTAATAAATAAGATTTCTCTCTCTTTGTTAGAGCTTTGTATGCTGAAAGTTTATTTCCCCCTCCTCTAGAGAACTGAGTTCACATTTTAAATAGAATTCCAAGAAGAAAAGCCATAAATAATTCCATAAGACCTCACTCTGAAAGAGCAATCCAAGGCAACCTTCCTTCTACTGGTGAGGCAACTTGGAGGTTGGAGAGTCTTGCCCATATTTTTTGGCCATTATACTGTATAGACTTCTGTAATTTTAAATGCTTCTGGATTTCTTTTGCCTTCACCCCTGAAACCAGCCAGAATAGGGCTCTTCTTTTTCTACAGTTACATTTTTATAAAAATAAATGCCTAATTGGATACTATAGGACCTGAGACCTGAATGCTCCAGAATGTTAGTGCAGCTCTATTTATCTACATTCTAAATAGGTCCTGGATAGTTAGATGAGACTATGGAAAAGAGACCCATTTTTCAGACTGCTTTCAAGACTAACAGCAATAATTACTATTATCATTTCTCTCCCTTGTTCATTCCCCAAAAGCCTAAGTCATCATAAGGAACAAAAAGACAATGAGGTAAAGAGGAAGGAGCACTGGGTTTGGAATCAGAGTTCAAATCATGGTTCTTCTGCTTGCTATCTGTATGACTTTTGGTAATCATAATCTCTCTGAGCTTCAGGTTCTTCATCTCAATCAGTTAAACAGTCATTAATCATTAAGTACTACCTTGTACTATGGGAACAAATGTTTCTCATCTAGCCAGTGAAAGTACACTAGGAACCATCTTACCTTTTAGTAACATTAAGAAATAATTTTTTCTCAATATACCAATCTGAATTCCTTCCTAGTCCTACCTGAATGAAGAAAACCTTATCTGTACTTAATCAAACTTCTAGGAAAACAATGCCCTGCACTAAAAAACCTTTCACCCTCTTACCAAAGATTTAACTACTTTTAGATGGAAAACTGGGTGAAAGTTTAAGGAGAAATCCTAAACTCTTGGAAAGTGGATTCTGGTAGTAACCAGGCTTAGTGATTCCACCTTAATCTAAGGTCATAGCCTATCTCCCCCCCTTACCCCTTACTCCCTTTCTCCGGGATGTGCCAACATTTTCAGTTTTTATTATTCTATCTGATGAATCAAAATTGATGATAAAACTATTACCTGAGAATTATAATTATATTTTATTCCATTGTATAATATTATTTTTTCTTGACAGAACTGAAAAATGTAACCCAATAATAATTCATGTCAGAGAGGTTTTCAAAGGGAGAATTCATTTCTGTTCCTTTTTGCATTTTGTTATCTCTAAGAAGAAATGCATAGAATTAAATTTAATTATTAAATTCATCTTTAGCAAGCTTCTGCCTAAAACATAGAGCTCAGTATTTTTTCTTATGTGTTCTTCTCCTTACCTCTTTTCCCTAGCTCCTGCAAACATTTACACTATGGTAAATCCCTTATAAATGAAGTAGCTTCCCCCTAGTTCACCACTTTTCTCAGCTCATTCTGTGGTAATCCAACTCCACCTAATGGCCTATTGCATCATGCCACAAAGCTCTGCCAGACTTTTTTCCCATAACAGAAAAGAATGTAATGAACAATAAAACTCCAAAGTCATTTCTGTCTGATCTGCCAGAATATTTACTGTGATTGGGATGTGCCATGAAGTGGGAAATTGTGAACCCAAGAAATAGGAAAGAGAAAAGGTACAAACATTTATTATGTGTCTACTATGTGCCAGGCACTGTCTGAAATGCTTTACAAATATTAACTCATTTGAGCGCCACAGCAATCTTCATAGTAGGTGCTGTTATTATCTCATTTTATAGCTGGGGAATAATGTCCAAGTTGAGTAAAGATTAAAGTGGCTTCCCATGGGTCACATAGCTAGTATGTGTCAGATGTCATATTTGAACTCATGTCTTTCAGAGTCTAGGCTAAGTGTACTAGTTGCCCCACAAAAAGTATATCAGAAACTCTGAAAGTTTTCATTCCTCTGAGAAACAGCCTTATATAGTACAGACAAAAGTCATTGGTTTTGCAATAGAAATTTGAGTTTTAATAATTCTCATTTTTGCTACATAATACTTTTAATGGGTTCATAGGATCATAGATGCAATTTTCAAGGGAAATGTATGTCATCTAGTCCAACCCTCTCATTTTACAGAACACAAAAATAAGGACCAGAATGGTTATGGAAAAAGGAAACAAAGCCATCCATCTTTGCAAATTACATGATAGTGTATTTAAGAAATCCAAGGAATCAATGAAGAAATTAATTGAGATAGATTTTTTTCATTCTTCAGAAAACCACTCCCCCACAGCAGCCAATTCTTCATAATTTGGTTGAAGAACCAGGCTTGCAGTTTCTGTAACAGTGCAATTATCTCAGGACCTCAAATTTAAGAAGGATGCGAAGATTGTCCAAAAGGAAGATATTCCCTTGAAACTCTCTGACTGATTAAAAGAATTTGGGGTCTGCGCAAACACCAAGTACATCTAAAAAAATTCATAGAGAAAGACTTAAAGACTAGTTGGATAGCATGATTTCCTAAAACAGGTATTTGAAAGATATCTAAAGAAATATGGCTATTTTGATACTTCTAAGTAGATCAAAGAAGGAAGACAAAATCCACCAGGAGAGCTGTTTATAAACACCCCAAATTAGTGTTCCCTCATGGTTTCTACAGCATTTCAGAAATTAGTTGTCATAATAGATTAGAGGCAATTTCCAATCAATCATTCTTTCTGGTGTTGAATTCTCATAACCTGACTTCCTAATTCAAATGGAGCAATGCTCCCCCATTCAACTCCCCATCTGCCAGTAGTAAATTCCCTGCTCTACTAAGCCACACATTCACCCACATTTGTTTACAATAAATCAGTTACTGTTGATTAACAGGATGTGGCAAGCCTGTTATGAAGATGTCTTATCGATCTCAGCATATTCTCCCCCCCAAAAAAAAACCCACAGAATTTTTCTATCATTACAATATGTTTAATATGATTTTCAGATTAAGTGATAATCAAAAACTACATTCACTACATATGGGATGGCATGGCTGTAAACCCTATTATTGAGGGAGGCTGAAGTTGGAAGGGTAACATAAGTTCAGGAGTTTTGATATGTAGTAGGGCTAAAGACCTATAGGATACCCACAATGAGTCCAGCACCTCTATAGTTAGCCCCCAGGAATGAGGAGCCAACAGGTTGCTACAGAAAAGGTGAATCAGCCCAGGTCAGACATAGAGCTGCTTGAACCTTTGAAGCCAGTCAGTAGTGGAATTGGACCCATGAATGGCCACTGCACTTCCAACCTAGGCAAGATAGAGGCACTTACCACCTGAGCTTTCCTGAATTCCTTTTCCAAATACCTTTAATTAACACCTCAAAATGAATTCTGGAGTAGTAGAACCCACAAAAAGATGGGGTAAAACTGTTTTCCAGCCTCATATAGCTCAGAAGGCTAGCAGGAAAAGTCTGTTGAACTGGAATGAGAATGGAACCCAGTACAGCACAAGCAACACCCTGATGAGACAGCAACAGAAATTGGGGCCAACCAAATCAGCAAATCAGCAGCAATAGTTTCTATAGCTCTCAGTCCATGGACACTAAAAGGATCAGAATAGTCAGAAGGAGATTACAGAGAAGCCATTGCTGGCACAGAGTACAGAACTTTGTTGTATTGTTCATATTTGGATCTAGGTCACAGTCCTGGTTCACAGTCAGAGAATGAGGAAGAGCACTAGCACACCAGAGTTTGTGGCCTCAAGGGAGCAGGGACCATGGTCATAGTTCCAGGGCAAAAAAAGAGTGCTTGTGATCACTCACAGACCTATGAACAAGGCAAGAGAGTAATAAATGCTCTTCTCCTTAGATCCTACCACATTGAAAGAACTGAAAACTTATGGACCCCCAGAACTGTCTCCGAAAATAGCTTCACAAAAAAGCAGAAGCTTAGGACACTGTCCCCTCCTCCCCAAGAATAGAGCCCAACTTAAGCATAAATTCAAAGGCAAGAAATAGACTGGGGAAATAAGGAAATAACCAAGAAAGGTCCTGATCATAGAGGTTACTATGGTGAGAGTAAAGATAAAAACACAAATTCAGCAGAAGCAACAAAGTCAAAACTGCTACATAAAAAGTCTCAAATAAAAATGTGAATTGGTTTCAGGTCACAAGAAAGAATTTCTAGAAGAATTCAAAAAAGAATTTAAAAAGCAAATAAGAGAGAGAAAAAAATGGGGAAAGAAATAAGAATGATTCAAGAAAATCATTTTTAAAAGAGTTAACAGCAAAGTGGAGCTAAGATGGCAGAAAGGAAGAAGTAGCTTTTCTAAGCTCCTCCAAGAATTCTGTTCCTAAACTTTAAAAAGTGAAATTGAATGGATTTTAGAGTGACAGAACTCATTGGGAGACAGAATGTTGCAGATTCCAAGCACAGGAAAGTGCCCATATAGGTCCGGACAGGGGAAACGTGGAGCACACAGGGGCTGCACCAGCATGGATCTGAGAGCAGACTACAGCAGAGCGAGAAGGAACCCCAGCCAGTGGACTCACAAACCCCAAGGGCAGTTTGCAGCTGTCTCACCACAGGACAGAGGATCATCTGAGCTGGGTAAAAGAAAATGCAGGGCCTGCAGCAGTGACAGCAGCTTCCCCTGGGGCTACCAGCCTGCAGCCTGGATATTTAAAAATTACATGCCTGAATTTCCAGAAGTCAAGATGGCAAAATGGAACCTAGTTGCTCTGATACCCCCATCACCTCTCTCTGACCCAGAAAACCCAGAGATGAATGTCCCACCCAGAGTAAAATCCTGAATTAGTGGAAACAGCCTCAGGCTTGGGAGTCATTGAGGAAGGGGGAAGTGAGGCAGTACAGAGTCTAAGCCCAGGAGAGGCAAGCACTAACAACACAAGCCCAGGTGTGCCTTAGCACCTGCAGGGGAATCAGCAGACACCAGCCCTGTCGGCCTTCAGCTACTGAGCCTGCCTGAGCTGTAGCCCAGAGACACAGAGGTGGAAACCTGAAGTGGCCAGACCACCCTTCCCTCACAGGTAACTCAGGGGAAACACTGAGAATCCTGGCCTTGGCCTCAGTCTAGACAGTCAGAGGCTACAGCTCATGAAATTGACAAACAAACCCCTACCTTCCAGTCTGAGAGACTCAATACTTTTGCACCCCAGAAGCAGATATCCACTCTAAAAATCCAGGACATAGGCAGTCACAATGGGGAAGAAAGAACCTACAAAATCAAGAAGCATAAAATCTTTTTATGGTGAACAAGAGCAACCAAATTCAGGGGACTGTATACTCACACTGGAGATCACAGAAGGAAATGTGAATTGGTCTCAAGCCCAAAAAACATTCTTGAAGGAGCTCAAGAAAGATTTTTAAAACCAAATTAGAGAGGTAGGAGATAAATTTAAATCTACAGTGACCAAATTGGAAAAAAATATCACTGAAGAAAAAAATCTTTAAAAAGTAAAATTGGAGAACTAGGACGGGAGGTCCAAAATCTAATTGGAGAAAATACTTCCCTAAAAATGAAAATGGAACATATGGAAAAGGAGCTTCAAAAACTAATTGAGGAAAATAATTCACTAAAAATTAGAATCAGTCAAATTGAAGTTAAGGACTCCATGATGCAGAAAGAGTCAGTCAAACA
>CM053585.1:207813919-207835954 GCA_028646515.1 Pseudochirops corinnae
GGAAGCTAGGATCAAAACCAAGAATCACCTACCCAGCAAAATTGAGTATAGCATTCCAGGGGAAAATATGGTCATTCAGTGAGGTGGAGGACTTTCAAACATTCTTGCTGAAAAAACCAGAACTGAAAAGAAAGTCTGACACTCCAACACAAGAAGCATGAGAAGATAAACATGGAAAAGTAATCATAAGGAACTTATCAAAGTTGAACTATTTACATGCCAACATGGAAAAGTGACAATTGTAAGTGATGAAACTTTTCTCAGTATGAGGATAGGTGAAGGGAATACAAATGGAATATCACCAAAGAGATGAACATGGCTATAGGGGGGATTTCCTTAGGTTTACTGGCATGCAGTCCCAACTCCCATCCCATGGGACTACTAAACTGTAGTAGCACCTGGTCTTTATATAATCTGGAAGACCAAGAAAAGTTACCACTATATGTGCTTTTTGTTTGTATTTGTCTGCTATGTGTCTGTGTAAAAATCTCTGAGTCTGCCACCTTATAAGATTCAAAATGCAGCCAACCCGAAAAGAAAAAAAAACTGTACCTGGGCTAGAAAGATTGATGGTCTCTTAAAGAAAGGTTATTGGTAAAAAACAAAAAACAAAAACTCTCTCTCTCTCTCTCTCTCTCTCTCTCTCTCTCTCTCTCTCTCTCCCTCTCTCTCTCTTTTTATGGACTCTAGCCAAGTTCTGGAGGTAGAGAGACAAATGGGAAAAAAAGGAATGGGAAACTTCTCCCCTAAGATCTAAGAGAAAAGATGTCACTTCACCAATCAAAGAGAGGCAGGTTGCAAAACTACACTTTGGAATAGGACTAGCACTTAACCCTTTCATGGATCACAGAAAGAGAACTGTGCACTATCATTGGGAATATAGATCTAGGTAATTTTGAATTCATTCTGATTACTATTTGGCACTAAGATGAATTGGGAAAATGCATAGATCTGAAAAATAGACACTTCAGAGATGAAGCTTTGAGCTCTCTAGTATGGGGAAGAGTGGACTAGGGTGCCACTGGATCTTTTCCAGAGTCCCACTCACTTTGACTGGAAGGTTCAAAGCTCTCACTTTCAAAGAAGTTTTTAAGGAGTAGACACAGAAGTGAAGTTTATTTGAGTAAAAGTTCAAAAAATCCACTAAGATTCTTCTCCTACCTTTGACAAGGCTAGGTCTACATTGCCTTCTCCCCATTATCCTGGCTCTGATGGAGCTGAGGAAACAGTAAAAGTTACAACTGCTAAGATTCTCTTCCTCATGGCTCCAGCTCTTCCCAGGATAGGGATACAGTGCCTTCTCCCTGACATCCTGGCTCTGACTGAGTAAAGGATACAGTGAAAGATTAGAACCATTAAGATCCTTCACCCTGTCATCTTGGTTCTGACCGAGTTAAGGCTGCAGTGAAAAGTTAGAAGAAAGATAGGAAAGTTGAGTTAACCTCCTTCACCTGGTAGAAAGAACAAGGGAAGAGGCACATCAGCTATATTGAAGCCCCACTGGCAACAGCCCTAGGCCTCTGGGCACCCTGAAGCCCACCCCTCTAAATAAGTAGATGAACCTCTCCTCTCAAAACCCCAATTCCTTGCTCCCATACCACTAAAACCTGGTGTTTCTGCTCCACATTCCCCAAAGCCAAACTTCCTCAGGGACCCTCCTCCTTATACACCAAAGCTCCCTCCTCAATGCCCCCTGGACCTTTAACCTCCCAGCACTACCTGGTCCTTACACTCTCCCACACAAGGAGCAGCACCCTCTATCTCCTTCCTTCCCTAATCGACCACACCCACCCACAACCAGGCTCTGCAACTGTGGGCGATGGGAAAAGGAGAGGAAGAAAATGAGGTGAGAAGCTCACCAGCCTCTATACTTAGTAAGCCCAATGTTATAGCAACAATTTTTATATGTAGCTTGGAAATGCAATTAATGTCATCTTACTCTTTGTTTTTATTGTTTTTTTTGTTTTTCTAGATTGTAGTAAAATTGTCTTATATTGTAAAACTTGAGTGACCATTGTGAGCCAGAAGTGGTGTTAGACAAAGCAATCTTTAATCTGAATTTTTTTTGGAACTGAGAGTAAGGAAAAAATTTGTCTAAAACCAGCTATGTTATTTTATAAAGCCCTGCTAATTCTGTCTTACAGATAAAAATAAGTTGGCTCTCACTTACAGAAATTGCAAGATTATTAACTAAATTATTTGCGATTATTGTTATGATGTTAAAACCTAAAATTGATCCCACAGAAGCTCTAAGGGTAGACAGTGTAGACATTCCCTACTCCCCTCTCTTAGGAAGATGGCCAAGGTTGCCTCCAATGTAGTGCTATAGGGGGTGACCAGAGGCCACATGTGTCAGTCACCATATATTGGGATCCTAAAAATAAAATATGGGGACCCTGAAAGACATTCTGGCAAGGAAAAAGAAAAAATCAGTATTGAAAATGGGGGACTTGCTACACATCAGTTCAGAGGAAGAATATCATAGGGTATACAGACAGATCAGCCCCCTCTTTGGTGTCCCTATCAATTTCTCCTTATTGGTAAACTTGCCAGATACCTAGAAACCATCTGGTGGACAAGGTCATCAGCCTTGAAAAAAAATAAAGGCTTTTTTGGGTTATGGAGTTCCTAAATAATGACCTTGGCTTACTGAGAAATGACATCTCTTATGTCATGATAAATTTTGATTGCTTTTTGCAGCTCAGTAAGAGTAAAAACAATTGTACCTAGCCAGAAGCTGTGATTGCAGAAACATGCCATTTGAGGTAAAAGCCATTAAGACCACAACTAGTTTTATTTTGAGTTTGAATTTAGATATAGTTGTCTTCATTAAATCAGTATCTGAGAGAAATTCCACAGTCTACTCAGAGGGAATCCTGCTACAGGTAGAGGTTTGCTTCTGGGAAAAGCCAAGAGGACAACTTTAGCCTCAATTTAAAATTGGACCCTCCTGGCTCAGTTTCCTCATTGTCTTCCTCGTAAAAAGAATGCTTTCCCACTGGCTATTCCTGAGTCTGGGTGTGAGATGGAATTAAAGTGACTTATCTGAATTCAAACAGAGCTAAGGATGTTTTATCCTGTCATGTCTGGCAAGTGCCTGCTTTTTCCTTTTATGACAAATTTCTCCAATTAGAGCAACTGGTCAGTAAAAGATATAAATACAGTTCAGGTATGTAAAGTTTTGCTGTTTTCAATATGCATGTGTAATTTACCCAAACAACTGGGTAAATTAACACACAGGCCTGTCATCTGCCTGCCTGCATAGTAAAGTGAAAGGTTAAATCCCTGGAATAGAACATTTTTTCTGAACGATATATGAACAATTAGACAAAGGGAAAACAAGTTTGTGAAACAAAGATACAAACGTAATGTTAATCATTATCCCATATACTAAGACCGGGATACATCTGAGCTTCTAACATGTGTATTTAGACCTGAGCTATTCAGCCTAAAATTTTTTTCCTTTCTATAGCCTAAATAATTTAGTAAAAGGGTATGTGGCCTAGTCAACTGCCTATTACCAGATATATCTATCTTTCTCCTTATATCTTGGGCCCTGTATATTGAACTTGCCTGTGAGATTTGTGTCTCTCAAGTTACAGGTCAATTCACCCACAGTTGGCAGCAAACAGTGGATACCAGTCCATATTCACCCATTATCCCCTAGATTTGATCTATGCTCAGTTCCAGTCAATGTCCTCCTCAGGACCCACTGAGACATGTATAGTTCTACTCCCCTTTTCAGCCTAAAGAAGCTATGGAAACTGAGACCTTTGTTCCTTCTCCCAAATGAATTTGGGCCCCAGCCCTTTGAGAGGGAATTGATGGAATCCTAATAAAGCTGCCCCCAATATTCTAACTTCATCATAGGCCTGGCCCCACTGAATAGCAGACCCACTGTACTTACACCAATGTCCTAACTTCTTCATATATGCCTCACTGCTCACTGGAAAAAAACAGGTGTGTCCCTGAACTCTTAGATCCCACAGAAATAGCAGGTATGTCCATGTGATGGGAACCCAGCTACCACCTCTACCTAGTCACTGCCCCCAGACCCATTCCCACAGAAACAGGTGTGTTCTTGTATTCAGTCACAATCAAATCATCCATCTAACCCAAGACAGGACCACAATAGTTAACCAATTGAGGGTAGAATGACCAGAATGTTTAACCACCAAACCATAGATGGGACCCCTCCTCCATTACCTAATCCCTTAATAAACCTCTCCCACCTTTTTAATATTCATGATTTCTGTTATGTAATTACATCTTTTCCCTATAAAAATCCGTCTTGCTTTCTCTGAAGTTCCTCATTTCTCTTGGAACTTAGCCAGCTTAATGAAAGGTGTCAGTCTCAATAAATGCCTATACTTGAGTTAGAGGTAGTCTGACTCTGAATTCTTTGAGATGGTTCCACCATAAGACATCATGAAACAACAACAGTTTTTTGGCATCCCAGGGTTTAAACTGCAACATATATGTGAGTAGCATAGTTTGCTTGAATTATGAAAAATAGACCAGTCTTCCAAAATTTTCTTTAGACTGCCCCCACAATTATCTCTAAACTCCAGCAAAGAAATCTGAAATAAATGTCCCAGCTTAGAAAAAAAAAAAAAAGTGAGTTTCCTATGCTAGTGACAATAATTGCCACAATTATTTTTTTTCCTTTTGCAACTTCTGCATCCCACAAGAACTTGAGAGATTGAAAAGCACACAGAGCTGTTTTTGGAGAATTTATTAATTAACCATTACTCAAAACCTTGCTGTCCCTGAACCAAAGGCACAAATGAGATAAGGAAAAATGGGAGATGCATGACTAAGCTTGAATAAATCAGTGATCTTGAAGTCAAGTGGAGGGAATCCACTGAAAGGTCAATTCTAGGAGCCCCTGAAAAACATGAATCACAAAATTAAAACTTGGAAATGGGAAATAAGAGAAGGGCATGGGAGTCCAAACAATAGATATTCTCCTACATTCTCTGGGAATTATTCGTGCTGTGATTCTATTTTATCACCTCCTGATTGTCTCTCCAACTAGATCGCAAATTTCATAATGGCAGAGATTTTATTCTATTGTCTTTGAATCACACCTAGTGCCTAATACAGGGCTCTAAAGTGGGAACCAACCCATGCTGTAGACTAACATCTCAAGGGTGTGAAGTTAGCATATGAATCCCTTTCCTCCCTCCTTCTACATTAGAATAATAGAATTCTTAGAATTAGAAAAGATTTTAAAGGAAATCTAGTCTATAAAGCCTTCATTTGACAAACATGAACCTGAAGGCCCAAGAGAGGAAATAATTTACCCAAGTTGACATAGTTACCAGAATAGAACTAGAATCAATCTGTTCTGACTATAATCTATCTAACTTTTTTGTTGTTTTGTTTTATTTTTTACTCCAACTATACTACATTGCTTCTATAAATAACTTATGTGAGTTTTGGAGGAAGGGGAACTTTAGAAATAGTTCTAGCTGTATGACCCTGGGCAAGTCACTTTACCTCTGTTTACCTAAGCTTCCTCAATTATAAAACAGGGATAAGAGCACCTACCTCCCAGGGTTGTTGTTAGGATCAAACAAGATGATAATATTTGTGAAGTGATTAGCACAGTGCCTGGCAAATAGTAAGGGCTATATAAATGTTAGTTATTAGTAGTAGTAGTGTTACTCGTCCAAGGTCACACAATAGTTGATATCAGCCAGAATTAGAGCTCGGGTCTGAATATTCTAAGTCTTAATGTCTTTCTACCACATTACTGCAGCACTATAATAGTCAAATAATTACTAAAAGTTTATGAGCTTGTGTCATCTTTTGCATTCATGGAATTAATGTAAATCTATATGATCTGCCCCAGAACAAAATAGTATGCCAAACTAATTGCATCAAATTCTGACCAGTGACCTGATGAATTTTTTTTTAATCTTTTTTATTTATTTTTAATTTTTATTTTTTTTTGCTTTTTGGAGGGCAATTGGAGTTAAGTGACTTGCCCAAAGTTACACGGCTAGGAAGTGTGTCAAGTGTCTAAGGCCAGATTTGAACTCAGGTCCTCCTGACTCCAGGGCCAGTGCTCTATTCAATGCGCCACCTAGCCACCCCCTGATGAAATTTTAATACTCCCTATTCTCTAGCAAGGATAGACAGAAATACATAAATAGCAATATGCTCACTGACCTTATGAATCCTTTGGGGCATCTCTCTAAGGAGGGGTAGAAAAAAACTTAAATTAATCCAGTGAGTCTGAAAAGGGAGTGAAGTAAGTACAGGGATTTGAGGGGCTCATTTTTTTTCAAGAAAAAAAATAATTTTCAATTCAAAGGGCATCATCAGGAAGTAATTAAAAGAGGTAAAAAAAATAAGTTAATTAAAGTTAACTTCATTTTTAATATCAAGGGGGGAATTTGTACTGAAGAAAAATTAAGAGGTTACCTTTGTCACTGAAGTAAGAAATATCCTTTCTTTGGAAACCATGAGACATGACTTTAGCCTCAAAGTTCATTTTATATGTTCTAGGCATATGTTTATCTCTTCCTGAAACCACAAATGAATGAGTTGGTTGGGAATCTGTGAGGCTTTATCATTTTCTCTGGTTGGCTTATTGCCTTAGGGAAGGTTGCTCCATAACCTCTAATTATAGGTTCCCAGGACTTAAGAACTGGAAGAAAGATTAGCGATTATATAGTTCAGTGCCTCTCACTCCTTCTATCTCCACCATTTACAGATGAGGAAACTGACCCCTCAGAGAAGTAAAATTATTGATCCAAGTTTGCATGGACATTAAGCAAGAGTCTGAGTATTTAAACCTATATTTTCAAACTCCAAATCCAGTGATTTATTGTAAGTAGAGAAAGTTGTGGATGTGGCGTTTGTCTTAGATGAGTGTCTCTGGGATTGAGCAACTACTTGGCATAAGTAGTTCATAAATGTACAATTTGGGAGCAGCCATGAGTTCTATTATATTTTCTACTTGCAATAATGCCCTGAGGAATCTCATTGAATATAGTGAGGTTATTAGACAAAGGAAAGATTCCATAAAAACAAATGTAGGATAAAGGTTATAAAGAGGAAAACCATATTACACAGAGGTAGCCTTTGAAATAAGACTAGGAATTTAGGGTTCTAATCATCATCTAATAATAATTGGCTTCAAACTATAGTATTAGTTAGAGGGTCTTCCTTTTATGACTTTGATAAAAAAAAAAGAGAACATTTAGATTATTGAGAAGTCATATATAGACTAGAGAAATGAAGAGAGCAGCAAGTGCTTCTTTTGAGGTTGACAGAATACTTACCAAATAGTTCCCATACCCCAATGTTCTTCCCAATTTGACAATACACAATTAGGAAGTTCTTATAGTCAGTATCATCCAAGAGAAAGTAGTCACCTTCAAAATCTGTGAAAGGAGACAAATAGTAGCAAGGTGAAGCTTCCCCTTTCTATTCAAGGCGAGAGACATAACTATGTGTCATTCAGTCTTTTGTATACAGTAGATGATTAAGACATGTTTGTTGAGTGAATCTTAAAGTCCTCCCCAAGAGCATAAGCATTAATTACCTTGCTTTGATAATAATATCAGAAGCATGCTCTCACATGAACTCTGAGGAATCACCTTTCTCCCATCCTCTATCTCCCTTCTTTTGAACAAATGTTGAAATCACTCAACAAAGTGTGATTTTTTTCCTTGTCTTTTTTCTTCATTTCTTTTACTTTTGTGGGTAGTAATTTCCTCTACTATATTTGGACAGTAACAGTAAGGAATAGAGAGCTGATAGTACATTTAAAATTGAGTTTGCACATTTGAGTGGACCTTTGCATTTAGCTTTTAAAAGGAGATGGACCCACAAAGGAGAGACAGGAACAGACACTCACATCGCACCCACACAGATGAGGAAGAGCTGGGTAAAGAACCAGGGTCCGTGTGACTTCTATAGGCAACAACTTGCTCTTAACAGTTGCTTCCAAATGGAGATGAAGTGGAACCTCCATGAGAGAAATTGAAAGAAGATACTGAACTGTTCAGCTTCACTCACACCTTAAGAGAGGACCACAGTCAAAATTATCTTCATGACTCCAGAGAAAAGGAATAATGTTCACTAAGGACATCCTAGACCTGTCCCTTCTCTGCTATTCTTCCCTTACCTGAATGTCCCTATGAGAATGATTCCATGAAAATGGAAACTCTATCTTATACTGCTTTATATTTCATGCAATTTCTAGCACAGGGCTAGTCATGTAGTAATTTAATGTATATTTACTGCATCAATGCACATAAGCATTTATGAATAAATGAATGAATTAATGGTAAACTTGCTAACAAGAATTCTCTCATGTATGTACAGGTGATACCATGTTCTTTGCATTTTCATCAATTAGTCATTCCCATTAAGAGGATAGAAAGAGCCTAGCTACATGACTGCTGTGTTCAAGTATGCTAACCTGTCATTAAAAAGTACATAAACATGTGACTTACAGTAATCTCTGCTACCATCTGTAAAAAGAAGCTTGATTCATAGAGATCATTATGTACTCTTAATGTCCAGGGCATGGTGAAGTAGAAAAAACACTAGACTGGTAGCCAAGAAACACAGATGGGAGTTCCGGCTTTTATATTGACTGCAAATCACCTGACCTCTCTGGATTGTACTTTTCTCATGAGGAAAAGTTGGATTTATCAATCTTTTACAATCTTTCTAGCTGTAAATGGTATCAAAATTATATTGGCTTGATTCTCCTTTGTGTGTGTCCAAGGCTCCCAATATGACCAACCCTTGACATTGCTATGCAATATTTCCAATTTTCAGCATCATTTAAAATATTTTTGAATAATTTAAAATTACGTGATGTGTGCTTTCTGTGATGCATACCAGAAACAGCTCCCTACACCTTTTCCAGACTATGAAGGTGGGCAGGATGTCAATCTTCTTCCTCAAATAAGGGAGTAGCAAGAAATCCAAGGTGGGGATGGTGAAAGGTCATTTTTACACATGATTCAGGACTTTGGTCTTGTCCTGTTTCAAGACATAGAAACTCCAAGAGTAGAAAAAGTAATCCAAATCTTTAACCGTGATTACTTAATACTCCAAAAGGAAGTTGAGAATTTTGAAGGATATCTTTAGGAACATGAGCTTAGGAAAACAAGAATCGACATCTAGGTCTGATAGTTGGTGAATAACTGAACAAATTGTGGCATGTCAGTGAAGGACCATGGCCCTTGGGAATGAAAGGCACCTGAAAAAGTAGCCAGTCCAACCCTCTCATTTGACAAATGAAGAACCTAAGGCCCAGAAAGATGTATTTGCATAAGAAATACAGGTAATAAGTAGTAAAACTAGAACGTAAACTCCAGTCTTTTAATGAAATATTATTGTATGCTAAAAAGACAAATATGCAGAATGCAAAAAAATAGACTTACAAGAAATGATACAAAGTAAAGAAATCTGAGAAAAGTATACATATGCTAACTATATAAATACAATTACTATTATTTTCTAAAGAAAATTATAGCAACAGTATCTAGTAAGCAAACACATTAAGAAGATATAAGAAAGAAACAGAGATACAAATAAAATATTATTTTTCTTGGCTTTTCCTTTCAGTTAACTCTTGATGGTTTGAAGTTTATAGATTATGCATGATTTGATTGTTTATTTTATTTGTTTAAATAGCTAAAAAGTTTATAATTAACTATATATGTCTGTATATATGCATATATGTGTGTAAAAGAAAAATGAGCTTACATTATTGCTGTTATAATCATGCAAGGTAGGAGCCATTCATTATTTTTTATTTTTTTTATTCTGTGGTGAAAAAGAACAGTATACTTAACTGATACTTACTCTTAACTTTGTATTGGCCAGGGATATTGGTTTCAGTGAGTGTGATATTAACTTGTTGACATACATTATTCCAACTAGAAAATAAAATTGATTTTTTAAAATTTTACTCCATGAACTTTAAGTGATTCTCAATTCACACATAGTCAGTGAGCTCCTAACTGCCAAATCTGATAGCCTTTTCTCAGTGCTCATTCTTTTTTATTTCTCTGCAGCATTTGACTCTATTAAACATCTTCTTCTGATTTCCTTGTCTTCTCTGGGTTTTTCTGACCCTGCTCTTTATCGTTTCACCTTCAGCCTTTCTGACCACTCCTCATTCTGTTTAACCGAACCTATGTCACACATACAAATCACAAATCTGTCTTAGGCCATTTTCTCTTTCCTCTCTACCTCTTTTCCGCTGCTGACCTCATCAGCTCTCATGGGTTTAATGAACATTTCAAGAAGATCATTTATAGACTTATATATATTCAACTTTCCTGAAATCTTTAGTCCTGGATAATAGACAGCATATTATAACATGTAATCATGGGCATCTAGAACTGAAGTTCAATAAACATTGCAAGCTCAACATTTCCAAAAAAGAACCCAATTGATTTCTCCCCTGAACCTACCCCTCTTCCAAACTTCTCTATTAATATCAAGCATATGAAAGGGCAGAAGGAGTAATCGGTATGCTTGCCATCCTGGGGTGGGTGGTGGGGGAGAGATGGGGAGAAAATTTGGAACTCAAAATCTTGTAGGAATGAATGTTGAAAACTAAAAATAAATTCTGGAACAAAAATGAATTTAAAGGTAAACACATCATCAATAAATCTTTGTAAAAAAAATATCAAGCCTTACTTGAGTCACGTAGATTCACTACTTATGTCATTCTTGATTCATCCTACCTATCCAAATATTTATCAGATCTCATTGTTGCTATCTTCATAATATTCTTTTCATGACTTACATCATCTCTGCCCTACTTCAGACCCTCAGCATCTTTTACCCATACCATTGTAATAGCCTTCTATTTTGCATCTCTGCCTTTAGTCTCCCTCCAACCAATACATCAGTAGCAACAACATGAACTTACTTTTTGATAGCTTTTCTTGAACATGATCAGCTTTTCTTTTTGGAAGAAAGGAGTAACAGAAAAAAGTCTTAGGTAACTAGAATATATATAGATGTCTCTAGAAGCTGGAGGCAGGTCAAGCATTCAGTAGCTTAGAATCTCTTTGCCTCAATAGGAAAGAATGGCATATGGCTGAGGGAGATGCAATAGGGTTTGATGGCATGGTTTGGGGGGTGAGGTGTGATATCTTTTAGGATTAGTCTCATTTTGTATTGGCTCACCTGATGTTTAGCTAAGCTGGTATGCTTTATAATCATTGGATTTTCCAATATCCTTATCCTATCAATTTTTAAGACTTGATTCTCCCAGTACAACTTCCTTTCCCTTCAATCCAATCACACAGCCACCATCTTACTTTAAACATTTAGCACTTCTCCTAATCTACTGAAATACCCTATTGGTTGGGTTACCTATCTCTAGCCTTTACCCTCTCTAATGCATATTCCACAGAGTTGCCAAAGTAAAATCTTACAGCACATCTCTGACCAGATCACTGTCATTTTCAAGAAGCTTCAGTGGCTCTCTATTGGCTGTAATATAAACTACAAACACCACTGCTTGACATTGAAAGCCCTTCACAATTTGGAACCAGGCTACCTTTCCAGACTTATAAATTATTCTCCTTTGTGAATTCTACAGATTAGCTAAATTAGTTTACTTGAGGTCACTTCTACAGAATAGTTCCATTCTCCACCTCTTTTCCTTCATCCAGTTTGTCACCCATGCCCAGAATGTACTCCCTCTCTCATCTCCACCTTTATAAATCTCTAATTTCCTTCACAACTGAATTCAAGTGCCACTTCCTAGAGGAAGTCTTTCCTGATTGTCCTATTTCCCAGGCGCTAGTGCCTCACCCTCCTACATTGCTTGATATTTGCCTTGAGTTTACTTTGTCTATTTTGTATGGATTTATGTATATGCATGTTTACATCATGAAAATGTATACAATTTGAGGCTGGGCCTTAATCATTTTAGTCTTTAAATCCCATCACCTAGCATAATACTTGGCATGAAGCAGGCACTTAATAAAAGTCTGTTGATTGATTGATTGGTTGCTTGATTGATAGCTACTTGTGCTTCTGTGTGGCATCATGAAAGAGTTTTGAACTTAGAGTTGGGGGACCAGGAAATCTTATTTCTGCTACTTACTTCCTTAATAATCTTCCCAAAGTGATTTAACATCTGTGAAACTCAAATTTTTATTTGCAAAATGAGTAAGTAGGATTATATAATCTTTAAGGTCTCTTCCAAGTTTAAATGCTGTGAAAATTAGTAAATAATTAGTTTAAAGATGGAACAATACCACATAATTCTATTGTAATGTACAAATCTTGTACTCACTTGGTGTAGGTAATTGTATGAATATCTCCATTCTTTTTGACTAGGAAGGAATAGATTTGAAACCTCCTTGGTCCACCTGGCATTGTCTCCTCTTGTCTATCAGATACCACTGCAATGGAGAACCACTTCCCATTGATCTAAAGAGAGCCATCAAGGACACATCAGTGAAATGATATTAAAAAGTTGTCCATGGGGTAGCTAGGTGGTGTAGTGAATGGAGCCCTAGCCCTGGAGTCAGGAGGACCTGAGTTCAAATCCAGCCTCAGACACTTATCACTCACTAGCCATGTGACCATGGGCAAAGCACTTAACCCCAATTGCCCTGCCTTCCCCCCTGCAAAACAAAGTTGTCCATCTCCTCTAATACTGGTTTTCATTCTGATACAGACATAGAGAGAGGCATTTATTTAGCTATAATAATCATTTAAGCTGTCTTTCGATTTTTTTAAAGACAAATTTCCAAGAATGGCTAGAGCAGGTGCCAAAAAATTCTAGGAATCAGTAAGGAAAAGGACTGGCTTAGCAAGAAGGCAAATACCTAGCTCTTCCTATGGTCAGAACTGATCAAGAATGATCTGTAGCAGCAGCTAAGGAATGGGTCCCCAGATCTGTAGAATATGAGAGCCATCAGTTGATAAAGCCTGATGTCATGGATACACCAACTATTTCACTTGCCTACCAACCTCTCAGTAATAGAGCCACCTTCTTCAGAGAAGTAGATGGAAATAGGATGAATCTGAAGGAATAGAAGACAGAAAGATGAAAGAAATAGAGGAAAATGAAAGAGAATGTGTACCAGAAAGAAAAGTTAAGGATACAATTACTACAGTCTACTATTCCATACTTAAATCCTCCATCTCACAAATGAATACAAATAGAGTTCAGGTTGATGGTACCTGTTCAGGTTTGAAGTCAGGGTATACATCATCCAAAGTTTCAGTGGTAAATTCATTGGCCATGCTCAGTCCAATGGTCAGAAGTAGGAGTTTCATCCTTCTAAGAGAAGTTTCTTCTCTGACAGAGGCTAGAAAGGGGTGTTAATAGAAAAGAAGAAAGGCACAGACCAAATCAGGTCCTTTTATATAATATCCTTGTAGGGTTGGCTTACTCTGAGGATTGGCAATACATCTACCCCTCCCTGCAAAACACCCCCCACACTTCTCCAGCAGGTGTGCGCGCGCGCACACACACACACACACACACACACACACACACACACACACACCGTGACTCAGCATTTCCCAGCTACTTACCAAATTCTGTCAAAATATAGACTATTTTCCTTCTAACTTAGTGCTCGTGTGGGGATTTTTAAAAAATTATCATCGGTACCATCATTTCAACAAAAAATATTACATTGTCCTTGGCACTCAGTGATGTTATATAAGAGCAAGACTAATTTTTAGAACTGTTGGTCTTGTCTATTTATTGGGCTGCTAGATCAGATTAAACACTTAATGTTTCTTATTTAAGTACAAAATGCTCATCTTAAAATGACTCAACATGAGGAAGAGAGTAAGAAATCAGTGCCTTTATTTGCTCTTACTGTACCATAAAGTAGAAATTAACTCAGGAAAGCAACAAGTGAGTCCTTTTGGGGGGCAATAGTCTTCCTATAATACATACCATGACCACCCCCTACAGTGTCCTCTGCCTCCAGAGTATATGCTAGAATTTTTATCTCTTTTTATAACTTTCTGAACATCAGAAGCAACTAAGGAGACACTTCTTAGATGAGTACTCTTAAAATACAACATTATTATTATGTACATACTATATGACATATGCATGTGTTGTGTTTCTGCATGCAACATATGTATATATATGATTACAGTATGTAATTGTTTTATGAATTACAACATATGACATAAGACTTGTGTTTTAATTGTTTGGACCTCATCTCATGCTTCAACTGCAGTCTCACTCTGGAATCTCCCTCAGCACTTGGGGCTTCCTCATCCTGGAACATACTTCTGCTGTGCTGGCCCTCTTCTTTTTTTTGGTGAGTTCCTTCTACTGCTCCTTATTTAAGGGGAGATCCTATCCAGCCAATCTTCATTGCTCTCCCAGCTGCACTTCCGACTTTCTGAACTTCAGTATCATGGCTCAGTTGCTGCCTCTCCCTGAAATCCTACTCAGTACCTAGGACCTTCTCATCCTGGAACATTCATTGGCCCCTGCAAACTTCTTATGTTAGACATCCCTCTCCTATTCCAGTCCCTTTCTTCCATGTGTAAGTTCCTCCTGAGGCTTCTCTTTTGGGAAGGAGTGTGAACTGGCCAATTTTCATTTTCATCTTAGCTTTGCTTTGAATTTCTGGGCTTTGATACCATGCTCCTATGAAAGAACTTTTAACACCTTCCCCCGCAATGAAGTTTCACATCCCATTAAATGATTCCTTTAATTTAAAAAAAATCCAACATTTCTCAGGTCAAAGTAATCTTCAGGACAATAAAAAGAAGTGTACAAGAAAATAAAAGCAAATAAAACCTGGGCATCAAGGAGATTAAGAGTAATTAGAAGAAGTTCCCTGGGGTCTTGGGAATACACCACTGTTGTAGAGTAGCCTTTATGTTCTCTTTGTCCAAAAGGCCCACAACTGTGTCCCAGATCAATGCACACAGCATTAAAGTTAATTGAAAGTGCTCCAGTTGTGTTGTAGAGTCTTGGTTCATAGTCATGCCAGGTGGTGCTATAGGAGTTTAGAGATTAACTGAAACCTCCCTAGTTCTGCCACTGCCCTGACCTGAACACTTTGTGTCATTTTGTGTGTGTTTCTCATTTGCTTATCTGTGTATCTGTCATTCTGCCTCAGTAGAATGTAAACTCTATGAGGACAGCAACCATTTCATTTTTATCTTTCTATTCCCACAAAGGCTTGTATGGTACTTGGAATCTATTAGATGTTAAATATATTTTTAATGAATTAATTTAAACATTTCTGATGCATGTTCATCTAATCTCAGAAAACTGTGAAGGGGCAGACCCAAGAAAACAGAAAAAGCAGGGAACCACTTGATCTCTCTCCAAAAACCCTACAAACAACTTTAAATAATGCCTCTAAACAAATTCTGAAATGGAAAAATTCACAAAACCAACAGAGGGAAACCATTTTCCAGCCCAAGACAACTTGGAAGTTTGGCAGGAAAAGTCTATGATACCAGGATGAAAGTGGAGCAAACCAACAGTAGGCCTTGAAGGAGACTGAATCAGTGGTTGTAGTGGTACCAGACCTCTCATACCACAGATGGTAAGGGGATCATAAAACTTGTCAGAAGACGATTATAAGGGCTACTTTTCTGGCACCAAAGGAAGAAATCTCTTCCATTGCTTATCTTTGAAGGAACATGGCAGTACCAAATCTCAAGCTGTATTACAAAATGATAATCTTCAAAACAGCCTAGTACTGGCAAAGAGAAAGAGTTGTGGATCAATGGAATAGATTAGATACACAATGCACAGTAGTAAATGACCTTATTAATCTGACAAACCCAAAGATTCAAGATTTTGGGAGAATTCACTATTTGACAAAAATTACTAGAAAACCTGGACAGCAGTTTGGCAGAAACTAGGTAAAGACCAGTATCTTACATTGTATTCTGGGATAAGGTCAAATTGAATACATGATTTCAACACAATGTGTAATATCATAAGCAAATAAAGAAAGAACAAAATATTTAGCTTGTCAGATTTATGGATAAGGGAAGAAATTATGATCAAACAAGAGATAGAGAGCATTACAAGATATAAAATGGGTAATTTCCATTGCATGAAATTAAAAAGATTTTCCCCAAACAAAACCAATGCAACCAAGATTAGAAGGACAGCAGAAAATGAGGTGGGGGGGAGGATTTTAAAGTGAGTTTCTCTGACAGAGAACTACATCAAATTTATAAAAATCTGAGACATAACCCAACTGATAAATGTTCAAAGGATATAAAGAAACTAAAACTATCTATAACCATATAAAAATGTTCTGAATAGCTATTGACTAGGTAAATGCGAATTAAAGCAACTGATACCTCTGACCTATCAGATTCACTAATATGAAAGAAAAGGAAAATGACAAATGTTGGAGGGGATGTGGGGAAAATATTTACACTAATATAATATTGGACAACTAGGTGGCACAATAAGCTAGATGCTAGACCTGAAGTCACGAAGACTCATCTTCCTGACTTCAAAGCTCACCTCAGACATTTATTAACTGTGTGGCCCTGGGAAAGTCACTTAACCCTGTTTGCCTCAGTTCCTCATCTGTAAAAAGATATGGAGAATGAAATGACAAAGCATTCCAGTATCTTTGCCAAGAAAACTAAAGATGGGTCAAAATGGTGAGGGACAACTGAAACAACTGAACAAAAAAATGCATTGTTGGTAGAGTACTGGCCTGATCCAACAATTCTTTATAGGAATTTGGAACTGTGCCCAAGCTGTGTATATCTTTTGATCCCACAATACCACTACCAGGTCTGTACCTCAAAAAGATTTTTAAAAAAGGGAAAAGGACCTATATGTACAAAAATATTTATAGCAGCTGTTTTGTGGTGGCAAACTTGGAAACTGAAGGGATGCATATCAATTAGGGAATGGCTGAACAGATTGTGCTATATGGTTGTGATGGAATACTATTGTGTATAAAAAATGACAAGTCAGATACTGATGGGGGATGTGTAGTTCTGCCCAGGAACATGAGCGCCAGAATATGCTGAGAATGCAGAAGGACAGAAAACACCATAAACACAGTCATGACAGCAGTTATGCCTCTGGGTCAGTGTGTCCTGTTTTATTCTGTATTTCACAACCCAGATGTTTTGTTGATATACTCTTTTCCAGGGACGTGAGCTCCATCCTTCCTTTACGTGTTTACCTGACCCTTGTGGCAACAGAGGTGATTACAGGGGAGATGGGCTATTTGTCAAAGGGGCTCAGTAGGGGGATAAAAGAGCAGAACCCCAGGGATGAAAGATGGATGGAGAGAAATAAAACTGTCTGCTGATCACTTACTCTTCTGGCTCCTGACTCTACTTTGTTGAATGTGCTGGCACATCCAGGTGCGCACTGAAGACCCAGGGAAAAAAAGGGTAAGACTGGCTGCCCACTGGCATTAGGCCAGGTCAAGATACTTTTTGAAAAACCTGGGAAGATTTACATGAACTGATGAAAGTGAAATAAGCAAAACCAGTAGAATATTGTACAGAATAACCAGAATATTGTACAATGATAAACAATTCCTATCTGAAAATAAGAGCTAGCATTATCTATAATGAAGTAGATCTAGAGGTTTTTCCAATAAGGTCGAGGATAAAGCAATAGTATTCAGTATCAACACTATTTTCTATAGTTCCAGAAATGCTAACTATTACAATGAGATAAGGAAAAAAATTAATTAAGGCAATAAGGAAAGGCACAGAGGAAATAAAATTATTACTTTTACAGATAGTGTTATGGTTGACCTAGAGAACTCTAGATATTTAATTAAAGTTAAAATGTTAATACCTTCAGAAAAGTTGCAGGATATAAAACAAACCCACAAAAATCACTAGCTTTTCTGTAAACCCTAACAAGGAGATATGGAAAGAGAAATACTATTCAAAACTATTTTGAAATGGTCAAAAACATCTGGACATACACTTACCAATATATAAATAAGAATTATAGAAAAATAACTACAAAACACTCATTATAGAAATAAATATGAGCCTAAATAATTAGAAAGGCATTGATTTTTCATTGTAGGCCATGCCAATATAATAAAAATGATAATATTACTTAATTTACTCATTCAATTTCATGCAAATCAATATAACAAAGGTTTACTGCATGGGGCTAGAAAAGATAATAACAAAATGTATCTGGAGGAACAAAAGATTAAGTGATTTAAGGGAAATATGAAGGGAAGTAGGCTTTTCAGGACCAGACTTCAAATTAAGGAGTAATCACTAAAATCTTGATTTAAGTAGGTTGTTCATTGACACAATTTAGGCACACAAGATGTTGAAGCAAATGTACAGAGTAAGCATAGTAGTTCATTATGAGTAGAGATGGTTTTCTTCTTTAAACTTGTACCCTGAGTACCTTTCACAGTACCTGGAAAACAGTAGGTGCTTAATAAATATTTTTGATAAAATAAAATGGGAGGTATCTCACAGCAAAATAATTGACCTGAAAAACAGATTGAGGAGAGAGAATTTAAGAGTCTCTGGAGTATATGAAAGTAACAACAACAAAAAAAAGTGCTTACATATCATATTTCAAGGAATCCTAGAAGAAAACATGGAAAAATTAAAAATTGAATCCACTGATTAACTCCTGAAAGGAAACCAAAAATGAAAACTATTATGAATATTATAGCCAAAATCCAGCCAAAGAAAAAATATTGCAAACAAGGAGAAAGATAAGCATTCACATTCCTAGGAACCACAGTCCAGATCACACAAAATTCACCTGCTACCTCCATGAAAGAACAGGCAGTATGGGACACAGTATTCCAAAAGGATAAAAATGACAATTTTACCTAAACCAATCTATTTATTCAATGCTATCCCAAATAAATTACCCTAAAAAATTATTTGTTGAATTAGAAAAGATAATAAGAAAATTAATTTGGAAGAATAAAATACAAAAGGAACTTATGAAAAAATATAAAGGAAGGAGGTTTAGCAATACCAGATCTTAAACTATATAATGAGGCAATAATTATCAAAATTACTGGTACTGGTTAAGAAATAGGAAAGTAGATCAGTGGAACAGAGAAGACATAGAATAAAAAGTAGCAAATTATTACAGTAATCTTGTATTTGACAACTATAAAGACAAGTTTTGGGATAAGAATTCATTATTTGGTAATATATATAGAGAGAGAGAGAGACAGAGACAGAGACAGAGAGAAAGAAAGGAAGGAAGGAAGGAAGGAAGAAAGAAAGAAAGAAAGAAAGAAAGAAAGAAAGAAAGAAAGAAAGAAAGAAAGAAAGAGAAAGAAAGAAAGAAAGAAAGATGGAAAGTAGTCTGGCTGAAATTGGGCATAGATCACTATCTGGTACCATTTACCAAGATAAGGCCATATGATCTAGAAATAAAGTGAGATTCCACAAGGAAATGAAAACTTGGAACATCATATTTACCAGACTTATGGATAGGTGAATAATTTATGAATAAACAAGAAACAGAAGAGTATTGTGAGGTGTAAAGTGAATAATTATGATGACATTAAATTTAAAAGGTTTTGTACAAATAAAATCAATTTAGCCAAGATTGGAAGGAAAGCAGAAAATTTGGGGTGTGGAGGGATTTTATAGACAATTTCTCACATAAAATTCTGCTATCTCCAATATATAAAACAAACTTTGACAAAACTCATAATAATACAAGTCATTCTCTGATTGATAAATTGTCAAAGGATATGAATGGGAAGGTTTTCAATTAAGAAATTTAAACAATTTATGGTCTTATGAAAAAAATGCTCTAAATCATTGTTTAGAGAAGTACAAATTAAAAGAACCTTAAATATCATTTTACACCTATCAGATTCACTAAAATGATTGAAGTGGAAAGTGACAAATATTGGAGAGTATGTGGAAAAATTGTGACACTAATTCACTGTTGGTGGAACTGTGAACTAATCAAAACTATTATGGAGAGCAATCTGGAATGATATTCAATGAGTTATTATGCCACCAATACACTTTGACCCACAATACCACTATTAGGTTTGTTTCTGAAGAAGATTAGGGGAAAAAAGAAAAGAACCTATATATTCTTTAATATTTAAAGCATCTATCTTTGTGGTGGCAAAGATCTTGAAGGGATACTCATCAACTGGGGGATTACTAAACAAGTTGTGGTATATGATTGTGATGGAACACTACTATGTGAGAAGAAATGATGAGCTCATTGATTTTAGAAAAACATGGAAAGTCTTGCTTAAAATTATGAAGAGTATATTGATCAGAACCAAGATAACATTATATATGGTAACAACAATTGTTTTAAGAACAACTTTGCGTGGGGGGTGGAGTCAAGATGGCAGTGTAGGAGGAGGAAAACTCTGTGGCTCCTCCCATAACCACCTCAAATACCTATAAAATATGACTCTAAACAAATTTGAGAGCTACAGAACTCACAAAGTGACACAGAAAAACAAATCTCCCACTGAAGGCAGCCCTGCAGGCAGACAGGAAGGGTTGATCCCAGGGCACTGGAGCAGAGCCCAGCCCTATGTGAGTCTGTGATTTTAGCCCCAGTGTGGCCTGGACCACCTGCAGCTGGAGCATTTGGGAGAGTGGATTACCTACAGCAGTTTCCAGAATTATAAACTCATAAATGCCAAAGACAAAGAAAAGGTTAGTGGAACTCTGCTAAATCGGGGAGGGGAGGGGAGGGGAACAGAGTATGGTTGCCCCCAGAGTGAGAAGCAGCGGAGATGCGGCAGCCTTGCAGCTTCAGAGCTCCCAGCCTGCAGATTGTAGGGAGGCCAAGCAACCACACAGAGGCTAAGCACTCTTGCCTTAACCTGTCTAGATCTGGATCATGGTCTTGGGTGGTGGTCCTGAGGTGTGTGACCACTGAGCCAAAGTTGTACAGGCTGTAGAGATGATACCCTACTAATAGCTCCAGCAGCTACAAAACCCTAGCAATTTGGGACAAAGCTCTCCCCTCTGGAAGCAGAGTTCTACTCTGGCAAAGAGTTCAAAAGTCAAGTAATTGACTGGCAACATGAGCAAGAAAAGGAAGCAAAGCAAGCAGATTCCTTTTGGGGGGATGAAAGGGATCAAAGCATGGGATGGGAGGAAGACAACACAGTCAGAACTCTTGCACCAAAAGCTTTCAAGAAAAATATAAACTGGTTACAGGCCATGGATGAGTTCAAAAAGGATTTTGAAAATCAAGTAAGAGAAGTGGTGGAAAAATTGGGAAGAGAAATGAAAATGATGCAAGAAAATCATGAAAAGAGAGTCTACAATCTGACTAAAGAAAATGACACCTTAAAAAATAGACTAACTCAAATGGCAAAAGAGGGCCAAAAAGCCAATGAGGAGTAGAATGCCTTAAAAAGCCAAATTTGCAAGATGGAAAAAGAATTTCAAAAGCTCACTGAAGAGAATAATTCCTTCAGAATTAGATTGGAGCACATGGAAGTGAATGACTTTATGAGAAATCAAGATACTATTAAACAGATCCAAACAAATAAAAACATAGAAGGCAATGTGAAATATCTCCTTGAAAAAACCACTGACCTGGAAAATAGATCCAGGAGAGATAATTTTAAAATTATTGGACTACCTGAAAGTTCAGAAAAAGAACCTAGAAATCATCCTTCAAGAAATCCTCAAGGAAATCTGTCCTCATATTTTAGAACCAGGGGGCAAAATAGAACTTGAAAGAATTCATTGATCACCTCTTGAAAAAGAGCCCCAAAAGAAAACTCCTAGGAATGTCATAGACAGGTTCCAGAGTTCCCAGATCAAGGAGAAAATATTACAAGCTGCCAAGAAGAAACCATTTGAATACTGTGGAAACACAATTAGGATAACCTAGGATCTAGGAGCTTCTACATTAAGGGATTGAAGGGCCTGGAATATGATATTCTGGAGATCATGGGAGCTAGGATTAAAACCAGGAATCACCTACCCAGCAAAATTGAGTATAATGTTTCAGGGGAAAATATGGTCATTCAATGAGGTGGAGGACTTTCAAGCATTCTTGCTGAAAAAACCAGCACTGAATAGAAAATTTGA
>CM053585.1:207836454-207858990 GCA_028646515.1 Pseudochirops corinnae
GAGGACATAGGAGAGAATAGATTGGGGGAGGGGTTATACAATGGGATGGCTGTTTTGGAATGGTGGGTAGGGGAAAGATGGGGAGAAAATTTGTAACTCAAAATCTCATGGAAATGAATGATGTAAACTAAAATAAATAAAAATTAAAAGTAAAGAAAAGGAAAAAAAAGGATATGGATTTAAAGCCAAAGGTATTGTAGACATCATTCTATTTATTGAAAAGACAAAGGAGACTGAGGCTCAGCTCAGAGAGGTGCAATCACTTGGCTGAAGTCATAGTTCATTAAATGGCAAAGTTGAGATTTGAAGCTGGGTCTTGTGGCTCCACATCCCACACTTTTTATACTAGAATACATAGTAGTAAGACCCGTCACTGCCACCTAAGGGCTGTTTGTTGAAGAGAAAGTACATGTCTTAGAGATAGTATTGTACAGTGCATTTTCAGAGGTGCTTATTAAAGTTATAATACTTGTATGTCTCATATTTACTTTTAAAATTTAGTTGTTTAGCTTTAAAGTAATAATGGAATCCTGAACTGGTCCTTTCTTGTATTATGCTTAGACTTGTGGCTTTTTTTGCAATTGACAAAGGGCTAAACTGAACCCAATCTTTTCCTTTTGTCCCCACTCAGGGAACTTGAAATTCCAGGTAATAAGCACAGCTGCCAGAACAAAGCTATTATGGTTTCTGGTGATACAGAAAATATAATTTACCTAGAAGAGGCCCAAAAGGTAAATCTGATAGAATGAATGCACTGCTTTATGATTCTTAGTTATGTCCTGGACCTAACCTGAAAGCAGGAAGGCAGCAGGGAGAAAAAGGAAAGAATTCATTATTATAATAATTGCTAGGCTGGAAATTCCTCAGAAGAAAGGGTTTTGAGACTCTAGAGGTGATCTATGATTTCACTTATTTTCATGACACCCTGAGAGATCAAGAGAAGTGTTATATTCTACATATAACATAGGGAGAAGTAGCAGTCTGGAGAGCTCCTGAGAGGTCAGGTAACTTCTCCAAGAAGTCCAAGGTCATACAGCTAATGTGTAGATGTTCATGAGCTATATTACATTGCCACCAATGAGAAACCATAAACTACATGAGTGACTTTAAAAAAGTGCACAATTATCCTTTATACATTGAGATGAAGCTCTCAATCCACCATCAATAGGACATTCACTTATTTCTCTTGCTATGGAGATGGATGCTGGGGTTATTCACATTCTCTTGTCTGGTTGCATTAAGGACCAAAAGCATTTGTAAATTGATTGGTTATGTTTGAATTGGTTTTCGGAAGCCATGGGAAAGATTTTTTCAGTACTACTTTATGCTTAATGAGTCCACAACCTTGGCCTTATTCCAATTGGTTTCTAGTCATCTGAAAAAAAATTGTAACATCTAAATGACCCAGTGGCTCTTCATCTTAGCCCTCTGTGCTCTGATTGACCTTCAATAACATAAGAGGGAGTGGTGCTGGGACAGAGTAGGAAATGGGCAAGGAAGGATTGGGGTAGGGAGATGAGGAGATCTGAAAGTTTTACCCTACTTATACTAAGAGATGTAGTATGAGATTATATGTTTTTTTCCCCCAAAAAAGCATATAATCTAAGTCAGGAAAAAGGACAAACACACACAAACCTGTCAGGTTTCCCCAATTCTGGAGCAAAGTACCACAAATAGGTGGTGAAACATGTATGAGGAGCATATGTCTTAAATCAGTATGGTAATAAGTACTGCACAAACTTGAGGGTAAAGGGCTCTCTTTGTTACCTTCTCAATATAAGATATACACTTGGTTATCCTTCCATGAATTAACTGGACCAGTTCCCAGGAAGCCATTCCATTAAAGAATGTCTAGAGGCTCAAGTCACTACTGTTCCCCCTAGGAAAAGGTTCAACAAGCAAATGAATTTCCATGTCTTGATTCCCTCCTGAGACATCTTACCCTGCTTATGGAAAACGAGCTGTGGTGTGATAGTGTAATGCTAATGGGATTTAAGATCTTCCCCACCCATTAATAGGCCTCATGTGGAGCCCATTAAGGGAAGCTTGCTTAGGGGAGGTTTGCTTGTAGGAAGGCTTTTACACCTTTGGTAATTTCTAATTAGGCACTGAGTCATGAGGGTTGTGATGCCTTCTGGCTCTGAGAATTGTATATATATACTCTGAGTTGGTATTTTGCTTTGGGAGTTTTTGCTTATGAGAAGGATATTGTGATTCTCTGGTCAAGATTCTGAGTGGTCATATGTTCAGAGTTCCCACCTGCTCAGATGTAAAGGCTCTCTTGAACCAGGGATGTATGTAAAGTGTATAGTTGCTTCAGGCAGTCAGAGTCCTGTCTGTTGGTCTTTATTTTTCTGCTTGTATTTTCTCTGTATTTTCCCTGAAGTTCAGGGTGCTGACTTTTCCCTTGGACTAGTGAATGTAATTTAAAAAGATTGTGGACCCCTTAAACAGCTATTTTTCCTAGTGAAGCAGATCTAAGAACCTGTGCTAGCAGCCATGCTGGGTATGCCAGCGTGGTTGCTGCTACAGATAGTCAGTCAATAAGCATTTATTAGGCATTTGTTATGTGCCAAGAACTGTGCTAAACTCTGGAGATTCAAAGACAAAAGTCAGTTCCTCTTTTCAAGAAGCTCACAGTCAAATGGGGGAGACAACATTCAGACATCTTAGACAAATAAGATATATACAGGATAAATTGAGGATAATCAACAGAGTGAAGATACTAGTCATAGGGGCTAGTATTAAGGGAAAGCAAGAAAGTCTTTTTGTAGAAGGCAGAATTTTAGCTGGGGCATGAAGGAAGCTGGAGAAGTCAGGAGGTGGAGATGAGGAGGGAGAAAATTTCAAGCATGTGGGACAGTCACTGAAAAATATGGAATCTGGATATGTATTTATTTGCTCAAGGAGAATTAAGGAGGTTAATATCATGAAATACACAGTTTTTGCTTTTAGGGAGGTTATAGACTAAACAGGGAAATAGGATAAGACACACATGGAGAAGCCACGAAAAACAAAATAAACTTACTTGGCAGAGAAATTGGATAAACTCTAATCACAATAAGGGAAACTGCATATGGATGTAGTGAAATAAAATAATGTCATGGCTGGAATTTGATGTAGACATAAGAGATTTCCTAGGGAAGGTGTTTTGAGAAGGGTTTACCAGGAGGGAAAACCTGTGACTTAATGGAGGATGGTGTGTTTCTCCTCAATCCAAGTCACGTCTCTCAGGATGAAGGCCAAAACATTTTGGCAGTGATAAAAACATGCTTCTTAGGCACACTGGTTAGTTGCTGGAGCATGCCTTCCTTGTTCTTGGTTGGGGCGTTTCTCTCATCATCATCATCATCATCATCATCATCATCATCATTATATTTCACAATACCTGAGCTCATAGAAATGTAGTTGTTGTATTCTGCCAGGCTGGCACCCAGTGTCCAACTCTCCTCTAGTACCTCTTCTACCAAGAATTGATCAGGGGTCCATTCTGTAAGACTGTGAGTTCCATTCTGCCAGCTCTGACCATGGAATCTCTTTCCTGTTATGGACTTAAAGGAAAATGAGCGTCATTCTCTTTGGAAGGAACTTTTGTTTTCCTGGGTGACGATACCACCTAAGCCTTGCCAGCTGGACCATTTGGGCTTCAAGGAATCAGGCTCATGGGTGGGTAGGGCGGTACTGGCCTGGTACATGGGGCAACCCAAGCTCCTGTTCTATAAATAAGGCTCTGTTGAGATGATTCTTCCATCATCACTCTCTCCAGACCTCAGAGAAGTGAGATCTAACAGTTGTCGTCATGAAATTCCTTCTTCTCACTGTTGGACTGGCCCTCATTGGTGCCATCCAGGCCATTGAAAACATCCGCTACAAGAAAGATTTAGTGGTTGAAAAGGTAAGAAAAGATGAAGGTAGGTTTGAATGGGATGATTTAGACCAGTGTTACTCTTAGTGATGGGTCAGGCATTGGGGTGACAGGGTGATTCAGATTCCTAGGGGACAATGCTTCCTGGAATAAGAGGGCAACAGTTTCTTGGCTTATTATAAGGATTTATTTCTTTCCTATCTGTTAGAGTCAAATTTAGGTTTGATGTAAGGGAAAACCCCCTTACAGTTATAAAGTATCCCATAGTTCAATGGTTTGCTTCTGGAGGTAATGAGCTTTCCCTCCCTTGTGATCTTTAAATAAAGATACAATGACCACTTGAGGGGTATCTTGTATCTGTCTGTGTTAGCCTCTGAATTCTCTTCCAAATTTAAGATTATACATTTCTGTAATGCTGTGACAGTCTTCCCCTTTCATTTTTGGGATATTTTTTTTTGCCTCAACTGATGATTTTACCTCTCAACTAGAATTTGACTTAAAAAATCTTGGTTAAATAGGGAGAGATTTTCCATTTTCTAAGATGGTTTTAAGTAATTTTATATAGAGGTTTCCTCTATCTGGGGAGTGAGGATTCTAGAATTGGGAGAGAAGAGCATGTTTAGAGACACTCTCCTTATGGTTAGCACTAATTACAGGGGAGAAGGGTACACACCACAGAAATGGCAGTCGTCCCTGGGAGAACTACAATTGTGTCCCTAGAATAGGGATTCATGCCACTGGGAACTCTTTTCCCTTCTATTACTCCCTGTTTTTCAACTTTTTTCTTTCTGTCATTCTCCTCCATAGGCTATTCTTCTTTGCCCCTTTCTCTAATGCTAAGCCTTTAGACTAAGTCCAGGGATTTTTGAATATGTGACTTCTCCCAAGTCAAGCCATTTGCTTTCTAGGGCCATTGAAGCGGGTTTGTGTGAATGGGGACTGTCTTTTCAGAAGAGCAGTTTTGTTCTTACCTGTGATGTTCAAAGAAATTCATTCTTGTCTGTGCCACAGTTATGAAGTAACTGGAGTTGGAAAGTTTCCCTGAGGGCAAAATAGAAGGGCCACAGACTTCTCTTTTCATCAACCTCATTGTTTTCCATGCTTGAAAGCTCACTTTTTCTTTTACTTCTTTTCCTTTGTTTTCTGTAAGGCATAGGAATATTTGCACATTTTCTCCCAAATTATTCTATGATAATAGAAATATTCCAGCAAGTTTAGTACCACATAACCTTTAAGATATTTTTAATTCTCCAATACTGAGTAGATCTGTAATTCTGTAGGAATTCCCTAATCAGCATAGCCTGTCTCTGATTTCTCATCTTACATTATTCTTCACTCTTATTCCATGTTTTCCCATAGGGGATTTCTCCAGTATATGCTGGCGGCCTCCCTCTGCGCCTTTTTATAATTTGTGGGTGCTTATGCAACACTTTTCTTATCCCTCACTTCCTTACATGATTAACCCACATCCTTTTCCAGTTATATAAATTATTGAATGTTATCATACAAGAGATTGCTCAACAGAGTTAAAATGACAGAGATGCTCTCAGACGGGTTGATTCTATAAATTGAAGGGGATGGAACACATGCATCTGGCAGCAACTATGGCATATACCTGACTAGGATCAGGGTTAATTGGAGCCTCCCTATTTCTAGCATTAATTCTTTTAGATTCCAGCCAATTACATGAACCTTGCAGTTAAAAGTCTTCAGGGCCAGTAAAGGATATGGCAGGGGCAGTAAGAAAGGTCAGCTATGCCTGAGAACCCTGACATAGAGTTTTACAAGTATATTCTCTATAGCTTGTAGGGCCATGGTATCTCAGACAAGAAGTAAAGGCCATGGAATTCTCAATCCCCTTGTTGAATATGAACATTAAGGAAGTGAACCGGACTCCTGAAGGCAACCTGGAACTGGTTGTGTTGGAGAAGTAAGTACCACATTCTCCTAAGATGATTGAAGAATCAGGGAACAGAGAATTACAGCTTCGAGGGAAATTTTGAAGGAGATTGACTGAACAAGTATATTTTGAGGTGATGTTGGAAACTATGCCTTGCTTTTAGCAGCAAAGGCTATGAAGGGCAGAGACCATGGGACAGACTACTAAACTAAAACTTTTGTCGTAAGGTGATCAAGTCTTGTTACCTAAATACAGTTTTAGCAGCCCCTTCCTGAGTTTCTGACACAACTGCTCCTGATCATAGGGAAAGATTCTTATTGAAATGATGAAAAGCACCCAGAAGCAAATGGTGGATCTGGTGTTTCTTTCCTGTCTCAATGAAGAGAGCAATTTAACTTCTAGGACTTTTAGATGGAATAAAAAGAAATTTAAAGTGCATTTTAGCCATTTGGCTAAAACTGGTAGGATTCAGGAACAGGAGCTTGGCTCCTCCAGGGGGCAAAAAAACCAAAGGAAGTGATCTAGAAACTGTGGACATAGTCTTGGCACCTTCAGATTTGGAATTTTACTTTCAAAGCTGGAAGACAGTACCTAGGAAGGAAGTGGAGAACTTTATGTCATGAAACTGCATCCCCTAAAGCTACAGTCTCCCACATCCAGTAAATCATCTAATTGTTTGGTTTTTAGGGCACCTAATTACTGCTTCAAATTTACACATATGCAGTTTTCTGACTTAATGGACTATAATTTCATTTATCAAGAAAAGTTGAATTCAGTCAAAGCACTAGGTATAGTGTCTTGTGAATGAGAAAACCTGAATAAATGTTTGTTGAATAGAACTGATTTAATCATCCAATTAACTGTTCATTTGCTTCTGGGTGATGAAAATAACTGGATACTCTCTCAGATTTTCCTTGTTTCCCAATTATTTCAGGCATGGTATGAGCTCTTCAAACTACCCTGATTATTCTCCCCCTTGGTCTGGTATGTGGTTCATAAAAAGTGGGGTTTGAGAAAAGACTGACAAATCTGATTGGCTTTTCAGGACTGACAGGTGTGTTGAGAAGAAGTTTCTTCTAAAGAAAACTGAGAGACCTGCTGAGTTTGAGATCTATAGTAGGTATCGCCAAGTCATGGTTCCAAATACTGTTATACAGCTCCTATTTACATGGAGGTCCAGAAAGGAAGCACATTCCCCTATATGCAACGGAAGATGAAAAGTGCTCTTTCTTACTCTTTTTTTCTGTAAGAGTCTAAGATTTAAACCTGTTTAAATACTGTTAACTGGGATCTTTTTATAAGGTAAAGAGAAATGATTATGCTGTGTCAATTTAAAACTGACATATTAGACTCCTTTTAACGTCTAAGAAAAAATATCTTTAAAATAGTAACCAATAAAATTCAGAAGGTGGGAGATGGTATGACTGCCCACATAAAAACCTCATTATCTTGTGTGTGTGTGTGTGTGTGTGTGTGTGTGTGTGTGTGTGTGTGTGTGTGTGTGTGTGTGTATGGGTTGGGGATGAGGTAGAGAATGAGGGGGAATCTGCTTTTATAAATAGAAAGGTAAAAGATGAACTGGAATATATGCTATTGGGGAAGGGGTTCTTGTATCAATTATTGAACTTTGATCTCAAATGTAGAACTTGATTCCAAATAAAAAATATGAACAAGTTTTTCTCAGAACAGAGCTGGGATATAAATTATTGAGATTCTTTCTTGATAGAATTGTGGTAGTTCCTTATTTCTCTATGGTATTATTATAAGTATAGGGCAGTATAGTGGAAAGTATTTTTCCAGAAGATTCAGACTCTGAGGAATTCTGCTTGTATTCCTGTCTTACTATTTAATTCCTGTATCTTGGGAGAGTCATTTTCCATGTGTAATTCCTAGTTTTCATTATCTCCGAAATGATAGGACTGGATTGGACAAGCATTAAAGGTTCCTTCCAGCTCAAAATCTAATGAAATAAGAGTTTATTGAAGGTGATGATTTCAAACCTTGGGAACATCGACCTAGAAGGCTGAAATGTGGAGAAATATTAAGGGATAGGACCATTCATGAAGCATTTGCTTCTGGTTGTAATTCCTGGGTTAGGTGTGCCTTGAGAAAGTTAGGAGGTATTGTTGAATTAACAACAGTTATGGGATCTAGAAGCCAAGGAGAGGGCAGGAGCGGGGAGGGGTGGATAAAGAGGGTAAGAACCAAAGACTTTTTCCTTTGTAATCCTTCATGAGGGATTCCTTACCCTTGTGGACTTGTTGGGGGAAAGTTAGATTGATTTTAAAGTAAACCAGATGTTTCAGATTGCTTCCAATTTGGAAAGAGAATTTAGATTTTTTCTTTATGGCTTCTGTCCTAGTGCCTTCAGAATCTGCCCCATACACTTTCTATGTGATGGAAATTGATTATGACAACTACGTCCTCTTTTGCTTGGAGGACATCAACTACCGGGAGAAAATGGCATGTGCACACTATGGTATGTAACTTATTCATTAGAAGTTTGAATAAGCTATGACAATAAATTATCATTAATAACACACATTATCAAGAAGCTGATAAGTCAACAACCAGTCCAAGAGTTTATTAAGCATTTACTGTGTGGCAGGCACTGTGCTAAGGACTGGGGATACAAAGAAAGGCAAAAATACAAAGAAAGGCAAAGGCAGTCCTTTCCCTCAAAGAGCTCACATTCAAATGGGAAAGACAACATGCAACCATTATGTATAAATAAGCTATCTACAGAATAGATATAAGGGACTCTCAGAGGGAAGGCACTAACAGCCATTATGGAGCTATCTAAAGTTCTTGGAACCAGATTAGAGTCCAGTGGGAATCAGAAGATTAACAATTATCTAGCCAACACAACCAATACGAATTGAGCCTACGTATTTCTCTTTCTCCCCTTAAAGTATGTGAGTACATATACATATATAATATATAATATAATATATAATATATGTATTTTCAGGGCAGCTAGGTGATGCATTGGATAGAGTGCAGGACCTGGAGTCAGGCAGACTCATCTTCCTGAGTTCAAATCTGGCCTCAAACATTTGCTAGCTGTGTGACTCTAGGCAAGTCACTTAAACCTGTCTCAGTTCTTCATCTATAAAATTGGCAGGAGAAGGAAATGACAAACACACTTCAGTATCTTTGCAAGAAAACTTGGATCATGAAGACTTGAAGATGACTGAAAAACAATGTAAAATATGTATATGATAAAAGAGGGAGGAAAGAAGGGAGAGAGAGATACAAAGAGAGAGTCAGGAGAGAGAGAGATGGAGAGAATCACAGTTTTGATTTCTCATCATAATGTGAAGTAACCCTGGCTTTAGACCTTGATTGGAGCATAAACTCTGGCAAACCTTACCAAAATTGGGAAGGTTAAGAGTATAGAAAGGCCCAGTGATAGACTATGTCTGTCATCCATCCTAGCTAAGTTCAGAGAGGTGCATCATCATGTTGGCTTCAAGGTGATGATCTTTTCAGTCTCAGTAACTCTCTGAAACTATCCCTTGGTCAAGGGATTGTAATTTGCTTTGGTGGAGGAGTAGAAGACCACAGGCTCTTGAAGTAGTTTGTGAAGTATATAATTAACAACATGTTATAGGGTAAAGGATATAATGTAATGGATTTATGTGGCAAACTGAATTTAGAATTAATATAGATAGAAATGGTTGACACTTATAAAGAACTTTAAGGGCTACAAAGCCCTTTGCATAACTTTATCTCACTTGGATAATAGTTTAAATAATGACTAATGTGGCATAATGGGTATCAAGGGTAGCAAAGTAGGGACAAGATATAATTTTAAACACATAGTATGAAAAAAGTACATATATATGTTTATATGAAGTCTGCACTTTCATGTTACTTTATTAATCAGTATGATTGAATCAATCAAATGACTCAGTCAAATAATTTGTTTGACTGATTTTCCCTCCACTGAATTGCCTAAATGAGGCTATATATGTGAAATTCCTTTAAAAATTTCAGCATGTTAGGCAAATGAATACTATTCCTATTACTTTTATAATTAGTACTACATTATTAATAATAGCAATAGACTAGTTTCTTGATAACCTATGGGGATCATAGAGATGCTGGTGGTATGTATGACCTAACAAGTTCTTTATATGGGAACATATTTTCTCTGAATTCTCATCAAGGTCTTACAAAAATAAATAAAATGACTTACAATTTTAACTCTACAGTCAGAAGAATAGAGGACTACAAAGGCATGGAAGAATTCAAGCAGATTCTCAGGACTTTGACCATGCCCTATACAGTGATTGATGTCCATACAAGAGGTAGGTTTCTCAGATCTCAGCTCAATGTTCAGAAAATAGATATGTGAAGGCAGAATTTATATCAATTGAAAAGGTTCTTGCTAGTCTCTAATAAGTAAGGAGATCAAAGCTTTCTCTTACAGAGAACTACCTTACTTTTGGTTAATCATCTTACATATCCCCAAAGACAATTTCTTTTTTCACCAAATGATGTCACTCAAGTATTTCTTTCTCTTTCCACAGACATGTGCCATGTTTAGGTAAGTTTCTGTTTCACTTTTTTCCTTTGGGAAAATGCTTTGTCTTATTCCTTTCTAGAGTCTTCCACATTACAGAGATTTCAACATGTGGGGATCCCTGTAACCATGTGGTAAAGACTTTCTCTCTGCATGAGCAGCAATTTTCCCCAATTTTATGCAAAGTATGTGGAATAAGTTTCTTGTCTTCAATTAAAATGGTCTAATTATTTTAACTGGTGGGAGGAAATAACTAAACACTGTCACATGTGTTGTAGGGCAATTTGTGCCCCACGTAAGAAGCTGACATCCCTTTTGCCCACCTAAGAAATTTGTAACTTTATTACCTTTCATTTTTCACAGGGAAAGCAGATGAAGTTATCCCCCTCCAAGATCACCTCTCAGCATGGCAGTTTCTATGGCGGTTTCCATTCTGAAATCACTAACATACTGAAAATCAAGGCTACCATTTGATTCTTTCACTTTCTTCTTTTTATTCAAGGAAGTGATGTCTACCACATTTCTGTCTGGAGGATCTTATGCTTTCTTTCTGAGAGGTTTCTCTTTTTGTAGTAAATAAACCTGTTCAGCAATTACTCCTGAAGACTCTGTGTATTGAATTGGAGTATGATTTGGGTGAAATTATTAAAACATCCTAATTGACTATGGGCCATTTAAACAGGTGTTTTAAAATTTTAGTCTGCTGTATACTGACTGAACTTCTCAGGAATCCCACCTTGATCATGTTATGTGCTACTAAATAAACATTCAAGTTAAGACAACAAGCATTTATTAAGTGCCTTCTATGAGCCAGACATTTTCCTAAGCACACATAGGGTTCTGTCTTGGCCCCTCTTCTCTTCTCCCTCTATACCACTTTATTTGGTGTTCTTATCAACTCCCATAATTACCATCTCTATGATGATGATTCTCAAATATACCTTTCCTGCCCCAACTTCTGTGTTGGCCTATAATCTTGCATCTCCAGCTGCCTTTTAGACATCTCCAACTTGAGGTCCAATAGATGTCTTAAACATAACATGTCCCATTCTGAATTCTATCTTTCTCTTTAAACTCTTGCCCCCTCCTATCTTCCCTATTACTGTAGAGGGCAACACTATCCTCCCAATAGCTCAGGCTCACAACCCAAGAGTCATCCTGGATTCCTCACTATCTCTTGCCCCTCACCTCCCATCCCCCCATACCCAAGTAGTTGCCAAGGCCTGTCAGTTTCACCTTTTCAATAGCTTTCATTTATGACCCCTTCTCTCCTCTGCCACTGTCACTGCTCTGATGCAGGCCCTCATCACCTCACACCTAGACTATTGCCTCAAGTATCTCCCTACTCCAATACATCCCCTATTAGGTCACTAAAGCAATTTTCCTAAAACACAAGTTTGATCATGTTACCTCCCATGAAATTAATTCCAGTTGCTCCATATTCCTTCTAAGATCAAATATAAAATCCTCTGGTATTCAGAGCTTTTCATAACCCAGTCCCCTCCTACCTTTCCAGCCTTTTTATACCTTATTCCTTGATGTATACTCTTCACTTTAGTGATACTGGCCTCATTCTAGTTCCATGAACAAGACACTCTTTCTTACATCTCTAGACATTTTCTTTGGCTGTCCCCTATGCCTGGAATGCTCTTCCTCCTTAGCTTCATCTATTGGCTTTCCTGACTTCCTTTAAATCCAAACTAAAATACCATATTTTACAGAAGCCCTTTCCCAACTGCTCTTAATTCTAGTCCCTTTCTTCTCTTATTTCTTATTTATCCTGTATATGGTTTGTACATTTTTGTTTGCTTGTTGTCTCCCTCATTAGATTGTGATCTTTTGAGAGAAGGGACTGTCTTTTGCCTCTTTTTGTGTCCCCAACATTGAGTGTACTGCCTGGCACATAGTAAGCACTTGAATGTTTATTGACTATTGAAAAGATTCTGGGTAGAGGAACAGTGAGGAAGAAGACTATCTTTGTTTAGAGAGAGAGAGGTAATACTATTAGACTTAGAACTGGAAGGAACGTTAGAGATGGTATAATCCAATTCCCTCCTATTACAAATGAGGAAACTGAAGCCCAGAGAGACTAAATGAATTGCCCAAGATTACTCTGAGAATACATGGTCAAAATGGGACTTGAACCCAGATCCTCTGTGCTTAGTAAAGGCCACTCTGGCACAGAACTAAGTTAAAAAAACAGTCCCTTTTGGATCTTTTAATATAGGAGAACCTGTATAGGACCATAGAATAATAAATTTAGAGCTGGAAAAAGTTCAGAGGTTGTCTGGTTTAATGTCTTCATTTAAAAAAATTAATTAAAAGAACTAAACCCACCTTCCCCCCCCCAACTGAAAAAGAGAAACAAAACCTCTATTACTAATAAATATAGTCAAGCAAAAAAAAATTCTCCCAATGACCACTTGCAAACAAGACAAAACAAAATCATGCTTCATTCTGTATGCTAAGTCCATCACCTTACCTCTCTGCTTACTACCCATCTGGAGCTGGATTGCATGTTTCATCAGGTGTCCTCTAGAAGTGAAGTTGATCATTGAGTTTCTAAGTCTTTCAAAGTTGTTTTGTCTTTATGATATCATTATTGTATAATTTGTTTTCCTAGTTTTGCTCTCACGCTGTATTAGTTTATGAAATCTTCCTAGATTTTTCTGAAACCATCTCCTTTATCATTTCTTACGACACAATAGCATTCTATCATGTTCAAATGCCCAACCAAGGGGGTATCTTTTCAGTTTCCTTTTTTTTCTGCTACTAAATAAAGAGTTACTATAAATATTTTTTATATGTTCTTAGAGTTTTTCATTTTTGTTTGTCTAGGAGTAATTCTTTCTCTTAATTTACCCTCTTTCTAATTCCCCCTTCTCCATTTTCCCTTCTGTATCCTTGTTGAGTGAAATGTGTTTCTGTACCCAATTGTGTGTTTGTGCATATGCATGTGTGCATATGGGTGTGTATGTATTCTTCCCACTTTTAACCAGTTTCAGATCAGAGGGAAGTTCGTGTATTATTTACTCCACCTTCTCCTTTTCTCTTTGGTTTTTTTTTAGGCTTATCCTTCAACATCCCAATTATACGAAATAGTTTTTCCTATCCTCTGCTCCATTCTCCTCTCCAGAATATTCTGCTTCCCTTCCCTTTCCATTATTCTTTTAAGCTCATCAAAACATGTCAGAATTATTCCAAGGCCTTCTGTCTAATTAGACTCCCTCTATGATCCCTGATTGTAATAGGGTTTTGAGGGGATGTATTATTTCTCTATATTAGAATGTAAACAATTTATTCTTGCTTAGTCCCTTATGGTTGTTAACTTATGATTAATTAAAAAATATTTCTCTTGACTCCTGGTTATTTTTCAAAGCATCTATACAGTTTTGATATTTTCATCAAGTATGTCAAGAAATCTTTTATTTTATCAAAGGCCTATTTTTCCTCTGTAGGATTAGTTTTGCTGGATAAGTTATTCTTGGTTGTAAGTCTATATCCCTTGCCTTTTGGAATATCATATTCCAAAGTCTCTGCTCATTTAGATTGATGGTTGCTAAATCTTGTATGATTCTGACTGTGGCTCCTTGGTTGTTGAATTCTTTGTGATTGCAGTATTATTTTTTTGACCTAGAAGCATTGGATTTTGCCTAGAATATTCTTGAAATTTTCAATAGGGGTTTCTTTCAGGAGGTGGATTTTTTCTATTTCCACTTCACTCTCTGGTTCTAAGAGATTTGGATATTTTAAAATTGAAATATGATGTCTAGTCTGCTTTTTTTGGTGAAGGCTTTTGGGTAGTCCAATGACTCTTAAATGATTTCTCCTTAATCTCTTTTCTAGACTGGTTGTTTTGGCTATGAGAGACCTTAAATTTTCTTCTCTCTCTCTATTTTTTTAGTTTTTGGACTCTGTTTTGACATTTCTCATTGTCTCATGGAATCATTGACTTCTATTTGGTTTTTTCTAGTTGTCAGGGCATTTGCTGCTTGGATTAGGTTTTATACCTTTTATTCCAAGATGTTAATTCCCTTTTCAGTTCTTTCTTCCATAGCTCTTATTTATTCTCCATTTTTTTCTTTAGCATTCTCATTTCAATTACAGAAACAACAATAACATTGTAACCCTTTCTTCTTAGCTCTTGCTTCATCTTTTCCAGGAATTCTAATTGAATTTGTGTCCAAGAAATGTTTCTTTTTGCCTGTAGCTGTTTTGGAATCTTTGACTTCTGAGTTTGCGTTTTGAATGTTGATGTCATTATAATATCTCTTAATGGTGGGATTTTTTTTTTACATCTTTGTTTATTCTTCCAGGCTTCTTCTTGACTTTGGACTTTATGTTAGGACAAGGCTCTTTATGCTTATGGAGGGAAGGTCTAGGATAAGCTTGTGTCCTCCAGGGTCCTTCTGCTGCATTCTTATGAGTATCGAGTGTTGTGTCATTCCTGTGGATCTGTAAGCTTTCAGTGATCCCAAAGTGGTCTGAGACAGGACAAAGTTCGATTCCATCCCCACCTGTGATTCCCCTCCCCATCTGAGTTCTGCAATTTCTCTACCCATGCTTAATTGAGACCATGTAATTATCTCCCTAGTTGGGAGTCATATTAGACTGCTTCTGGACTCAGCCACTATCAGTCAACTGGGAAGCTCTGCAAGTTTAGAGTGACAACAAGTAGACATTTAACAAGTAATTGCCAATTTATTTGGCAATCATACAAAAAAGAATTTTGAGCTACCGGAGTATCTTGGATGGTGTGAATTTGAGGTCAGTGAAAAGAGGAAGGTAAAGATAGGAACTGAGAAGCAGGGTCTCTCTTGGTACAACCACAAGTTGTACCTGAGTGTTTGCCCAATCTGCTTTGACAAACTGACAGCTCTCCCTTCCTTACATCTTCTCTCCTGCCCCTGCAGGGTTCTATGGAGGATATAAACTCAGTCTGATGCAATCACTGTGCTTATTTTTAATTAACTTCGTTTACTTCTCTCCAGAGGCCAAGAGGAAATAAATGACTTCCTGAATCTGGAACCTAGCCTTAGCATGAGCCAGGCTAAAGTAATTACAGCCACCTGACCAGGAAAGAAAAGAACAAGGGGAGGGCTTTATTGTCTGTATATGCTCTTGGCATACTCAGAGATAGAGTCATGGTTATTGTTTATAACAATGAGAATTAGCTCTGAGTTCCCTAGGTTCTCTTAGTTGCAGACCCTCCTGTAGCTGGTATAGGGGACGGCTGATGTGATGGGCTAAAGTATTCTATTTCTCCAGAGGTTCAGGAGGGCTTCCCTGTAGGTCAGTTGACAAAAAGTCTAGATCCTTCCCTCCTCTTCCCCCCCCACCCCCCGCCAGAATCCTACAACCTGAGCCCAAAGGGGCTGGCTGTAGCCTGACCTCAAAAGTGTCTGTGGTAAGTCATTCAGAGGGTAGGAAGAGAAGTTGCATCTTAGACCACCAGCAATAGTCAACGGTGCAACTTGTCAACAATTCAACCATACCTACCCTTTTCTAATAACATGATCTACTCTTCCTCCTCTACTGTTGATTATTTAAAGCTCAGGTCTGAACAAATAACTTTCATACTCTATACTTTAATGGCTACCAATTGACTCTAGGATCACATACTATTTGAACTTATCCTTATCTTTTTTTTTTTTTTTTTACAAATCTATTTATGTATAAGTTTTATAATGTATTTCATTAATATAGCACTATAGCAGCTAGGTGGTACAATGCATAGGACTGGTCCTAGAGTGAGGAAGACACTTGATAGCTATGTGACCCTGGGAAAGTCACTTAATCTTGTTTGCCTTAGTTTCCTCATCTGTAAAATGGTCTGGAGGGGAAAAGGGCAAATCACATCAGTATCTTTGCCAAGAAAACCACAAATGGGGTCATGAAGAGTAGGACACAACTGAAATGATGGAAAAACAACAACACATATATTATTTGTAAATAAGTAAATTTATATACATTATATATATATGTATATACATATATATGTGATGAATGCTTAATTTAAAAAAAATGATAGCGATACACAAGCAAACAAAAAGCTTGGAGAAGACTACTCTGTCCTTTCTCCTCATTTCCAAAAATCCTTCCCACACTAGCTAACACTTCAATTAATTTGATTTTAATTAAACTTAATTCCATTCAGTTCTATTCAATTCAGCAGTCAGTTTTTGAGGAGGTGGGCTGGTCATGTGCCCCAAAGGGAAGTTTAGATGATATGCTGATATCCTTCAGATATCAAAAGACCAAGAGATGAGATATGGACAAGAATATCATAGGGGGAGATTGCACGGATAGGATTCAACTTGTTGGACATAGAATCTACATCAATTAGATCCTTTGAAGTCCTATAAAACATTGAGGTCAATGCTATTTACTCAACCCTGCCCAATTTCTCATGACTGTACTCTCTTAACATTTTGTTTGTACATGCAAAGGTTGATAGATTGGGAGTTTTATTTCTGGCACAGGATTCTCTGTCAAGTGAAAACCTCTCATTTAAAGAGAACTGGTTCCAGCATTCACAAGAATTTCCTGAAAATCCCAATTCTCTCCGAGTATGCAGTGTCCTACTCTTTCTTGGAAAGTGGTTTTTCCCCTTTTCACCAGATTGGCCTGTAATGATTGTATGAAAGGGGAATTGGAAATCACTGAGATCTGTGCCGGGGATACCTGTAGAGTATGGGAAACATTCCCTTTTCTTGGCTAGGGTAAGAAATCTCTTCCTACATACTGGCAAACTTTGCTAAGCGTTAGGCCTAAGGTTTTAGAATTACACTGTTTTTTTGTTTTTGCCTTGTGACATAAAGGGTTTATACTAATATAATAATTTAAGTGCTACCTTTCTGCAATTGCTTTACATAAACAGCTTTCTATGGTAGCTGCCAGCAACCCTTAGCAAACCGTTGGTGAAACTTATCCTAACAATGAAGTTGCTGGCTGCTATAGACACCTCAATTTATTTTGGGGAAACAAAGAACACAGGGTGGCTTCAGTGGGATTTTGGGCATTTCCTCCTATGGGGAAATTCGAAGAAAGTCTTCTTTTGGTCTATGCCTCTTGTCTCTTAGAACAAATAGGACCAGGTGAAAGGAGGAAGAGAAATAATGAGAATAGTGCTTATGGTCTTTTCCCTCTGTGCTCTTGCTGGGAGAACAATGGCATGGATCATGTACAATTAGTGAGATCACCAAGAAAAAAAAAATTGCTAAAATTCCAGATGCTACCATATCATAATAAGCACTAAGGGGATAAGATCCTCTAGGACTTGTTCATGACTCCTTTTCTATTTAGATACTATCCTTAAGTTTATCCACTAAAGTCCTGCTCTGATGCCTCAGATTGGCTTGGGATGATACAAGGTTCTCAAAAGCTATGTTGGAGATTCACAAGAATTGGAAGCTTCTATCAAGTTGGAAAGACTTTGAGCACAAATCTAGTTATAGATTCTAGCAGTGCAGCTTAATTTTGATAGGCTCACTGCCAGTTTAGCTACCTACATTAGTTGAGCAATAGCTTTGATTCTAGCACCTTATTCAACTAAGGCATGGAGAAGTATCCTGGATATCAGAAGTGTCCATCCTGATCATGGATTGAAAGCTAAAAGGGACCTTAGTGGTCATCTAGTTCAACCTCCTCATTTTAAATAACAGGAAACAGGAGGCCCAGAAAGGTTGAGTCACTTGTGATGTTGGAATAAATCCTTAGGAGCAGAACCAGGATTCTAACCCAGATTCCCCGCTTCCAAATGCAATGCTCTTTCAACATCATCATGTTATCCTTCTTAAACTGATTTAATTATGAGGAGCTGAGTTCTGCTTCCCTGCTTCTCCCTCCATTCCATCTTTTTGTCCAAAGGCCTGTGTTTTAAGCAAACAATTCCTCCCTCCAGAGAGAGTACCATGATAGTTGTATCATCAAGACAATGACAGCAGGCTGAGAAATATTTTTGAATTAATTATCTGGGAAAAAAACCAAACAGACCATGGGTAATAAATTATTGACACTAGCAGTTCTCTGTTGTGGAGGAATTCCAAATCTTCTAGTTGCAAATTCTCCTTGATGTCTAGTGTAGAGTTGAATCAAGAAAAGATTAGAAGACACTGGTACAGATAACTCAAAGTAGTGAGTAATAAAATATTTGTATTTTTGCTTTGTTGTGTTACTTTTTTAACAAAAGAGTTATACTTCATTCTAAAACTGGTTGAGGCTGATATCAAGATGAATTTGCCTTCCTTTAGTACACACTGACTAGACTGAATCATCCTATGTGACCAGGGAAAGCCAGATCACAATTCAAAATCATTAAAAGACTCAGGATCCTGAATATAGTAGAAAGTTGTCTTGATGGGTAAAAGCTGCGATTTCTACCTTTCCATATTTATTTCCTATCACTTTCCTTTATATACTTTACATTCCAGTCAAACTAACCCATTTTCTGTTCCCTGCACTTGGCATTCCATCTTCCATGCTGTAGAGCAGGTTATGACTCTTACCTAGAATACACTCCCTCTTCACCTCCAGCTCTCAAAATACTTAATATCCTTCAAGGCTTATCTTTGCCAAATCTTTCATAGCTGATCATCATGACAACATTGCTATTACTGGGCACAATGAGCTTCCTGTTCCTCTCACTTCAGTTTTCATTAGTACATATGTCTTGCCATGTTTTTTTTGAAACCACCACTCTCATCATTTCCCATAGCAATCATCACTCAGTCACAATTATAGGCCACAACTTGTTCAGACATTTCCCAATTGATGAACATCTCCTTGATCTCTAATTTTTTGTCACCATAAAAAGAGCCACTATAAATATTTTCGTGCATATAGATTCTTTTCCTTTTCCTTTGATCTCTTTGGGATATAGACCTAGTAGTGGTATTACTGGGTCAAAGGGTATGCACAGTTTTATAGACCTTTGGGCACATTTCTAAATTGTTCTCCAGAATGCTTGGACTAGTTTACTACTCCATCTACAATTCATCAGTGTACCTATTTTTCCATCATCCCTTCCAGCATTTGTCATTTCTGATACGTGTGAGGTGGAATCTCAGAATTTTAAAATTTGAATTTATCTAATTAATACTAATTTAGAGCATTTTTAATATGACTATAGATAACATTGATTTCTTCTTCTGAAAGCTTTCGGTTTATATCCATTTATCACTTGGGAGATGGCTCTTATTTTTATAAATTTAACTAAGTTCTATATGTAGCATATATTTGAAAACTGAGACCTTTATCAGAGAAACTTGCTGCAAATTTTTTTATATTACTTCACATAGTTTCTCTGAGTATACCTTCAAATTATCCCTTTTAATATACTTAGGTCTACTTTTACTTTGTTTGAGATCATCATTGCTATCCTTGTCCTTTTCTTTTTTAATTGAGCTGAGGCATATTAAATTCTGCTCCAGACCTTTATTTTTAATTCTGTGTGTCTTTCTGTTTTATGAGTATCTCCTGTAAATACCATATTGTTGAATTTGGATTTCCAATCCATTCTGCTATCCCCTGCCATTTTATGGCTGAGCTCATCTCATTCATATTCATAGTTATAATTACTAACTTTGCTTTCCTCTTCATCCTATTTTCTTCTGTTTTTTCTTCTCTCTCTCTTTATCTCCTCAAAAGTCTATTTTTGCTTCCAATCACTGTCTCCCTTAATCAGCCCTCCTTTTTAATATCATCTCTCTTTTTTCTCTTATCCTTTTCTCCTTCTATTTCCCTATTGGGTAAATTACATTTCTATGCACAACTGGGTGCATATATGCATTTTTCTCTCTTTGAACCAATTCTGATGGGAGTGAGGTTCAACCATTGCCCACCTATCCCAATTTTCCCTTCCATTAAAAAAGATCTTCCTTGTGTACTTTTTTCATAGGAGAAAATGTGCCCTTCTACCACTCCCTTCCCCCTCTCCCAGCACATCTCTTTTTCTCAACCTTTCATTTTTTTGGAGATCATTCTAACATTTCATCATTTTTATTAATTAATTAATTTTTAGTTTTCAGCATTCACTTCCACAAGATTTTGAGTCCCAAATTTTCTCCCCATCTCTCTCCTTTCCCACTCCAACACAGCATGCAATCAGATTATCCCTTTTCCCAATCTGTGTTTTCTTCTATCACCTTCTCTTATACTTTTTCTTTCTATTTTCCTGTAGGGCAAGATAGATTTCTATATTCCATGGCCTATATATCTTATTTCTCAGTTGCATGTAAAAATATTTTTTTCAAAATTCATTTTTAAAACTTTGAGTTCCAAATTGTCTCCCTTCCTCTGTCCCCACCCACCTTCATTAAGAAGGCAGGCAATTAAATAAAAGTTATGCACGTGTAGGTATGCAAAACATTTCCATAATAGTCATGTTGTGAAAGACTAACTATATTTCCATCCATCCTATTCTGCCTCCCATTTATTCTATTCTCTCCTTTTACCTGGTCCCTCCTCAAAAGTGTTTGCTTCTGATTATCCTCTCCCCCAATCTGCCCCCTTCTATTATCCCCTTATCCCCTTCCTTCCTACTTTCCTGTAGGGTAAGATAGATTTCCATACCCAATTGAGTGTGTATATTATTCTTTCCTTAAGCCAAATCCAATGAGAGTAAGGTTCACTTACTCTCTCTTACCTCCCTCTTCATCCCCTCCATTGCAAAAGCTTTTTCTTGCCTCTTTTATGGGAGATAATTTACCCTATTCTATCTCTCCCTTTCTTCTTCTCTCAGTATATTCCTCTCTCACCCCTTAATTTTATTTTCTAAATATCATCCTTTCATATTTAACTCACTCCATGCTCTCTCTCTCTCTCTCTCTCTCTGTCTCTCTGTCTCTCTCTCTCTCTCTCTCTCTCTGTCTCTGTCTCTCTCTGTCTCTCTCTCTATTATATTATAATTATATATATTTATAAACTTCCAACTACCCTAATACTGAGAAAGGTCTCATGAGTTACAAATATCATATTTCCATGTAGGAATGTAAACAGTTCAATTTTAATAAGTCCTTTATTATTTCTCTTTCCCGTTTACTTTTTCATGCTTCTCTTGATTCTTGTATTTGAAAGTCAAATTTTCCATTCAGCTCTGGTCTTTTCATCAGGAACACTCAAAAGTTTTCTATTTCATTGAAAGTCCATTTTCCCCCTGAAAGATTTTACTCAGTTTTGCTGGGTAAGTAACCTCCTTTGGCCTCTGGAATATCATATTCCAAGCCTTATGATCTCTTAATGTAGAAACAGCAAAATCTGGTGTGTTATTCTGATTGTATTTCCACAATATTTCTTTCTGGTTGCTTGCAATATTTTCTCCTTGACTTGGGAACTCTGGAATTTGACTATAATATTCCTGGGAGTTTTCCTTTTGGGATCTCTTTCAGGAGGTGATCAGTGGATTCTTTCAATTTCTATTTTACCTTCTGTTCTAGAATATGAGGGCAATTTTCCTTGAAAATTTGTTGAAAGATGATGTCTAGATTATTTTTTTGCTCATGTCTTTCAGGTAGCCAAATAATTCTTAAATTATGTCTCTTAGATCTATTTTCTAGGTCAGTTGCTTTTTTGATGAGATATTTCATATTTTCTTCCATTTTTTCCATTTTTTTGACTCTGTTTTATTATTTCTTGATGTGTCATGGAATTCCAGCTTCTATGTGTCTAATTATAATTTTTAAGTAATTATTTTCTTTTTTAAAATTTTTATTTTTTAAAAATTAATTTATTTATTTTCTTGTTTACATCATTCATTTCCATGAGATTTTGAGTTAAAATTTTCTCCCCATCTTTCCCCCATCCACCACTCCAAAAAAGTCCTATCCCACTGTATAACCCCTCCCCCAATCTGCTCTCTCTTATGTCCTTCCCCATTGCCTCTTTGACTTTCTGGTAGGGCAAGATGGATCTCCCTACCACAGTGCCTGTATATCTTAATTCTCAGTTGCATGTAGTTAATAATTAATAATAATAATAATATATGTATATGTATACATATATATTTTTAACTTTTGATTATAGAACTTTAAATTCTAGATTCTTTCCCTTCCTCCCTCGTCACCCACCCCCACTGGAAAGACAAACAATTCAATACAGGCTGTACATGTGTAGTTACACAGAACATCTACACAATGGACATATTGTGAGAGACTGATTATATGTCCCCCCTTCCTATCCTGCCCCGCCTTGTTCTATTCTCTACCCTGTCCCTGTCCCTTTACAGAAATGTGTGCTTCCAGCAAC
>CM053585.1:207859490-207883913 GCA_028646515.1 Pseudochirops corinnae
GGGAGGGGTTACACAATGGGATGGCTGTTTTGGGGTGGTGGGTAGGGGAAAGATGGGGAGAAAATTTGTAACTCAAAATCTCGTGGAAATGAATGATGTAAACTAAAATAAATAAAAGTTAAAAAAATAAATAAATAAATAAATACTACAGCAACACCTCTGTGATCCTACATCATTGTGAGTATGCAGGAAAAGTGATTTAACTAACTCTGCTTTTAACATTTTAAGTGCTGAAACTATTTTATTTCAATTTGTTTCAGATGGAATTCTTTGTCTGTTGGGCAACACACTTTGCTGCCCCCTTGGATCACATTGAACATCATCCACCCCTTTCTTCATGACTTAGTGACATCATTATGGACATGTGTTAATAAACTGTGCTTTAGATCTATCTATCTGTAGCGAATGGTTATAAAATCATTTGCTCTTTTAGGATATGTGTTCCTTCATCCCCAAGATACCTGCAGAGGTATCACACAATGGATAGAGCTTTTTAAGACATCATGATACCCTTTGTAGCTACCGAAGCGCAGAAGACTATTTGACTCACACTGCCAGCCTACTTTCCCTTTGATCTCCTTATACTTGTAGGATTGATTGCTGCTCACTGTCCCCATAATCATCATGTATAAGAGTTACCATATAGAGCCCCTTTAAGACTGGCAGAACACTTTACATACCTATTCTCATTTGACCCCTGCAACAACCCTGACAAATTAGTACTATGGATTCTTATTGCTCCCATTTTACAAATGAAGATACTGAGACATAAAGAAGTTAGGTTATTTTCCCATAGTCACACTGCTAGTGGAGACAAGATTCATACCTATGTCTCTTGATTCTATGTCTAGTGCTCTTTCTTTATATCAAGAACTTCTTACTGCTTTTAATCTCCACTGCTGCTTATGCTCCATTCTGTATCTGATGTACAACACTCCCTTCTCTCCATTTTTGTTTTTCCTCTTTTTCTTCTCAAGTCCTGCTACCTTGCCCATGATTCTTACCTTTGCCATTAAGCATCATGGCTGTCACAATCATTGCTACAGGTGAGTGTTCATTGCACACCTCTGTTCCTACTTAGTAAAGTAATTACCTACGATTTTCAGGGTCTTTAGCTTATGTGAAAATCATTGCTAAGACTAAGAGCAAGAAAGCACCTTAGAGGTTGAAATCAGCTCCTTCATTTTATAGATGAGAAAACTGAGCCCTAGGGAGGCTGAGTGACTTGTCCAGGACCATTTGCAGCTAACAAGTATCTGAGATAGGATTTGAACTTAGATCTTTCTGACTCCAAGCTCAGCACTCTATCCACTATGTACTTTTACCATTGTCTGATGCTCAGAAAATGCTTCACCACCATTTGGAATACTTTGATTCATTGCTTGTTTTCTGGAAATGGCACTGGTCTAGATATTTGATTTGGTCAGAAACATCCCTTCTGGATAACTGAAGCATTACTATTATGAATTCACTTGGCAAATTCTTTTTTTAAGGCTACTGAAGTGATAGACTTTAGTGCAAATTATCACACCTTTCAAATTACTGAATCCAATTGAAAGCTTGACTACAATTTCACAAAAGCAATTTCAGGCAAAGATTGGAAAAGCATGAGATGGATGATAGAATATTCTCCTACAAAGTACACTTACTTAAGATTTAATTTGGCCTCTATTTTACCATTAGGAAGACATCTGATAAGGAAGGGAGGTATTTTCTGATGCTTCTTATCTTCAGGAATGTCCACGTTTCCTGTCCAGGCATTTATATACCAATACCCCTGGAACTAGAGAAAGATAGAGACAAGGAAGACCTAGATTATAAGAATTCTGGATATCCAGACATTGGGAGTCTTGACACAGAGGGGGAGAAAAGAGGAAATGGAAAGGGAATGGAGAACAGAGTCTGCCTGTGTACACAGGTCCAGGAAAAGACTAGGAAGGGGAGGAGTTATATCTAGACCTATGCTCAAGTAGGGTGGACATCAAATCTCTGGGCTGTTGCTGGAAGATGCCAGCAACAAGAGGGGCATCTTTTCCTTCTCTCGTGCAGGTTCCAAAATCAAGACTCTACAAGACAGGCCTTGACTCATCTCAGGTTTGGAGAAGGGGGATTGTATGTTTAGGAATGGCATTTTGGTCTTTTCTGAGAGTGATAATTAGAGGTGTAAAAAAAAGGCAATGTAATTGTAAATCTTTGATTAAGTTGTTAGGATCTAAGTTTCTTCTGCTATACAGAAGAATGAACAGAATTTATCTTCAAGGGCTTTGGACAATACACTCTAAGCTTCATGGGCTGACCAGAAGCCCTCTTCAGAGAATTCCCATAGCAGTTACAGAGGCCTGTGGCATAGCAGAAGAAAAGGGCTCTAAGAACAGGTGAATATCATGGGAGTGCTGCCACTAAAGCGATTTCTGTAAGGCAGACCTAGAGATGCCCAAAGAATGTTGTACTACCCCCAGTGTCTATTTCTCAGGATCCTCACTGGAGAAAGACATTATATCCAATACTGAGAAATCCTATCAGAAGTAGCCAATCCCTCCCCCCTTTTATGATTAAGAAGGCACTTTGTAGGAGAGTTAAATAAGTTGATCTGGTTGCCTCTGCTTGAAAGGTGTTCATATCAAACTAACTTTTTTCTCTCAGATTTATCTGTGGTACCACTATTTGGACTGGATTTTTCTGCTGAGTTTTCTGACAAAAACTTACTACAGTGTCCCAAACCAGATTGACTTCTTAGGTGCAATTTCATGTATCAATTCTCATTGAATCATACCCAGTCCATACTATTGAAGGTTGCTAATAGCTTTACTTTCACCTTACCCAAAACACCTGTAAGATGTCACCATGGTCACCATAGCAACATACTCACACAGCAGGTTCCTAAGAGTAAGTAAGTAGGTTCTGATGAACTAATGTTTCTAAAGCCAACCTACAAAAACATAAATATCACATGGGCCAAATAGAATTGAAGTGCTAATAGCAAAGTAGCCACTCAACTGGTTCCCTGAACTCATATCAGACTTCCTCCATTTAGGTGTACTAATGCTTCTCATTTGTCTTCAACAGTAAGATAAATAGAAATATCACTGTTCCCAGTTCCCAGCTCACTCTGGTCACAGTAGATTTGGAACAAAGTGGGAAATTCTCACCTTGGAACCTATCCTGTCTCCCCCTCTGACCTTCTCTTCTGTGGTTCAAAAATGTTCTACCAAATCCATAGCCATATGAATTGCATCTCCTGGATGAGTTATAGGGGAAGAGGGTTTCCAGGATTGTAGATCAGCCTGGAAACAGAGTGGGTCCCTAGGCTGAAAATGGAATATTCTGACTGGTATACATCTCTCCCACCCATTCTCCCTCCCAAAAAGAAGTAGCTTCACCTTTAAAGCGTCCTGATCAAAAGAAAGAGGTTCCCAGGAGGCATAGCTGACCGAGATGAAGAACATCAAGAATAGTATCTTCATCTTGAGAGGACTATACACTGGCTTCTCAGCAGAGAGCCTGGTTATACAAATTGAAAAGACCGTGACCTTCCTCACATTGAGCCTCCCTCTTTATATAGCACCCCACATTCAAATGCACTGAAAATTGATCCTCCTCGCACACAATGCCCCAGTCAGTCTTTCAAAAGGGAAGAGATAATAGCATTATTTTTGGAAGCAAATGGTCAAATGTCTTTATGATTCTTTAATGATAGTTCATTAAAAATCACTCTGAGAACCAACAGGATCTAACTTTTTGGATGCTTGCAATCTTTATAGGTTCTCACAATTGATACCTTTATTGGTGGGAGGCAGATTGTTATCAGAAGGGGATGTTTTCAAACACCTTGTACTTTCTGAGTAATAAAGAAAATATCAATGGCTTCATTTCATTCCTAACCACTCCCTTGCCCTACCCCCTCACTACATATGCTTTTTTAAAATAATATTTTATTTCCCCCAATTAAATGTAAAAACAGTTTTAAACATTTATTGGATTTTTTTTTTATTTTGAGTTCGAAATTCTATCCCTCCCTCCTTCCCTGATTTTATGCAAGAACCTGGAAAGAAAGAGAGACAGAGAGAGACAGAGAGAGACAGAGAGAGAGAGAGAGAGAGAGAGAGAGAGAGAGAGAGAGAGAGAAGAGGGAAAGAGAGAAAGAAAGAAGGGAGGAAGAGGGGAAGGAAGGAAGGAAGGAAGGAAGGAAGGAAGGAAGGAAGGAAGGAAGGAAGGAAGGAAGGAAGGAAGAGAAAAGCTGTCTTGTGTTTTTTCCAGGCTTTTCAGGCGGATTAGAGATTTTCTTTTCATCTGACATGCACGTCTTCATGAACTCTAAGGTTTACTCAAACTCTCTTTTACTGCTCATCACACAAAACATTCCATTTCTTATCTCCATACCCTTGTACAGGGATTCCCAATCATTGGAGCATATTCCTTCTTTGCCTCAATCTCTTAGAATTCCTTATTTTCTTCAAAACTCAGCTCAAGTGCCACCTTCTACATTAAGCTTTTCATGATCTCCCTGCTGCTAACGTCTCCACCAAAAAATTACCTTAAATTTATTTGTTATACACATATACATACATATGTGTGTGGTATATATATAAAATATAGGTTGTTTTCCTTTTTAAATTAACTCAGTAGCACATAAGCACCAGATCTTCATTGTTATAGGAAACTCTCAGATGCACTCTATCAATGAAGCTGATTCCTTCTCTGCAACATAGAGTCTTAAACAATTTTCTAGAGCACTGGAAGTTTGTGACTTGCCCAGGATCACATTGCCAGTATATGTCAGAGATGGAACTTAAACCTTGGTCTTCCTGGCTCTGAAGTTAGCTTCCAATTCTCTACCCTACACTTTCTCTCCCTGGTACACACTAACAATTTTAAAACTCTTGCTTTTTGGTAGGAAGAAAGATATAAGACGAGTTACAGCTCTTCTAAAAACTCTACCATATATAAGATTCTTTACCTCACATCTGGAAAGAGTTTTTCATTTATATACTCACAACCTCACAGCAGTCCTCCTTAGTACTGTTTGACAGATAACGAAAATGAAGCCAAATGACTCACCGAGGGTCACAGAGTTGTTACCAAATTAGGACCATAACCTAGGTCTCAGAGACTCAACCTCTGGCCCCCCTAAAGTGAAACTCAAACATGGTATTGTATCATTTCTTGGAAACTTCATAATTGTCTTAGCTGGGTAAATTTGCTTGCAACCTTGAGTTGAACCCAACCCAATGCCAAGTTTTGGAGGCTTATAATTCAGTACAATGGACTCAGGTCTTCTGATGCCAGAGTCAGTGCTCTTTCCACTGTATTTACACTAAGGTGTATATCTGACCATGTCACACCCCTATTGAAATAATTTCTTCAGTGGTTCACTAGTGCCTCTAAGATAAAATACAGACTCTTTTCCCTATCTTTCCTGTCTCCCCACCATATCCCAACCATGTTTTGTATCACTCCCATTAGACACTCAATGTTGTAGTAACATTAAACTATTTGCTTTTTTGCAAATTCAACATCAGTCAATAAACATGTGCCTACTATGTGCTAGGCACTGTGCTAAGAGCTTATGATACAAAAAGAGGCAAAAGACTATCCTTGACCTCAAAGGGCTTACAATCTAATTATACCTGTAATATACTGTCTTTCATCTATGACTTCAAAAATCCTTCTCTTCTTTCAAGGCTCAATTCAGATGATACCTCTTCCTTGAAGCCTCTTTATCAACACAATTTACCCTGATGAGAAAAGTCCTAGTTATTGTCTCAACCCTGATAAGGACTACTCCCTTGTAAGCCATTTGGCTGTTCTGTATCTTGATCTCACTTGAAAAACACACACACACACACACACACACACACGTACACACGCATGCACGCCCGTACACACACCCCCTTCTCTCTCTCTCCTCTCTCTCTCTCTCTCTCTCTCTCTCTCTCTCTCTCTGTCTGCGTGTGTGTGTGTGTGTGTGTGTGTGTGTGTCTCCCTGCATGTCTCTGCCTTTGATTTCTCTTTTGCCTGACAGGTGCTAAGTGAGTGAATACAAACTCACTCAACGCACTATATCTAACATGTCCTAGACCACAATTCCCATTCTGTTTGGCTATGCACCAGTAACTCAAACCCTATCTAGCCATCTTGCCATATACCTTGCTGCTGTGAATATCCTTATCCCCTGGGTTTCCACCTCTTGCTCTGGAATAATAATTAAATCACCTCTGGGTTTCCACCTCTTGCTCTGGAATAATAATTAAATCAACACAACTATTACTTCTGGATCATATGGGTGAATCAACTGTCTTATGACTCTACTCCCAATCCCTCCTATGCCAAGTCAAAACATGACCTCCCTACCCATCACTCCCCTATATCTGTTGTCTTCCCTCATTAGATCAGAAACCCCTTGAGGGCAAGGACTGTGTCATTTTTGTACTTTTATCCCTAGCACCTAGTACTATTCTTGGCACATTGTAGGTAATAAATAAATGGGGGGGGGGGTTCTTCATTCATTCTTCTATTTTGTCACAACATATTTTCTTGTTCTGACAAGAAACTTCGTCCCTTCTTCTGGTCACTCATCTTGTCATGGCCTTTACTTAGATCTTCTTCTTACCAATGCAAGAATCTGGTCAGTCTTACCCTAAGGAACCAGATATATATTAGCTACATGCTGGTGCCCAAGTCCTCTGCTACATATTTCCTGTAACAAATGCCAAAGGGAGTTTATTTCCCTGGAGACTTTGCTATTTTTCTCAAATGTTCTTGGAGTTATATTTCATCATAGACTACTGACCTAATACTTTTGATAACACAAGACCACCACTTCCTTTCACAAAGACCAATAAATGCATCTCCAAGATGGGGTCTCATCTCTTCTGGGACCAAAGTTAACCTTGCAACTCTATCTTGAGTTAATTACCAAAGTCCCTGACCCTAAGAGAGCATTTCAAGCTTATTCATCAATACTTCAAGGATCCAAGATTTTACTCGGGTAGGCATTTTCTCCACTTCTGCAGAGTGAAGCCCCTTGCCTTGGCAGACTGTCTTAAACAGCTGTAACCAAATTAGAGACTCATTTTGTCATTAGTCAGTTGATGAATCTCTCCAAACTTAACTAGGCTAGTCTTTGAACACCCAATCTACCATCAGGTTAAGACCAAAATTTTCTTATTTCATAGAACAAAATTTCTAATTCTGTAGAACATGCCTGTGAAGGTTGAATTCCATTGGTGGTCTTACCTTCTAAAAACCACTCACCTTTATGAGTCATCCCTGCCTCATGTCTCTCTCTTATTCAATCCATCTTCTACTCAATGATCAAAGTGATCTTCCTAAAGCACAAATCTCCACCAGAATCCCAATGTTCACACAAAACTTTAAAATGATCAAGAAATCTAATGAAAAACTCAATAAGGAATTTTTTTCCACCTAGGACATCAAAACAAATTAGCCAACTGCCCAAGGACAACAGAAATGGAAATCTCTAGTAAAGTCATCATGCCAGCACATATAGGTACAACCAGAGATGAGTAAAAGACAAGTATAGCCTGCAAAGGCTCTATAAGCAGCAAGTAGGAAATGTTCCCCTGAGAACACACCCAATATGGTCATAAAAGCCTGGAGTGGGGACCTTTGAATCTTTAAAGTGAGGAGAGTGTTGTAAGGTTAACGTTGGTCCCAGAAGAGATGAGACTCCATTTTGGAGGTATAAAGTTACCATCATGGGAACACAATGCTCATATTGATATAGCCCAACAAGATACCTAACACTCTCTCATGAGATGCCAGAGAGGACCCAGAAAATACGTGATTCTAAACCTCAAAGCTACAGGAGAACCTAAATCCAGGGGAAGGAGGTCAGTGCAGGAACCAAGGGCATACTGGGTAATACTAAGCAGAACTTAAACAAATATCCAGAAAAAAATGGTTGAAGTACAAAGAAACTACTTTGTTTGGGATTATGCAAGACCTAAAAGGTTCTATTAAAAACAAAAGGATATCTTGAGATACAATTTTCAAAAAGGCAAAAGAGATAGACTTACAACAAAGAATTATTTATCCTTCAAATCTGAACATAATCCTGGAGGTAGGGGGCGGCAACAGATCTTTGCTAGAGTTGTGGACTTTCGAGCATTTCTAATGACAAGACCAGAGTTGAATAGGAATTTTGAAATATAAACACAAGAATCCAAAGAAATCTAGAAAGATACTTTTATGTGAGCAATCTGGAAGAAAGTTTATTGTAATTTAGGGCTAACATTCTAACAGAAGAAAAAAATGTGACTTTTTCCAAACTTTAATGTCTTCAAAGGGGATTGAGGGAGGCAAATAAGAACAGAGGTAATGGGGCTAGAGGTTCTAAGGAACTGAAGACTTAAAGAAGGAAAAGAGAAGACAGATAAAAGGAATATGCTAGTTTAGAAAGGAGGAAGGGAGGGTAAGGAAATAAATAATTATAGAGTGTGATAATCATTTAATACCATTTGAACCCCAATAAAGGCCAGAGCCTAAACTAATCAACCAGAAGCCCCTCAGATCTACTAACAGATCTGAGTAAATTCAGAGAAAGTCTCCTGTGTCAACAAAACCAGAGGGAGCTGACCAGAGCATTCTACCAATAATAACTACCAAGGACAGGGCACCTATAATGGGACTTTTTCTCGTCTTAATATTTTATGGACATATACTATGCTATGGCAAGTTATTGGTAAAGAAAACACAGATATGCTGGGTCATAATTTCTTTCTTTTTTTTGGAGGGGAGAAGGCAGGGCAACTGGGATTAAGTGACTTGCCTAAGGTCACACAGCCATTAAGTGTATCAAATGTCTGAGGCTAGATTTAAACTCAGGTCCTCCTGACTCCAAGGCTGGTGCTCTATTCACTGCACCACCTAGCTGCTCCTCCTGGGTCATAATTTCAATTGACACTTTGTCAACTCTCTTATCTTATTGTATTTACAACCTATTCAATTAAGAAAATTCCTTTCTTAAAATATGGTTAAACATATATGGAGATCATAAATTTGAGTGACATAGAGATCCTGAGTTGGGATTCTTCTAAAGCATATTCAAGCCTAGTCATTCTTTTATCAGTCAGTCAGGACTAATGTTTTGGCTCTGTGCAGTATGTATCTGCTTTAAGGGAATAAAGCTTTAAGGGAATAAACAATATGAATTTATGTATCACCTACCCCATTTGCCTCTTCTAACCAAACTTTCAGGTCAACAAATGCCTAGTCTGTGCCAGGCACTGTGCTAAATGCTTTACAAATATTGTCTCATTTTGTCCTTATAACAGTCCTAGGAGATAGGCGCCATTATTATCCTCACCTTACTATGAAGGAAGCTGAGGCAGACGGGTTTAGTGACTTGCCCAAGGTAAAACAGATAATAAGTGTTTGAGGTCAAATTTGTTTTCAGGCATTTTCAAGACCCCAGGTCCAATATTCTGTCCACTGTGATACCAGTTTACTCTGAGAAAGGTTCGGAACTTTCTATTTTTCATAATTGAGGGGTGTGAGAAGAACATGCAAATCCAAAAGGAAAGGTAGGTAGAAGGCATAGGCAACAGAAGAATCTCACATTTTTATTATTTATTTTTAATAGTTACTTTATTTTTCCCAATTATGCGCAAAGATAGTTTTCTACATTCATTCTTATAAGATTTTGAGTTCCATATTTTTCTCCCTTCCTCCCATCCCTCCTCCCCAAGATGGAAAGTAATCTGCTGTAGGTGATACATGTAAACATATTTCCACATTAGTCATATTGTGAAAGAATAAACAAAACAATAGGGGAAAACCACAAAACCAAAACAAATGAAAATAGTGTGCTTTAGTCTGCATTCAGACTCCACAGTTCTATCTCTGGATACGGATAGCATTTTCCATCATAAGCCTTTTGGAATTGTCTTGGATCATTGTGCTACTGAGAAGACCTAAATCAGTCATAGCTGGTCATTACACAATGTTGCTGTTACTATGTACAATGTTCTCCTGGTTCTGCTCACTTCACTCAGCATCACTTCATGCTAGTCTTTCCAGTATTTTTCTGAAGTCTGCCTGCTCATCATTTCTCATAGCACAATAGAATTCCATTACATTCATATACCACAATGTTTTTAGCCATTCCCCAATTGATGGGCATCCTATCAGTTTCCAATTCTTCGCCACCACAAAAAGAGCTTCTATAAACATTTTTGTACATGTAGGTCCTTTTCTCCTTTTTAATGATCTCTTTGAGATACAGACCCAGTAGTGGTATTGCTGAACTGAAGGGTATATAGTTTGATTGCCTCTGGACATAGTTCCAAATTATTTTCCAGAATGGTTGGATCAGTTCACAACTCCACCAACAATGCATCAGAGTCCCAATTTTCCCACATCTCCATCATTTATCATTTTCCTTTCCCGTCTTATTGGTCAATCTCATAAGTGTGAGGTGGTAACTCAGAGTTGTTTTAATCTGCATTTCTCTAATCAATAGTGATTTAAAACATTTTTATATGACTGTACAGAGCTTTATTTTTTTTACCTGAAAACTGCCTAGAACTTCACATATTTAGTTAAGAATATAGCTATGTTAAAGGGAAAAGATACTATTATTATGGAATGCCCAATTCTTCTTGAGATATGAAACACTAAGCAAGAAGCTCCAAATTTTCAATGGGCAAAGTGAGATTATTTTTCCTTCACTGGGGTCGGTTATATTGGTGGGCTGGTTTTAAAAGCAAAGTTACAACCTTCCCTAAAAAATGGAAGAGGAGTGAATTTCACCTGGATGCTTAGTAGCTTAGAGGGGTCAGAGAATGAGTGGCAGGCCAGCCTGATTTGCTCATGAGTGCCACCACCTTTTATATATGAAAACAGTATCCAGGTCAATGATTTTTTTTCTTTTCTTTTTTTCCAATTTGTCCAGGGTCAGTTAAGCAACACTCTGCCTTTTTTATTGAAATCTGAAGGTGTCTATTACCCTTTAACTGACCAACACTAAGTGGGTTGATATTTTGAAACCAGCATTTTAATGAAATTTGCATGATCTCCACTCTGTTTTCCCACCTTTTACATTGAGAATGTTGGGCTTTAATCACCTTATGTACTGTTGATCCTGACTGTTAACACACCTATCACCTTCTATTTATGGAGTCTGTGATCAATTAGTCAGTTCCAATTAATTCAATAAGCATTTATTAATCACTTTCTATGTGTGCATCTGTTTCATGGCCTGCCACGGTCAAAAGAGTCACCACCTAGTTGCGAACTTGCTAGTAATAATGTTCTCCAAAATTAGTTGAGTTTTTGTACAGACAGAAGATTTGTTTGAGGTAACCATAGGGTTTATTCCTTCTAACCAAGGCTTAGATACTAAAGGACTGACTAGATTGTATGTCATTAATTATGCCTCTATCCCTCCTCTGTCTCTTCAGTTATATCAGTACTAAATCCTCAGTGAAACAGTGAAATACAAATAAGATACAAGGGGTATAGGATGCTATTCTGTCAATTGAGTTAGTAATCACGCACAAAGAAGTCAATAAAGGAAAGGAAGGCTATTACTAAGGCAAGATGGCATGTTTAGGGTCTTGATAGGCCAGGAGGCAAGAAATCAAGTCAGAAAACTGGAGAATCATAGCTAAGGAGGCCCATCAAAATGTCTATTCAACAAGGAGTCAGGAACCCACGATTCAGAAATGTTATAACCAATAGAAACCTCAATGGAATAATTCTATAGCCTCTGAAGAGGCTGAAGGTATACAGCTAGGTGGTACAGTGAATAGAGGGCCAGGCCTCAAGTCAGGAAGACTCATCTTCCTGAACTGAAATCTAGCTTCAGACACTTACTAGCTGTGTGACCCTGGGCAAGTCACTTCACTTTGTTTGCCTCAGTTTCCTCATCTATAAAACAAGCTAAAGAAGGAAATGTTAAACCACTACAATATCTTTACTAAGAAAACCCCAAATGGCATCACAAAGAATCTGACACAACAGAAAATGACTAAACAACAGTCTATAGAGGAAAGTCCTCTATGAAATATATTAGGTTGTACTCTGTGTCAGACTGGTTATTGCAATCATGCTCATCCATCAAGTTCTTCAATTAAAAAAACATTAAATACCTACTCTGCCAGACAATGGGTAAGATCCTAGGGATATAAAGACAAAACATGAAACCACTCCAATTCTCAAGTTCACATTCTACCATACTGCCATTTAGTATATTAGGACTAAAAATGTTTTCTAAAAAATAAGGGCATTAGGAACAAAGGCTTTATTTTATACATTTTTTTGGAGGGGGGAGGGCAGAGCAATTGGGCTTAATTGAATTGCCCAAGGACACATAGCTAGCAAGTGTTAAGTGTCAGAGGCTGGATTTGAACTCAGGTCCTCCTAATTCCAGGGCCGGTGCTCTATTCACTGTGCCACCTAGCCACCCCTTTTATGTATTTTTTAATTCCTAAAGGTTGACACACTACGTACTCTCTCAATTTTTGTTGTTTATAGTGATGATGGTATCTAAATGTTCTATCTCACAGTCAGACTGTATGTTCATTTGAAAGAAGTGATTTTTGTCTCATACCTATCTAAAATCCCTATTGCATATCTACTACAGGTCTGAATACACAGTCCAAGAAGCATATTAAATATAATTGAAGCAATTAAGTATCTAAGATAATGGCGAGACTAGTCAATCCTATGGCAATCAGTTAGTCTTTCTGGCACCTATGCACTCCCCCTAAAGTCGCTGCCTTCTCTCCCTACGTGGGTCCAATCATGTTGTTAATAAAAACAGGGTATAGTAAGTACAATGGTAGAGGGGACTGTCTGACTTCTCTCTGACACTTATTAGTTGTGTGACCAAGGTCAATTCACACAATCTCCCTAGGCTTTAACTTCCTCAACTAATGAATGGAGGTAATAATACCTTGCTGTGTCTCAAAAGGTTATTGTAAGACTCAAATGAGGCAATGTATGCAAGCAGTTCTGTAAACTTCAAAAATTATATAAGTGTCAGTTGCTATTGTTCACAAGCCCCTACGCAAATGTCAGAACCTTTAGGTCATTTCTATTCCACTTCCAATCCAATCCATCCAGCACAAAATTCAGTTGACTCAGAGAAAAACAAGCTCTGTGTGTATATGCGTGTGTGTGTGTGTGTGTGTGTTAACAAAGAGAGGAAAAGGTGTTGGTAGAGTTAGAACTAGCAATTATTACACCCGGGGTAAGCAATATATGTGTCCATAGCATATGGCTTAAAAGGTATTCTGAAATCAACTTTTAAAAATAAATATAATTGATTACAAGGAAACTAGCCCATGGAAGGGGTGATGAGATAGAAGTCTTGGAACACTATGAGGAGCTCTTCTGGGGGATGAGATGGGAGGGCGGGAAGAAGCATACCTTCTAGTAGCTTATTACTTCAAAGTAATGCTTCAAGTTAGCAATGTTTGCTAACTTGCTATAAAACAGAGCTGATTCTCCACAGGTGAGGACTACAAGTGCTCAATATTAGTGTCCTAGAACAAAACCTGGAGCTGCCATAGTTAAAGTTTTGTTAGTTAACACCATAAAGAGAAAATAGAGGGGTTTTATATCCACTTTTTAATCATCTGCTTGAGTATCTTATATACACAACTTTTTATTTCATGCTTTAGAAGCCGTAAGTCCTTCTCAACCTTTGGAAGTCCAAGGTCCCAGGGCTCCTAATCAAGGATATCTTAACTGGTTGTCACCCACTTCCTGTTCATTGACCCCAAGAAAACCTCAAAAAGGAAACAAACTTAACCAAGGATGATTGCTTCATACATTTATTATGTAGCATTGAAAGAAAGTAGTAATGACACAGAGGGAGTTTGGGAAAGGAGGGAGAAGCTTCTATAGGATATGGTCACAGGGAATGACTGGTCATCTGAAAAGATGGCTGAGATTTCCTATATAACATTGATTCTGAGATTAAGGTGAATCAATGTCTTTTTTTAAAAAATCAAATGGAAACTCAGTAATGGTTCCTCAGAGTTTCATGAAGTAGCAAAAGCAAGGGTTTCCTGAGACTTAGCAGGGCCCAGCACTAGGACCTTAAAAAATCACAATAGGAAACAGCTGCGAAGACATAGGATTTGGGTTTGAATCTTGGCTTCAATGCTTACCACTTGTGGGACTTCTTGGGGCTTCATTTCCTTCAACTTTGGAATGAAGATTTTGGAAAAGATGATCACCTTTAAACCTTGGAACTGTTGACCTTTCAAAAGTTTGGTTAAAGGAAACAAAAAATAGTAATATAAAAATTACAGAATTTATTTCTTATTCCCTTAAGGCTAGAGTTACTTGTACAAGGAGTCAAGAGCTAAGTCCTCACTCACGAAAAAAAAGGATGAGAGAGCTGAAGTACATTTTGGAACCATCCCAATTCAGCATGGCTTAGTCACACAAAGTTATGATCCCCATAATGGTTTAATCATTGCATGAGAAAGGAATTTTCTTAATTGAATAAATGGTAAATTCGATAAAACAAGAGAGTTGACAAAGTGTCGATTGCAATTATGATCCAGAATATCTGTATTTTCTTTGCCATTAACATTCCATAACATGGTATTGATAATCTTTTAGTATCATATATTAGCTAAAGTCTGATTTAATCAAACAAACTGTTCTGATTAAAAATGCCTTTCCCTGTGTTTGTAACTTCAAAGACCAGAGGTGAGATTCCCCTTACCTTGGGACTTACTCTACATGAGAGCAAAACAGACATCCCGAGACCATAAAATGTAAATAGACCCCACTCTGGTCAGTGTCAATTTATATTTACAACCAAGGAACTCTGTATCACGTATAGATGGTAACAAATGAAAGTCTTAAAGTTTTGTGACATAGTCATCCTGAACTGAGATGCTTCTAAAAATGTATAAATGGTCTTATGATTTCTCTGTTCATCAGTCAGGACTTTAGTCCTGTACTCCTTGAACAAGTAATGTTCACCTTAAGGGAATAATAAGGAATAAATAATGTAATTTTTATATTACTATCTGTCTCTTTAACCAAACCTTTTCTAGTCATCAATAGTATATGTTCACAAAATTTTGAGATAAGAAAAATGCCTCGAGTTGAGGAAGGGTCTTGTCCTGAAGGGCCATAAAGTAGGCTTTATTAACATAAGGAGAGATATTCTCAGAGACAAAGCTGGATCTGTTTGGAATTTATGATCTTTGGATGCCTGTTTTAAATCCTACTCCCAGCCTTATCTGGTCTCTGGAGTGGCTGACATAGAAAGAGAGCCTTTTTTTTGTAAAAATGAGGCAGAGGAGTCTTTGATTAATTCAGACTTTAGCCAAAATATGATACTAAATGATCATCAGAACCCAGGAGATGATGGTCCAATTCACGATGAGCAGTTACCATGTGCAAAGCCACAGACAGCGGGGTGTTGATACCCCTGAAGCATTCTGGGAAAATCAGTTTTTGGAGAACTGAATCACATATTTAAGGAAATGTTAGAGCTTAATTGGAGGAACTGGTAGGAGATGAATAAAGGAAAATTTCATTCCTGCCTTCAGACATATTAAAGATTATGGGATTCCAAAGTTAGAGCTGGAAAAGACCATAGGAGTCATCTAGTCCAATCCCACTCATCTTAGGCAAGAGAAAACTAAGGCTAAGAGATGGTAAATTACTTCCTCAAAGGCACACAAGAATTTTAAGATGGACTCTAAATTCAGCATGCTTTCTACTACTCCACCTTTGCATAAGGGCATGGATTCTAGTCAATTTTTATCTTCTTTCACAAAGATTCAACTAAGAGTCAATGACCTTAAACTGTAATACCTGGGAATAGAGTGAATTCTACAAAATCTTTTATTAAAATGTAGGAGAAGTAAACACTAGCGCAGAAACCCAAGGGAGACTGAAACTTTAAACAAGGTCATCTCTTTGGGATGGTTTGAGAGATCACCTTCCTGCAGAGGTGCTGAACCAAGTGGTCTCTTCAATTCCAACTAAGCTGTAGGATTCTGAATTGGTCTAGAAGATCTCCCAGAAGTCTTTATAGCACTCGTGTCAGTTCTGGAGTGAAGGATACTACAGAAACAGACACACGACAATGGATTTGCCAAAAGTATTTCCTGTCATAGAGTTCACTAGCTGGACTATAATTTAAGTAGTTGGATATGTCCTGAAAAGAAGTTAGTAAACATTAGTTTCTAAGGAAAAGGAAAAATCTAGAAGAGAGAAGGAAAGTGAGGAGGTGGGGTACAGAGTCAGGAGGGACAGGAAAGCAAAGATTCAAACTCCATTCTTTTTACCAGCTTGTTTAGAGATGATGACCCTATCAAATCTACCAACCCACCAGAAATCCATGTATTCCTATAAGTCTTCTGGGTTCTCATTTGCATTTGTACCTGGAAAAAGGCCCAAGAATGTATAATTACTAGGTCTGTAATTACTAGGTCTCTAGTTCTTATCTCTGTAATAATCACCCTTTAGGGTGAAAGTCTCCTGTTTTGCTCCTTGGTAAGTTAAATTTCCAGAATGAAGGGGATACCAGGAGAGAATTTAGCAGTGGTTAGTAAGTTCATCCCTCTTATGTTCGCTTAAATAGCACATATGAATCCTCAGTATAACCTTCAAGAGACAATGCTTTTACTCAACGGAATATCTAATAGTGAGAGTACCAATCTGCAATGTAACAAGGTAGAGAGATTAAATCTTAAGGTTTCTCAAAGAAGACTTTAAGAGTAGTGCTATTTTTGCTACCTCAGCCCCTCAAGGCCAATGATTTAGTCAGACAGGTCTGAAGGAGAACAATCCCCTTCAGTCCATGCCATGGAAAAATATGTTGTCCTAAAAACCCAACCTTTGGTGTCCAGTACCACAGAAAAGTCTCAGGTCTTACTCTTTGTTTGAGCCCAACAGACCACCTCTGTGAAGGCCTGGCCTCAGGCTAGATTCCTTATCCCAGGAGGTCTTTTACATATACCATGTGAGTCACTTACAAAGAATATTCAGAGATCATTTCTTTGGCCTCTTGTTGTTTTAGTCTCTTCACACATGCCATTCTTCCTGGAGAATACAATACAAATAAATAGTTGTTTTTTGGTGTGTGTTTTTTTCTGGTTAGGACTCAGGGATAGAAATTAATACATCATCAAAATCACAAGAGGTTATTGAATTGCCTCCCTGTTTACTCATTCATCTAACTAAGCCAAATTCAAGAGAATACTGGAAGGCAAAACATTATTTTAATCTCTGATTAATCCCACTCACAAAAGAACTTTGTGATTGCCAGTCATCTTTCCAACATGAAATATTCTTTAAATCAGTCTTTAAAGCTGAGAATCACAGAATATCATGGTCTCTGAGGAGTCAAAATCATAGCTGATCTCAAAGGAAATAGAATTGCATGCTATGAATAGGTTGCCATATATTACCTAGATTGACTCGTATGATGCATTGTTTGGGGCAGAGACATCTAAAGTATGATGGAGAAAGGAGTCTCAAGTTCATGCATGGAATAATAGTTGGTGACTCAGGAAGTCATCAGGAGGAAAAAAAAAATTTCACCCATTTGTGCTAAAATATAACTAAACTTCATAAAGAAAGATATGAGAACTTATATCTACTGTGTTTGCAGCCTTATGGGGTGAGCAGAAGTTATAGAGTTACTGGTTCTATTTATGGACCTATGATAAAGGCTGTATAAAAAGAAAACAGAGCTGCTAGGACCTAGGCTACATACCTGAAGGCAAATTTGTCATCCTCTTCATCAACATTGAGGAGGGTGATGGTCAAGGGCAACATATCATTCGAATTCTTCTCAGGAAACATCTTGTCTCCCACAATTGCCTTTACATAACAAGTACTGTAGAGGGAATTATGAATTGCAGCTCTGGTGTAAAGAAGGAAAAATTAGAGAGAAATTGGTCTTCTCCTCCACAAACATCCTCTTCTAATCCTCCTGATCTTGGCATCCCTCTCTGAACATAAGCCTCATTTGGACTACACAAATCATCTAGGAGCCAGTAACCTAGGCACCATTATAGACCTATTTGCAGCATTCATGATTGGAGGTTTATAGGAAAATATCAGTAAACTTAAATGAAATTACTGTGAGTGCCTAAACAAATATTTCATAGCCCAAACTGAAGAAGAGATTTGGCACTTAGTCCATAGACTGAATGTGTATAGAGAGTGACTTTGAGATTGAGTACTTTCTGAGAACAAAATTTTTCCGAATGGCATTTGAATGGCAGGAATAGCGTTAATACAATCATAGCTTCATTGCCAGCTTACTCTGCACATAATAGACATAAGCGAAGAGAAGAGCAGTGAAATACTTGACATAACAACTATTTCCTGCCCTGACATCCATACTACCACCTCCCATAAACTCATTCTGAAATGAATCCATTAAACCTAAAGTTATTGTCCCTTAGCTAGGTAACAAGATCACACAAGGGTCCAGACCTGGCTGGAAAGAAAAAAAAAATGTGGTAATGGGTTTTTGGTAATAACATCTTGCTAGGCTCCATCTCTCTCATTTATAGCACCTCCCATGCCAGGTTCACCTCATATGGCTCCAATCAGTTAGAAAGAAATCAATGTGGAAGACTTAGCGTGATGATAAGAAAAAGGGTCTTCATCTTAAGAAGTGTTAATAAAGGCTTCTCAGCAACAAGGTGACCCTTAGTATCCTGAAAAATAATTTAAGTTCTAGGATTGTGATTGAATGTCATGACTTTGGGAACCCAGATCTGTCAGTATGAATACAGAAGTCAGCCCAAAGAGCTAGAGCTGGTTGACACTGTTGACACTTTAAAAAGTTACTTTAAAGAGACAAGCCAATAGTGATACACAGTTACAGAATTTATTTCTTATTCCCTTAAGCTAACAGTACTTGGGCAAGGAGGAAGGAGCTAAGTCCTGACTCCAGAACAAAAGGATGAGAGATCTTAAGTACATTTTAGGACCATTCCAATTAGGGGTGGCTGAGTTACACAAATTTATGATCCCCATAATGGTTTAATCATTGTATAAGAAAAGGAATTTCTTAATTGGATAAATGATAAATCCAGAAAAACAAGAGAGCTGACAAAGTGTCAATTGAAATTAAAATTCAAAACATCCGTGTTTCCTTTACCATTAACATTTCATAATAAGGTATGTGTTCAGAAAATTTTAAGATAAGAAAAAGTCCCGTTATTCAAGTTAATACCTTAAGTTGAGGGTCTCGTCCTGAAGGGCCATAAAGTAGGCCTCTTCTGGTTAGTTGACATAAGAAGAGGTATTCTCTGGGCTCACTCAGAGAGCAAAACAAAGCTGGTTCTTTCTGGAATTTATGATCCTACTCCCAGCCTTATCTGGTCTCTGGAATGGCTGATATAACAAAAAGGAGCCTTTTAAAAATGAAACAAAATAGCCAGTTTGATTATTTCAGATTTTGGCCAAAATATGGTATTTAATGATTATCAACACCAAGCCCAGGTTACACTAGGAAATCAGCTTTCCTCCTGAAAGCTAAATCCTGGATTTCTGAAGTTCAGTTATGTTACTTGTTGAGAATATTTTGGAGAGCCAATCAATCAATCAACAATTATTTATTAAGAATCTACTACATTCTAGGAGTCATGTTAGGCTTTGAATGTCGCTGTCATTCAAAGACCTTCATACCCTGCCCATAAACCCCTTTCCCGACTCCTTACACTTTACTCCCTGCTATATGCATTGAAGTCTATCTAAAGACAGTGGCCTCTTTGTTTTTCCACAAACAAGACATTCCATCTCTCAAATTTAGGTGTTTTCTCTAACTGTTCCCCAAGCCTGGAATGCTCTCCCCCCTCATCTCTGTTTACTGGCTTCCCCAGCTTCCTTCAAATTCCAACTCAAATCTCATCTTCTATAGGAAACCTCTACCAACCCTCTTTGATTCTAGAGCCTTTTTTCTGTTAATTATTTCCTATTGATCTCATGTATACAACTTGTTTGTGTATCAATCAATTAATCAATGAACATTGATTAAGTGCTTATTATGTTTCCTCCAAATTTTTCCTTAATGTTTTCATTGGTTTTGCTCATTTTTTTCTCTTCTTCCTCTGTCTTTTCTTCTTTCTTCTTTTTTTTTTTTTTTTTTTTGGTAGTTCTTGTTCTTTCCACACACATTGTTATATTTACAGTGTATGGTGTTTTTCTGGATCAGTTTATTTCACTTTGCATCAGTTCATGCAAGTTTCTCCACATTCCTCTGTATTTATCACATCCTTAGAACTGCACTCCTCTTAGCACAGGTAAGGACCTATGGTAAGGACCGGGGATACAAAAAAAGGCAAAAGAGAGTCCTTATCCTCAAGGAATTTAAAATCCAATTATTTAATTGTTGTCTCTCTCATTAGATTATAAACTCCTTGAGAATAAGGACTCTCTTTTGCCCTTTTTGTATCCCCAGACCCTAACACAATGTCTGGCACATGGTAGGCACTTAATAAATGCTTTTTGATCAAATGACTTGGCAAAAAGAGAATAGTCCCTGCCCTGAATGGGCTTATATTCTATCAGGAAAAACAATATACATGTATATAAATATAGACAAATTCAATACAAGGTCATTTCAGGTTTAGGGGAAGAATCAATAGCTGGTAAGATTAAGAAAGACTTCATGGATAAGGTTGTAGTTGATCCTTTGATGGAGGTCACAGATTCTAAACCAGAGAAGTGACCCTTGCCAGTTGCTTACTTTCTCATATGGTGCATATGGGTAAATAGGGGCACTCAGGACTGCTCTGTTATTTATTGTACTGTTATTTTTTTTTTCATTTTTGGATAGTGATACTATTAGTAGGTAGATGAGCAATACAGTATAGATATAATTAACCTGGATTTCAACAATACATTTGGCTAGATAATAGTAGTTACTTTAGTTAGGTGGATTAAATATTCATTGAATAACTAAAACTAAAAGGTAGTCATTAGTGCTTCAATACCACCTTGGAGGAAAGTCTCTAATTGGGTGACAAAAGGACCCTGTGCCCTTTGATATTTTCCATTGATTAATGCATAAATGACATGCTTATCACATCTGCAAATGGCATGAATCTTGAAGGAATAGCTGACATAAAGGAAAGTCAGAATCCAAGATCATCCTAACAGACTATCACTATGGCCAATCTATTGATATGAAATATAATAAATATAAAAGTAAAGTCCTTTAGATCTGAAAAGTAAAATTCATAAAGACCAAACCGGGAAGTATGGCTATGCAATAGTTAACAGGAAAAAGTTTAGAGGCCTTTTAGTCACCTTCAAGCTCAATAGGGCTCAAAATTGCAACTTGCCAAAAAAAAAAAAAAAGCTAAAACAATCTTGGGACCTGTTAGTGAGTCATAATTTCCAGGAAAAGGGAGGTGATATTCATGTTTTATAATGAGCTCTTCAAATGTCATCTAGAACACAGTTTTCAATTTTAGGTGCTACCTAGAAATGCCAGGTTGGAGTACATCCAGAGGAAAGCAACCAAACTCAAGCCTATGCCAATGAAGAATCATTTAAAAGAATTAGTCCTGCTTATCCTGGAGACAAGAAGATTTATGAGGACATGTTATCTGTCATTAAGTATTTGAAGAGATTTCATATAGGAAAGGAATTAGACAAGTTGTGTTTGGCACCAGAGGGCAGAACTAGTGAACTTTGCCAGGCTAGCCAAAAAGTGGAATGTGCTGATTTGGGAAAGAGTGAATACCCCCCACTAAGGGTCTTCATGTAAAGGCTGGATGAGATGTGTTGAGGATTGGGTACAGAGAATTTCTATTCAGACTTGAGTTGGATTAGATGCCCTATAAGCAACCTCTCAGCTTGGAGATTTTTCATTTATTTTAATGGATTTTGTTGATATCTTTTGAGTTTTTTACATTGTCTAGATTTCTCCCTCCCCCATTCTCCACCAAGAAACTTATTCTTATAAAAAAAATTTTAGAGGAAATAGAAAAAAACAATGGAAGATTAAAAAGATTCCATGAATTCAATCAATACATTTTAATTGATATCTTTTTTTATATGCAGTTCTCCACAACCATGGATCCCTCACCTCTGCAAAGGAGTGGGGGGGGGGGGGGAAACAGGTGGAAGGATCAGCAAAACCAATGAAAACATTGAAAAAGTATAAAAATAAATACAATTTTGCACCCTGTGAATCTCCTACCTCTGCAACAGCCACAAAAATAATAAGAAAGTAAATACTGTAAAACTATGAAGAACAAATGCAGCTCCAAAGAAAAAATATGAGAAGTGCTTTACTTTTTTTGCTTTGCAGAGGTGGAAAGTTCAGAAGATTGAAAAATTGCATTTATTTTCATATTTTTCCTCCAAATTTTTCCTTAATGTTTTCATTGGTTTTGCTCATTTTTTTCTCTTCTTCCTCTGTCTTTTCGTCTTTCTTCTCTTTTTTTTTTTTGGTAGTTCTTGTTCTTTCCACACACATTGTTATATTTACAATGTATAATGTTTTTTTGGTTCAGCTTATTTCACTTTGCATCAGTTCATGTAAGTTTCTCCACATTCCTCTGTATCTATATCCTTAGAACTGTGCAACCTGGTTTGCTCCTCTTAGCACAGTAATATTCTATTACAATCATATACCAAAATTTCTTTAACCATTCCCTAATTGATGGACATCTACTTTGTTTCCAGCTCTTTGCTGCCACCAAAAAAAAGTGCCACTATAAATACTTGAATATATATGGCTCTTTTCTCTTTTGTCAATAACTTCCTCAGGGTATATGCTTAACAATAGAATCTCTGGGTCAATGGAAATGAACATTTTAGGTATCTGATTTACATAATTCCAAATTGCTTTCAAGAGTGGCTAAACTAATTCAAAACCACACCAAAAATGCATTAAATGTGTGGCTGTCTTTCTACAAATCCTCCTGTTTACATCTTTTGCCATCTTTACCAATTTTCAAAATGTAAGATCAAACTTCAGGTCTGTTTAGTTGTGCATTTCACTTCATTAGTGATTTGGAACAAATGCCGTATTATTATTAATTATTTTTGCTCAGTCTTTCAATCATGTCTGACTCTTCTTGATACAGTGGTCCATATTGTCTTTGGGATTTTCTTGGCAAAGATGCTAGAGTGTTTTGCCATTTCCTTCTCCAGTGAATTAAGGCAAACTTGCCCAGGGCAGCACAGTAAGTGTCTGATGCCAGATTTGAGCTCAGGTCTTCTTGACTCCAAGCCCATCATTCTACGTAAGTCATCAAACTACCTCAATTATTAGTAGTAGTTTATAGTTATTTTGAGAACCATTTGTTAATATCCTTTTAACACTTCCCTATTTCCAAATGGCCTTTGGTCCTGTATATTTCTCATAGTAGTTCATATTTGTATACATATATATGTATATATGAATATATGCATATATGATATATATTCAATATACAGATTGAATACCAAACACACCCAAGATTTCTGGAGGGTTTGTAGGTGTGGGGCATGAGGAGGAATAGAACTGACTCAGGTGTGTATTGGTAGATATGTTGAAAAATATTTTATATCATATAGGTTTTTTTAATTGAATTTCCCTTTTTCTCTCTCATCTTTTTTTGGTTAACATAGAGGAATGTTGATGATTTATGTGAATTGTTTTATATTCTAAAATTTTGTTGGTTTTATTTATTGCTTTAATTAATTTTTGGCTGACTCTTCAGAATTTTCTAAATGTATTATTGTATTATTGAAATCAGGGGTTTGTTAAGGAGCTGGCTTCCTTATGTATCCATAGCTTCCAAAGTCTCCCTCTTGAAGAATATCTGGAAATGTGTGTGTATATGTATGCATGTACACTTATGTATATATACATATAAATAGAAGTATACGTGTGTGTATCTCCTTAAGAAGCTCTGATACTAATCCTGTCCCACATGCAGGCATTCAATATCATACACTGCTCAGCATTCTTTCTCCTAATTCAAAATCATGACTTCTATAAGCATAGCAGTATACAAAATAATCTGAGTTTGAATGAAAGCTAGTTACATTCCATATTCAGGTTGCATAAACATTTTTATTTTTGTGCAATATAAGATAACTTGTTGGTCTAAGTCCAATTTCTGTCATACTGATTTCCATTTTTCCCAGCAGTTCTTATCAAATAGGTAGCTCTTTCCTAAGTAATTAATATTTTTCAGGTTTCTTTACAACTGCATCATTCAATTCCATTATTTCTGATTCTCTTTTATGTCTGTTCTGTAGATCTATTTTTCTTCAAAAACCAAGTATTAAGTATAATCTTTTTTTGATTTTATTTTATTTATTTTAGTTTACATCATTCATTTCCACAAGATTATGAGTTACAAATTTTCTTCCCATCTTTCCCCTACCCCCCCCTAAAACAGCCATCCCCTTGTATAACCCCTCCCCCAATCTAATCTCTCCTATGTCCTCCCC
>CM053585.1:207884413-207902276 GCA_028646515.1 Pseudochirops corinnae
AGAGAAGTGGAGGAAAAATTGGGAAGAGAAATGAGACTGATGCAAGAAAATCATAAAAAAGAGAGTCAACAAACTGACTGAAGTAAATAACACCTTAAAAAATAGACTAACTCAAATGGCAAAAGAGGCCCAAAAAGCCAATGAGGAGAAGAATGCCTTAAAAAGCCAAATTTGCCGGATGGAAAAAAGAATCTCAAAAGGTGGCTGCAAAGAATAATTCCTTCAGAATTAGAGTGGAGCAAATGGAAGCAAATGACTTTATGAGAAATCAAGAAACTATTACACAGATCCAAATAAATGAAAAAAATAGAAGGCAATGTGAAATATCTCATTGAAAAAACCACTGACCTTGAAAATAGATTCAGGAAAGACAATTTAAAAATTATTGGACTACCTGAAAGCCATAATCAGAAAAATAACCTAGAAATCATCCTTCAAGAAATTCTCAAGGAAAATTGCCCTGCTATTTTAGAAGCTAAGAGCAAAATAAAAATTGAAAGAATTCGCCAATCACCTCTTGAAAAAGATCCCCAAAAGAAAACTCCTAGGAATGTTATAGCCAGGTTTGAGAGTTCCCAGACCAAGGAGAAAATATTACAAGCAGCCGAGAAGAAACAATTTAAATATTGTGGAAACAAAATCAGAATAACACAAGATCTAGCAGCTTCTACATTAAGGGATCAAAGGGCTTGGAATATGATATTCTGGAGATCAAAGGAGCTAGGATTAAAACCAAGAATTATCTACCCAGCACAACTGAGTAAAATGTTTCAGGGGAAAATATGGTCATTCAATGAGGTGGAGGACTTTCAAGCATTCTTGATGAAAAAAACCAGAATTGAATAGAAAATTTGACATTCAAATACAAGAAGCATGTGAAGGTAAACAGGGAAAAGAAATCATAAGGAATGTATCAAAGTTGAACTATTTTCATGCCTACATGGAAAAACAATAATTGTAACTTATGAAACTTTTCTCAATACGAGGATAGTTGAAGAGAATTTAAATGTATATATATATATGAAGGGAATATATATATTGAAGTGAATATAAATGTGTATATGTGTACAGGTGTACATAGACAGAGAGAACAGGATCAATTGAATAGGAAGGGATGATATTTCAAAGGTAAAATTGAGAGGTGGGAGAGGAATATAATAAGAGGAGATGGGGAGAGACAGAATGGGCTCAATTATCTCATATAGAAGAGGCAAGGGACAACTGTTACAATGGAGCAGAAGAACAGGAAGGCAAAAGGGAATGGGTCAACCTTACTCTCATTGAATTTGGCTTAGGGAGGGAATGACATACACTCTAAATTGGGTATCTTGCCCTACAGGAGAGTAGGGGGGAAGGAGATGAGAGGGGGCATGATGAAAGGGAGAGCAGGTTGGTGAAACATACACTTTTGTAAAGAGACAGGGACAAAATAGAGAATAGAACAAGTGGGGGTAGATAAGATGGAGAAAAACATAGTCTTTCACAATATATCCTCCGTGGAAATGTTTTGCATAACTATACATGTACAACCTATATTGAATTGCTTATCTTCCCAGTAAGGGTGGGTGACAAGGGAAGAATGGAAAGAATTTGGAATTCACAGTTTTAAAATCAAATGTTTTAAAAAAATTATTATTATTATATACATGCAACTGGGAAATAAGATATACAGGCACTGGGGCATGGAGATCCATCTTGCCCTACCAGAAAGTCAGAGGGGGTGTGGGGAGGATATAGGAGAGAGCAGATTGGGGAGGAGTTATTCAGTGGGATTGCTGTGTTGGGGTGGTGGGTAGGGGAAAGATGGGCAGAAAACTTGTAACTCAAAATCTTGTGGAAATAAATTATGTAAACTAAAAATAAACACAAAAGTTAATTTAAAAAATTAGCTTCTCCAAAATAATCATGAAATCATAGAATATTAAACCTGAAAGTGATGTAATATTCAATACACATTTAGTCACCTGAAAATTTTTTGGGGTCCTGTGTGAACCGTTTGATACTAAATTCAAAGATGCAATCATAGCTTCTCTATCATCTACCCTTACTGAGTGACATTCATGTTTGTGCTCTTAACTTATCCAAAAATCGGACTGAATTTTTAATTTCTAGAATGAGGGTTGTATTCTCCTTTAAGACAACACAAAAATGTTTTCAGTAAATCAATCAATAGTTATTAAGTACCTAAAATATATATTTTGATGAATAACAAAGATAAATAGCAACTTATCTTTCCTGGATCTAGTTAAAGCTAACTAAAAACAAAAGTAAGAAGTTAAGGACCTGAATAAAATTTTAGAAAAGTTATAAAAAAATTTTAGCAATTATTTAATGGGAATATGAGTATACATATTTCATAGCTGTGCATAACATCTTTACATAAATGACTATGTATTATGACATAAAAACCTTACAAGCAAATACAAAAAGTGAGATATTTTAAGCATATGTCATTTTGCATTTTTCCATATTATGTATTTGCATATGCATAAAATTACATTTTTACAATTGCAATTAGGAAGACAGTAAAAAAACTTTACTCAGTAAAGAACCACAGAAGAAAGAATTAAAAATTAATTGGAGACTACATAATTTTAACTTAAAGAAAGAGTAGATCAAAGAACAAAGCATAAATACAATAGAAAATTTAGTTAAAGTTAATGATTAAAAAAAGAGACAACATACCAAAATTTTGAAGATGTAGTCAAAGCAGTGTTTAGGGGAAATTGTATATCTCTTTTGACTTTCATCAAAAAAGATAAAAGGAGGGGCAGCTAGGTGGCACAGTGAATAGAGCACCCACCCTGGAGTCAGGTGGACCTGAGTTCAAACCCAGCCTCAGACACTTAACAGTTACTAGCTGTGTGACCTTGGGCAAGTCACTTAACCCCAATTGCCCTACCTTTCCCCCTCCAAAAAGCAAAAAATAAAAATAATTTAAAAAAAAAAAAAAAAAAAGATAAAAGGAACAGATCAATGAATTGGTTGTGAAACTAAAAGAACCAGAAGGCCAACAATTTTTTAAAAACACTGAAATAGAAACCTTGAAAGAAGAGATTAATAAAAGAAAGAAAAATAATAAATAAAAATAGAAGCTGGGGGGTGAAGTCAAGATGGCATCATAGAAGCAGGAAAACTCAGTGGCTCCCCCATTAACCACCTCAAATACCTATAAAATATGACTCTAAACAAATTTTAGAGCTCAAGAACCCACAATGTGAGGGAGAAACAAATCTCCTGCTGAAAGCAGCCTGGCAGGCAGACAGGAAGGGTTCATCATAGCATGCGAGGAGCTGAGACCAGCCCCGCACGAGACTCTGGTTTTAGCCCCAGAGAGGTCAGCTGGAGCCCTGAGAAGAGTGCATCACCAGCAGCTGGAGTGGTTTCCAGAATTATCAACCCATAAATGCCAAAGACATAGTGAAAAGTCAGTGGAACTTGGCTGAATTTGGGGGAGACAGAAGAGTGGGTCTGGCCCTCTGCCCCCACAGCCAGAAGTGGAGGAAGCAGCCCCTACAGACCCCTCCATGTGGTTGCTTCAGAGCTCCCAGCCTGCAGATTGCAGGAGGGCCAAGCAACCATTCAGAAGTTTATTTATAAAATTATTGTTATTATTATTAATTATTTACATGCAACTGGGAAATAAGATATACAGACACTGGGGTAGAGAGATACATCTTGCCCTACGAGGAAGTCAGATGGGTGATAGGGGAGGATATAGGAGAGAGCAGATTGGGGTAGGGGGTATACAGTGGGATCGGCTGTTTTGGGGTGGTGGGTAGGGGAAACACAGAGAGAAAATTTGTAACTCAAAATCTTGCGAAAATGAATGATGTAAACTAAAAATAAACAAAAGTTAATTTTAAAAAAATAGAAGCTGTTTCAAAAAAATTAAATAAAATTGACAGCCATTAACTAATTTTACTTGAAATAAAGACGGAAACCTAATTGTCAGCATAAACAATTTTAAAGGTGAATTCCCCAAAAAATGTAGAAATAAAAGAAATAATTAGAAACTATTTTGCCAAATTATATGATAACAAGAATGTCCATCTAAATCAGCGGTTCTCAACCTGTGGGTTATGTTTAATTTGTAACAACGAAAATACATCCTGCATATCAGATAGATTCATAACAGTAGCAAAATTACAGTTATGAAGTAGCAAAGAAACTAATTTTATGCTTGGGGTCACCACAATGTGAGGAACTGTATTAAAGGGTTGCATCATTAGGAAGGTTGAGAACCACTGCCTAAGACCATCAGAAAACACATATTTCCAATGGTCTTAGGAACCGAGACACTGCTCCTCTATCTGTCTCCAGGTAGGTCCGCCCACATGCAGATACACCCACATACAAGTATTAAAGGGTTGCGGCATTAGGAAGGTTGAGAACCACTGATCTAAATAAAATGGATGAATATTTATAAAAACCTAAGAAGACCAAGAATAAGAAATAGAGGCTTTAAGTAATTGAATCTCAGAAAAAGACATTTTAAAAGCCATAAATTAGCTGACAAAATCCAGCAGGAAGAGAAAGAAAAAGAAAATCCATTTAAAATAACTATAGAGTGTATGAAATGCATGAGACTTTACCTACTAAGACATATATAAGAATTATATTAATTTGTCTGCAAACCATTCCTTATACAAACATAAATAGTACTAAACAACTGGAGAAATATTAATTACATTATATAGGTCAAGCCAACATAATAAAAGTAGCAATAGTACATGACTAAATTTGCTGATTCAGTGGCATACCAATAAAACTACCAAAGGATTACTTTATGGAACTAAGGAAAATTATAAAATTAGTCTAAAGGAACATAACATCAAGAATCTTAAGGAAATTACTGAAAAAGAGAGAAGGAAGAGACCTTAGCATACCAGGTTTCAAACTGCATTACAATATAGTCATCATAAAAAAAAAATTTGATATTGGTTAAGAATTAGAGAGGTCAATTGGTGCAACTGATTTGATAAGTCTGATAAATAATATACAGAAATATGAGCCAAATAATCTAATATTTGGTAAACTTAAAATTGTAATAAGCTATTGTAATAAAAATTCACCATTCAACAAAAACTGTTGAGGAGCCTAGAAACCAATTTGGAAGAAAGTAGATACATGCCAGAATATCATATACCAAAATAAGCTCTAAATGGGTACATGACTTAGATATAAAGTGTGGCATCATAAACACATTAGAGGAGCAAGAGGAAAAAAATACCTTTCAAATCTATGGTGTAGATGCTATGTTTAGTTCATGACTAAACAAAACTCAAAGATGATCACAAAAATAAAATGGGCAATAAACTTCATATAAAATTTAAGATTTTTTTTTTCAGGAACAAAAACAATGCAGTTAAAATTTAAAGGTATGCAAGTAACTGAAGGGTGGGGAGGGCGGAACCTTTGTAACAAAATTCTCTAATAAAGGTCTCATTTTCAAGATATTTAGGAAGCTGACTAAAATTAATAAGAATATATACCATTGTTCAGTTAATAAATAGGTTTGGGAAATGGAACTATTTTCAAAGGAAGAAATACAAGTTATCAAATTAAAGCAACTTTGAGGTTCTACTCCACTTTCATCAGATGGACAAAGCTAACGGCAACAAAAAAAAATAACAAATACTGAAGGGGCTATGGCAAAATCAAAATATTTTAATGGACTATAAGTGGAACCATCAATGGGTCTAGCCATTATGGAAAGAAATATGGAACTATGCCCCAGAAAGTTACTAAACTGAGGACCAGTGATATCATCGCTAGCTCTATATTCTGAGAGATTAAATAAAGACAAAAATATTTGAAAATAGCAGCTCTTTTTGTGGCATCAAAGAACTGGAAACTGAGTGGAGGTGCCGCTCAGTTAGGGACCTGTGACCTCAAAGCCACATGTGGCCTTCTAGGTCCTCAAGTGAGGCCCTTTGACTGAAACCAAACCTCACAGAACAAATCCTCTTAATATAAGGATTTGTTCTGTAAAACGTGGACTCAGGCAAAAGGCTGCACCCGAGGACCTAGCAGGTCACACGGCCTCAAGGCTACAGGTTCCCCGCCCCTTAGGTAATGGCTGAATAAATTATGTTATATACATGTAATGGAATACTGCAGTGCTGTAAGAAATGGTGATGGTAGTGGGTTTTAGAGAAACTTGAGAAGACTTGTATGAACTGTTGCAGGCAAATTCAAGAGAAAATTTTGTGTAATAACAACAATGCTGTAAAAAACAATGTTGCAATATCAACATTGGTTTCACTTTCACATACCCTTCTTACTCACTGATTCAGGTGGGGCATTTGGAATACCCCTTGTTCCCATTGCTAATTCAAGGCTCTCCCTTTACCTTGGTTATTCAGTAAACTCTGCTTTGAGCTTCACATAATTTGGATTTACCATGGAATCAAGTTTCTGTTAGCTCTTATCTCCAAACCTCCAAGGCACTCTTCTTTCCTCATGACGCTCTCCAATGAGTTCAGTTCCTAACTCAGTCTTTCTTGCTTCCCAAATATCTGTCCTAGGGGACTTCAAAATACATATTTCCTAAAACATTCTAACCTCATAGTTCTTAAAAGTGTCATTTCACATGATCTACCCCTCCATCTCACCTCAGCTACAGATAGAGATAGTCTTAACCTTGAGTTTACCATTGCCCACAGGTGTTCTACTTCTATGTTTATAAACTCTGAAATTTCCTCATCACAATTTGATGAAATCCTTCATCCTCACCAGGACTTCCAAACCTTTCATTCCTCAGTTCTTTCCCAGACCATCACACCTGCACTGACTACACTCTTCTCCCTTCCCCATCCTGATGACTTGTTAAACCAGTTTAACTCTACACTGTTCTCTTCCCTTCTCAACATTCTTGCCCTGCCAAGTTTCAGCTTTGGATTACCAACACCATCTAATGTCTTCACTGCAACTCACATACCATTGAACAAAGCTGGAGAAAATCATGAAACTACAGTGACTGTGTCCACTGCAAATTTATGTTACATAATCTCAAAATGGCCCTAACTTGCAGTAAAGCAATCTTTTCATGTCTTCCTGAATGATTCATTATTGCACTCTCTAAATGCCTTTTCCAGATACTTTCTTCCCTCCTCAAACATTACATAGTTGCTCCTTCCCTTCACCCTCTTAGCTGAGAACTTTGCTTCATATTTCACTGAAAAAAACTGGGCCAAGTTTTTTTTTTCTCTTTTCCCTGCTTCTATCATCTCCCATGACCCACATGCCTTCTGTCACCATCTCATATGAATAGGTGAGCCCTTTCCTTACTAAGATAAGATCTTTCTGTATGGCACATTCCATCCCCTCTTTTTCCATCCCATCTTTTCCAGCACATTTCTCCTTATATCAGATGCTAATATCAATCACTAATCTTCAACCTTTCCTTTACTGGATGCTTCCCTACTGCCTAAAACATAATCAAAACTTCAATATCCTCAAAAATACTCTCACTTGATCCATGAATCTCTGCTCACTATTTTCCTGTATCTTTCTTCCCTTTTGTGGCTAAAATCCTTAAGAAGTCCATTTACAATTGGTGCCTCCATTTCCTTTCTTCTCACTCTTTTTTTAATTTTCTACAGCCAGATTTCCTTCCATAATAATAATTCAACTAAAATTGCTCTTTCCAAAGTTATCAATGATTGGACATCTCAAACTGGATATCCTTTATACATCATAAACTCATCATGTCCAAAATTACGCCGATTCTATTTCTTAAAAAAAAAAAACTCTTCTCTTCCTAACACTTTACTATCACTGTCAGGATTAACACCATCCTCCAAGTCACTGAGGCTTGAATCTAAGAGTTAACCTTGATTCTTCACTCTCACCACCCTCACATCCAATATATTGCCAAGTCTTGTCAATTCTCACTTTATAACATCTCTCATATATGTCCCCTTCTCTTCTCTAACATTTTCACCATCCTGGTGCTAGTCTCCATCACCTCATGCCTAGACTACTATAATAGCCTTCTCATTGGTTTCCCTATTCACGTCTTCTCACTCCAATCCATTTTCCACTCTGCTTTCAAACTGTTATCCCTAAATTAGATATCTGATAATGTCACTCATCTATTCAACAAACTCCAATAGATCCTTATCACCTTCAGGATCAAATATAAAATCCTCTGCTTAGGATTCATGACCTTTCCCCCTTCTATTCCTTTCCAGTCTTACACTTTATTCTCCTCTAATCACTCATCTACTTTGCAATCCAATGACACTGGCCTTCTTGCTGTTCCTTCCACAAGATATTCCATGCATTTGCATCATGTGCTCCCCATACCTAGAATGTTCTCCCTCCTTATCTATGTCTCTTGGCCTCTTTAGCTTCCTTTAAGTGCTAAATAAAATCTAACCTTCTACAAGAAGCCTTTCCCTGACTCTGACATCTCTGCTCTGGAAATCTCTAGAGTACCTGCCTTAAGCATTTTCTGGGGTACAGTCCTCCACAAAAGCAAAGACACATGTGAGTACGTTTCTCAAAGCATTTCCTACGATGGAGCTCACTAGTTGGACAGTAGTTTAAGTAATTAGATATGGTCTGCTAAGAAGTTAATGAACTTAATTTAAAAACTGCCTCAAATGAAAGGAAAGAATGAGAAAAGACAGCAAAGAAAGAAAGGTTTGTAATGGAGGAGATGGAAGGACAGGGTAGTGTAGAGTCAAACCCCATTCTTGCCACCTGTTTTTGTTGGAATGATGATTCTAATTTTATCAAGTTCTATCTCCTATACAAATTCCTAATAATCCTGCATGGGTTCTGGGTTCTTATCTGTATTTGGATTCACAGAAAAAGGCCAGCATTAATTATTGTCAGGTTGCACATAATATTTCTCTGTTCCCTGTCTCTGTCATCTCCTGTGAAAGTCCCTGGGTTTTGCTCCTTGATAAGTTAAATTGAGAGCTTAAAGGAACCCCAGGGGAGAGCTTAGAGATAATTGAACAGTTCAGTCACCTTATCTTCTGCCAACCAGTGCTCTTCTTCCTCCCCTCATTGCAAACACTCCTCAGACCTTCAGAAACAACACCAAAAAAAGCCTACATAGATTTCCCCACTAAACTATAAAATCAAATAGCCCTAATGCCTCCAAATCTTCAGACCTATGATGGAGGAAAGGGATAGGTTATGCATAAAGACATATGTGCACTCCTGTCTTCTTTCTATTTCTCCTGATTTGTTCTCAGCAAGGCTCTGCCCCTTGCTGATGATTCACCAAAGAGAACTTAAGTCAGTGTCTGCAGCCTAGGAATATGATTGCTTAGCAATATCCATGTTACCACCAGACCTCTAGCTAACAAAAGCTTTGAGGTAATGTATGAAATCCATTATCTACTGTACAAAGCTTTGATTTATGTCAAATGAAAAACTGTTCCTCTCCCACTACTTCCAGAGATAATAGATCTGGGAATGCCCTTAAGGCAGAGGTTCTCCCAGTGAACAGAGTCTAGCAGAGACCCCCACATATACCCTCTGTTCTCTTACTGGAATTCATAACTTCGCATACTACTTACCCACAACATGTTGCTATTCTTGTTGTAGAGACTGCTTTAATAGAAAATAATCCCATGATCCTTCCTTGACAAATGTCTCTTCTCTGTACCCCAGTCTATATAGGAAGAGTGAGAAGATATACTTTCAGCATACTTAATCACCTTTTAAAAATACCTATTGGAAAGACTGGGGCAAATGAAAATCTCACTCTGGCAGGAGTTGTACTTTCCTGATAAGTAACCAGCATCCAAGAATCATGAACCACAGCTATGTGAACCATTTAGCCAGACTACCATTTCCTTGGATCTCATATATGACTTCTCTGTTGCACTTTTCATGCAATATTGCATATTAAGGAATCTCAAAATCAAAGTAGTAAATGTTTGAAAGGACATTAATAATCAATCTAACCCCTCATCTTACAATTGAGTAAACTGAGACTAAGAAATATTAATTATTTATACTAATTCAGAGAGGTAGTATTCCATAGTGAACAGAGAACCAATCTCAGGGTCAGAAAGACTTGAGTTCAAGTCTTATCTTTGACGCATACTGGCTATAGGTTCCTGAAGAAGTTATTTAAAATTTCAGGGGCCCAGTCAAGTAAGACTTGGAGAGCAAGTGTTAATCTGCATTGACAGAAGAAATTTCCTGACTAGTAGCTCCCAATGCTAATGAATCACAGGTCTAATCTAAGATTCCATGAAAATTCATTAACCAGAACAATAGTTTTGTTTCTGCTTCAGGCAAAGGTCATGTCAAAACCGAACTTTGTCCTTGCCTACATGAAGAGCACATGTCTCTAAACACTAGAGTTTGTTAGTAACTTTATTGAATAAATGAATGAAAACAATATCCCAAATAAGATTATGGAGAGTCAGACAAAACTGAAACAGCTTGATGACAAATCGGTTAGAACAGCTAGGTAGTACAGTGGGTAGAGTGCTGAGCCTGGAGTCAGGAAGACCTGAGTTCAAATCCAGCCACAGATACTTACTAGCTGTGGGACCCTCAGCAAGTTGCTTAACCCTGTTTGCCTCAGTTCCTCGTTTACAAAATGAACTAGAGAAGGAAATGGCAAACAAATCTTTGACAACAAAACCCCAAATGGGGTCATGAAGAGGTGGACATACCTAAAAAAGATGGTTAACTACAATACCAATTCCCAATTCATATGTGGAATAACAACTCAGTCCTAGCATTAACAAATTTGTGAGGAATATCAAGCTTATTTTTAGTGTCTCTCCCACTTTCATATAACTCTAATTCCAAGATCCCAGCCACACAATTCTGAAGTTGCGCCCTAACTGGCATATCTCCTCCTCATTGCCAGTAACATTCCAGATGTTCATCATATTGTTGTATCAATGAATGCTACTGTTTCCCATACTTCTAGATAACATATATGAATCCCAAGAATAGGGTTTAAGAGACAATGCCTTTACCCAATTAAGTATCTAATGGTGAAAATTTCAGTGCCTAGAGTTGAACATGGATAGAGAGATTAGGGAAGGGAATATGTAGTTTCTTTAATCAAACCATAAGAACAGCTGCCTATCCTACCTATGCAGCCTCAGAGTCTCCAACCAAGTGATTTAGTCAGTCACTTCTGGAGAAATATAAGTGCACTAGTCAAAGAAAACAGCCAACCTCACTGTATAATGTTAATTAAACCCAGCTTTTGGAATCAGAGCTACAGTGAAGTATTGGTTCTCAGACTTTGCTCAAACCTAACAGGCCAGCTGCACAGAAGTTTTTTTCTAGATTGGCATGCCTTATTTCAGAGATTTCATTTGAGTCATTTACTCATGTTGTATTTTCCAGAAATATCTGTTTTTTTCTAAAGTTGTGTTAATCACTTCATGCTTGCCATTCATTCTGGAAAAGAGAATGTGCATGAATGATTTTGCTAAAAAAAAAAAAAAAAACCCCAAAAAAGCCAAGAGGAACAGAACTTAGTATATCAACATAATAAAAGATGTTTTGTTCCCTGTTGACAGTCTTCTGACTCAGGCAAGAGAAAGAAAGTACCCATAAACCAATAAGAATCTCAATTTCTGATTAAAACCAATCATAAAAAACTCTGAGTTTTCTTTATCCATCCATGGAACTCACATTGTCTGGATCAATCCATAGAAGTGGGAATCATAGAAGACCATTATCTCTAAAGAATCAAAATCACAAGTGACCTCCAAAGAAAATGGAGAGAGAAGTATGGTAGATGTGAAGTGTGGTAGGTAATCAACTGTATATGAATAAGCTATATAACCTAAGATAACTTGTAGGGCAGAGGCATCTGTAGAGGAATTGAGAAACTTAAAGGAGTTCAGAGATCATGTGGAGACTAGTAGTTAGTAACTAAGAAAGTCATCCAGTGGGTAAGAAGGAAGCATTTCATCCTTTGGTTCTAAATACACATTAGCTCCATAATCAAAAATTTTTTAAATTATAGCCAAAATGTGTGATCAGATAGGGTAAACAGGGAATGTAGAGTAATTGACTCTAGTGATGGTGTCAGGATAGTAGGAGCAAAGAAGGACAATTTTAAGCAAGCTACTTATTCAATGGCAAATTGGACCTCTACATCACCATCACCAAGGTGGGTAAAGGTCAAAGACAACATGGACTTAGGCATCTCCTCCTCAGGAAATTCTTTTCTCTCATAATTGGCTTTACATAATGTGATCGCTAGAGAAAATTGTGATTTGTAGCTAGGGCTTCAGGATTAAAAATGAGAGATTAGCTTGTCTCTTGACTCCACAAATTTCTTCCACTAAAGCCTCCTGCTTCTGTCCCTCATCTCTGAACATAATCCCAACTCTAAGGGAAAAATGAAATTATCCATGAGCCAGTACCTCAGATATCACTATTGACCTGGTAGCAGAACTTCAAGTCTCAGCCTTATAGGAAGGTGAAGTAGTCTTGAGAAACCAAACCTATAAAGTTGCATCTAATGTTTCATGGCCAAAAAAAAAAGAAGCGAACATTTACCACTACTTTCTCAAGCCAAATCCCTCCAGTCAGAAACTCTGAATCATTTGAAACCCAATTCTGATCAAGAATATGACTTATTCTGAATGACCTTTGGTAGGGATAAAATTGGCAGGGTCAAGGAACCAATCTCCAATTCACTCTAGACAAAGGAAACAGAACCAAAGGAGACAGAACAGTCAGATCCTTGATGTGCCATCTACCTCCTGCATTGGCTTCCATTCATAGACTCAACGCAAAATTTTTCTAGTTGATTCTTAGACCTAAAATTATTGTCATTTGTAGGCCAAATATGGTATAAGGTTCCAGGACAGACTAAAAAGTTCCCAGAGGAGCCTTAGGCTTCAAATGACAAGCTAGCATTCATCCCTCCAGTCTATAGCAACCCCCTCAAGTAGCCTAACATCCAATGATTCAGATTCAAAAAATGGAGTGTGATCAGCATGGAAGATGGAAAATGGACTTAGCCCAATAATTAGAAACAGTGTTTTCATCTTCACAGACATTCACAAGATATTCTTCTCAATCACTTGGTCAAAGAAGTTGGCTAGAATGTCTATTTCCCACTCCTAACATCTGCTCCTTTGAATCCCCTGGACCCAGTATGACTTTGAAGACTGATCTTCCTTATGCACATGACCCAGCTAATCATAAAATTGACCATCTGGGGATAAGGAATGGGTGAAATAGCATATTATTATTTTTGTAAGCATCTTATCTTTGTGAATTTTGAATGACTCCATTAAAAATTCATCTAATAAATCAACAACACCTATTTTTAATGCCTATATTCACCATCAATTCTAATAATTGATTTGGTTACTGCTGAAAAGGAAAATATTATCAGAATAGGAAATTTTCAAAGGTTCTTTACTCTAAACAATGAAGAGGCTCTATTTCAATTCCATCAATTCCTATCTCCACCACCACCCCCTCACTTTTGCTGGCACATTTCGAAAGGTTTTCAGGTGAACTAGAGACCTCCTTCTAGGCCAGTGGTTCTCAACCTTCCTAATGCTGCGACCCTTTAATACTCATATGTGGGTGTATCTGCATGTGGGCCGACCTGCCTGGAGATGGATAGAGGAGCAGCGTCTCAGTTCCTAAGACCATTGGAAATATGTGTTTTCTGATGGTCTTAGCGAACCCCTGTGAAAGGGTCATTTGACCCCCAAAGGGGTTGTGACCCACAGGTTGAGAACTGTTGCTCTGGACTTTTATTTATGATACTGTAAAAAAAAACATAGGACAAAGCAGCTGTCAGAATCTAGATTTCATATCCAGTTGTGCTACTCACTCAACGTTGGACAAGACTCTTTACCTCTAATTTGTGAAGGGTTTGTACCATCTCTCTCTTAAATCAGCTCTGTAAGATTAATAAGACTGATATCAACATGCCCATCTGATGCAAAGGGAAATCAATGGAAGCACTTCATAGCCAAATGACTTGGTTAGTGTCACTCAGAGAGTGACAGAACTGGAGACAAAGTTCAGGACCCCTGGGCTCAACACCACAGCCCATAAAAAAAATCCTAAATATAAAGTTGTCTTCTTTCTCAAGACATCTGAGTTGGGTAAATTTGTCTACCTGAGACCCTGAGTGAACCTAATTTAATTACAGGGGAATGAGTAATTGGACTGATTCTATTAATTATATCAATGACGTCTTTGTGAGGAGAAGGCAGCCTCTCCTGCCAGTCTTTTCCATCTTGCACAGCTCTCCAGATAAATATGGTGTGAACACAGATTATAAAGCTTGGAGCAATTGATTTCACAACCATTAAAAAAATGAGGTGGACATCTAAGTCTTGCCCAACCCCAGAAAGGGAAGTTTGTCAGTGAGGTGGCCATGCAGGGCCTAATTTACCATTTGATGGCTGTGTCCTTCTAGGTCAAGACTCAAGGAAGAAAAATACAGGAATAATCACTTCTGATCAGTCTTATAGATGTTATTGTTAGCATACAAACCACCAATAGAACAATCACCCAGATTATCAACTCTAATCAGACTATAGACCATGAGCTTAAGATATTTGGAGTCTATGAGAGGTTTATAGAGATTTGTAGAGAGGTAGAAAAAGTAATCTAGAGTCTTTCACAAATACACCAATTAAGGCTCATCAGAACCCAGAGACCTCTGAATGTACAAATCATGACTAGGTTGGTTAAGAATAATCACAGGGATTGGGAGGATTCTTTTAGTTTCAGGGACTGCATTAATTAATCAGCCATTCTAACTATTGTTACTGAATAAATAGAGAATTCACTATACTGTGAAATTACTCTGATCTGACTACCTTGAATCAGTAATGTAGACAAATTCCTCATGACCTAAATCAGTTTTTGACTTGAGAAAAGGGCCAGACTATCTTTCAGTTGGACAGAAGTTGTATATGCATAGTTAGACCAAGTCAAAGAACTTGCTATGTCTAGCCTGGAGAAGAAACCAATAGAACTGACATATAGCTTGACTGCTCTCACTGAATGTTCATACATGTGTCAGCTTCCACGGCTCCTCTTCCATGGTCCCAGCTCCTACCTGAAACTATCCAACTGCCACCTGGGTTCCAAGGCAGACAACTTTCAGTTCCTTGTGCAGATTCTTGTCCTGTTTCATTTTGAAGCTCACAGTATCTAGTCCACCTCAAGTCCTTCACAGTTTCTGTTCCTGGGAAGACAAAGCTGAACAAAGCCACAATAACATTCATTTACATTGCTGGCATCTTCATCAATTCACTTTCTGCCTGAGAAAGCAACATAGATCCAACAACAAGGTCTGATACAAAGTAATATCAAAACAAACAGACAAATTACCAACATCACAGTCATGCTTCCTCCCAGTTCTCATTTCATCTCAGTTCTCAGTTCTCATTCCTGGAAGTTCTGGCTGGCCCTCAGAAGTTCTCAGCAGCTCTGGCTAGTTCTCAGAAGTCCTCAGCAGAAGTTCTGGCTGGCTCTCAGAAGTCTTCAGCAGCTCCAGCTGGCCCTCAGAAGTTCTGGGCAGCTCTGGTTGGCCCTCAGAAGTCTTGGGCAGAAATTCTGCCTGGCTCTCAGAAGATCTGCCACCACAAATTCTGTTCTCCAAAGCTCTTCCCTCTCCAGCCTGGGCCTCTCCTTATATATGGTATTAGTTCCTCCCTGCCCCACCCCTTCCTGTTACATAAGCAAGTTCATCCCACTGTGGTATTCACAAGTTCTGGGTCTTAATACTTGACACAATCATGAACTTGTAACAAGGTGCTAAGTACCTGTTTGATTGCAAATACAAGGGGCAGGGAAGATCTTCAAATTCCCATTACCATTACAGAAGCAAAGAAAGTTAGAAAATGAGAGAATTAACAATTAGGAGCATAATCAAAGTATCTGTTCAACAAGGGATAAGGAACCCATGAGATCCAGATATGCTATGGCCAAGGGTTATGCTAGAATAATTGTATGGCCTTTAAAAGAGAAATGCCATTCCATGAAGCTGGTCTCCTGCCTTTCTGTTGAAGGGAGAAAGTGCTATTGCATAACTTCAGGTCTCATGGCTAGTCTCCAGCCTCCTGCAAGAAGAGGAAGGATATTCCATCATACATAAGTCTCCTTCCTTGCCTATGAGGAAAGGGGAGAAGATATCATTCCACCACACTACTTTCTTTAGTTTCTGGTGAGGGGAAATGGTTCCAGTCCATTGCACTCTCTTCAGCCTCCATGGAGAAGAAGAAAAATGACATGTCATCATTCCAGGTTTCTTGCCTGGTTGATGGCCTTTTGCAAAAAACAGGAAGAATGGCATTCTATAGTCCCATTGTCCTGACTATTTGGTGAGGGGAGAGGGATTCATTCTATCACACCACATCTCTTTCCTTGTTTCTAGTGTCCTATCACTCACCAGTTTCCCACCTTTGCAGTAAGGAGAGAGAACACCATTCCATCAGGTGATCTCCTGCTTCCTGCTAGAAGAGGAAAGACTGAGCACCAGATGAGGGTGAAGGTTTTAGGGAACCTGGGAAGGCTCATATGAGATGATGCAGGGATGTGGGCAGATTCTGAACAATTCATGCCATAAAAACAACATGGTAAAGACAATGTTACACAGAAAACACCATTTGCACTTTTGTTCATACCTTCTGACTCACTGATTGTGGTGGGGAAATTGAAATAATCCTTACTCCCCATTGCTGCTTGGAGCTTCTCACTCTACCTCTATTATGTAGTAATCTCTCTTCCTTCGAGGTTCACTCAATCCATATTCCCCTCTCTATCATTCATTTGTTAGTTTTTCTCTACTAATACCCAAGACACTCTCCCCCAGATACTCTACTCAGTGAGTTCAGTTCAGGACCACAATCTTTCTCTCCTCCTTAACCCCTAGATTTGTTCTGTTGGACTTCAATATACATATTTGTATTCCTTGAAACAATCAAATCTCATAGTTCTTCAAATTTATTCATTTTATATAACCTACTGCTCTATCCCAATACAGCCACACACAAAGAAGGCTATACCCTTAATTGTACCATCACCCACAAATGCACTATTTCCACATTTATGAATTCTTAAATCCCCTTATCTGAGCATATTCTGTTGCTATTGCATTTTGGCCTTAAAAACTCTAGCACTGTTCTTCATCTTTACCAAAACCTCCAATCCCTCTACCCTTTGGTTTTTTCCCAGGCCATCACCTTTGCATGACCTATATTCTGCTCCCTTCCTCATTTCAATTCCTTGGTGAAGCATTACAATTCTACACTGTCCTCATCTCTGGAGTACCTTAACCCTTTAGTATGTTGCCTATCTTGCCCTGACAACATTGAGCTTTTAATAACTCCAATGATTTATTGCATTCATTCCTATGAAATGACATGACTTGACGAGTCTTAACAAAGTGACCACAGAGTCCGAATTAAAAGTTTTAAGGAGCTTTATTTTACCAGCTGGGACTACTCCATGCCAATTAAAGGGGGAGCAGCCTCGAGTTCGGGAGTGGAGAACCTTTTATACATTCTTTGGTTTACGTATCTAACTAACACAATTTGTTACTAAGCAGGTTGTCATATAGATACAAACAAGCGATTACTAAGGCAAGCAGAAGGGGTCTGCAAGGTAAGCAGAGGGGCACAGGGTATGATGACTCAGCAAGGAAAAGATAAATTACTCTAGGCTGGCTTCCCAGGTAAAGATAAATTACTCTAGGGAGGCTTCCCAGGTTCATAGAGTTTCACTTGGCTAATTACTAATTCCATAAAGTATTTCTTAACTAATTCTTGACCATAACATTCCTCCCTTTTCTTTAGGAAAGAATCAAATCATAGATTCTTGGTTACTCATGGGTATGTAGTGTGTACGCAGGACCAATAGTTTAATA
>CM053585.1:207902776-207921670 GCA_028646515.1 Pseudochirops corinnae
ATATGTGTACAGGTATACATAGACAGAGGACACAGGATCAATTGAATAGGAAGGGATGATACTTAAAATGTGAAATTGAGAGGTGAGAGAGGAATATAATGAGAAGAGATGGGGAAAGACAGAATAGGGTCAATTATCTCATATAGAAGAGGCAAGGGATAATTGTTACAATGGAGCAGAAGAACAAGAAGGCAAAAGGGAATGGGTCAACCTTACTCTCATTGAATTTGGCTTAGAGAGGGAATGACATACACTCTGAATTGGGTATCTTGCCCTACAAGAGAGTAGGGGGGGAAGGGGATGAGAGAGGGAATGATGGAGGGGAGGGCAAGTTGGGGAGGGGGAGGGTAGTTAGAAGCACACACTTTTATAAATGGACAGGGTCAAAGTAGAGAACAGAACAAAGTAGAGAAGAAAAGAATTGGGGATAGGATAGGATGGAGGGAAATATAGTCAGTCTTTCACAATATATACACTATGGAAATGTTTTGTGTAACTACACAACTAAAACCTTATCTTCCCAGTAAAGGTGGATGATGAGGGAGGAAGGGAAAGAATCTGGAATTCAAAGTTTTAAAATTAAATGTTTAAAAAGTATTTTTTTTTTTACATGCAACTGGGAAATAAGATATACAGGCACTGGGGTATGGAGATCCATCTTGCCCTATTGGAAAGTTGGAAGGGGGATGGGGGAGGATATAGAAGAGAGCAGATTGGAGGAGGGGTATACAGTGGAATCGCTGTTTTGGGGTTGTGGGTAGGGAAAAGACGGGGAGAAAATTTTTAACTCAAAATCTTCTGGAAATAAATGATGTAAACTAAAAATAAACATAAAATTTAATTTTAAAAATAAAAATAAAAAAGGCCTCACGTTTGAAGTGACTTTTGAAGTGTGAAATCCCTAACATTTCAGTAAACGACCCATGCCAGCTGTTCCCTTTCTCTCTATGGTCATAAATACAGCACCAGTACACATTTTCCTGGGTTTTTGTCAATGTTTCAAGAATGGGGAGACAGTAAGTCACTCAAATGGCATAAACAGAGGGAATATATATTTCAGCTACATGTGTGTCAAAGTGTCATAGGTTCTCTTTCTGGTCAAAATGGGTTCCGTGATCATTTTCAATATTCACAGAATATCTGGGCCTCAAAAGTAGCTTATCACATTTGCAAATGACATGAAGCTTGAGAAGTTAGCTAACATGAAGAACAGATTAGGATCCTAAATTATCCAAACAGCTTAGAATGATGGGCCATACTAAGGGAATAAACTTGGCTTCAAAAAGTCAGCTTCTCAAGACAAGATTAGAAATTTTGTACAACAGCTCATGTGAAAAAAGAATCAGTGATTCTAGTGGCTTTCCAATTCAACATGAGACAACACTGTGACCTACCTTAACAAATACACAATTCTAGGTTCTTTCCTAAAAATCATAATTTCAAGAATAAGAGAGATGATATTCATGTTCTGCCATGCCCTGGTCAAATGTTATCTGGATTAGCATATTCAGTTCTGAGTGCTACCTAACAGTGACAAGCTGGAGCATATCCAGAATAAGACTGCCAAAATGGCGAAGAAACACAAAACCAAACTGTCCTGTTTACCTGAAGAAGAAACTTATGAGAAGTTAAGAATAGTCTTCTTGTACTTGAATGGATTTGTGATGGGAGAGGATTGAATTTGAAACAATGATTTGGCAAGGAAGTAGATTTTGACTGGATTTGAGGAAAAACTTTCTAACAACGCTAACCAACCAAAAGTAGAATGAGCTGCCTGGGGAGACATTGGATACTCCAAATATGTATAGCTGTTATTTGTCTATGTATCTTACATACAAAACAATTATCAAAGAAATTCAATGAAATGGTTTATCCAATTCAACCGCTTCTCATCTTAACCTAGATTCAGTCATTTTGTTGGTGTAGAAGTTTTTAATTTCATAGAATAGATTAGGTACACCATACATAGGAGCACTTGAGCACAGCAGCCCAGTATTTCATAAACCTAAAGATCTCACCTACTGAAGAAAAACTCACTATTTGACAAAAACTGCAGGAAGAACTGGAAAATATCTGGCAGAAAGTACACATAAATCAACATCTCACACTATATAGCAAGACAAACTCAAAATGAGTATACTATTTAGGCTTAAAGGGTTATATCATAATCAAATTAGTGTAGCAAGGAAAAAAATTACCTTTCAGATCTATGGATGGGGAAGAGTTCACGACCAAAGAAGAGATAGAGAGGATCATAGAAGGCAAAAACTATTTGCACAAACAAAACCAGTGCAGTCAAAATTAGAAGAAAAAAAAGTAAGGAACTGGTGGTAAAGTTTATAGCAAGATTTTCTAATAAAAGTCTCCTTTCTGAAATTTACAGGGAACTGAGTCAAATTTACAAAAATAAGTCATTTCCTCATTGATAAATGGTCAGAGGATATGAATAAGCAGTTTTCAGAACAAAAAATCATAGCTCTCTATAGTCATGTAATGCTCTAATAATTAGGGCAACAAATTAAAATAGCTGTTAGGTACCAACAAATGCCCATTAAATTGGTTAATATAAGAGAAAGGAAAAATGACAAATGCCATAGGAGTTGTGGGAAAATAGGTATACTAATGCCCTATTGGTGGAGCTGTGAATTAGTGCAACCATTCTGAAGAACAATTTGAAACTGTACTCAATGGGCTATAAAACCTTTGACCCAACAATACTACTGCAGTACTAGGTCTATATGCCAAAGATATCAAAAGAAAAGGAAAAAGACCCATATGTACAAAAAATATTTATAGCAGCTCTTTTTCTGAAGGCAAAGAATTGGAAAGTGAGGTGATACCCATCAACTGGAAAATGAATGAAAAAATTGTGGCACATGATTGTGATGGAATACTATTGTGCAATAAGAAATGACAAGCACCATGTTTTCTGAAAAACCTAAAAAGGCATATATGAATGGATGCAAAATAAAGTGAGCAGAAAAATGATGAAAAATGCTCTTCACTCCCTGATAGAGAAGTGAGACTTGTGCATATAATACAACAGAACGTTGTCTATAAAAGAATATTTTTTTCTACTTCATTTTTCTTGCTTCTTTTTTTTTAGTTGGAACATGGTGAATGCAAAAATTTATTTTGTGTGACTTCATATGTATAATGGTTTTCATATTTCTTTAAATCACAATGCAAGAGGGAGGGAGGGAATTTGGAACAGAAAATTAAAATTAAGGAAAAAATAATAAAAATCTGATTATTAGGTTCACTCCATCAGGTTGTAGGCCTATTCTTCTACCATCTTTTCTCCTATTTAACTTTTACTTTCATCCTTATCTTCTTTTAGAATGAAAATCATGAATTTTCTTCCTCTTGTTCTTTTGTTATCATTGTTGCTATAAATATATCAGTCTCTTTTTATTTCTAGTTTTTCCTTTATTTTTCTGGAATAATTTGTTACCCTCGGTTTCCTCAGAAACTGTATTTATTTACTTTTCTTGAACTTCTGTTGTCTGCAGTGTTTGCAAAGCAAATAGTTAATTATGTTGAAACATAACAACTCTATTCCTAAAAATCACCTCGATAGGCAAAACTGAGCAATAAAAACTATAGGCCTGATGAGAAAATAGAGTTAGGGCCACAAGACTCAAAAACTTCATCACTGACACATAAAAAGATAGGAACCTAACAATAATGGTAGCAAATTTTTATACTTATTAAATTCTTAAGAAATACATAAATACCACATTAAGTAGTAACAGTATGCTAGGTCTTAGGCTATTGCTCATTCTTGGCCCCAGGTTTTTACAGGGCCACGGCTGGCAAAATAGTGAGGCCAGAAGGTAACCTTGATAGGCTTCAAATCCAGGGCCCAGACTTTGGCCAATGTGGAATGTGGGTGAGGGAGTAGGAGCAAACCAGCTCTCCTGTCACCACAACTCCTACTGCACCAGAAAACATAAAAATAAATATTGTACTTTACCCTGAAAAAGACCCAAAGGGTGGACAGAGCCAAGATGGCAGAGGAAAGGTACAGACTCCCTTAAGCTCTCCCCCAAATCCCTCCAAATACCTTTTAAAATGAGTCTAAACAAATTCTAGAGCCCCAGAACCCACAAAAAGAAAGAGTCAAAGAAATTTCCAGCCCTGGGACTTCAGCAAGAAAGGTCTTTTGAATTAGGGTAAGAGAGGAGCAAAGTCCAATGCAGGCCAAGCCAGTGCAGAACCAGACTCCATCAAACCTGGAACAGGCCTAGAAGCAAATGAATCACTAGCAGCAGTTGTAGTTTCCAGACCTTTCAGCCCACAGATGTCAAAGACAACTTAGAAGATCACTCCTGAGTGACAGTGGAGAGCACTCCAGTACAGGCCTCATCAGCACAGCCCTAGCTACAGCAAGAGGTCCCAGTCCTGAGAGGTAGTTCCAGGGTGAGGAGGAGCACTAGCAAAGCAGAGCTAGCAGCCACAGTGGAGGAGGGACCTTTGTCACAGTTACAGGGCAGAAAAGAGTGCTTGTGGTTGCCCACAGACACCTCTCCTTAGATCAGCAGTTCTCAACCTGTGGGTTATGTTCAATTTGTAACAATGAAAATACATCCTGCATATCAGACAGATTCACAACAGTAGCAAAATTACAGCTATGAAGTAGCAACAAAAACAATTTTATGGTTGGGGGTCACCACAATGTGAGGAACTGTATTAAAGGTCACGGCATTAGGAAGGTTGAGAACTTTAGATCATACCACCTTGGAAGCACTGAAAACTTACAGTTCCCTAGAAGTATCTCTGAAAACAGCTGCATAAACCCCCAAAGCTTGGTATAGCATACCCCCCACACTGGAAGCAGGGCTCTACTTTACAAAAAAAATTACATGTCAAGTAACAAGCTGGGAAAATGAGCAAAAAACAGAAAAAAACTGTGACTATAGAAAGTTGCTATGATAACAAGGACGATCAAAACACACATTCAGAAGAAGACAAAGAAGACAAAGCTCCTACGTGCAAAACCTCAAAGGAAAATATGAATGGGTCTCAGGTCATGGAAGAACTCAAAAAGGATTTTGAAAATTAAGTAAGAGAGGTAGAGGAAAAATTAGGAAGAGAAATGAGAGTAATGCAAGAAAATCATGAAAAATGAGTCAGTGGCTTGCTAAAGGAGACACCAAAAAAAAAAAAGAAGAAAATAACACCTTACAAAACAGACTAAGTGAGCAGCTACATGATACAGTGAAAGAACACTGGTCCTGAAGACAGGAGGACCTGAGCTCAAAACCAGCCTCAGACACATGCTAGCCATGTGATATTTGGGCAAGTCACTTGATACCAATCACCCTGCATGCCACCCCCTCCAAAAAAAGCAAAAAAAAAAAAAACCAGACTAATCCCAATGTCAAAAGAGGTATAAATAGCTGATGAGGAGAAGAACACTTTAAAAAGCATAACTAGCTGATTGGGAAAGGAGGTCCAAAAGATCACGGAAAAAAAGAATTCCTTAAAAATTAGACTGGAACAAATGGAAGTTAATGGCTTAATAAGAAATCAAGGAACAATGATGCAAAACTAAAAGAGTGAAAAAATAGGAGAAAATGTGAAATATCTCATTGAAAAAAACAACTGACCTGGAAAATAGATCCAGGCAATATAATTTTAAAATTGTTGGACTACCTGAAAGCCATGATCAAAAAGAAAGAGCCTAGACATCATCTTTCAAGAAATTATCAAGGAAAACTGTCCTGATATTCTCAAACCAGAAGGTAAAATAGAAATTGAAAGGATCCACTTATCACTCACTGAAAGAGATCCCCAAAAGAAAACTCCCAGAAATATTATAGTCAAATTCCAGAGTTCCCAATCAAAGAGAAAATATTGCAAGCAGCCAAAAAGAATCAGTTCAATTATCATGGAGCCACAGTGAGGATAGCACAAGACTTAGCAGCTTCTACATTAAAGGATCAGATGGCTTATAATATGATATTTCAGATGGCAAAGGAACTGGGATTGCAACCAAGAATCACCTACCCAGCAAAACTAAATATAATCCTTTGTGGGGAAAGGGGGTAGAAATTCAATGAGATAGAGGACTTTTAAGCATTCTTTTTTTATTTTATTTTTTTTTTAGTTTTAGTTTTCAATATTCATTTCCACAAGATTTTGAGTTACAATTTTTTTCTCCCCATCTTTCCCCTCCCCCCCAACCCAAAATAGCAAGCCTACTGAATTATGCTTTCCCCCAATATGTTCTCTTTTATATCCTCCCCCTTAACCCCCCTAACTTTCTAGTACAGTAAGATGAGTTTCTATACCCCAGTACCTGTATATCTTATTTCCTAGTTGCATGTAAAAAGCAAGTTTTTAAACATTTGTTTTTAAAACTTTGGGTTCCAGATTTTTCTCCCTTCTTCTCTCCTCACCCACCCCCACTGGAAGATAAGCATTTCAATACAGATTGTACTTGTGTAGTTTCCCAAATAATTTCCATAGTAGTTATATTGTGAAAGACCAACTATTTTTCCCTCCATCCTATCCTGCACCCCACTTATTCTATTTTCTTCTTTGACCCTATCCCTTTTCAAAAATTTTTGCTTCTAACTATCCTCTCAACCAATCTGCCCTCCCTTTTATTCCCTCCTTATCCCCTACTCCCCTATTTTCTTGTAGGGTAAGATACCCAATTGAGTGTATGTTATTCCCTCCTTAGGCCAAATTCAATGAAAATCAGGTTGTCACATTCCCTTTCACCTGCCTGCACTTCCCCTCCACTGTAACAGTTTTCTCTTGCCTCTTTTATATCAGATAATTTACCCTAATCTATCACTCCCTTTCTTCTTCTCCCAATAAATTCCTTGCTGATCTCTTAATTTTATTTTTTAGATATCATCCATTCACATTCAACTCATCCTGTGCCCTCTGTCTATGTATGCATGAACATACAAATGCCCACACTCACATATATGTCTATATACACATACATCCTCCTATACATACATATATATGTATACATATGTATTCCCTTCAGCTACCCTCATACTGAGAAAAGTCTTATGAGTTACAATTATCATTTTTCCATGTAGGAATATAAATAGTTCAACTTTGATAAGTTCCTTATTTCTTCTCCCTGCTTACCTTCTCATGCTTCTCTTGCTTCTTATATTTGAGAGTCAAATGTTCTGTTCAGCTCAGGTTTTTTCATCAGGAATGCTTGAAAGCCCTCTATTTCATTGAATGACCATATTTTCCCCTGAAGCATTATACTCACTTTTTCTGGGAAGGTGATTCTTGCTTTTAGTCCTGGCTCTTTTGATCTCCAGAATATATTCCAAGCCCTTCAATCCCTTAATGTAGAAGCTGCTAGGTCTTGTGTTATCCTGATTGTGTTTCCACAGTACTCAAACTGTTTGTTCCTGACTGCTTGCAGTATTTTCTCTTTGACTGGGGAACCCTGGAATTAGGCTATAATATTCCTAGTTTTCTTTTGGGGATATTTTTCCTGAGGCATTCAATGAATTCTTTCCATTTCTATTTTGCCCTCTGATTCTAGAATGTCAGGGCAATTTTGCTCGATAATTTCTTGAAAGATGGTGTCTAGGTTCTTTTTCTGATCATGGCTTTCTGGTAGTTCAAAAATTTTTTAATTATCTATCCTGGATCTATTTTCCGGGTCGGTAGTTTTTCCAATGAGATATTTCACATTGCCTTCTATTTTTTTCAGTTGTTTGGGTCTGTTTTATAGAATCTTGATTTCTCATAAAGTCATTAGCTTCCAATTTCTCCAATCTGATTTTGAAGGAGTTATTCTCTTCAGTGTGTTTTTGAAATTCCTTTTCCATCTGAAAAATTCAGCTTTTTAAAGCATTCTTCTCCTCGTTGGCTTTTTGGGCTTCCTTTGCCATTTGAGTTAGTCTATTTTTTAAGGTGTTATTTTCTTCAGTGTATTTTTGGGTCTCCTTTAGCAGGCTGTTGACTCTCTTTTCATGATTTTCTTGCATCATTCTCATTTCCCTTCCCAATTTTTCCTCCACTTCTCTTAATTGATTTTCAAAATCCTTCCTGAGCTCCTCCATGGCCTGTAACCAATTCATATTTTTCTTGGAGGCTTTTGATGCAGGAGTTCTGACTTGATGTCTTCCTCCCACTCCATGCCTTTATCCTTTTTGTCCCCAAAAAAGGATTCTATGGTCTGTTTGTGCTTCCTCTGCTTGCTCATATTGGCAGTGAATTACTTGAGTTTTGAGATCTTTGCCATGGTAGAACTCTGCTTCAAGAATGGAGAGAGCTATGTCCCAAACTGCTGGGGTTTTTGCAGCTGCAGGAGCTGTTAGATGGGTGCCCTCTCTACAGCCCCCACACACTCTGGCTCACTGGTCACACAGACCAGGACCCAAGACCACGATCTGGATCCATGCAGGTCAAAGCAAGAGCGATTATGCTCTGAATGGTCGCTTGGCCCCCCTACAGTCTGCAGGCCAGGAGCTCTGAAGCAGCCACACAGCAGTGGCTGCAGCCACCACACTTCTGTGGCTTCTGGCTCCAGGAGTAGCAGCCAGACCATGCTCTTCTATCTCCCTCTGGACGAACAACATTCCACACTGACCTTTTACTTCGTCTTTGGCATTTATGGATTAAGAAGTCTGGAAAACGCTATAGCTGCTCCAGCCATGGCTGGTCAAGGGCTGCCCTGGGGCTAAAACCACAGGTCAGGCAGGACTCTCCTCTGTTCCCAGAGCACTGCAATGGACCCTTCCTGCCAGCCTGCCGGGCTTCCTTCACTGGGAGATTTGTTTCTCTCTGTCACTTGGTGGGTTCTGTAGCTCTAAAGTTTACTTAGAGTCATATTTTTACATGTATTGGAGGAGATGGAAGCCAGAGCAGTGTGGAAGTTGTGTTTCTACTCTGCCACCTTGGCCCCACCCCCCTCTTTTAAGCATTCTTGATGAAAAAACCAGAGCTGAATAGAAAATTTGACTTTCAAATAGAAGACTCAAGAGAAGCATATAAAAGTAAACAGGAAAGTGAAATTGTAAGAGAATGAATAAGGTTAAACTGTTTACATTCCTACATAGAAAGATGATATTTGTAGACAGAGGGCACAGGTATGAGTTGAATATGAAGGGATGATAGCTAAAAAAATAAAATTAATGGGTGAGAGAAATGTACAGGGAGAAAAAGAAAGTGAAAGATGTGGTATGTGATTATGATGGAATATTGTTGCAATATAAAAATTGATGAGCAAGTTGCTCAAAGAAAAAGCTGCAAAGACTAGCATGGGTGGATGCAAAATGAGATGTACTGCATACAAAGTAACAGCAATATTGTAAGATGAGCAGTTTTGAATGACTTAGCTATTCTCAGCAATAGAGTGATCTAAGACTACTCTGAAGGACTTATGATGAAAAATGCTATAGATCCACAGAGAAAGAACTGATGGTGTCTGAAAATAGATTGAAGCATACTTTTTTAATTTTTCTTGATGTTTATATTTTAGTCTGTTTTCTTTCACAATGTGACTATTATGTATATGTTTTTTATGACATGTATAATCTATATCAAACTGTTTGCATTCTGAATGAGGGGGCATAGGCAGGGAAGGAGAGAATTTGGAACACAAATTTTTTAAAATTAATATTAAAAATTGTTTTTACATGTAACTGAGAGAAAATAAAATACTAAATACAATATAATTTTTGATCTGTAAAAAAAGAAGAACCAAAGTTATCTTGTAGTCGTAGGCATCTGAAGGAGTTTTCCTTGGCATTTATCGTAAAGTGGTACAGTTTCTTGCTCTTTTCTCAGAAAAAAAAATAGCAACTTTACAAATGCAAAATTCCGGTTATGATAAAAATTAGTCTCCAATCTATCAATCAGGTTAAAATCAACTTGCATTTTCAAAATAAGCATTTTATCATACCTAACTGTAATTACTTGAGGATGGGTTTTTTTATTATAGAAATACTTCAAAGGCCTTGTCTTTTATTAAATATTCATCTTTTTTCATTGATGATTATGACTGGGTTTGCAGAGTATGTCACCTTGGACTGCATCTTGAACTTCATGATTCTTTGTAATAATTATTCCATTCTTTTATGTGGCTTCCTTTTGGGTGCAGAATCATTTGGGGTTTGTTTTTTTTTTTAATTACCACAGATCTGAGCTGGCAAAGGAGGGTCCTTGTGATGAGAGGGTGACTTCTGTGCATTGAGCTCTAGAACCAGAGAGTTTGGCCATGGTGGAAGATGGAGGACAAGGTAGGGTATTATAAGATTGGGTCTGGTGGTCTTGAGACCACTATGACAGTTTCCCCTTTGAGGGAGCATATAAAACCTGTGCATGGAAACCATTGTTAGAAGATTAGACCTGGTGGCCTTGATGCTCACTTCTATAAGCTAAGTTCAAGTCTTTTCCAAGATGCTATATTTATTATATATGGTGCAGTAGGACCTGAGGTTTGAAGAGGGTTAGTCTATCCCTCTGTTTTAAGACTGTGCTCCAGCATAAGGGAATCCGTCCTGGGAGTACATAGGATTCCCCTATTCGACAAGTGGGATCACAATGCTCTATTTCCCCAATGTAGATGAAATTATCTAAAAGTTAAGACCTTATCTAAGTACCCATTTAATGTGTAAGGAAAGACCCATGGAGCAGCCAGAGATGTTGGGGAAATAATCTCTTAATGAATTCAATTGTTGGATAACAATGGGAGTCAGTTCAATGCAAAATTTTATTGCAAGCAATAGAGAAAATGGGGAAAGAGAGAGAGAAAATGGGAAGCCAAAATACAACTCAGACATACACACTAACAAAGACTATACCTTATATAAGGGCACTGCTGTGTTGGGAGCACAAAGACATGGGTCCATTGAGTAAAAACAGATGCTCCAGGGAGAAGGAGTGTCCCTGTTGGAAAAGATAGTATGCCCCAAAGTGTTCTTCTGAGAGGGAGCTTCTTATACTATCATTTTGGATGGTCTCCCCAGATCTGGCAGAATTGGGCATCAGGGGTCAGAGCAAAATATTTGGGGGAGGGGTTGTTATCAGAAAAATTATGTATTACAAAGGTTTTAGGGAACCTAGGAAGGACAGTATGAGATGATACAGGAATATGGGCCAATTCAGGTGAGCAATTTATACAATAAGGACAACATTGTAAAGACAATGTTGCAACAGAAACACCATTTGCACCTTTGCTCCTACCCCCTGACTCACTGATACAGGTTGTGGAGTTGGAATAAACCTTGCTCCCTGTTACTATTTCAAGATTCTCCCTCAACCTCTATCATGCCATAACCTCTTCTGTTTTGAGGTTTACTCAATCCATATTTACCATTCACTCTTTTGTTAGTTATTATCTAATATCCAAGACACTCTCCTCTCTTTAATGAGTTCAGGGCCTGGCCCACAACCTTTCTCTCCTCCTCAACTCCTGCCTTTGAACTATGGGACTTCAATATACATATTGATATTCCCTAAAACAACATAATCTCACAGTCCCTCAATTTTATTCATTTCACATAACCAACTCCTCTATCCCACTACAGTCACATACAAAGATGGCCATACCTTTAATCTCAATATCACCAATGATGCTCTATTTCCACATTCATGAATTATTAAATTCCTTTACCTGAGCGTATTCTGTTCTTATTCCATCTCTGCCTTAAAAACCCTAACACTGTTTTCCATCTTTATCAAGACCTGAAATCCCTGTACCCCTTGGTTCTTTGCCAGGTCATCACCATTGTATCACCTACATTCTCCACCCTTCCTCATTTTGATTTCTTGGTGAACCATTCCAATTCTACACTGTCATCATCTCTTTTATCCCTTGCCCCTTTTATGATACTACCTATCTTCTCCTGACAGGACTGAGTTTTTAGCAACTCCCGCTATCTGTTGCCTTCATTTCTATTTATGTATGAATGAAAAAAGCTAGAGAAAAGCATGAATCTGTGCTGACTGAATCAATTAAAAATATAATTGGGCTCTTGCTACAAGAAAGGAGAATTTTACACCTCCCTAATTAACTCACTAATCCATTCCACACAATGATTCTTGCTTCTTCAAACATTTCCATCTCTCTTCTGACTTCCCTTGGTTCCACCTTGTCCCACATTCTCAACTGAAAATCTTACCCTACACTTTACTGAAAAAAAAAATGAGGCTGTTCACCAAGCATTCCCTCTTCTCCCTCCTCAGCACACATATTCCTTCTACCATGATTTCCTTCATTCCTCTTTCACTTGAATAGGTGACCTTTCTTCTTGGCAAGGAAAAATCCTTCTACATGCATCAGGAATGCCATTCCATCCCATCTCCTTCAGCAGATTGACCCTTGCTACCATCCATAATCTTTCACATCATTCTCTCCATCTTCTACTGTCTGCTTCTTTGCTCCTACAAATATGTCCATTTCCCTCATCCACAAAAAAAACTATTACTCTATTAATCCCTCACCATAGCTATCATTCCATATTTCTTCTTCCTTTTATGACTCAGATCCCTTGAAAAATATATCTACAATAGGTGCCTCCACTTTCTTTCCTCTCCATCTCCTCTTAATTCTATAAAGTCTGGCTTCTAACTTCATTGTTTAATTAAAATTTCTCTCTCTAAAGACAATAATTTTTCCTCTTGGTACAATTTTCTATCTGTGTTTTCATGACATTATTCTCCCCATTCCTAACATCAAAACTTCCCAATTTATATCAAGGGCACTACAATTCTCCTAGCTGTCCAGGCTCAAAACCCTGGATAGAGCTCATCCAACCAATGAGACCTAATGTTATCAGCAATGGAAGCAATGTAGAGGTATAAAAGAAAATAGACTGGGAGAGAACCTTTAGGGTTACTCAAGTTAAGTGATGTGACAAGGATGAAGATCTAGCAAAGAAGACAGAAAAAGAATAGTTGAATAGGTAGGAGAAGAAGCATGGTGATCAATGGTGTTAAAGGCTACAGAGAACTCAAGAAGAACAAGGATTGGAAAAACACCATAAGAAATAGGAGGCTGTAAGAGAATTCATCTGTTTATTACAAAATAGGACTGACTCAGAGAAAACAAGACACTGTTTTGATAGGAAGAGAGGAGAAAGAACAATTTTTGCATTCAGAATGAGCAATACAACAAATTCCCAGAATTAAACAGAAAGAAATTCAAAATAAAAATCAGTTGAGAATGAGTAGATGATCCATGGAGCAGTCAGTCAGAAACATTGGGGAGCTATTAGAAGCTCTCCTGGGGGGGGCCTGAGAATGATGACAGAGACAGAGATGCATGGAGGTAAGGAGGAAACACATCCTCCCAATTTATTATTTGGGTAAGCTTATTATTCAGGAAAAATTTTACTTACAAAATTATAATGAAACTCAACTGATCCTCCATTGCTAAGGGTTTCAAGTGCTCAACTTTGGACCCATGAAACATTAAATTGATTGCTATAATTACTGCTATGTTTAGCATTATGAAGAGAAGATTAATTACCCTTTCATTTTTCAGCTAATAATTTAAATGTTGTATGTATGGAATGTCTGACTACACAATATGGAAGACATGAGTTCCTCTGAAACTTTGGGAATCCAAGGTCCATGGACTTCCAATTAAGTGTACCTGATATAATTGTAACCCACTTCCTATTTTTTGCTCCCATTAAAATTTCAAAAACAAAGGGAGGAGGTGGGTGACGAGGTAGGAGAAAAAAAAATAACAAAAAAATAAAAATAAAAATAGAAACAAAGGGAGACTGAGCTAAGAATGATTGTTTTATATATTTATTCTGCATTGGAAGAAAATACTAAAAATTGGGGAAAGAGATTAAGGGAGAAGTTTGTGCAGGAGTCAGGCACAAGGAACAGCTTGGTATTTAAGGATAGGACTGGGATTTCCAGGACAGCATTGATTCTGAGGTTGAAAGGAATCCTCTTCTCCTAGAAAACATCAAAGACAAAGTTAATGATGAGTCCCTTGAATGGCACAAGGGAGCAAAAGTGACAGTTTCCTATGAACTAGTAGAAGCTATCCCTAAAAGGCAAGAGATTCAGAAAAAGGCAACATAATAGGTAGAAAGAGCAGAGAATTTGGAGTCAGAGGGAATGGTTTCCCATTTGGGCTTCACTGATTCTGAAGAGGTCATTTGTGTTATCTCTCTAGGCTTCATTTACAACAACTGAAAGATAAGTGGGCTAAACTAGATGAAAACTTCTAACTCTAGAACCCTATGACCTCAGAAACTGAGAAGACACTGGTAGGTAAGAACCTACCAAGTGCAAAGCCATAGACAGAGTGGTGTCAATGGTCCTGAAACCTTGTATGTAAATAAACTTTTTGTCCAATTGAATCATGTATTTCAGGGACTGTGAGGGAGTATGAGATCCCTTGGAGAAACTTGGAGGGGAAGAATAAAGGACAATTTCATCACTACCGTCAAATACATTAAATCATGATCATTATTATTATAAGATCCTAGATTTAAACTTGAAGAGATAATAGGAGTAATCTAATTCAACCTCAATCATTTTGTATAAGAGAAACCTGAGGAACCTTTGCATAAAGAGAGGTGAAAGGACTTTCTCAAGGGCACAGAAGTAGTTGAAACTACTGACTCCACAATTATCACCCTTCATTCTGCTTCTCTCAAAGGAATGCATTTCAGTCAGCTGTTCTCTTCTTCCACCAAGAACCAAACAAGAGGCAGTAGTCTCAAAATGAAAAGTCTGGTAATGGATGGAGATGCACTAAAACATTTCTAATATGTAGACAGACATCCAAAGGAGCCTGAAATTTATTTGAGATAAGTAAAACAAGGTGATCCCACCATCATGATTTGGGTTTCACCTTCGTGTCGTTGAACTGGATCAAGACAATGCTTAAATCCCAGGTGAAGTGTAGCAGTTTAGGTTATTCTGGAAGATTCTCTAGAAGTCCTTAAAGAGTACATACCTTAATCACGTTCCGGTGTGCAAGCTTCTGCAGAATCAAAGAGATATGTGAGTGGATTTACCAAAATCACTTCCTACCATACAGTTCAAACAATCATACAAGGTCTATCAAAAAATTAATATAGAACAGCTTCTAACAGAAGAGAGTAACAAGAGAAGAGAGGAAAAGAAAGGGTTGGGGTTCAGCAGTAGGATAAAAGGTCACAACAAAGTGGAGCCAATTCCATTCTTATTACCAGCTTGTCTGGGGATCTTGATTTTCTCTTCGTTGAATCCTTTAAGACTTCTTATGGTCCTCGAAGTCTTGTGAGTTCCCTTTTACATATGGACCTGAAGAGAGAGGGAAGAATGAATAACTGTTCATTCTGACTTAATCCTTCTATGGTCCCTATTTCTATAGTGGTCACCTCCTACAGTGAAAGTCCTTGGATTTTGCCATTTGGTCAGTGAAATTACCAGCACAAAGATAAGTAAATGAGAGACCTAAGTGTGTTGAGCAATTTAGCACCTTAATCTTCTGCCAACAAATGTCCTTCTTACCCACATTAAGCACTTCTCAAACCTATATCTCTACAGAAAAATCCATGTACATTTCCCAATAATGCACTAAAACAAAATGCCCCCAAATCTCCACAAGTGGTATGGAAGAAAGAGGGAAAGTATGAAGACACAGTCTTCTTCTCCTCCCTCCCCCCACCTCCACCAGCAACCCCCGATGCTTTGTTCAAAGCAGCATTTTGCCCTTTACAGACTCATTAAAGAGTAGTTCAATTAGCTTCCACTGCCTAGGAATGTGATTGCTTTGCCTGTGCTGCCATCAAATCTCCAGAGAACAAAAATTTTGAGGGAATTCATGGAATCCATTGGTCACTTTGCTGGGCTTTGGTTTTTATCAAAATGGATCCCCTTCTGCTATTTCTAGAGATGCCAAATCTGGGAATGCCTGAAGAGCAGGAGGAATTCAGGTGAGCAGTTTCTAACAGTTGTTCAACATCTTAACATTCTTCTCTTGGAGAGATTCACAGAATCCCATGTTACTTACCCACAAGTTTGGCAGTTCTTATTTGCATGCCATGTAACTCGCCTCTACAGATGATAATCCAATGATCCCTCACAGATGTCTTTTCTATGAGTACCTGGCGTTTGCCTTCATCTGTGGAGATGATGAAGAGATATACCTTTAGCATCTCTAATCCTCTTGGAAAATCTGTTGGGAGGAGACTACCGCAGGCTTTATGATCTCACTATGTAAGGGAGGACCCCAGTCCTAGCAGGCAGCAGCATCCAAGAATCAAGAAAAAGAATTGGGTAACCCCATGCCCAGGACAACATCCCCTTGAATCTGATATGGCACCTTTCTAATGCACTTATCATGTAATATTGTAAATTAGAGAAGACTGAGATTACATGTTTAAGAGTTTCAAGGTACCTTAAAAAAAAGTTTATTCCCTAATTTTACAGACAAGAAAACTGAGGCCTAGAAAGTAATTAGTTTGTCCTACTTTAGAGGGATATTATGCAGTAGTGAACAAGGAAACAAGCTTCAAGTGTGTTGGTCACCTGTTGGTCAGTGACTACTATAGTTGAAGTCTCATCTCTGACATATGAGACAAGGTTACCATGAGCAAGTCACAGAAATTCTCAATACCCTCAAGCAGTTCTCAAAGAATAAAACTTGCAGAACAGGTGCTGAGCTGTCTTTATAGAGGGAGATTCCTTACTGGAAGTTCCTGATATCAATGAAAGCATAAGTCAGGTCCAATGTGACAAAGAGAGCAAGAATAAATGGGTGACTGTGTTTGTGCGTTTTCCAAGAACTATGCTGAACTTTAATTTTGTCCCTCCCTCAGTGAAAAGCACAATGTTCTAAATACTGGAGTTAAGTGGAATGAGGGCAGCATTACCATGTCAGTGTCATGGCTCTGGGAGATGATTCAGGCTCAATTGTCCCCAATATATAAATGGAAAAATCCATTTTAAAAAATAGTGATGCACGTGGTTTATTTTTTACATATTTCCCTTCTCTATAGAACTCTAAGCCCAAGAAACCAAGCAAGTAACTGCTGCAGTACCCCGTCTTTGCATGTCTTCCCTTTCATTCAGAAAAAACATCTGGAGAGTCATCCTATTAGCGTGTTAATGAACCCTATTGTGCCAAGTGTTTTTCTAGATGACTTATAAATCCTGAGAATAGCATTTAAGAAAATACTTTTGCCCAGTATCTAATGGTGAGAGAGAAATTAAATTAGTGCTTTTGTGATCTCCTGAAGCAAATCATAGGAGCAGCTACCTAATTTGCCTTTACTTCCACAACCCCTCACACCCAGAGGATATAGTGAGTCATGTCTGTAGACAGACAAAACCACTCACCAATTCAGTCCATGTCATGTAAAAAGCTTGCAAATAAACTAGATATTGTCAAGAAAACCCATCCTTTGGATTCCAAGCTTAAAGGAAAGTCTCAAATCCCAATCTTTGTTTGGACCTGAGGGACACCTCTAAAGAGGGCTGGTCTCCAGTTGAGATGCTTTTAATAATGGAATATTTGATTCACTTACCCAAAGAAAATAGCCCACGCTTGTTTTCCTTAATTTCAATTTAATCTCTTTGCATGTGCCATTCACGCTGGAAAACAGAATGCATATGAATGGTTTTGCTGGAGACAAAAGAAAAAGAACTTAATATGTCATTTAAGTCAGGAAAGGTGATTTGATTCCTTCACTCCTGACCCAACTGTTAATGTGGCAAGCACAGGAGAATGTCCAGAAACAGATTAGCATTAAACCTGTGATCTGATTATTTTCACTCACAGAAAAGAACCATGTAACTTAGCATCCATCTTTTGAATACTGAAAATTCTTTGGGTTGGTCTATAGACCTGTTGATCTTGGAACACCAGGATCTCTAAGAAATCCAAACCCATGCCACCCCAAAGGAAATGAATTGAGATGCATGGTATGAGTAGGCTGCAGAATATAACCTAGGATACCTTGTGTCATGAACTACATGGAACAAAAGGGGATAAAGAAAGTTTAGAAGAGGACTGAGGGTATGTGGAGACTAGCAGTTAGTGAATTGGAAAAAAAAATTAGTCAATGAGTAAACTGCTAGCATTTCACTCATTGCTGAGAAATGCGGCCTAAGCTTCATATTTATATACATATATGTATATGTGTATGTGTACATATATACAAGTATGTGTGTGCATATGTACATATTTTAACTTTTACCTAAACCTTCTGACCCTCTGATCCTTAGATGTGCAGAGGATATCAAGTAATCCCCTCTAGTTGTGTTCCTAGAATAGGAGAGGTAAAGATGAAGCAGGCTGATAGCACAATTATGGGCAGTCTACTTACTTGACAGTAGATTTGACCTCCAAATCACCATCATTAAGATGGGTAACTGTCCAGGGTGACTTCTCCTTAGGCTTCTTCTTCCCGTGAAATTCATTGACTTTCTCAATGGCCTTTATAAAGTACGTGCCCTAGATGGTATTTTGATATGTAGTTAGAACTTGAAGGAAGAAAAAATAAGGGAGTACTAGGACTCAACACTTTACAAACATCTCTGAATCATCTGGTTCTTCATCCCACTCTCAGAGCAGAATCTCAGCTCTGAGGCAAAAATTTTGTATAAACCAGTTTCCCAGGAACCACCATTGGCCTGGTGGAGCATACTGTTACGGGAATCTAAAGATCTTCCCTGCCCCTAGGCCCTTTGCTGAAGTGGCTACGTGACTTTGAGGACCCTCGGATATTTGAAAGTATACTGTGCTCCCTAATAGGCTGAATGTGGTCACGTGGAGCCTGTGGCGCCAGGCTTTTTTTCCAGGAATGCCCGTGCCTTGTGGCTTTGTGATTGGGCAGTGGGTCTAGAGGGCTGTGACATTCTCCAAGCCAGGAGAAGGCTATATATACGCCCTGATGTGAGGTTTTGGTTTGGGGCTCACTTTGAGAAGAGTTGTGTGAT
>CM053585.1:207922170-207941995 GCA_028646515.1 Pseudochirops corinnae
TTTTTCTGTTTGTTTGTAACTTCTGTTTGTATTCTCTGAAGTTCAGGGTGCTGACTTTTCCTCCTGAACTAGGTAAATGATATGTTTGATTAAAGTAAGATTGTTAACCCATTTTGAGTTGCTTTCCTTTAGAAAAGCAGATCTAAGAACCTGTGCTAGTAGCTGCCCTAGGCATGCTAGGGTGCTTACTGTTACACATACACAAAGTTTAACTTTGTAGGAAGAAGTCATTAGGTTGAAGTGAACTAGCTTTGAGGACCCAAACCTATCAAGGTGGCCCAATTTTGAAATGGCCCAAATGAAAGCAGACATTTGGCTCTGATCCCCATATTGAGTCCCTGAAGAAAGTAACATTGAATTCTTGGAGACCCAACTCCACTCAGGAACATTACTTGCTCTGAATGGTCATTAGCAAAGATAAAATTAAAGTATGTACATATACACACACATACCTGTATATATGTACATATATACACATACATATATGTATATAAACATGAACATATCTCTTATTTCCAGTTCGTTCTGGACAGAGTAAATTAAAGCAAGAGAATAGTAAAATGCTTGACTTGGAATCTACTTCCTACACTAACTTTCCCCCATAGACTCAATCCAAGATTTCTATGGAATCTATAGCACTAAAATTGCTGAACATTACAGAGTGACAAGGTTACAGGGCTATAGACCCAGATTAAAAAGAACCCGGTGGGGACCTAATTTTGAAATGACAGCCTTTTGCTAGCATACATCCCTCCTTCTAATCTACAAGATCTCCCAATGAAGTCTCACCCCAAATTGTTCTTCAGAAGGTGATGAATCCTGAGCTTGGAGGAGAAAGAACAGGCTTAGTGCTGTGGTGAGGAAAAGGACCTTCATCTTCACAGACTTTCACAGGTCTTTACCTTCAGTCACTCACTCAATGAAGCTGGTTAGAATGTGTGTAATCCTCTCCTAACATCTCTCTCTCTATAAATATATCCTGAGATCAATGTGGCATTGAAAACTGTTATCTTTTTGCACAGTGTTCCAGAAAGTCCTACAGTAGGGCAATGGGTTGTGACAGAAAGGTGAAATAACATATTATTATATTTGGAAGCCCTATGCATTTCTTCATTCGGAATAGCTACTCATCAAAATCCACCCAAATAATCAATTATATCTAATTTTTTACTTTATGCATCCTCCGTGAGTTCTAATAATTGATGCATTTCCTGTTCGGAAGACTGTGGTTATCAGGATAGGAAGTAGTTCAAAGATTCTTTGAACAACAAAGAGAAAATCAGTGACTATTCCAACCCCACCCCAGCTGACCCCCTTATTTTTACTGGCAATTTTATAAAGTTTTTCATGTGCATTGAAGACTTCCCTTTAGTTCTATCACTAGGATACAGTAAAAAGCACACCAGCACCCTAGACAAAGTAAGAGTTAGAAAATCTGCATTTGAATGCCAGCTCTCTTACTCATTACACCTTAAACTAGGTTCTATTATCTCAATTAGAAAGGGCCCTTAACTTCTAACACTTTCACCTCAGTCCTGTCAGGTCAACAAATTACATATCATGATCCCAATACTCATGTCCAAGTATTGTAATGGCATTATAATGAGTGAAAGAACTAAAGCTAAATTTCAGGCCTCCTAGACTTGGCCCCACCACCCTTACAAATACATCACCTAAAAATAAAACTGTCTTTTTTTCTTGGAACCCTTATAATTATCTGTTTTGGGGAGACCCACCGGAGACCTTGAATTAACTGAAGTTGTTTGGACTGATGTTGTTGGTCAAAGAAAAGTTGGTCTGTCTAGTATTTGGGTTGAGTTTTGCTAGTCATAATGAAGTTCTCTAGGACATTGAATCATGTATGTTTAACTTTTTATATATTATAATTTTCAATATTTGCAGAATAATTGGACTTCAAAAATAGCTTATCACATTTGTAAATGACATGAAACTTGGGAGGTTAGTTAACATGAAGAAAAGTTTAGGATCCTAGAGGATTCAAACAGCTTAGAATGATGGGCCATACTAAGGGAATATACTTGGACTGAAAAAGTCAGCTTCACAAGATAAGATGAGAAATTTTGTACAATAGTTCGTGTGAAAAATATTCAGTGATCCTAGGGGCTTTCCAGTTCAACATGAGGAAACACCATGACCTACCTTAACAAACTAACACAATTCTAAGTTCTTTTCTATAAGTCACAATTTCAAGAATAAGAGAGATGATATTCACGTTCTGCCATGCTCTGGTCAAATCTCATTTGGATTAGATTGTTCAGTTCTGAGTGCTACCTAACGGTAACAGGCTGGAGCATTTCAAAAAGGCTGTCAAGATGGTGAAGAGACACAAAACCATAACACACAAGGATCACTTAAAAGAACTGCCATGTTTAACCTGACAGAGAGATGTAGGAGAACATGAGAGTACTTGAAGGGATGTGATATGGAGAGAAGAATTAGACAAGTTGTACTTACTTGTCCACAGAAGATTGAATTTGGAACAATGGGTGTTGCAGCAAAGTATATTTTGGCCAGATTTGAGGAAAAACTTTCTAATAGTACTTACCACCCAAAAGTGGAATGAGCTGCTTGGGGAGACAATGGATACTCCAGATATGTACAGCTGTTATTTGTCTATGTGTATTAGCTACAAAACACTTATCAGAGAAATCCAATGAAAAGATTTATTTCATTCAACCACTTCTCATCTTAACCTAGATTCATTCCTTTTGTTGGTATAGAAGCTTCTCAATTTCATGCAACCAAACAGAATAGATTAGGTACACTAGATACAGAAGAAAATGTCACAGCACCTTAACGTTTGATGAACCCAAAGATCTCAGCTGTTGAACCAAGAACTCACTATTTGAAAAAAAACTGTAGGAAGAACTGGAAAACAGTTTGGCTGAAACTAGATATAGAACAATATTTCATACTATATACTAAGACAAACTCAAAATGAGTATATGATTTAGACTTACAGGGTTATATCATAAGCAAATTTGTGGAGCACAGAAAAAAATTGCATTTCAGATCTATGGATAGAAGAGTTCATAACCAAATAAAAGACAGAGGGGTTCATAGAAGGTAACATAGATAATTTTGGCTATATGAAATTTAAAAATTTGCAAAAATAAAACCAATGTAGTCAAAATTAGAAAGAAAGTAAAAAACTGGTGGGAAAGTTTACAGCAAAATTCTCTAATAAAAGTCACAATATTCAAAATTATAGAAAACAGTGTCAAATATACAAAAATTAGTTGTTTCTCAATTGACAAATCGTCAAAGAATATAAACTAGCAGTTTTCAGAAGACCAAAATCATAGCTATCAATGGTCAAGTAAAAATGCTCTAATCATTAGGGCAATACACATTAAAACAGCTCTATGATATGATCACATGCCCATCAAATTGGTTAAGATGACAAAAAGGGAAAATAACAAATGCCATAGGAGTTTTAGGAATATAGGTACAATATTGCCCTCTGGGTAAAGTTATGAATTGGTCCTACCATTCTGGAGAACAATCTGAAACTATGCCCAAAGGGCTTAAAACCATGTATACCCTTTGACACAACAATACTTCTACAGTACTAGTTCTATATCCCAAAGAGATCAAAGGAAAAGAAAAAGGACCCGTCTGTGCAAAAATATTTATAGCAGCTCTTTTTCTGAAGGCAAAATATTGGAAAGTGAGGGGCTATCCATCAATTGGAAAATGTCTGAACCGGTTGTGGCATACAATTGGGATAGAACGCTATTGTGCTATAAAAAATGACAAGCACTATGGTTTCAGAAATACCTTAAAAGTATTGCATGAACTGATGAAAAATGAAGTAAGCAGAACCAGGACAATCATGTATATAGAGATGGCAATATTATAATTATAATCAATGTGAAAGACTTAGCTATTTTGATCAATACAATGATCCACAACAATACCAAAAAGATGAAAAATGGTATCCACTTCCCGTTAAAATAGTGGTGGACTTCTGTATATAGTGTAATGGAATATTTCATATTGAAGAATATTTTTCCCCTTCATGTTTCTTGCTTCTTTTTTCATTTGCTACATGGTGGAAGTGAACATTTGTTTTGCTTGACTTCAAATATATATTGAGTTTCATATTTCTTGACATCTCAATGGGAAAGGGAAGCTTAAGAAAGGTAAAAAAAAAAAGTTTCTAAGGAAAGCAAGGGTAACAAATTATTTCAGAAAAATAAGAGGAAAACTAGAAATACAAAGAGACTGATATATTTAAAAGCAACAATTTTAACAAAAGAATAAGAGGAAGAAAATTAATAAATTTCATTCTAAAATAAGATAAGGATGAAAGTAAAATTTAAGTAGAAGATGATTGGAAGAACAGGCCTGAAACACTATGAATTAAACCTAGTAACACTTTCTACTCGTGAATCAGTGGTTTTGTTTTTACATTTTTATTTTCAGCTCTAAATTCTCTCCTTCCCTTTCCCATTCTATCAAAGATGTTAATCACACAGCATTCCTGTTACCATGTACAATGTTCTCCTGGTTCTACTCGCTCCACTCAGCATCAGTTCTTGCAAGTCTTTCCAAGTTTTTCTGAAATCTGCCTGCCCATCATTTCTTACATAACAACAGTATTCCATCACATTCATATATCACACTTGTTTAGCCATTCCTCAATCAATGGACATCCCCTCTTTCCAACTCTTTGCCACACAAAAAAAGCTGCTATAAATACTTTTGTCTATGTAGGTTCTTTTCCCTTTTTCTATGATCTCTTTGAGATACTGACTTAGTAGTGGTAATGCTGCATCAAACGGTATACACTATTTTATAGCCTTTGGACATAGTTCAAAATTGTTCTCCAAAATGATTGAATTAGTTCACAACTCCACCAACTGAATTAGTATTCCAATTTTCCCACATCTTCTCCAACATTTATCATTTTCCTATTTTGTCATGTTAGCCAATCTAACAGGTATGATGTGTTACCTCAGAGTTGTTTTGATTTGCATTTCTCTAATCAAAAGTGATTTAGAGCACTTTTATATGACTATAGATACCTTTAATTTCTTCCTCTAAAAACTGCCTGTTCTTATCCTTTGACCATTTATCAGTTGGGGAATGACTTGTATTCTTATAAATTTGACTCAGTTCTCTATATATTTTAGAGATGAAGCCTTTATCAGAGACACTGGCTGTAAAAATTGTTTCCCAGATTTCTGCTTCCCTTCTAATCTTGGTTACATTGGCTTTGTTTGTGCAAAAACTTTTCAATTTATTGTAATCAAAATCATCCATTTTGCATTTCATAATGTTCTCTATCTCTTGTTTGGTCATAAATTTCTCTCTTCTCTATAGATCTGACAGTAAGCTATTCCTTGCTCTCCTAATTTGCTTACACTATCACCCTTTGTGTCTAAATTTTGTCCCCATTTTGACTTTATCTTGGTGCATAGTGTAAGATGTTGGTTTATGCCTAGTTTCTAGCATAGTTTTCCCAGCAGTTTTGGTCAAATAGTCATTTCCTATCCCAGAAGCTGGAGTCTTTTGGTTTATCAAACAGTAGATTACTATAATAACTGACTACTGTGTCTTGTGTACCTAACCTATTCCACTGATTCAACCATTCTGTTTTCTTAGTTTTGATAGTTGTTACCTTATAATACAGTTTTAGATCAGATATGGCTAGGCCACTTTCTCTTACATTTCTTTTCACTAATTCCCTTGATATTCTGGACCTTTTGTTCTTGCAGATTAATTTTGTTATTATATTTTCTAGCTCTATAAAATAATTTTTGGTAGTTTGATTGGTATGGCACTGAATAAGTAAATAACTTAGGTAGAACTGTCATTTTTATTATGTTAGCTTGGCCTACCCAGGAGCACCTGATATTTTGCCAGTTGTTTAGATCAGAATATATTTGTGTGAAAAGTGTTTTGTGATTGTGTTCATATAGTTCCTGGGTTTGTCTTTGCACATAGACTTCAAAATGTTTTATATCATCTACAGTTATTTTAAATGGAATTTCTCTTCCTGTCTCTTACTGCTGGGCTTTGTTGGTAGTATATAGAAATGCCAATGATTTGTGGTGGTTCATTTTGTATCCTCCAACTTTGCTAAAGTTATCAATTATGTCAAGTAGTTTTTTAGTTGATTCTCTAGGATTCTCTAAGTATACCATCATATCATCTGCAAAGAGTGATAGCTTTGTTTCTTCAATTCCTATTCTAATTCCTTCAACTTCTTTTTCTTCTCTTAGTGCTAAACCTGACATTTCCAGGACAATATTGAATAACAGTGATGTTAATGGACATCCTTTTTTCACTGCTGATCTTTTTGGAAATGCTTCTAGCTTATATATTCTAGCTCTATAAAATAATTTTTGGTAGTTTGATTGATATGGCACTGAATAAGTAAATAATTTAGGTAGAACTGTCATTATTACACATTACATATAATCCTTGCTTATGGTTTTAGGTAGATGCTAGTTATCATTTTTAAGAAAAACTGGAATGATTTCCTATGTTTTCTAGTATTTTTAATGGGAATTTGTGTTGTATTTTGTCAAAAACTTTCTGCATCTATTGAGATAATCATATAATTTCTGTTAATTATGTCATTGATATAGTTAATTATGCTGATAGTTTTCCTAATATTGAACCATCCCTGCTTTCTGTTATCTCCATGATAAGTTACTGTAATATGTTGGCTAACATTTTATTGAAAAGTTTTGCATCAATATTCATTAGGGAAATTGGTTTATAATTTTCTTTCTTTTGGCTCTTCCCAATTTATGTATCAGCACTATATATGTATCATTAAAAGAATTTGATAGGACTCCTTCTTTGCCTATTTTCCCAAATGGTTTATAAAGTATTGGCATTAATTGTTCTTTAAATGTTTTATAAAATTCACTTGTAAATCTACCCAGCCCAGATTTTTTTTAGGAAGTTCATTGATGGCTTGTTCAATTTATTTTTCTGAAATGAGGTTAATTAAGTATTTTATTTACTTTTCTGTTAATCTGGGCAATTTATATTTTTGTAAATATTCATCCATTTCACTTAGATTGTCAGATTTATTGGCATACAGTTGGACAAAATAGCTCCTGATTATTGTTTTAGTTTCCTCTGCATTGCTAGTAAATTCACCCTTTTCATTTTTGATACTGATAATTTGATTTTTTTCTTTTAATCAAATTAATGATAAGTTTATTTATTTTATTGGGGCTTTTTTCATGAAACCAGCTCTTTGTTTTACAGTTCAATATTTTTCTTAATTTTAATTTTATTGATCTCTCCGTTTATTTTTAGAATTTCTAATTTGGCATTTAATTAGGAATTTTTAATTTGTTCTTTTTCTAGCTTTTTTTAATTGCATGCCCAATTAATTGATCTCCTCTTTCTCTTTTTTTATTTATGTAAGTATTTAAAGATATAAAATTTCCCCTAAAACTCTTTTGGTAGCATTTCATAAGTTTTAGTATGTCATCTCACTATTGTCATTCTCTTGGATGATGTTACTGATTATTTCTATGATTTGTTGTTTGACTCACTCATTCTTTAGAATTGGATTATTTGGTTTGCAATTAATTTTTAGTTCTTCTTCCCGTGGCTCTTTATTACATCTAATTTTATTACATCATGATCTGAAATGGATTCATCTAATTTTTATGCCTTTTTGCATTGGATTGTGAGATTTTTATCCCTTAGTATACAGTCAATTTTGTGTATGTACCGTGTACCATTGAGAAAAAGATATATTCCTTTCTATCCCCATTCAGTTTTCTCCAGAAGTCAACCATATCTAACTTTTCTAAAATTCTATTCACCTCCTTAACTTCTTTCTTGTTTATTCTATGATAGGTTTATCTAGTTCTGAATGGGAGAGGTTGAGGTCCCCTACTAGTACAGTTTTGCTGTCTGTTTCTTCCTGTAACTCCTAATTTCTCCTCTAAGAATTTGAATGCTATACCACTTGGTACATATATGCTTAGTACTGATATTACTTCATTGTCTATGATGCCTTTTAGCAAGATGTAGTTTCCTTCCTTATCTCATTTAATTAGATGCATTTTTGCTTTTGCTTTGTCTGAGATGAGGATTGCTACTCCTGCTCTTTTTACTTTAGCTGAAGCATAATATATTCTGCTCTAGCCTTTTACCTTTATACTGTGTATATCTCTCTGCTTCAAATGTGTTTCTTGTAAACAACATATTGTATGATTATGGTTTTTAATCTACTCTTCTATCTGCTTCCATTTAATAGGAGAGTTCATTCAATTCACATTCACAGTTATGATTACTAATTGTGTCTTTCTCTCTGTCCTGTTTTTCCCCCATATATGTTTTTTCTCTCCTTTCTCCCTTTCCCTCCTCACAAGTGGTTTGCTTCTGAACACTTCCTCCTTCAATCTGCCCTCACTTCTACCAGCCCCTTTTTTCCCCTTCCTTCTACTACTTCTTCCCTCTCTTATGCCATCCCTTCTATGCACCCTCTTTCCTTTTCTTTCTCCTTTCCCCTCTTACTTACTATAGAGTAAGATAGATTTCTATACCCAATTAAGAGTGTATGTTATTCCCTTGTTGAGCCAAATCTGAGAAGAATAAGGTTCAAACAATTCTTAACTCTCTTCCTACTTTCACTCTCCTATAATAGGTCTTTGCACTACTTCATGTGATGTCTCCCACTGGTTCAATGAGATGTGGCTTGCTGTTGGCTTGATGGGACACTTCCTATCCTTGAATACACTCCTCTTTTACCCAAGAATCTCCAAGTTTTCTGGGATAAAAGATTGCTATACCCTGTCTTTTTACAAGCTCCACTGTTACTATATTTTTCATAGGGCACTATTTTTTTGTATTTTAGAGGTCATTGTGGGGGGATACTGACAGTGATTCACTACTTCCTCTGCCACCATGGCTTGCAGAGCTAATGGTAGTTTCTAGAGGATGATTTTTTAATTTTAGGAATGTTTCCCTTTTTTTGAATATCCATCTTTTTTTGAATATCCATCTTTTTTCATTGATGATTATGACTGGGTTTTCAGAATATATCACCTTGGATTGCCTCTTGAGCTTCTTGGCTCCTTGCAAGACATTATTCCTTTCCCTTTTGTGATTTCCTTTTGGGTACAAAATCATTTTTTTATTCCAATAGAGTCAAGGCTGGCAAAGTAGGTTTCTTATGATGAGAGGCTGACTTCTGTGCATTGAGCTCTAGGACCAGGGGCCTTGGCCATGGTCGAAGATGGAGAACAAGGTAGGGTGTTACAAGATTGGGCCTGGTGATCTTGAGACCACTATGACAGTTTCCCCTTGAGGGAGGACATTCCTTTTAAAATCTATGCATGGAAACCATTGTCATAAGGTTAGGTGTGATGTTCTTGATGCCTACTTCTATAAGCTAAGTTAAAGTCTCTTTCAAAGTGCTATATTTATTGTATATATTCTGGTGCAGTAGAACTCAAGGGTTGTAGAGGGTTAGTTTATCCCACTGCTTTGAGATAGTCCTCAGGCATAAGGAAATCCCCTCTGAGAGGACATAGGGTTCCCCTATTGAACCTCACTATCTACAACTGGAATCACAGTGCCATACTACCTCACTGTAGATGAAACTTTCAATAGGTTAAGTCCTTGTTCAAGTACCAATTTTATGGGTAAGAAAAGGCCGGTGGGCCAATCAGAGAAGTTGGGGAAAATAATCTCTTAATTAGTTCAAGTGCTGAATAACAATGGGAGTCAGTTCAATGCAAAACTTTATCGCAAGCAATGGGGAAACAGGAAGGGAAGTGAGAAAAAGGAAACCAAAATACAACTCAGACATACACACTACAATAAAACAAAACTCACATAAGGACAGTGCTGTATTGGGAGCACAAAGATGTTGACCCATTCAGTGGAAAGGGGGTGCTTCAGGGAGAAGGGGTATCTCTGCTGGAGGGGAGAATATGCCCAAAGTATTTTTCTCAGAAGGAGGTTTTGATACCATCATTTTAAACCATCTCTCTGGATGTGGCAGAATTGGATATCAGAGGTCAGAGCAAAATATTTGTGGGGACTCGTTGTCATCAGGAAGAAAAACAAGGTGGTGGTAGATAAAACATTGTTTGAGGGCCACAGTTGTATTAACCTTCAAAACATGTTATTGTCAGTATTACTTCATCAGTACATTCTGTAAGTTACAGGCTCCTTAAGGGAGACTGTTTGACTATTATGTTGTCTTGGAGTTTTTTCTTCTGGAGGTAAACTGTGGATACTTTCGGTTAGTACTTTGTTTTCTATATTCAGCTCTTCTGAACAGATTTCTTCCAGCATTCTGGTGTTAAAGTTTTTACTTGTCTTCTAAGCAAACTGTGACCTTTAGATTGTCTTTACACAATCTGTCTTTGAGATCAGTAAGTTTTGCTTGTGTAGCGATCATGTGCCCTTTTAATATTATTGCTCTTTTGATTCTCTTCTTCTGTGTTGTCATTCATTTTCATGTATGTGTATTCCCAGTCTGTTGTTCTCACTTCAATTTGTTAGAAGAAATTCATCACTGTGGATTTTTCTACCCTGCCAATTATCTCTGCTCTGCAGGTCATCCATTTTTTTTCTTACTCTTATTTCTCTTTTAAACAACACAGGACCATTTTGGTTTGGTTCCATGCTTTCTTGGGAGCCCACAGAGCCCTCTTCTTCCTAGGATGTTGATTCATTTTCCTTAGTTTGGGAATATTTGTCCTTTGGTGTCCAGATTTATTTTGATTATCTGGATACCTTATTCCTTCCTGTTATTAATATCTACCCTATTGGTTTAGTTGCTTTTATTCAGTGTCTCTAACTGAGTTTTGTTCCACCTGAGACCTTGGACCATTTCAGTCCCTAAAGTCTACTCCCTTTTTTCTGATGGCAGATTCCTCTCCCCAGGCTGGACCTCAAAGCTCTCAGTCTCCTTCTTCATTAGGGAATTCATTTTTCACCAGCATCACTCCCTTCCCCAAGTTGCTTCTGGGGGTGGAAAACTGATACCTGGATACACTATGCTTCAGGCCTGGCCCTGCCCCATTTTCCCCTCCAGCCCTATCTACACATATACACACTGGTGTGCTACTCCAATTTACCTCTGTTCCTTTGATCTCTGGCTGAAAGCTGGTGAAGTTCTCTATCCTGGTTCCCCCAGCAGAGCACAGTTCTGCTTTTCCTATACCTCTACCTGCTCTCAAACTAAGTTTTGGAGGCTAGAGTTGAGTTCTGTTATTTGTTCCTGGAAATGGTGGCATGAGGACAGGTGCAGGTTGTGGTGCCAGAGACTTCAACAAGCACAAGAAAATTGGTCCAATAGGGAAAGGGGTGCTGAGGAAGCCTGGTAGGTATTAGTCATTGAGCTTCCTTCCATTAATTCACCATTACTTCATTAGATTTCTTAGTTGCTTGATATGCAGAGACACTAGCAATCACTTTATCTGGTGTTCATAATTCATATTTTGGAGGGTTTGAGGAGTCCATGAAGATCAGAGAAAAGATGAGACCTTCTATTTCTTAGCCACATGACCTTGAAATTTGAGAATTTTGTAAAAGACATTCCTATTCAGACATGACGTCTACCTGGCTTCTGAAATTCCTTCCAAGTTTAAGATTCTACAATCCTGTGATAATCTATTATCCACAGAATGAGTTTCAGACTCTTTTTTAGTCTGATACCCGTTATCTGGACCCAACATACATTTTCTATTTTCTTTCTTGTTATCCTTCTACATGTACCCAATATATCACCCTATGAACCCTCTTCTTCAACTACTGAGACTCAGATGACTCTCTATTGCCCTCAGAATATATCTGATATGCTGCCACTTTCAAACTTTTGCTCATGTTATAACTTTCCTTTTACTTTCTGCCCACCTAACTTTTCCCCTCTCTTTAAGAATCATTTCATCCTAGTACAGATTTCCCTTGAGAGGAAGCATTGTTTCTTTCTTTGTATTTGTGTCCCTAGCACCTGGCACAGTACCAGACACGTAGGAAGTGTCTAATAAAGAATCATTTATTATTTTATTAATATCTCTACCAAATCACAGTGATCACTTCTTCTCAGGGATGAAGTGCCCACTTGCTGGATGTAAAACTTCCTTTGGCATTTGGCATTTGCTTTAGTCTCCTTGCCTGTAAGACTGTAATTCTCTAGAAAGTGAATACCAGGTCTTCTACCTCAGTATTATGTCCCAAAAACTCACACAAGGCTGAGTTCATAATAGAATGTCAGGAAATGTATATGGCATTGAAATGAACTTTATTAATCTGAAATGAACAGAACTGAATGCCATTTGTATGCTCAAGAGTGTGACAGGTATAAAACAGAAAACTTAATTTTGGAGAGGCTCCTAAAAAGCTCTGAAAGGTTTGTTTTATCTTCCAATTTATTCTCCTTTATTTCCTCTAAGTTCTCCAGCACCATCATGCTAGGGATAATTCTTTGGAAGTCCTTCAATTTGTAAAAACCATTTTGTTGTGGTGGTGGTAGTGGTCATAGTGGTGATTGTGGTTGTGGTTGTGGTAGTTGTGGTTGTTGGTTACTGTGGTGGGGATGGGGTTGCTGTTGTGCATTGTTTTTGTTGTTATTTTTGCTCTTCTTTTTCTTGTCCTTGTCATCCAGTCATTCCAATTATATCTGACTCTTCATGAACCAATTTGTAGTTTTCTTAGCAAAGATATTGGGGTGGTGTGTCATCTCCTTCTCCAGTTCATTTTACAGATGAGGAAACTAAGTCAAACAGGGCTAAGTAACTTGCCTAGCGACACACAGTTGATAACTGTCTGAGGGTACATTTGAGGAAGATGAGTCAGTTTGACTCTAAAGCTGGCACTCTATTCACTGTGCTACTTAGCTACCAATGATTTGCAATAGGTACCAAATGGAGGGAAAACCCAAATCTAAGAGATCACACACAGATCATCTGAAGCATTAAAGATTATTCAATGTTATTTAGAAGCTATCTTGCACTGATAATTCATTTTAAATTTATAGTCAACTTAGAACTCAAAGTCTTTCCCAAGAAATTAATTTGTTTGACTTGGACCTTCACTGCTTCCTACATGATCTGCTTCATCCATCAAGACCAATCACAGGAATGTTCTTTAAATACACTGCCTATGTTTTAATCTTTACTCTTGTTAATCAACCTTCTTGCAATGTCATCAACCATCTCCTCTATCAAATCAAGACTGAGGCACCAATAGGGCAGGGCAGTAGAAGAGGTCCTCATACCAGCATTTCTATGAGACACAAAATAAAAAGGCAGACACTTTGGATAGTTAAACCAATGACCAGACACAGAGAAGTCATTTTAAAAAAGGGATGGGAGTATTGATAGATGGGGGGAGGTCAGTTTCAAAGTTTGGTAGGTTAAAGTGAAGAAAGACAAGCTAGAAAATGGGAGAATTAGGAATGAATGAGGAGCCCAGTCAAAGTATCTGTTCAAAAAAGAATAAGGAACCCATGAGGTCCAGACTTGCTATGGACAAAGGCAATATGGGAATAATTGGATGACCTTTAAAGGAGAAACACCATTCCATTGTGCTAGCCTCCTGACCTTTGGGTGAATGGAGAAGCTGCTATTGCTTCACTTCAGGTTCCATGGCAGGTCTCCAACCTTCCACAAGAAGAGAAGAAAGGATATTCTATCATAAACAAGCCTCCTTCCTTACTGTTGAGGAAAGAGGAGAAGATATCATTAAGTCACACTACTTCCTTTTCTTTCTTGTGAGTGGAAAAGGTGCCAATCCATTGCATTGCTCTTAAGACCTCCACAGAGAAGAAGATAAACTCTATTCCAGCACACCAGTTTTCTTGACTAGTTAACAGCCTTTTGCAGAAAGAGGAGAATTGCCCTTCTGTGTTCCCATTTTCCTGCCTTTTTGGTGAGGAGAGATTCATTCTATCATACCACATCTCTTTCCTCATTTCCAGTATCCTATCATGCATAAGTTTCCCACCTTTGCAGTAAGGAGAGAGGACATCATTTCATCAGGTAATCTGTCTCCTAGGGAAGAGGAAAAACATCATTCCACTGAGCACCAGATGAAGAGGAAGGTTTTAGGGAATCTGGGAAAGCTCGTATGACATGATTCAGGAATGTGGGCAGTAATATAGAGGCAAAAGAGAAAATAGACTAGGACAGAGCCTTCAAGGAAACTCAAGTTAAGTGGCGTGACATGGATGAAGGTACAGCAAAGAAGGCTGAAAAGGAAGAGTTGAATAGGTAGGAGGAGAACCAGGAAAAGATGGTGATCAACAGTGTCAAAGGCTACAGTGAATTCAAGAAGAATGAGGATTGGAAAAAAGATTATAAGAAATTGAAGTTCTGTAAAGGAACTGACCCGATTATTACAAAATTGAACTGACTCAGAGAAAAGCAAGACACTTTTTTGATAGGAAAAAAAAAGAGGAAGAGTTGCTAGCAAAGAGAAAACTAGCTATTTTTGCACTCAAAATGAGCAATACAACAAATTCCCAAGGAAAAACAGCATGAAATACAAAATAAAATTCAGTTGGGAAAGAAAAAATGTGCCATAAAGGAGGCAGATAAAAACTTTGTATGGCTATTTGGAGTTCTCCTAGACAGAGATGAAAGAGACAGATAAGTAGGGAGATAAGAAGGAAATACATCCTTCTGATTTATTATTTCAGTAGCTTATTATTAGGAATAATTATGCTTGCAAATTTGTTGCGATCCTCCATTGATAAGGGTTTTGAGTGCTCAACTTTGGTGCCATGAAACACAAACTCAGTTGATTAGAGTACTGCTATGCTTAACACTATGAAGAGAAGATGAATTACCCTTTCATTTTTCAGCCAATAATTTAAATATTGTATGTACAGAATGTTTGACTAAACAATATAGAAGACTTAAGTTCCTCTCAAACTTTGGAAATCCAAGGCCTATAGACTTCCAATCTTGTTACACATTTTTTATTCAGTGCCTGAAGAAAATTTCAAAAATAGAGGGGAACTGACCCAAGAATAAATGCTTTATCCATTTATTTTCCATTGGAAGAAAATACTAAAAGTTGGGGAAAGAGGTTAAGGACTAAAGGGAGAAGTTTATGCAACAGTGAGGCACTAGGAACAATTTGACATTTAAGGATATGACTGGAATTTCCTGGACAGCATCAATTCTGAGATTGAAGAGAATTCTCTTCTACTACAAAACATCAAAGAGAAAGTCAGTGATGAGTCCCTTGGATTGCACAAAGGAGCAGAAGTGGTAGTTTCCAATGAAATAGAAGAACTTTACCCAAGGTACCAGAGGTTCAGGAAAAGACAGCATTATAGGTGAAAAAGAGCAGAGGATTTGGACTCAAAGGAAATGGTTTCCCACTTGGGCTTCACTACCTCTGAAGAGGTTGTTTGTGTAATCTCTGTAGGCTTCATTTACAACACCTGAAAAAATAAGGGGGCTAAACTAGATGAAAACTTCTGAATCTAGAACCTCAAGATCTCAAAGAGGGAGAGGCCACTGCTAAGTAAGAACCTACCTTGTACAAAGCCGTGGACAAAATGATTTCGATGTTCCTGAAACCTTGTATGCAAATAAACTTTTTGTGCAACTATATCATGTATTTGAGGGAGTATGAGATCCCTTAGAGAAACTTGGAGTGGAAGAATAAAGGACAATTTCATCACCACTGTCAAATACACATAATCATAATTATTATTATTATAAGATCCTAGATTTAAGCTTGAAGTGATAATAGGAGTGATCTAATTCAACCTCACTCATTTTGTATAAGAGTAACCTAAGACCAGAGAGGTAAAGAGACTTTACCAAGGTCACACAGTAGTTAAAACTACTGACTCCTCAATTATCATTCTTCACTCTGCTTCTCCCAAGGGAATACATTTCAGCCAGCTGTTCTCTCCATCCACTAAGAACCAAACAAGGGGCAGTAGCCTCAAAATGAAATGCCTGGCAATAGATGGAGATGCATCAAAACATTTCTAATGTGCAGGAAGACATAATACTAAGACAGACATCCAAAGGAACCTGAAACCTATTTGAGATAGGTAAACCAAAGTGATCCCTCTGTCACTATTTGGGATTCACCTTCTTACAGTTGAAATGGACCAAATAGAAGCTTAAATTCAGGGGAAAGTGTAGTTTAAATTATTCTGAAAGATTCTCTAGAAGTCTTGAAAGAGTACATACTTTAATCATGTTCCAGAGTACAAGCCTCTGCAGAAAAAAAGATATATGTAACTGGATTTGCCAAAATCACTCCCTACCATAGAGTTCAAACAATTATACAAGGTCTCCTAAGAAATTAATATAGAACAGCTTCTAAAAGAAGGGAATAGTAGGAAAATAGAAGAAAAGACAGGGCTGGGATTCAGGAGATAGAGGAACAGGGTACAGCAAAGAAGAGTTGATTCCATTCTTATTGCTGGCTTGTCTGGGAACATTGGTTTTTTTCTTCATTAAACCCTTTAAGGATGACAAACTTCTTATAGTCTTCAGAGGCTTGTTGGTTCTCATCTGCATATGGACCTGCAGAGTGAGGGCAGAATGAGTAACAGCTCACTCTGACTCAATACTTCTCTGGTTCCTGTTTCTATAGTCATCACTCCCTATAGTGAAAATCCTTGGGTCTTGCTCCATAGTTAGCTAAATTGCCAGCACAAAGGTAGATGAGAGAACTAGGTGTGGTTTAGCAATTCAGCACATTGTGATATGTAAGTAGAACTTGAAGGAGGAAAATGAGGGAATAATGAGACCCAACACTTCACAAACATCTAATCATTTGGATCTTCATTCCCATCTCTCAACAGAATCCCAGCTCTGTGGCAAAACTCATGCATGAGCCAGTTACCCAAGGACCACCATGGACCTGGTGGCAACATAGACAAAGTACAGTGTTGTAGGAAGAAGGCATTAGGTTGAAGTGAATTAGCCTTAAGAACCCAAACCTATCAAGCTGGCTGAATTTTGACATGGCCCAAATAGAAGCAGACACTTGGTATTGGACACCCAAACCGAATCCCGAAAATAAGTGACTTTCAATCCTTGAAGACCCAACTCCACTCAGGAATGTTACTTTTTCAGAATGGCAATTAGCAAGGATAAATTTAATTAAACATATGACCCCCCCCCATTTCCCATTCCTTCTAGACAGAGTAAATTAAAGCAAGAGAATAGTGAAATGCTTGACTTGGAATCTACTTCCTGCACTGACTTTCCCCCATAGACTTAATCCAAAATTTTCTAATGGAATCTATAGCTCTAGAATTGCAGTACATTGTGGGATGAGAAGGTATATAGGGCTATAAACCCAAGTTTAAAAGAACCCAGTAGGGTACTAAAACTGAAATGACAGTCTTTTGGTAGCATACATCTCCTCCTTCTAATCTCACCCCAAATTGTTGTTCAGAAGGGGATGACTGCTGAGCTTGGAGGACAGAAAACAGGCTTAGTGCTATGGTGAGGAAAAGAACCATCATCTTCTCAGACTTTCACAGATCTTTGTCTTAAGTGACTGAAGCTGATTATAATGTAGGTACTCTTTTCCTAACATCTCTGTCTCAGATAGATAGATAGATAGATAGATAGATAGATAGATAGATAGAGATATACTGAGATCAATGTGGCATTGAAAATTGTTATCTTTTTTTACACAATGTTCTAGGAAGTATTAGGATAGGGAAATGGGCAATAAGGGAATGGAGAAATAGCATATTGTTATTTTTGTAAGCCCTATACCTTTCTTCATTGGAATGACTACTCATTAAAATCCATCCAAATAAACAATTAGACCTAATTTTTGAGTTTCTACATCCTCCATGAGTTTTAATCATTGATGCATTTATTGTCGGGAAGGAGGTGGTTATCAGAATAGGAAATAGTTCAAATATTCTTTGAGTAACAAAGAGAAAATCAGTGGCTTCAATCCAACCCCACCCCATCCCACCTCCTCATTTTTGCTGGCACATTTATATAGTTTTTCATGCCCATTGAAGACTTCCTTCTCTTTCTGTCTCCATGATGTAGTTTAAAAACACATGCACACTAGACAAAGCAAGAGTCAGAAAATCTGAGTTTGAATGTCAGTTCTCCTACTCATTACACCTTGAACAAGGTTCCCCTTATCTCAATTAGAAAGAGCTCTTAACTTCTAACACTTTCACAACAGTCTTGTCAAGTCAGCCAATTAGATGTCATGATCCCCATTTGACAGATAAGGAAATGGGGGCACAGAAGACCTAAATGACTTCCCTGGCTTCACAAAGAGTAAAAGAACTAGAGCCAAGGTCCAGGTCTCCTAGGCTTGGCCCCACCACTCTCACAAATATGTTATCTAAACATCAAATTGTCTTCTTTCTTGTAACTCACATAATTATCTGAGTTGGGGAGACCCAGCTGAGACCTTCAGTTAACCCAGGTTGTCTGGACTGATGTTATTAATCACATAAAAGCTGGCAGTCTAATATTTGGGCTAAGTTTTGCTTGTCAAAGTGAAATTTCCTGGAACATTGAATCATCTAAGTTTAAATTCTTTAAAAGTAATTCATCATTTATTTTCAGATCACTCAGTAACAACTTTAATTATGTTTTCCTAAGAAAACATATTTTTCTTGCAAACATAACTCTTTGACTGCTGATCAGTTACCTTATCTATTGATAATTTTTCTGTGACATTCCAATTAACAAACATTAAATGCCTACTATGTGCTGGCCACTGTACTAGTCATTAAACAAAATCAGTGTAGTCCCTTTTCTCAAAGAGTTTCCATTCAATTAAGAAAACAACATGTATGAGTATAAATATATATGAAATAACTAGAAGGCAACTTTAGGGGCATCCCCTGCCCCTAAAGCATTAAGAGGTATTAAGATAAGGAAAGTTTTCATGTTTAAAGAGGCTTTTGAAGCATGAAATTAAGATTTCATTCCTAAGAAATTACCACTGCCAGTTGCTGCCTTTCTCTCTTATGGTCATAAATACAGTTCCAGTACACTTTTTACTGGAGTTTTTGCAGGTTGCTAGAATGGTAGATAAATCAGTCACATGGTATAAACATAGGGGAATTAGATTTCAGGAACACATGTATCAAAGTCCCATAGGTTATCATTTTGCTCAAAGTGGATTGCATGATGTTTCAAAATTCACAAAATACCAGAACTTCAAAAGTAAGTTATAACACTTGTAAATGACTTGAAACTTGGGAGGTTAGCTAACATGAAGAATAGATTAGGAACCTAAATTATCCAAACAGTTTAGAATGATACTAAAAAAAATATACTTGGATTGGAAAGTTCAGCTTCACAAATAAAATGAGAAATTTTGTACAACATCTCATGTGGAAAAAGATGCAGTGATTCTAGGGGCTTTACAATTCAATATGAGTCAACATTGTGACCTACTTTAAGAAAAAGTGACACAATTCTGGCTCTTTTCTATAAGAGTCATAATTTCAAGAACAAGAGTGATGATATTCATGTTCTGCAATGCTCGGGTCAAACGTCATATGGATTAGAGTATTCAGTTTTGAGTATTACCTAACAGGCATGGAGCATATCCAGAAGAAGGTTGCCAAGATGGCGAAGAGACACAAAAACATGACATACAAGGATCACTTAAAAGAATTGTCATGTTTAGCCTGAAAAAGAGACTTAGGTGAATATGAGAACATTATTCATGTACTTGAAGAGATGTGGTATTGTAACAGCAAGCACCCTAGCATGCCTAGGGCGGCTACTAGCACAGGTTCTTAGATCTGCTTTTCTAAAGGAAAGCAACTCAAAATGGGTTAACAATCTTACTTTAATCAAACATATCATTTACCTAGTTCAGGGGGAAA
>CM053585.1:207942495-207959901 GCA_028646515.1 Pseudochirops corinnae
GCCATTTAGAATAAGTAATATTCTTGAGTTGGGTCTCTGAGGATTCAAAGTCACTGCTTTCAGAGATTCAGTTTGGGAGTTAAATGCCATATGTCTGCTTCCATTTGGGCAATGTAAGTGTTTGGCCAGTGTGATAGGCTTGGGTTCTCAAGACTAGTTAACTTCAACCTAATGACTTTTTCCTACAAAACTATATTTTGTGTATGTTGTCACCAGGTCCATGGTGGTCCCTAAGTAAGGCTCATGCATGATTTTTGCCTCAGAGCTGGGATTCTGTCCAGAAATGGGCTTGAAGACACAGATGATTAGGAGGTATTTGTGAAGAGTTGGGTCCCATTCTCCCTCATTTTTCCTCCTTCAAGATCTAACTACATATCATAATTTCTTCTAGGGTACTTACTTTATAAAGGCTATTGTGACAGACAATGAATTTCTTGACAAGGATATACCTAAGGACATGTCACCCTTGATCATCACCCACCTTAGTGATGGGGATCTGGAGGTCAAAATTACCATCAAGTAAGTAGACTACCCAGAATTGTCCTATCAGCCTGCTTTATCTTTACCTCTGCTATTCTAGGAACATAACTAGAGCCAATCACTTGATATCCTTTGCATGTCTAATCTGACCACGCACAGTGTATATACTGTGTTAGAGTTATGTTAGAGCTCAGAAGGTTTAGGTTAAGGTTAGAATTAAAGTATATACATACACACATACAGATGTCATACACACACACACACACACACACACACACATACACAAACTTATATGTATGTGAAACTTAGGCTTACTTTCCAAGCAATGAGTGAAATGCTTACAGTACACTCATTGGCTAATTTTTATCTGATTCACTGTCTAACCACTAGTCCCCACATGACCTCAATCTTCCTCTAAACTTTCCTTATTCCCCTGTGGATCCCTTTGTTCCATGTAGTTCATGACACAGTTTATGCTAGGCTATATACTGCAGCCAACTCATACTGTGCATCTCTCTTTGTTTCTTTTGGGGTTACTTGTGTTTGGATTTCTCAGACATCATGGTGTTCTGGGATCTCCAGATCTATAGACTGACCCAGAGAATGTTCAATATTCAAAAGACAGATACTCAGTCACATGGTTCTTTTCTATGAGTGAGAATAATCAGATCACAGGCTGTAATGCTAAGCTGCTTCTGGACATTCTCCTCTGCTTGCCACGTTGAGAACTGGGTCAGGAGTAAAGGAATCAGATCACATTTCCTGATGTCTATGATATATAAACTTATCTTCCTCTTATTGTTTCCAGAAAAACCATTCATACATGTTCTGTTTTCCAGAAAACATGGCAGGTGGGGAGAGATTAAAAGAATATTAAAGAAAACAAACATGACTGGGCTATTTTCCCTGGGTAAGAAAATCAAACATACCATATTAAAGGAATCCCAATCAGAAACCTGGCCTCCATAATTGTGATCTGTCAGGCCCAATTAAAGGTTGGTAATTGAGACTTTCCTTTAGTCTTGAGTCCAAAGGCTGTGTTTTAAAAAATAATATCTAGTGAATTTTCATGCTTATTCCATGATACGAAGTGAATTGGTGAGTAGGCTTATCTATCTGCCAACATGGCTGATTAAATCCCTGGGTATGAGGGGCTGGGGTAGCAAAGTCAGGTTGGGTAGCTACTCTTATGATTTGCTTTGAGAAATCACAAGAACACTTTTTAAACTTCTCTCACACCATTAGATATTATTTTCTCAAATACTGTTTGAGAAAAAATATTTCCTCAAATACTATTCTTGGGATTCATAAGTCATCTAGAAAAATGTATGTCATGATAGGGTTCATTAACACTTTAATATGATGACTGTCCAGAATGTCTCTTGGGGGAAAGAGGAAAACAGGCAAAGATGGGGTGCTGCAGTAGTTACTTGCTCGGGTTCTTGGAATTAGATTCTATAGAGAAGGGACATATGCAAAAAATAAGCCATCTGCATCACTATTTTTTTTAAAATGGATTTTTCTACTTATATATTAGGGAGGATTGAGCCTGAATCATTTCCCAGAGCCAGGACACTCACATCACACTCGTGCTGCCCTCATTAACACTAGTGTTTAGAGCATTGTGCTTTTCATTGAGTGAGGGACAAAATTCAGGTTCAATGTGATTCTTGCCAAAGGCACAAACACAGACATCCATTTATTCTTGCTTTCTTTGTCACTTTGGATCTGACTTATGATTTCATTCAGGAGCTTCCAGTAAGGAAATTCCCACTATCAAGACAGATCAACACCTGTTCTGCAAACTATATTCTTTGAGAGTTGGTTGATGGTATTGAGAATGTAAGTGACTTGATCATCTTGCTCATGGTAACTTTTGTCAGAAGTAAGACTTGAATACAGGACCAACAAATTCCAAACTTGTTTCTCTGTTCAATACAACACACTATCTGTCTAAAGTAGGAGAAATAAATTACTTTTTTTGGCCTCTATAAAATTAGAGGTTAAACAGGTTTTTTTTTTTTGGTGCCTTGAAAATCATATATTTAGTCCTGGGCTTCTTTAATATACAATATTACATGTTAAGTGCATTAGAAAGATGCCATATCAGACCCAAGGGGATGTTGTCTTCATCAGAGAGTCACCCAATTCTTTCCCATGATTCCTGGTTGCTGCTATGTACCAAGTATGGGGCCCTTCCCAATAGAGTGAGATTCTAATGCCTGCTAAGAAAATAGTTTCTTCCTAGCAGATTTTCCAAGAGGATTAGGGAGGCTATCTTCTCACCATCTCCACAGATGAGGGTAAATGCCATGAACTCATAGAAGAGACATCTATGAGAGATCATTGGATTCTTTTCTGTGAAGGCGAGTTGCATGCCATGCAAATAAGAATCGCCCAACTTGTGGCTAAGTAACGTGGTGTTTTGTGAATCCCTTTAAGAGAAGAGTGTTAAGATGTGGAGCTGCTGTTAGAAACTGCTCTCCTGGATTCCTCCTGCTCTTCAGACTTTCCCAGATTTGGTATCTTTAGAAATAGCCAGAGGGGATCTACTTTCAACACAAACCAAAGCCCAGTAAAGTGTCCATTGGATTATATGAATTCCCTCAAATTTTTTGCTTTCTGGAGGTTTGATGGCAATATCAGGCTGCCAGTACTGACAACTACTTTTTAATGAGTCTGTAAAAGGCAAAATGTTGCTTTGAACTAGGCAGCAAGAAGAAGAAGAAGAGAGTGTGTATTCATACTTTCTTTCTTTCTTCTATCCCAATTCTGGGGATTTAGAAACATTAGGGATATTTTGTTTTAGTGCATGGTTGGTAGGTGTAGATGGGTTTTCCTGTAGAGAGGTAGATTTGGGAAGTGCTTAATGTGGAGGAGTAGAGCATTTTTGGCAGAAGATAAGAGAGATTAACTGTTCACCCACACTTAGTTCTCTCATCTACCTTTTATGCTAGTAATTTAACTGAGTGGCAAAACCCAAGGACTTTGTCTATAGGAGGTGACTCCTATAGAAACAGTGACTAGAAAAGGATTAAGTCTGAATGAACAGTTATTAGTTCTGCCCTCTCTCTGCAGGTCTGTATGCAGAAGAGAACTCATAAGCCTTTGAGGATTATAGGAAGTTTGCCAATCTTAAAGGATTAAATGAAGAAAAAATCAACATCCCTGGACAAACTGGTAATAAAAATGGAATTGGCTCCACTTTGCTGTGCCCTGGTCTTCCACTCATGAATCTCATCTGTTTCCTTTCCCTTCTTTTCTTATTCTTCCGTTCTCTTAGAACAGTGGTTCTCAACCTTCCTAATACCGTGACCCTTTAATACTCATATGTGGGTGTATCTGCATGTGGGCAGACCCACCTGGAGATGGATAGAGGAGTGGTGTCTCGGTTCCTAAGACCATCGGAAATATGTGTTTTCCAATGGTCTTAGGCGACCTCATTTGACCCCCAAAGGGGTCCTGACCCACAGGTTGAGAACCACTGTCTTAGAAGCTATTATACATTAATTTCTTAGGAGACCTTGTATAATTGTTTGAACTTTATGGTAGGAATTGATTTTGGCAAATCTACTCACATATGTTTTTGCTTCTGCAGAGGCCTGCACCTCAGAGCATGATTAAGGTATTTACTCTTTAAAGACTTCTAGAGAATCTTCCAGAATAATCTAAACTCCTACACTTCACCTGGGATTTAATCATCTACTTGGTCAACTGCAGGAAGGTGAACTCTCAAATTATGAAAGAGGGATTGTTTTACCCATCTCAAATTGGTTTCAAGCTCCTTTGGATGCATATCTTAGTCTTTTGTCTTTCTGCATATTAGAAATGTTTTGGTGCATCTTCATCTATTGCCAGGCATTTCATTTTGACACTAGTGTCTCTTGTTTGGTTCTTAGTGGAAGGAGAGAACAGCTGGCTGACCTGCATTCCTTTGAGAGAAGCAGGGTGAAGAGTGATAATTGTGGAGTCAGTAATTTCAACTACCTGTGTGACCTTGAGAAAGTCCCTTCACCTCTCTGGCCTCAGGTTCCTCCTATGCAAAAGGAGTGAGTTTGGATTAGATCACTCCTGTTATCTCTTCAAGCTTAAATCTAGGATCTTATGATATTAATAATCATCACGATTTAATGTATTTGAAAGTCATGATGAAATTGCCATTTATTCTTTCCCTCCAAATTTCTCTAAGTCTAAGGGATCTCTTACTCTCTCAAATACATGATTCAGTTGGACGAAAAGTTAATTTGCACACAGGGTTTCAAGACCGTTGAAATCACCCTGTCCATGGCTTTGCACATAGTGGCCTCTCCCTTTCTGAGGTTATAGGGTTATAGGGTTCTAGATTTAGAAGTTTTCTTCTAGTTTAGCCCCCTTATTTTTCAGTTGTAAATGTAGCCTAGAGAGATCACACAAATGACCTCTTCGGAAGTAGTGAAGCCCAAATGGGAAACCATTCCCTCTGACTCCAAATACTCTGCTCTTTCTCACCTATAAGGGTGGCTTTTTCTCAATGTCTGGCATTTTGGGGCTAGTTTCTCCTAGTTGATTGGAAACTGTCACTTCTGCTCCTTTGTGCCATCCAAGGGACCTATCGCTAACTTTCTCTTTGATGTTTTCTAGAAGATGATTCCCTTCAACCTCAGAATCAATGGTACCCAGGAAATCCTTAATCATTAAATGACAAGTTACTCCTAGTATCTGACTGCTGCATCAACTTCTCCCTTTAGCCCTTAACTGATTTCCCCAACTTTTAGCATTTTCTTCCAATGCAAAAGAAATGAATAAAATATTCATTCTTGGCCCAATCTCCCTCTGTTTTTGAAATTTTCTTTGGCACAATGAATAAGAAGTGGGTGAGCACTATATCAGATATATTTGACTGGGAGACTATGGACCTGGAATTTCCAAAGGTTTAAAGGAACTTATGTCTTTTATAGGGTGCACTCAAATGTTCCATATATACAATACCCAAATAATTGACTGAAATATGAAAGGATAATCCTTCTTCTCAATGTTAAGCATAGCAGTAATTTTAGCTAAATTATACATATATATAAATATATAATTATATATGATATAATAAATCATATATAATATAATATATAGTTATAACTATATATAGCTATATAATAATAAAAGTAATAGATTATATAAATTGAAGCTAAATTATTGCTAAAACTTTTATGTTTATGTTTCATAGTTTATGTTTCATAGCTCTATAGTTGAGCATTTCAAATCCTTAGCAATGGAGGATAAACTAAGTTTCACAACAGATTTGTAAGCATAATTGTTCCAAATAATATGCTACCCAAATTATAAGTCATGAGGATGTGTTTTCTCCTTACCTTCCTGCTTCTTTGTCTACATTATCCCTCCCTAGGAGAGCTCCTAATACCTTCCCAGTGTTTCTATCTGACTCCCTTCTCCATGGAATATCTCATTCTGAATTTTATTTTACATTTATACCTTACTGCTCACCCACACTTAGTTCTCTCATCTGAATTTTATTTTACATTTCATGCTGTTTCCCTCTGGGAATTGGTTGCATTGTTCCTTCTGAGTGAAAAAATTGCTTGTTTTCTCTTTGCTAGCAACAATTTCTGCCCTCCTTGTATCAAAAATATCTTGCTTTTCTTTGGGTCAACTCAATTTTGTAATAAACAGATGAGTTCTCTTACAGCCTCCTCTTTCTTATGGTCTTTTTCCTATCCTCATTCTTTTTGAACTACCTATAGCATTCAGCCATGTTGATCACCATCTTCTCCTGGTTCTCCTCTTACCTATTCATCTGTTCTTTTTCACTCTTCTTTGCTGGATCTTCATCCATTTCATGGTACTTACCTTGAATATCCCTAAATACTGTCCTAGTCCATTTTATTTTTTTATCTCTACATTGCTTCTGTTGGTGATATCATTAGCTCCTATAGGTTGAATGATCTTTATGCAGGGTCATGAGCATGGGTGACTTGGAAAATTATAGCGCCTTTGACAGAAATTGGGAAGTTTTGAAGTCAGGGAGGAGGAGACTAGTGTCATAAAACCCTAGAGAGAAGAGTATCAAGGAATTAATATCTTTAGAGAGAGAAATTTTAATTGAATAATGTGATTGGAAGCTGGACTGTAGAATATTAAGAGGAGATGAAGAGGAAAGAAAATGGAGGCACATATTGTAGATATGTTTTTCAAGGATTTGAGCCATAAAAGGAAGGGGAGATATGGGATAGTAGCTGTGGGGATGGATGGATAAAGTTACAATTTTTCTGGTGGATGAGGGAAATGGATATATTTGTGGGCAGCAGTGAAACACATAGTAGTGCACAGAGAGAATGATGTGAGAGATTATGGATGATAGAGAAGGGCAATCTGCTGAAGGAAATGTGATGGGATGGTAGCATTCATACATGTAGAGAGATTTTGTTTGGCAAGAAGAAACCTTACCTCTTCATGTGAAAGAGGAAAGAAGGAGGAAATCATGGAAGAAGGCATATTTGTGATGAGGAGTGAGAAGAGGTAGTGCTTGGTAAATGGCCTCAAGTTTATAAGATGAAATTTTCACTGAGAATGTGGGATCAGGTGGGACCAGGGAAGGTCTGAAGGGAGATGGAAAGGTTTGGAAGAAGCAAGAAGCATTGTGGGGAGTGGATTAGTGAGTTAATTAGAGAGGTGTAAAGGATTTCTTGCCTTTATAAGGGCCCAATTAAGGATATGTAATATATATTTGTAATGGACCCAGTAAGCACAGTTTCATATTTTTCTCTAGCTACTTTCAGTAACATATATACAGGAATGATGGCAGCAGATTGTGAGAGTTATTATAAACTGAGTCTTGTTAGGGCAAATTAGTCAAAATCCTAAAGGAGCAAGGGACTGAAGAGATGAGGACAGTGTGGAATTGGAATGGTTCACCAAGGAATAAAAATGAGAAAGGGAGGAGAATGTAGGTGATGAAAAGGTGATGGCCTGGAAAAGAACCAAAGGATTGAGGGATTGGAGGTTTTGGTAAAGATGAACAACAGTAATAGGGATTTTAAGACAGAGGCGGAATAACAGCAGATCATACTTACATAAAGGGATTTAAGCATTCATAAATGTAGAAGTAGAACATTTGCAGATTAAGGATATGGCCAACTTTGTATGTGGCTGTGATAAGGTGGAGTAGTATGTTATGTGAATTGAATTAAGTTGAAGAACTGAGAGATTAGGTTGTTTTAGGAAATATCAATATGTATTTTGAAGTCTCAAGGTATAAAGGTTGGAGTTGAGGAGGAGAAAGATTGTGTCTGAGGCACTGAACTTGTTGAGGAGTGTGTCTTGAGGAGAATATCTTGGGCATTAGGAGATAATAACTAACAAAAGATTGATTTAGTGGGGAATATGGATTGAATGAACCTCAAAGGAAGAGAGGTTACTACACAAGAGAGGTAGAGTGAGAACCTTGAAACATCATTGGGGAGCAAGGATTATTTCAACTTCCTCACCTGAATCAGTGAGTCAGGGAGTATGAGCCATCGTAACATTGTCTTTAAAATGTTATTCTTACTCTATTAATTGTTCTCCTCAATCTGCTCACATTCCTGCATCATTTCATACAAGACTTCCTAGGTTCATTAAAACTTTCAACTTTATATGGTGTGGAATTTTCTTCTTTTAGCAGGAAGCCAGAGATCACCTGATGGAATGTAGTCTTCTTCTTACTGCAAAGCTGGGAAAACATTCAATGATAAGATGGTATTTTTCCTCTTCCCCTGGGAGGCTGCAAACCAAGAAAGAGATGTGTTTTTGATAGAATGAATCCCTCTTCCCCCCACCAAAAATGGAACTATACAATGACATTCATCTTCTTTCTGCAAAAGGCTGTTGATCAGGCAAGAAAACTGGTGTGATGGAATGGAGTTTCTCTTCTCCCCAATGGAAGCTGAAGACCAGTGCAATGGATTGGCATCTTTTTCCTTCACCAGAAAGAAAAGAAAGTTGTGCGGTGGAATGATTTCTTCTCCTCTTTCCTCAAAGGCAAGGAAGGAGACTTATGATGAAATATCCTTCCTCCTCTTTTTGTGGGAGGGTGGAGTCTAGTCATGAGACCTGAAATGATGGAATAGCAACCTTTCCCTTCACCAGAAAGACCAGAGACTAGCACAATGGAATGATATTTCTTCTTTAATGACCATTATTCCAATTTTGCCTTTGGTCATAGCATTTCTGGACCTCATGGGTTCCATACCCCTTGTTGAACTTACTTTGACTGGGTTCCTAATTCCTAGTTCTCCCATTTTCTAGCTTGACTTTTTCTCCTTTAACCATAGTCATCCACCCCTTTTTTTCCCTGACTTCTCTGTGTCTGCTCATTGGCTCAACTAACAGAAGTATCTACCTAGGTTCTTTCTGTCTCACTGAAATCCTGTTAGGGAAGATGGGTAATGACATTGCAAGAAGGGAGATCAACAAAAGTAAAGGTTAAAATGCAGGGGATATATTTGAGGAACATTTCTATGGTCAGTCTGGATAGATAAGAAAGATTGTTTTGGAAGCAGTGGAGGTCCAAGTATAGCAAATAAATTAATTTCTTGGAAAAGACTAAGGGTTTTTAGTTGACCGAAATTTAAAATGAATTACTAATGCAAGATAGCTACTAAAGAACACTGAGCAATCTTTAACACTTCAGATGATCTTTGTGTAATTTGGTACCTATTACAAACCTCTGAGGGCAGCTAGGTAGTGTAGTGGATACAGTGCCAGGTCTAGAGTGAAGAAGGCTCATCTTCCTTAGCTCAAATCCACCTGTAGACACTTATTAACTGTGTGACCCTGGGCAAGTCACTTAATTCTGTTTACCTTATTATCTTCTTCTGTAAAATGAGTTGAAGAAAGCAATGGCAAACCACTCCAGTATCTTTGCCAAGAAAATCCCAAATGGGATCATGAAGAATTGGACAAAACTGAAAAGACAGAATGACAATAGCAACATGAACAACAACAATATAATCAACAACAACAACATCAACAATGGCAACAGCAGCAGCAATAACCACCCCTACCAACCACCATCACCATCACCACCACCGCAATATGAACAAATCTGGGTTAAGATAAGAAGTGGTTGAATGGGATAACTCTTTTCATTGAATTTCTCTGGTACGTGTTTTGTATCTAAGACACATAGACAGATAACAGGTGTATATAACTGGGGTATCCATTGTCTCCCTAGGCAGCTCATTCCACTTTTGGTTGATTAGCATTGTTAGAAAGTTTTCCCTCAGATTCAGTCAAAATCTGCTTCCCTGCAACACCCATGGTCCCAAATTTAATCTTCTGTGGACAAGTAAGTACAGCTTGTCTAATTCCTCTACCCTATCACATCTCTTCAAGTACATGAAAAATAGTCTCATACTCTTCTAAGTCTCTTCTTCAGGCTAAACATGACAGTTCTTCTAAGTGATCCTTGTATGTCATGGTTTTGTGTCTCTTCACCATCCTGGCAGCCTTCTTCTGGATATGCTCCAGCTTGACACTATTAGGCAGCATTCAGAACTGAACACTCTAATCCATATGACCTTTGACCAGAGCATGGCAGAACACGGATATTATCTCTCTTATTCTTGAAATTATAACTCTTATAGGCTAGAATTGGGTCAGTTTTTAAAGGTAGATCACAATGCTGCCCCAAGTTGAACTGGAAAGCCCCTAGAATCACTGAATCTTTTTCACATGAACTGTTGTATAAAATTTCTCATCTTGTCTTATGAAGCTGACTCTTTCAATCTAATACCTTTTTTATAATGGTCCATCATTCTAAGCAGTTTGGATCATTGATGATCCTAATCTATTCTTCATGTTAGCTAACCTCCCAAGCTTCATGTCATTTACAAATGCGATAAGGCACTTTTGAGGTCCTGTTATTCTATGATCATTGAAAAATATCATGGAATCCATTCTGACTATGAGGCTTTGACAAATGTGTAACTGAAATCTAAATTCCATTTGTTTATACCATTTGGCTGATTTACCTCCCATTCTATCTAGTAACTCTGACAATATCCCAGTAAAACGTGTACTGGAGCAGTATTTGTGACCATAAGAGAAAAGGACAGCAGCTGGGAGGAGTCATTTCTTTGCATTGAAATCTTTTTTGAGGGGGGAAGGTAAGACAGTTGGGGTTAAGTGACTTGCCCAAAGTCACATAATTAGTAAGTGTGTTAAGTGTCTGAGGCCACATTTGAACTCAGGTCCAACTGCGTGTGAGATGGAAGAGTTTGGAGTCTGAGTCTGAGATCAGAAAAGGTCTTTATTCTTTCTTTTTTTTTATTAATTGATTTGTTTTTTACTTTTAGTTTACAAGATTCAGTTCCACAATCCCTTGAGTTTCAAATTTTTTTCGCCTCTCTCTTCCTCCTTACCCCCATAACAGCATGCAATCAGGTAAAGGATCTGCAAATACTTCTACACTGGACATTCTTCTGGTTGTATAGAAGGGTTGTAACCAATGGAGTGAACAATGGGAAAAAGGAAACAAAACCAAACATGGAAAAGAACGATAGCATGTAGATTGCTTCAGTCTCCATTCAAACTCTGTTCTTTCTAGATCTTTCTCTGAATGTAGATATCTCCTTCCATCCTGAGACTTGTAGAGTTGTCTTATAACTGTATGTTGCTGAAAAGAGTCCAATTTATCAAAGTTGGTCATCACACATACGATGTGTTTGTGATTGCGTACAAATTTTTCCTGGTTCTGCTCTTCTCACTTAGCATCACTTTGTATAAGCCTCCTCAGGTGAATATGAAGTCTTTATTTTTTGTCATGAGAAAAGGGCCCTGCCCCTGTTGCTCAAATGGCATCTGCCAGGGAGAGCGCAACATATGGAAGGAAGCTCATGGTTCTAAATCTCTTAATGCAGAATAACTGGCCTTCACTCCCATTGGTGGGGAGGCCGGCTCACGATCTAAGTTTGGGAATCTATCTTGGAGAGAAAGAACATAGAAGCATGTGGGTGTCCAATGCAAAGCCAGGAAAGCAGTTTTGTCCTTATTTGGCATATCATAAGTTGGGGTCCCCCTGGGGAGGGTTTCTATTGCTCTAAGTCCCAGATTCCTGTAAGGTCAGGTGACTTCCAAACTTAAGTCTAGTGGATACTGAAGCCATTCTAAATTTGATTTTTCAGAATGGGGAAACTTCACTGCAACTTATCCCTCACACTCCTGACTCCAGGGTTGGTGCTCTATGGGATTTTACACTTCAAAAATGAGGCCTTTCTTTATCTTACTGTTATAGCTTCCACTGCCTCCAAAGTTACCTCAAAGATATTTCATATATATTTATATGCCCATACATTTTTTTCTTAATTGAATGGAAGAACTTTGAGGACAATAACTGTAATGGTTTTTTTAAATGGATATTTTGTTGTTGTTTGTCTTTCATTCTAGAAGAAGACTATGACATCAGGAAGGTGTTGCCACGGCTTGCAAGTGAATTGGATTTGAGTGAGGGAGAGCTGGGCAAAGTCACCAGCCTCTATTTCTCCTCCAGAGTCATCTGGGACCAGGGACAAGATGTAGATCAGGAAGACTAGAGATGGCACAAGATGCAGTTGGAGACCTTGGCCTTTTTAAGCTAAGGTCTTTAATAGGTATCACTTTGACTGAGGCAAAGCCCATTCAGTGATAAAGATTAAGTAAGAAATGAGCCAAGGAATGACCCCTTTGATCTAATTAAACAAAAATCAAACTGGGAGGGAAGACTATTAGGATTTTTTGGCCAAAACAGAAACAATTGCTATTTACATTCACTCTAAGCCTTCAAGGCCCCAAAAAGATCATCAAATGGGGCTTGGACTGGAACTTATTGTTAACCAATCAATGAGAGCCAAGTGAATTTGGTTTTATGGGTGGTCTTTGAGAAAGAATTCTAGTTTGTAAATAGGAAGATACTATTCTAGTCGTCCGCCATCTGGGTTATAGCCCTCAGTGATGAGGTACAGGCTCTGGGAACCCCCTTGAACTCTGATTGATTCTTCCCACTTGATGAGGCATTTGCATGAGGCCATAAGCCTTTCATTGTGGCCCTGCCCAAACCTTTGTTACAACTTGTCTAATTCCTCTACCATACCACATCTCTTCAAGTACATGAAAAATACTCTCATAATCTTCTAAGTCTCTTTGTCAGGCTAAATATGACATCTTGGCCATTCATTGTCCATCTACTTCCCACTCTTGAGTTTATCAAAATATCTATACCCAAAACTGACCTCATTAACTCCTCCTGAAGACCCTCCCCAAACTCATTACTGGAGTTTGACCTCATCTGACTCCTCCTGAAGACCCTCCCCAAACTCCTCCTCTAGACTGCCCCTAGATTCCTCCCACAACCTTTCTGTGTATAAGACCCCATCTTGCCTGCCATAGAATTCTCTAGCACAGACTTCTGCATCCAATACAAGCGAAGTTTTAATAAACTTTGCATTTCATTGGCTGAGAGAATAGTTGAGTTGAATTCATTCAGCAGGACCCGGCATGTTGGTATTTTGGGGTCTCGAGCACCCCTAACCCTATATCTCTTCATTTTTATGGGTACCCTCTTCATTTTTACGGTTCCCTGAATGGGGAACACTGCTAATCTCAAGCTCTTCTCTAGCAGGGACTGGAAGGTACAGAAGCCTCTTTTTTTCCCTATTGTCTTTTGTTCTCCAAATACCTTGAAGGTATTTTTTTTGGTGGTTTTTTTTTGGGGGGGCTGACCTCTCAGATGCCATTAGGTCAGACAGCTAGGAGGCTGTCTCATACTCAGCCTGACCTCTGAGGTTCTCAGTCCAGTTTGGTTATGTTGGAGAACATGGACGTAGATGCAGCTTCTGGGACAAGGACAGGCACCTCATTCAGAAGTGTTAACCAGATTCTATCAATTCTCTCAGTGCTAGGGAACTGGGAAAACTTCAGGTCCTTTTTTTGTGGGTTTTGTTTTGTTTGTTTTTTGAGGCTTACTCCTAAACATTACTTTATGGAGGAAGGGACTTCCAGGCCCTACACCTGTAGCTCCCAAAAGTTTGCCTTTGGGTTGTCTTTTACAACATTGGGAAAAATTTAGTTTCTCTGGAGAACTTAAAAAGGAGAATTTGGTGTTTTTTTGCAACACTGTTTGTCCTTGGTATCATGTAGGGGACCACGAATCATGGCCTGTTTTGGGGGCTTTAAAAGATAATACTCTCTTGTAGTTAGAATTATACTGTCACAGAGAGGGAAGATGAATAGAAGTTGCCTACTAAATGGCCTTCTTTGAACTTTCTCAGAACACGGTTCTCAGGAAAGATTGTGAGATGCTTGAAGGAAAAACCCCTCAACAAAGGGGCAACAGGGACCAATTAAATGACTCCCTTCCTATGGCTTCAGCACTAGCTCTTGCTGCCTCAGCATCCTGCTCAGGTCCCAGTCACCGGTCTCACTGAGGCAACTCCCACAGCCCCTTCTGCTTTACCCCAACCCTTTTCCTCTTGGTTTCCCTTCCCTCTTCCTCTAGACCAACACCCCTCATCTCCTGCCTCCCATGCCATCCATATCTCCTACCCTGCATCTCCCGGCATGGTCCCTCCCCCCTCAGAGACCCTTGCTCAGGTCCCAGCCACTGGTTTTGCTGAGGTGCCTCCCTCTGTGGCCCCTCCCCTTGAGGCAACACCCACTCAGGCCTCAGGCCCTATCCCCAAGGCATTCATAGAGGTATCTCCTCTTTTGACCCCTTCCCTTCCTCTGCTGCCGGCTGACTTTCACCCTTGCCAGCTGGATCCCCCAGTCTTACAGTCACTGTCACTCTCTCACAGGAAGTGGGACTTGCAATCTTCCTTCCCAAGCCCCTGTCCGCACAGCACCTTCAGGACTTTTTCACTTAAGAGAAGTGGTTCTCTCGTCTGGTAGAATGACTAGAGTGCATGCCCCATCCTCCATTTCAGATCTCAATCCAATTAAAGAAAAAGGGGGAAGTTCTCTGAAAATCTAACAAAGTTTACTGAAGGCTTTGGGACTTATCCCTACAGTTTGAGCTTTCTTGGGGTGATTGGCATATCCTCTTCTCTACCTGTTGTTCCACTGAGGAGAAGAGGAGAATCTGGAAACAAGCCCAAAAATTTGGGATCGTCTGGCTAGCAATGACCTCAGAAAATCCCCACAAAGAGCAGCTGCTGTTCCCACTAGCGTCCCAGGATGGGATTACCAAACCCAGGAGGATAGGGAGAAGAGAGACTATATAGGATTTTGCCTGTTAGAAGGCCTAAGAACTGCATTTCAAAAGCAAGTAAATTATCAGAAGGTTAGGGAAATTACTCAGACAGATAAAGAAAACCCCACCCTTTTCCTAGATAGAGTTGTAGAAGCTATTAAAAGGTATAGAAATTTAGATTCCAACTCTATAGAAGGGGCAGCAATCCTTAATATGTTTTTCATTAATCAGTCTACCCCAGATATTAGGAAGAAACTGCAGAAATTGGCAATGGAAAGGGAAGTAGATGGACAATGGAGGGCCAAGCTAGTAACAAAGGTTTGGGCAGAGCCACAATGAAAGGCTTATGGCCTCATGCAAATGTCTCATCAAATGGGAAGATTCAATCAGAGTTCAAGGGGGTTCCCAGAGCCTGTACCTCATCACTTAGGGCCAGAGACCCACAGATAAGGGTCAGATAACCTATGTGGACAGAGGGAGAGGAAAGATGGAAGGAAGGGGAAAGAAAAAGAAGAAGAGGGAAGAGCAATGGCTAGCACCAGTGGCTGTCACATACTAGGTAATTAATAGATTGGAATCTCACAGAAAAATTATCAATAGATAAAGTAACTGATCAGTGGTCAAAGAGTTATTTTTACAAGAAAAAGATATGGTTTCTTAGGAAAACATAAGTGAAGTTGTTGCTGAGTGACCTGCAAATAAATGACGTATTCCTTTTAAAGACATTAGAGTCTAACGGTTAGACGTACGTGTTTTAATGTGCCAGAAAACTTCACTTTGACCATCAAAACTCAGCAGAAATGCTAGACAGTCAGTTTTCATGTGATCAATATTATCAGTCCGAACAACTTTGGCTAATTCAAGGTCTGAGGAGGATCTCCCCAACTCAGATAATAATAAAGATTCCAAGGAAGAAGGCCATTTTATTTTTAGGTGATATATTTGTGAGGGTGGTGGCACCAAGCCTAGGAGACCAGGACTTTGGCTCTAGTTCTTTCCCTCTATGATGTCGGGGAAGTCATTTAGGTCTTCTGTGACCCCATTTCCTTATCTGTCAAAGGGGGATCAAGACATCTAATTGGTTGACCTCACAGGACTGTTGTGAAAGTTTTAGAAGTTAAGAGTCCTTTGTAATTGAGATAAGGAGAACATTGTTTGAGGTGTAATGAGCAAGAGAACTGACATTCAAATCCAGATTTTCTGACTCTTGCTTTCTTGTGTGTGTGTGTGTGCATCCCCGTGTGTGTCATTACATCATGGAGATAGAACTAGAGGGAGGTCTTCAATGAACATGAACAACTTTACAAAATGTGCCAGCAAAAATGAGGAGGTGGGACGGGGTGGGGTTGGATTGAAGCCACTGATTTTCTCTTTGTTGCTCAAAGAATATTGGAACTACTTCCCATTCTGATAACCACCTCCTTCCCAACAATAAATGCATCAGTGATTAAAACTCATGGAGGATGTAGAAACTCAATAAAAGTTCTAATTGATTATTTGGATGGATTTTAAAAAGTGGTCATTCAAAATGAAGAAAGGTGTGGGCCTTCCAAAAATAATAATATTCTATTTCACCTTTCCCTTACACCTGCCTCCTCTTTCCCCGCCAATTGCCCTATTGCAAGACCTTCTGGACCATTGTGCAAAAAAAGAAAACAGTTTTCAATGCCACATAGATTTCAGGATATATATATAGAGAGAGAGAGAGAAGAAAAGAGAGAGACAGATATATTAGGAGAGGAGTACACACATTCTAACCAGTTTCATTGACTGAGTAAAGACCTGTGAAAGTCTGTGAAGATGAAGGTTCTTTACTTCATCATAGCCCTAAGCCTGTTCTCTTTCCTCCAAGCTCAGGATGCATCATCTTCTGGAGAACAATTTGGGGTAAGACTTCATTGGGAGGTCTTGTAGGTTAGAAGGAGGGATGTATACTAGCAAAAGGCTGTAATTTCAAAATACAGGCCCTACTGAGATCTATTTTTCTTTTTTTTTTTTTTGGAGGGGGGAAGGTAAGGCAATTGGGGTTAGGTGACTTGCCCAAGGTCACACAGCCAGTACGTGTCAAGTGTCTGAGGTCAAATTTGAAATCAGGTCCTCATAACTTCAGTGCTGGTGCACTATTTACTGTGCCACCTAGCTGCCCCTCTCCAACCCTCCCCAAATGTCCGCTTCCATTTGGGTCATGTCAAAGTTGGGCCAGCTTCATAGGTTTGGGTTCTCAAGGATAGTTCACTTCAACCTTGTGACTTCTTCCTACAACACTGTACTTTGTGTATGATGTCACCAGATCCATTGTTGTCCCTGGGTAACTGAGTCGTGCATGATTTTTGCCTCAGAGTTAGGATTCTGTTCTGAGATGGGGATGAAGATCCAGATGATTAGGAGATATTTATGAAGAGCTGGATCCCATTACTCCCTAATTTTTCCTCCTTCAAGTACTACCTACATATCTAATTTCCTCTAGGGTACATACTTTATAAAGGCAATTGTGACAGACAGTGAAGTTCTTGAGAAGAATAAACCTAAATCCATGTCACCCTTGACAATCACCCGCCTTAGTGATGGTGATCTGGAGGTCAAATTTACCATTGAGTAAGTAGACTGACCATAATTGTCCTGTCACCCTGCTTCATCTTTACCTTTCCTACTTTAGGAACACAACTAGAGCTGATTGAATACTTGATTTCCTCTGAGTGTCTAATCTGACTCCACACAGTATAGCATAT
>CM053585.1:207960401-207995321 GCA_028646515.1 Pseudochirops corinnae
AAAGCTACAAGGCATGGGCATTCCTGGAAAACAAGCCTGGCGCCACAGGCTCCACGTGACCACATTCAGCCTATTAGGGAACAGAGTATACTTTCAAATCTGGGAAGGTTCTCAGAGTCACGTAGCCACTTCAGAAAAGGGCCTAGGGGTAGGGAAGATCTTCAGATTCCCATAACAAGGGGTAAAGGGGATAGGATAGGAGGGGATGATGGAAAGGAGGGTAAATGAAGGGAGAAGGTAATCAGAAGCCAACATTTTTTAGGAGGGACAGGGTCAAAGGATAAAATAGAATAAATGGGGGGGAGTGGGATAGGATGGAGGGAAATATAGTCTTTCACAACATGACTATTATGGAAATGTTTTGCTTGATTGTACATATATGGCCTATATCAAATTGCTTGACTTCTCAGTGAGGGTGGGTGAGGAGGGAGGAAGGGAGAGAATGTAGAATTCAATTTCAAAAACAAATGTTAAAAGTTGTTTTCACGTGCAACTGGGAAATAAGATATACAAGAAATGGCATATAGAAATCTATCTTGCCCTACAGGAAAACAAAATGGAAAGGGATAAGGTGAGGTAGGGGGAGGTGTTAGAAGGGAGGGAAGATTGGGGAAAGGAGTAATCAGAATGCATAATGTCTTGGAGTGGGGGGAGGGGAGAAATGGGGAGAAAATTTGAACCTTGAAATCCTGTGGAAGTGAATGTTGAAAACTAAAAATAAATTAATAATAATTTTTTAAAGTAATTAATCATTTACTTGTAGGTCATTCAATAACAACCTCAATTCTGTTTCCCAAGGAAACATGTTTTTTCTTGCAAATATAACTCTTTTACTACTGATCATTTACCTTAGATAGTAATAATAGTCTGTGATATATCAGTCAGTAAACATTAACTAATTACATGTCAACCACTGTGCTAGTCATTAAACAAAACCAATACAATCTCTGTCGACAAAGTGTTTCCATTCATTTAAGGAAACAAAATATATGGCTATATAAATGTATGTGAAATAACTATGAGGTAATTTAAGAGGCAGGGGAAGCAATAACAGGTAGTAAGATAAGGAAAGGTTTCATGTTTGTAGTGACTTTTGAAGTATGAAATCCCTAAAGATTTCAATCATAAGAAATGACACCTTCCAACTGCTTCCTTTCTCTCTGTGGTTACATAAATACTGCTCCAGTACATATTTTACTGGGGTTTTGTCAGAGTTGCTAGAATGGGAGGTAAATCATTCAAATGGTGTAAATATAGGGAACTTAAATTTAAGCTACATGTGTGTCAAAGTCTCAAAGTATATCCTTATGGTCATAATGGGTTGCATGATAATTTTTAATATTTAATAACTTATCACATATGTAAATAGCATGAAGCTTGAGAGGTTAGCTACCATGAGGAATTGATTAAGATCCTAAATGATCCAAGCAGCTTAGAATCATACTAAGGGAATATACTTGGATTGAAAAAGTCAACTTCACAAGACAAGATGAGAAAATTTATACAACGTTGCCTTGATATATGAGGGCACCAACTTACAAGATTTCTGAGATATGAGTTGTCACTCCATTGATTTTTTTTTTTAATTGCGAGCCAAAATTTTAAGTATGAGCCACCACAAGTTGGCACAGGGAACGCCACAACCCAACACCCACCCAACATCTTGTGCCTCACTCGTTCAGTCCACATGTTTACCTCACCAGTGAAGAAAATTAAGTTAAGCGAAAGTAAAAAAGATATTGTAGCAATCAATTTCAGGGATAAAGTGTAGCATTAAGAGTATAGCGAGTAAGTGAATGAAAGTGACCAAAAGAGCATGAAACAAAACTCCTCTAACCTCCTCCATCTATCTCCTCCACCCTGCACCTCGGCAAGTATCTTCTGTTCGCTCAAGTTGTCTGATATCCAAGGTAAATACACGCTTTATAAAACCAGTTTATTTCCTTAAATTCTCTTCTTTTATGTTTTTATACAATATTTGTTATTTATAAATGCCTTTTCTTATTTAAAAACACATAACAAAAAAATACTGGGGTGACATTTTAGGGGCTGGAATGGATTAATGGCATTTCAATTAATTTCAATGTGGAAAATTGATTTGATATATGAGCAAATTGAGTTATGAGCTCAGTAACTGAACAAATTAAACTCATAAATCAAGGTATCACTGCACACTAGTTCATGTCAAAAAAATTCAGTGATTCTAGGCTCTTTCCAGTTCAACAAGAAACAACATTATGATCTACCTTTAAAAACTGACAAAATTCTAGCCTGTAAGAGTCATAATTTCAAGAACAAGAGAGATGATATTCATGTTCTTCCATCCCTGGCCAAATGTCATATGGATTAGAGTGTTCAGTTCTGAATGCTGCCTAACAGTGACAGGCTGGAGCATTTCAAGAAGGCTACCAAGATGGTGAAGAGACACAAAACCATAACATACAAGGATCAGTTAATAGAACTACCATAATTTAGTCTAAAGAAAAGACTTAGGAGAATATGAGAGTAGGGATGCGGTATGTTAGAAGAATTAGACATGTTGTACTTACTTGCCCACAAAAGATTGAATTTGGAGCAATGGGTGTTACATGGAAGCAGATTTTGTCTCAATTTGGGTAAAAACTTTCTAACAATGCTAACCAACCAAAAGTGGAATAAACTGCTTAGGGAGATAATGGATATTCTATATATGCATACCTAATATGTCTGTGTGTCTTAGATAAAAAACACTTATCTGAGAAATTCAATGAAAAGATTTATCCCATTCAACCACTTTTCACCCTGACCTAGATTCGTTCATTTTGTTGATATAGGAGGTTTTAAATTTCAGACAATCAAATGGAATAGATTAGGTACACTGTATACAGAAGCAAATGAGTACAGTGATTTAGTGTTTGATAAACCCAAAGATCTCAACTGTTGAAGCAAGAACTCACTATTTGAAAAAAAAAAAACTGCTGGAAGAACTGGAAAAAAGTCTGACAGAAACTAGGCACAGATAAATATCTCACACTATAAACCAAGACAAACTCAAAATGAGTATATGATTTAGATTTAAAGGGTTATATCGTAAGCAAATTAGTGGAGTGTTGGAAAAAAATACCTTTCAGATCTATGGATAGGGCCAGGGTTCTCAACCTGTGGGTTATGTTCAATTTAAATACCTCCTGCATATCAGATATTTACATTATGATTCACAACAGTAGCAAAATTACAGTTATGAAGTAGCAATGAAAATAATTTTATGGTTGGGGAACACCACAACATGAGGAACTGTATTAAAGCGTTGTGGCATTAGGAAGGTTGAGAACCACTTGGATAGGGGAAGAGTTCATTACCAAATAAGAGATAGAGAGGATCATAGAAGGTAACATGGATAATTTTGATTACATGAAATTTAAAAGTATTTGTACAAACAAAATAATGTCATCAAAATTAGAAAGAAAGTAAAAACTGGTGGGAAAGTTTACAGCAAAATTCTCTAATAAAGGTCTCACTTCTCAAATTTACAAAGAAATAAGTCAAATTTACAAAAATAAGTCATTTCCTAATTGATATGTGGTCAAAGAATATGAACAAGCAGTTTTTAGAAAAAAAGAAGAAGAAAATCATAGCTACGGCCATCTAAAAATTCTCTAATAAGTAGGGAAATAATAAAACTAATAATTAAGGAAATACAAATTAAAACAGTCCTTAGGTACTACCATATGTCCAACAAATTGGTTAAGATGACAGAAAGGAAAAAAGACAAAAATCATTAGAGATATAGGAAAATAGGTATACTAATGCCCTATTGGTAGAGCTGTGAGTTAGTCCAACCATTCTGGAGAACAATTTGTAACCATGCCTAAAAAGCTGTAAAAACCATGCATACCCTTTAACCCAACAAAACTATAGTACTTGGTCTATACCCACAAGAGATCAAAGAAAAACGAAAATGATCTATATTTACCAAAATATTAATAACAAATATTTTTCTGAAGGCAAAGAATTGGAAAGTGAGGAGAAACCAATCAATTAGAAAATGGTTAAACAAGTTGTGGCACATTATTGTGATGAAACTGTATTGTACTATAAGAAATGATAAGTACTATGGTTTCAGGGGGGAAAAAGGCTTACATGAACTGATGCAAAGTGAAGTGAGCAGAACCAGGAGAAATATATACATACATGCATGCATACATACATATATATGTATGGTGATGCATATTGCATATCATGCATATGCATGATACATGGCATATTGTAATGATAATCAACTATGAAATACTTAGCTACTCTGATCAGTAGAATGATCCACAACAATCCCAAAATCATTAAAAATTCTATCCACTTCCTGACAGAGAAGTTATGGTCTTCTATGTATAGTGAAATAGAACATAGCTTACTGAAGGATATTTTTCCTCTTCATTTTTCTTGATTCTTTTTTTAATTTGCAACAAGGAGAAAGTGAACATTTGTTTTGCATGACTTCATAAGTATAATGGGTTTCATATTTCTTAACATTCAATGGGAAAGGCAGGGAAAGAATTTGGGATTGAAAATAAAAATTAAAAACAAAACAAAAATACTGATTTACAAGTAAGAAGAATGTTTAATCCATATGCTTTTAGGCCTGTTATTCCACTATCATTTTTTCTATTTGAGTTCTCCTTTCATCTTTATCTTCTTTTGGAATGAAAATTAGGAATTTTCTTCCTGTTGTTCTTTTGTTATCAACATAGCTTTTAATATATCAGTCCCTTTTGATTTCTAGTTTTTCCCTTATTTTTCGAGAATAATTTGTTACCTTTGCATTCCTTAGAAGCTGTCTTTTTTTTACCTTTCTTGAACTTCCATTGTCTGAGGTGTTTGCAAAGGAAATACTTAATTCTGTTTAAACATAATGAACATATGCCTAAATATCACCTCAATATGCAAAAGTAAGCAATAAAAACTACAGAGCTGATGAGAAAATAGAGTTCAGGACACAACACTCAAAAACTTCATCACTGACACATAGAAAAGACTGGGACCTAATAAAAATTGTAGCACATTTTTATACCTGCTGAATTATTAAGAAATGCAAAAATACCACATTAAGTAGTAACATATCCTCAGCCTCAGGCTATTGCTCATCCTTGGCCCCAGTTTTCTACAGGGCCAGGCAGGCAAAACAGTGTGGGAAAAGGGTAGACTTAATGGCCTCAACTCAAGAGTAGAGGCTTTGGCCTATGTGGAATGTGGGTGAAGAGGGGAGGAGCAGACCAGCCCTCTTCTGCCATCAGCTCCTATTGCCCCAGAAGATGCACAATAAATATGGTACTTTGCCTTGAAAAACACTCAAACTTAGCTTGTGGGTGTGGACATCAGAAGTACCACAGCTTGGGAATTATTGTGAAGTGACAATGTTTTCTATATTGTTTTTCTGTTTTTCTCAGAAAAAAAAATAGCATATGTGCAAATTCAAAATTCAATTTGTGATAAAATCATCCCCCTATATATCAATCATGGGGAAATAAATTTGCATTTTCAAAATAAGCAATATATCAGAACTAATTGTAATTTGAGGATGATTTTTTCCATAAAAATGCTTCAAATATTTCTCTTCTATTGAATATTCATCTTTTTTTTAATTGAGGATTATGACTGGGTTTGCCCAGTATTTCACCTTGGATTGCATGTTGAGCTTCTTTGTTCCTTGCAACACATTTTTCCATTCCCTCCTATGGTTTCCTTTTGGACGCACAATGATTTTTTGAAATCTCAGAGAGTCAGGGCTGACAATGGAGGGTCCTTGTGTTGAGACAGTGACTACTGTGTCTCGAGCTTCCTGCTATTAATTCACCACTGCCTCGTTAGACTTCTTGGTTCCTTGGCATGTAGAGACACTTGCAATTACTTCACCTGGTTTCATAATTCTTATTTGGGAGGGTTTTGAGACTTCATGAGGATCAAAGAAAAGATGCAGCCTGCTGTTTTTTGATCACGTGAGCTTGAAATTCAAGGATTATGTAAAGTACAATCTTATTCAGACATGAGGTCTACCTGGCTTCTGAGGTTTCTTCCAATGTTAAGATTCTACTACTTTGTGATAATCCACAAAATGAGTGCCAAACTCTTTAGCCTGATACCCACTACCTGAACCCAAGAGGGATTTTCTATTTTCTTTCTTGTAATCCTACTGCATATATCCAATATATCCCTCTATGAACCCTCTTCTCCAGTTAGTGAGACTCAGACAACTCCTGATTGCCCTCCTGAATATATCCAATATATTGTCACCTTCTTACCTTCGCTTATATTATAACTCCTTCCTGTTACTTTCTACCCACCTAACTTGTCTCCTCCCTTTAAGAACCATTTCTAATCTCATCCTAGTACAGATTTCCCTTGAGAATAAGCGTTGTTTCCTTCTTTGTATTGGTGTTCCCATCACTAGCACAGTGCCAACCAAATAGGAAGTGCTTAATAAAGGATTGTTCATTGTTTGATTGATGCCTCTACCAAATCACAGTGATCACTTCTTCTCAGGGCTCCGGCGACCACTTACTGGATGTAAAAGTTCCTTTGGCATTTGGCATTTGCTTTAGTCTCCTTGCCCATAAGGCTGTGATCCTCTAGAAAGTGAATACCAAGTCTTCTGTCTCAGTAGTATGTCCCAAAAACTCACACGAGCCTGAGTTCATATTAGAATGTCTGGAAAGGTATGTGGAATTGAAATGAACTTTATCAATCTGAAAGAAACAGAACTGAATGTATGTTCAAAGGTGTGACAGGGATCAAACAGAAATTAAGAGGCTCCTAAAAAGCTCCCAAAAGTTTGTTTTCCTTTCCAATTTAATCTCTTTTAATTCCTCCAAGTTCCCCAGCACCATCATACTAAGGATAATTCTTTGGAAGTCCCTCAATTTGCCAAAACCATTTTGTTGTAGTGATGGTGGTGGTGGTGATGGTAGTTGTGATTATGGTTGTGGTTGTGGTTATTTTGGTTGTTCGTTGCTGTGGTGGTGGTAGATGGTTGTGGTGATTTTTGATATTCTTGTCATTCAGTCATTTCAGTTAAATCTCACTCTTCATGACTCCTTTGGGGATTTCTTGGCAAATAGTTTGCCTTTTCCTTCTCCAACTTATTTTACAGATGAGGAAACTGAGGCAAACAGGGTGAAGTGACTTGCTCAAGGTCACACAGCTAGTAAGCATCTGAGGCTGGATTTGAATTCAGGAAGATGAATCTTCCTGACTCCAGGCATAGCATGCTATCTACTGCTCGACATAATTGCCCAATTTTGAGTTTTCAGTCAATTAAAAACTCTAAGTTCTTTCTGTAGAATTTACTTCTTTGATCTACTTGGACTTCCACTGCTTCCAACACAATCTCTCTCATCTATCCAGGCTAGTTCAAATGAATGTTCCCCAAATACATCATCTGTATTCTAAACTCTCTGATTTGTCCCATTTGTTGGTCCACATCCTTGAAATACCCTCACTCATCTTCCCTATCACACTAGAACTAATGCTCCAATCAGACAGAATGGCAAAAGAGGTCTCCATGCTGGAATTTTGATGAGACAGGAGTAACATAGGCAGGTACTTTTGTGAGGGAGGGCAATGTTCAGACACAAAAAAGCCAGGAAAATAAAATATAGATATTGATAGAGGCAGGAAGGTAAGTTTCAGAGTCTGGCAGCTCAAGGGACAAGGAATCAAGCTAGAAGATTAGGAATTAAGAGCCCAGTCAAAGAATCTGTTCAACAAAGGTTCAGGAACCCATGAGATCCAGGCATATTATGCATAATGACAACTACATTGGAATAATTGTGTAGTCTCTGAAGAGAACTACATGGAAGAAGATAACACTCAGTAGAATTAGAAAGTCCTGGTCTTGGGTTAGTAGGTGGAGCAGTGAATAGAGCACTGGCCCTGGAGTCAGGAGGACCTAAGTTCAAATCCAGATTCAGACACTTAACATTTAAAAAAAAAAAACTAGCTGTGTGACCTTGGGTAAGTCACTTAACCCCAATTGCCCTACCTTCCTCCTCCCCCCCCCCAAAAAAAGGCAAAGACAGCCCTGGTCTTTCTTAAAGTGGTCTCATTATATTGGACTCATACCTCATAAATCAATCAACAAGGCGTCTGGTTAAAGGGCTTTAAGTGACAAATACAGCATTTTACATCTGATCCTGGAGATAATAAGGAGCCACTAGAGTTTACTGAGCAAGGGAGAATGACTGCTGTCAGACTTGCATATTAAGAAAATCCCTTTAACAGCTGAGTAGAAAGATTGAGTGGGATTAGAGTTGGGAGAGATTTGAGACAGAGAGACCAGTAAGAAGGGTACTGTAAAGACCAAGTAAGAAATGATAGAAAACTGGCCCTGAAGTTAGGAAGACCTGAACTCAAATTTGACCTCAGATATTTACTAGCTATGTGACCTTGGGAAAGTCACTCAACCTTCTGTCTGCCTCTGTTTCTTCCACATAAAAATGGGAAAAAGCATCTACCTCACAGAATTGTTGTGAGGATCAAATGAGTTCAAATTAGTAGAGCATTTAGCATAGTTGTTGGCACATAGTAGTATATAATAAATGCTTGTTCCGCCCAGGGAAACTACTAAGTTGTTGGTTCTGTGGGTGGAGGGAAGGGGACATATGTAAAAAGAGCCGTGAAGATCAAAACAAGATTTAGCAAAGGACTGGATATGAGGTGTGAGTAAAAGTAAAACATCAAGGATCATACTGAGGTTGCCAACCTCAGGCAGTGCAGTGAATAGAACTCCAGACTTGGAATGAGGATTGTGAGTTCAAATCCAGCCCCAGACATTTAATGTAAACCTGAAGTCACTTAACAGCCACTATCTGCCTCAGTTTTTTCAACTGTAAAATGGGGAAAATAAATTGCACCTACCTCCTAGAGCTGTTGTGAGGATCAGATAAGATTTTATTTGAAAGCACCTGGGCAAAATTCTGGTTTCTAGTTGGCACTTAACTAAATGTCGATTTCTTTCCTTCCTTCCTAGGAGCATAGAGGTACCCTCAATAGTTATAAGGCAATTCAGAAAGACTAGGGTTTGGGGATAAAGATAATTAGTTCCATTTTGGATGTGGTGGGTTTGAAATGCTTCAGGAAAACCAGTTGACATATCTAAAAGTTGACTAGTACATAGAGATCTGAGAATCATCTGTGTAGAGATAACTGAACCCATAGGAGCCAAAGAAAGCACCAACAGAATACTCTCAGAGGAAGCAGAGAAGAAAGCCTAGGAAAGTAGATGGTGGAGAGAAGAGAACTCCTCACAGAGCATCCATTTAAGTAAAGCATCCAGATGAGTCACCTCTTCATTTCCCACCTGGATACTCTCTTCTGGACTTCATCATGTACCCCAGGAACCTCATCTTCCTGCAGGGTCACATTAATCCTGAAACTCACAGTACCTCATCAGTGCCCTCCTACCTCTAGGTTTACTCCCTTCCCCTGATTAGAGAAGGTGAAGGGTAAGAACAGAGAGCTCCTCCCAGCTAACCATCTCTTCATTACTAACCTATCTGCCTCCTCTGGACTTCAACTTGCCTTCACCTCCTTTACAGATTCTTTTTATCTGTTGTCTCCTCCCATTAGTTTCAAGTTGTGAACTCCTGGAGGGCAGGTACTGTCTTTTGTCTTTCTTTGTATCCTTAGTGCTTAGCCCAAAGCCAAGCACATAGTAGGTGCTTAATAAATGCTTATTGACTGACTAAGAATTGGAGTCATTTGGGTTTTAGTGGGAATGGCATGGGTGAAGATCCAGCTAAGGATACTGAAGAGTGGTCAGAAAGGCAGGAGGATAATCAGGATACAACAGTGTTGTGAAAAGCTAAAGAGGAGAAAGAATCCAGGAAGAGATGGTGATCAACATTGTCAGAAGCTACAGAGAGGTCAAGAAGGATGAGGATGAATATCAAGGCAATTAATGAAAAGAAATGCTAGGGAAGGTGGCCTAGCCATACCAGATTTTAATCTGTATTATAAAGCAGCAGTCATCAAAACTACTTGGTACTAGCTGAGGGATAGAGTAGTGGATCAGTGGAATAAATTGGGTACCAAAGACTCGGTAATCAATGATTATAGTAATATACTGTTTGTTAAACCCAAAGACCCCAGTTTTTGGGATAAGAACTCACTTTTTGACAAAAACTGCTGGGAAAATTGGAATATAGTAAGGCAGAAGCTGGGTATAGACCATCATCTAACGCCATACACCAAAATCAAGTCCAAATGGATGCACGATCTAGGTATAAAGGCTGATACTGTAAGCAATCTGGGGAACCAAGGAATAGTTTACCTGTCAGATTTATGATGTAGAGAAGACTTTATGCACAAAGAAGAGTCGGAGAGCATTATAAAATGCAAAATGGATAATCTTGATTACATTAAATTGAAAAATTTCTGTACAAACAAAGCCAATGTAACCAAGATTAAGAGGGAGGTGGGAAATAGGGAAAGAATTTTTAAAACCAGTGTCTCTGATAAAGGCCTCATTTCTAAAATATACAAAGAACTGAGTCAAATCTATGATAATACAAGTTATTGCCCAATTGATAAATGGTCAAAGGATATGAACAGGCTAAATCACTATTGATTGGAGAAATGCAAATCAAAACAACACTGAGGTACCACATCTCACCAGTCAGATTGGCTAAGATGACAAAACAGGAAAATGACAAATGCTGGAGAAGATGTGGAAAAATTGGAACTCTAATGCATTGTTGGTGGAGTTGTGAACTGATTCAACCATTCTGGAGAGCAATCTGGAACTCTGCCCAAAGGGCTATAAATTACTGCATACCCTTTGACCCAGTAATACCACTTCTGGGGTTGTATCCCAAAGAGATCATAGAAGTGGGAGGAAGACCCATATGTACAAAAATCTACATGCTATCATTCTTTTCCATGTTTGATTTTGTTTCTTCTTTCCCATTGTTCACTCCATTGGTTACAACCCTTCTATACAACCAGACTAATGTCCAATGTGAAAGTATTTGCAGATCCTATACCTGATTGCATGCCGCCATGGGAGGGGGGAAAGGAGGGAGAAGGAGGGGAGAAAATTTGAAACTCAAGAGATTGTGGAACTGAATCTTATAAACTAAAAGTAAACAAAGCAATTAATTTTTAAAAAAGAAGGATGAAGATGAAGAAAATGTCATTAGACTTGGCAATTGAGAGATCACTGATAACTTTGAAGAGAGTACTTTCAGTTGAATGGTGAGTTTGGGAGCCATATTGCAAGGATTTAGAACAGAATGAAAGAAGATGAAGTGAATGTATTGATCAGTTTAGTACAAAATACGTATGGCTCCATTTTTTTAAAGATGCTTTTTAATTGGAGGAGGAATTTCTAGAAGAGCAGTGTTGTGCCCAGAACAAGCGATATAATAAGTGCCCAGGGTAAATGGCACAAAACACATTCTCAAACCAAGCTTGGAAGAAAATTCAGTTGAGGTTGAAGAGACTGTCCAATGGAGGGAAAATCAGATAGAAACATTGAGACACTGTGAGGAGCCTTCCTGGGAGGTGGGAAACAAGGAGGACAGAAGGAAACACATGCTCTAGTAGCTTACTATCTTGAAAATTAAGACTTGCAAATTATTGTAAAACTTGGTCTGTCTTCCACTGGTAAGGGATTTAAATTTCAATTTTGGCATTCTAGAACACAAACCCAGTTGTGGGTTATTATACTTATAATCTTTGGATTGTCCTAATTTTAACTTTTTACCTAGCTGTTTGGGAATGTATAGAACTTTTGACCACATTCTACAGAAACCATAAATCTCTAAACCTTTGGAAGTACAAGGTCCTTGGCCTCCCAGGCAAGTGTACACAATCTAGTTGTCACCCACTTCTTATTCATTTCCCCCCAAAAAAAAACCTCAAAAGAGAGACTGAGGCAAAAGTGATTGCTTCAGACATTTATGTAGGACTGGAAAGACAATAGTAGAAAGTACAGGAGGCAGCTAAGGAGAGGGGCCAGATATAGGCACATGTTGTTCATCTGAGGAGATGGCAGGGATTTTCTGGAAATCATGATCCTGAGGTTGATGGGAATTGTCTTCTCCTAGAAAACATCAGAGGGAAAGTCAATAATAGGTCTTAGGAATTGCATAAGGAAGCAGAAATGACAGCTTTCCCATGAGCTAGCAGGGCCCTATCCTAGGCAATAAGAGGTTTAGAAAAGGCATACAAAACACAAGCATAGAAATTCAAGGGGAGGCTGATGACTATATGAATTACATTTTTTAAAAAGCCCATCCACTCCTCAGTCGTGATTTGGAAGTTTACCTACCCATGGCTAAACTAAACCAAGTGGACCCTTAAATTCCAGCTAATGTTTAGGATTCTAGATTATTCTGGAAGATGCTCACAAAATCTTTAAAGAGTACATACCTTAAGCCTGTTCTGGGATGCAGGCCTCTGCAGAAACAAAGACATATGTGAATGCATTTATTTGTCAAAAGTGCTTCCTACCACAAAGCTTCCAAGCTGGACAATGGTTTAAGCAATTAGAGATGATCTGCTAAGAAGTTAGTATAAAACAGTTTCTAAGGTGAGAAAAAAAAACTGGAATGGAGAGGGAAGGGAAATGGGTACAGGACAGAGGATAAAGGGACAGGGTAGGAGGGAACCAAAACTCCATTATTGTTACCTTCTTGTGGAGGAGAGACAATTCTTTTTTCATTAAGTCCTTTCTCTTTGATGAACTCCTGATATTCCTTCAAAGCTTCAGGGTTCACTTCTGTGTTTGGACCTGCAGAGAAGAGAATAAATTATTAGTTGTCACTAGACCCTTCTCTGATCCTTTTGTCTATAATAGTCATTATTGTGAAAGTCTCTGGTTTTTGTACCCTAGTGAGTCAAATTGACAGAGTGAAGAAACAGGAAAGAATTTATGGGAGATTGGAAAGTTAAGCACTCTTTATCTTCTGCCAACAAATTCCCTAACTCCAATGTTCCCCAAATTATCATCTCTACAGAAAATTCTTATATAAATCTCTCACACCTGCCCTAAACAAAATGATCCTAATGCCCTAAAATCTCCAGAAAAGTGGTTAAGGAAAGGGGTAAGGAATGAAGACAAATTTGCAAGCTTGCCTTCTCCCTCCTTCTCTTGCTTTGTTCAAAGCAGGATTTCCCTCATATCGTCTCGTTAAGGATGAACTGAGTCAGTACCTGCGACTAGAAAAGTCATTCCTTAATGAGACCTATGTTACCATTAAACATGTATCTGACAAAATCTTTGAGGTAATTCATGGAATCCACTAGCCTCTTTCCCAGATTTTGATTTGTATCAAGTTCAAAATGAATGGAGACAGGAGAAATTTCCCCCCACTCCTTCTCTGGGGGAATCCCAGTGGGCAGGTTGCAATAGCTGACCCAAATGCTGACATTATTCTCTTGCTGGGATTTACTTACCCAAAAGTTTGACCAGTTGGAATTGTTTACCCCTGAATCTGTCTTCCAAAAAGAGAATCCAACTACCTGATGCCGAGGTCTTAGTCACATACACATGTTGTTTACCCTCATCTGTGGAGAAGTGGGGAGAAATACTTTTAGCATCTTTAATCCTCTTAGAAAATATTTTTTGTGAAGAGACTGGAGCAAACTTTAGATTCAGTGTCCCTGATAAGTAGCCAGTATCCAGGAATCACAAAAAATATTTTATTTTATACTTTGCTAATGAACTTATCATGTAATATTGTCAGTTATAAGACCACAGGATCAAATTACTTGGAATTTTCAGGAACCTTAAAAACACTTAATCTTAACACCTCATGTTCCAGATGAGGAAATAGAAGTTCAAAAGGTTAATTAATAGAGTCAGAGATGAAGTGTAGTGTAATAGATGGAGACCTAACCTTGGAATAAGGGGGATCTAAGTTCAAGACCTTGCTCTCACCCAGAACAACTCACTTAACCTCTCAGGGACTGGGCAACTCTCTAAGACTGTAAGTTGGAGAGGGTCTGCATTGATATAGAGAGTTCACTTGCTGGGAGTTCTCAATATCAATTTAATTATAGGTCAGGTCCAAGATGTTTGTGCCTTAAACAGATGTGATGTTTTACTTCAATTTTACCCCTTACTCATTGAACAGCATGATTCTCTAAATATTAAAGTTAATTAATACATCTTGGTTAAATGAGTGAATAAAGGCAATGCCAGGTCTCTAGGACATGCTTCATGACTTACTCTGACCAGTATATAAATGGATCCATCCATCTCCACTCTGAACAGAATTTTGAGACACTTTAATTTTATTCTTAGTGTCTCCCCTACCCTCCATATGCCTCTAATTCCAGGGTTCCAGGCATACATCTGTGCTGTGGTACCCCACCTTTGCCCAAACCCTGAAAAGCACTCCCCACGTTCTTGGTATTAGCATGTTAATGTTCGCTTTTGTCTCCTATATTTCCTGAAGTACACGTGTGAATCCTCAGAATAACCTCCATGAGATAATACCTTTACCCAAGGAAATATCTCATGGCAAAATTTTCAGGGCCAGGATTTCAACAGGAATAGAGGCTAAGTATGTGTTCTTGTGGTTTTCCAAAGCAAACCATAAGAGCAGCTGCGTAGCCTGCCTTTGCCACCCTGAGCTAAGTTGGGCCCAGTAATATAGTCAGCCATGCCTACAGAAAGACAGACCCACGAGTTAATTCAGTCCACATTACGGAAAAAAGCTGTCCCAGTCACTGTGTGCTGTCAGGCAGACTCAGCCTTTGGACTTCAAGGCTACCGAGAGGTCCCAAGTTCAAATCGTCTCTGAAGCCTGGTCTCAGGCTTCATTTCCTTATTAGAGTCCCATTAAGGTGGCATGCTTGAGTCACTTACTTAGGGTGAATTCGTTGGGATTGTCTGTTTTCTCTAATTTTACTTTCATCTCTTCACATTTGCCATTCTTCCTGAAAAACAGAATACATATGAATAGTTTTGCTGGAGATAAGAAGTAACGTCATCAAAAATCTTAAAAGGTGGTTTGATTCCCTTGCTCCTGACCAGTTATCAACTATGGAAAGTACAGCAGAAGCAGAACAGTATCTCAGTCTATATTCGATCACTACTCATAAAGAACTGGATGATTTCCCATTCTGCTTTTGACCATCCAATATTCTGGAGATCAAGCTATACAGTTGGGGATCATAGAACACCTTGATCGCTAAGGAGTCAAAATCGTAGGTAACCCTAAGGGAAATGGTGAGAGATGCATTGTACGAGTCTGAAATATATGACCTAAGATGATAACTTGTGTCATGAATTCTATAGGATGGAGGCATCGATGGGGGAAATGAGGAAAGTTAGAGGAGGCCTGGGCCCATGTGGGAACTCTCAGGTAGATAGTGACGCAAGAAGTCAACCAATGGGTGCTAAGTAAACTTTTTACCCTTTGGTGGTAAAAATAAATAAACCTAATCTTCATATTCATATATGAAAACTTTTAACTACTAAGTGTGGTCAGGTTAGGTAAGCAGAGAATATAAAATTATCAGCTCTAGCTGTGGTCCCGACATAGGAGATATAAAAGAACAAACCAGCTGAAAAGACTATCCTATGCAGGCTACTTACCTGAAGGTAACTGAGACCTCCAGATCGCCGTCATCAAGAAGGGTGAAGGTAAGGGGTGAGGCAGACTTAGGCCTCATCATCTCAGGAATTTCCTTGTTTGCCACAATAGCATTTACATAGTATGTGCCCTAGAGAGAATCATAATTTGTAGCCAGAGTTTGAGGTAGGAGAAATGAAGGAGGCAGGTCTCTCTCCTCTACAAACTTTCTCAGCTAAATCCTTCTATACTTGACCCCATCTTTGATTATAACCCTAACTGAAATAAAAATTGGCTGGGCCTTTACGTCAGGGGTTATGATGAACCTGGTGGCAGAATACTCAAATGAGAAGTTGTTAGGAAGAGGTCAGGAGCTTCAGCTGAACTAGTCTTGAGAACCCAAACCTGTAAAGGTGCCCCAAATGTCCTATGACCGAATTTGAAGCAGAGATTTGGCTTTGAACCCACAAACTAAATTCCTGCTGAGAGTGACGTTGAATCCTTTGAGACCTGATTCCACTTTGGAATACGACTTGTTTGGAAAGTCCATTGGCAGAGAATATTAAGTGGATCATATCTACCATTTCCAGTTCACTCTGGACAGAGTAAATAAAATCAAAAACAAGAGAAGAATAAAATCCTTGATCTAGGATCTATCTCCTACATAGACTCAATTCAACATTTTCTAGTTGAGTCCATAGCTCTAAAGCTGCTGCCTCTTGTAGAATGAGGTCTCACAGCTCCAGCTCCTCCTGAAAAGAATCTGGCAGGGTCCTAATTTTGAAATGACAGCCTCTTGCTAGCATACATGCCTCCCTCCAATCTACAAGACCGCCCAATGCAAACTCACCTCCAATACTTCTGCAGAAGATGTTGATTCTTCAGCTTGGAGGATGGATAACAGGCTTAGTGCTATGGTTAGGAAAAAGACCTTCATCTTGACAAACTTTCACAGGGCTTTCCCTTCAATCAGTCACCAGCGAAGCTGGTTAGAATGTGTGTGCTCCTCTCCTAAAAATCTTCCTCTCTATATACCCTGAGATCAGTGTGACACTGAAAACTGATCTCTCTTTTACATAATGTTTGTCATACAATGGAGCAATAGGGGTAAAGGGAGAGGTTAAAATAGCATGTTATTATTTTTGGAATCATCACACCTTTCTGATTTTTCAATGACTATTCATTAAAATTCATCCAAAGAATCAATAAGACCTATTCTTTTGAGTGTCTACATCCTCCAGGATAGTGAAGAGACTCAAAACCATGTCATACAAGGATCAATAAAAAGAAATTACCATGTTTAGTCCAGAGAAGAGACTTATGAGGAGTTGAGAGTTATCTTAACATGACAGAAGAATTGGATAAGTGGTGCTTAAAATCGGGTATAGTACTTAGGATTGTTGGAAGCTGTCCCCTCAGCTCCAACACCAAAGAAAGTACCCTGTTTGCTGATCCCTTGAGCAGATGAAGGACAGAATTAGGGATAAAGACTAATGTTGCAAGGAAGCAGTTTTTGATTGAATTTGAGGGAAAACTTTCAAACAATTAGTGCTGTCCAAAAGTACAGTTGAATTGCCAGAGAAGACAGTAGATACTCTCCCCAGGGGTCCTCAGGCACAGGCTGAATCAACATTGATTGAGGATTTTGTAATGGAAATTTCTATTTAGGCACGAGTGGGACTAGATGTTTTATGAAGTCCCCCCCATCTCTGAGATTCTATTATTCTGTAATAGCCTTTTGTCTACTGGATGAATTCTAAACACGTAACCTAATATCCATTACCTGGAACCCAAATTTTTTAATCTTTGTTTTCTGCTGGTCCCTCTCCTCCCTATACCTGACTCCCCTATTTGAACTCTCCCTTCAAGCTAGTCAGATTGATATGACTCCCAACTGTCCCCTGAACACACCTGATATATTATCCTCCTCTACTTTTGCTCACATTACTCTTTTCTTCTCTTTTCTGCCCATTCATGTCCTCTCTATTCTTTAAGACCCATCTCTAATCTCATTTTGATAGACTTCCCCCTTAGAATGTATATTTCTTGAGAACTTAGTCAAGAACAATAGCTGAAAATATTGTTTTGTTCTTTGTGTCCCCAGCCCCTTACATAGTGCCTGGAACATACTAGGGGCTTAATAAATGCCTTGATTAATTTATTAATCGCAATGATATCTCCTTCTCAGTGCTCAGTTACCACCTGCTGCCTATTTCATTCATTTAGCTTTTAAAATATGCTTTAATCATCTTGCTTATTAGATTGTGATCTTGTTGAAGGTATGTACCATGTCTGGTGTTTGTATTTTGTCCCAATAGCCCCCATAGTCCTGAGTCCATAATAGCCTTTTAATAAATGCTTCTTGAATTGTATTGAACTCATCTGAAACAAACTAAACTGAAGGTATCTGTCTTTGTCCCAGGTATGACAGGGAAAAGAGCAAGGAGCATTGTGTTTTAGGGAGGTTCCTGAAAAGGTTGCATTGTATTTGCTTTCTTGACTAATTTTTTCTCCTTAAATTATTCCAACTGCCCTAGCCCTTCAGAACAGAGTACCCCTTTGTAGAGTCAGCTCCATGACCTTTCAAAGGTGAATGCTGTCAATAAAAACCAGTGACCACATGTGGTTAGGGGAGTTTTGTGTTTTTGTGGTTGTTGATTGTTCTGGTCATTTGTTCTAACTATTGTGCTGTTTCCATTGATCACCAACTGAGCATGGACAAAGAGACTTTGGAGGTGATCTGCCAGCTTTCCCCATTACACAATGGTTCCCTTGATATAGAGGATGTTCCCAAAAACTAAGGAGACATTTAGAAAACTTCAATTACTTCGCTTATTCCTCCTTCCCGGCTTGTTCTCTAGGAGAAAGTCACTGACATTTATTATGGCGTCACCAATGATAAGGTTCAACTCAATGATCACCTCTTTTAGGAAAATTTCCTTAATTCTCCAGTTTAGAATCTTTCCCTCTTTCCTCCATGTCCCCATCACTTTTTCATTTATGTTTTGTCTATCTCATAATTGCTTATTTATTAATGTGCTAGAATGCAAGCGTGATGGAAGTGATTGTCACAATTGTAGTTATATCCTCAGTACCTAGCACAATTCACAGTACAAAGTCAGCACTTAATAAATGCTTGCAGACTAACCAATTAATTACTGTTGGCTTTATTCCCATTTTACAAATGAGTAAGCTTTCAGTAGGAGGTGGCTCCAGAGCTAATCCTTGAAGGAAATTACAGATTTTAGGAGGCAGAAGCAAGGAAAGCACATTCCAAGAATGGAAGACAGACCCTATAGTGACATGAAGGCAGGAGCTGGAACTCTCAGTCTGGGGAACAACAAGCAAAGTCATTTAACTGGTACTTAGAGTGTCTTAAAAAGGAGTAATGTAAGCTCCTTGAGGTCAGGGTCTATTTTTCTTATATTTGTATCCCCAGTTCCTTGCACAGAGTCTGGTACTTAATAAATACTTATTTACTGATTAAGTAATGTGTTATCAGTTAGAAGGATAGGCTGGGGTAAGATTTCAAAGTCCTAAATTGAGGAGGCTGTATTTTATTTTAGAGACAATGAGGATTCATTTAAGATACTTCGAGTCAAGGAGTATCATATTCAAAACGATATACTAGAAAATTATATGGGTAGCTGTAAGAAAGAAAATGGGTTCTGGCATGGATTCATTTATTACGTCACAGGGATCTTATCATACCAATGTGTAGGTCCAACACTGAGCACCTCCACCTCCCCAACAGACATTCCCAGACTTCTTATACTCAGCTCAATTTTCCCAGCCTTCTTCCATTCCTCCACTGCAGGGAAGGCATGTAGATTACATGATTCCACAATGGTGCCATTAATTATCAGCTTCCAAGCGGTTTCCTGAGACCCTTTATATCCCAGGCAGGGGTTTTCCAGGACCACTCCCAGCAAGGCCAGGCACTACCAAAGGGCATGTGTCTCACGAGCACGGTGCACACCCCCTCCTTCAGGACACAAGCCCTCACACTTGAACTGAGCTTCTTCATCTAATAATCATTGTATTCCTCACGTCCGAGAAACTTTAAACCTTAATTTCTCTGGACCTACTCCCTCCCTCAGATCCAGTGCCCTCAATCATAGAAAATAATATAATAGTAATAGTAATAATTAGCATTTATGTAGCACTAATTGTGTACCAGGAACTATGCCAAATGCTTTTCAAATATCATCTAATTTGATCCTTATGACAATCCTGGGAGGCTGGTGTCATTATTATCCCCATTTTATAGTTGAGAAAACAGAGGCAAACAGAGGTTAAGTGACTTGCCCAGGGTCACATAGTTAGTAAGGATCTAATGACAGATTTGAACTCAGGTCTTTCTGACTCTTCTAGGCCCAGCATTCTATCTACTACATCACTTAGCAGCCTCCAACATGCCCTAAGGATGTCATTGATGGGAGATGACCGGAGTCTTTTCTGGACAAAAATATTTCTAGTAGTAAAAGTTGTAATAGAAAAAAAAAACCCTGGAAATAAATTAGACCTTTAACAAATTGGTTTAAAAAAACAAAAATGGTATATGAAGGCACCACTTCTGTTACATTATCTGTGTGAGCCTGGACATAACACGTGCTATAAAGAAACTCTAAGATGATAAGTTTCAGGAAAGAGTACCGATCTGAATTTGTAGAGGGAATATCTTTACCTAGGAGTTCAATGAAATCATGGATCTAGTCATTTTGTCTCTATGACTGTAATAGACTATTGTCTCATCATAAGAAATGATAACAATGAAGAACACAAAACTACTCCAGAGGGCAACAACAGCTGACATTTCTATGGTCCATACATCTTATGTATACCCAATCATCAAGTACTTTTTTTTTCAAGTAACACCGGCCTCTTTGCTGTTCCTTGAACAAGACCTTGCACCTCCCAAATCTGAGCATTTTCGATGGCTTTTTTCCCATGCATAGAATTCTCTCTCTCTCTCTCTCTCTCTCTCTCTCTCTCTCTCTCTCTCTCTCTCTCTCTCTCTCTTTCTCTCTCTCTCTGTCTCCCTCTCTTCATGTCCACCTCCTGGCTCTCTCAGCTTCTTTCAAGTCTGAGCTGAAATTCCACCTTCTACACAAAGCCTTTCCAGATCTTCCTTAAGATAGGCAGCACATGGTGAACAAATCCTTTTCACGGGGGTAATATTCCTAGAAAACAGGGCAAAAGTTTAAAAATGCAAATGTTATTACATTACCTCTGGGAAATAGGGGGTTAAATACTTGTGACCACCAAAAATTGTAATCTTTTGCTAGAAATTGCTGAAAATGCACTCTTCTGCATAAAATTCTTTATAACAAGACATAAATTCTGATACTATGGACTTCTCCTAATACAATAGCCATGAAATAACCTGTAAAATGTAGTACACACACACACACACACACACACACACACAAATTGGTAACATGCAAAATATTTTTTCCTGCTAGTAATTCCCTAGAATTCTGTGACCTTTTCGCTAATATCTCAATTTTTAAAAAATCATTGATTTCAGACAATATTCACTTTCCATAATACATGAGATCAAGAGTACCATAAATATTATACAGCAAATAAAAATTTTAAAACAAAATCATTTTTTAACCTGAATCTACTTTCTCCTATGCCAGATGGCAGTGTGAGGGTGTTGTGCTATATTCTACTAAACTGCTATAAACCTCTCTACCTTGGCCAACCTCTGAAAACCAAAGGAGACATTGCTGGCACTTTAGTCACCACTGCCCGAAGACATCAAGATTACAGAAGTTTCAACATTCCCCTAGAGTCCAAAGGAATTGCACTATGCTTTGGGGGCATAATTGCAACACAAAACTTGAGTTTTAAAACCAAACTATGAAAATATGCAGGTCCTTAAAAACAGGAACTGTCTTTAGCCCACTTCCCCCTCCCCAAAAAAAATTGAATGTATCAGTAAGAAAATGTGACCCAAGTTTATGAGAAACTTTTTTTTAATTATTCTTGTTTTTACCTTCCATTGAGTAAATGTCATGATATGATGGTACTCGCTTTTGCCTTCTCATTTAGTAAATGATTCATGTTTAAGAATTATTGATATCATTGTAGCTGATTCGTGTAAATGGGAAACCCTACAGAAGGTCCTCAGGAGCTACTGTCACTTGTGTAGATTTATATGTTCCCCACATCTTGGTTTTACTGAAGTCCTTGAAAGGAAGATATAGCAATGTGTTGGGAATCCTCCAGAACTGCCAATGTGAGTGCAGACAGGGGTGAAAGAGCCAGCTCAGAGAAAGAGGATGTAAGTGCCAAGTCTGTGTGATGTCATGTCCTTCACACTCGATTTTCCCATTTTACAGATGAGAAAACTAAGATCCAGAATGACCTTGTCCTAAAGCCATGGGCATGGGGATCTCCTTATTGGTGGGAGTAAATATCCTACCCTGCATAAGGGGTAGGATGGAGTTGTTGAGATCAGAAGATTTCAGTTCTCTACCAGGGCTCTTCAAGCATCAAGTATCAAGTTGCTTCAAGAGTTTCTGGATTCCAGCTTTGAGAGAGAAGATGGAAGAGGTCAACTCCATTTTAGGTTGTTGAAGGAAAAGACTCTGGGAAGACATGAGTGAAGCTGTCGTTCTCCCTCATGTCCCTACCCCATCTCCCCCTGCTTGCTATTCTAGAGACTGGAGGGAATTTTCCCTTGGATGAGATGAAGGGCTCTCTCTCATCATTGAGCTGAGTCGCCTCACTTCCAGTGAGAATTCCTTCTGTATTGTCCATTATATATTCTTCTATGTGTATCTTCTCTGATTTTTTTTTTTTTTGCTATGATAAGGATAAATGGGGTTGAATTTGGTGAGAAAGGTCAAGTTTTGAATAGAGTTGGGTCTTCCTTCCCCCAAAAATGACAATGTGATCAGAAATTAGATGGAACCCATTCATATCTCCTAGAGTAACAATATCTAAGGGAGAAGATAGATATACTTCTAGTCTAATACTCCTCTCTGAGGAGAACAGAGCAGCCTCTGGTCCCAAACTTCTTGGAAGGAATAAAAGTCTCCCTTGGAGATGGGTGAGGAGAGAAGAGGCTAGAAATGTCTATTCTGCCTTTCTTCAGTCATACAATCACAAGCCCTAGCCAGAAGTAGGCCTCACTGCATGTGGGAAGCCCACTCTTGTTACACCTGGAATCATACAGTAAGTTAGAGCAGAGACAAGACTAGGGCTTCAGTCTCCTGACTCTAAGTCCAGGACGTTTTCCAGCACAAGACAGAAGAGAGCAAAAGAGATAAGAGAAGGGATGACAAAGCTATATCAAGACAAGCCTTACTGTGAAAGCAAACAAAACCTAAGAAACTGCTTGACAGAGCACACAACTGACCCAATCCTTTCCAGAAGGATGACACTGTGTAAGGCAGCTACTTGACACAGTGAATAGAATTCTGGACCTAGAGTCATGAAGATCTGAGTTCAAATCCAAACTCACACATTTACTAGCTATATGACCCTGGAAAAATCATTTAACCTCTATTTGACTCATTTTCCTCGTCTATAAAATGGGGATAATATTAGCACCCACCTCCCAGGGTTGTTATGAGGATCAGATGAGATATCTGTAACTTAGTTCAGTGCCTGGCACATAGAAGGTGAATACTAAATGCATATCCCCTCCCCTTCCCCCGTGTCAAGCTCTGGCCCCTTTCTCTCAATTTCTCCTTTGTTGTTTGTTGTCATTATTACTCATTTGTTTCTGTCATATTCAACTCTTCGTGACCCAATTTGGGGTTTTCTTGGTAAAGACACTGGAGTGGTCTGCCGTTTATTTCTCCTGTTCATTATACTGATAAGAAACTCAGGCAAACAGTATCACACAGCTAAGTGTCTGAGGTCTGACCTGAACTCAGGTCTTCCTGACTCCAGGTCTAGGAGCCACCTAACTGCCCTGTTCCCTTTTGTTAATGGCCTCACTCAAAGCCTTCCTGACTCTTTATGAGGTTACCTCTACATACTCAAAACCTTCCTCAATATTGGGCTTACATAGACAAGCCCCCAAGCAACAAAGGCATCAAGAGACCCTGGACCCAAACTCAGTAATCTGCATTATTTATTATCAATGTCTGCATTATGACAAAGCATGACTACAGTCAACGAGGATCCAAAAACATGCAAATAAAGGAGCTTACACCCTGCCTCACGACCACTTCCCTGCATGTAATGAAAGACACACCTGACTCCCCAAACCAGGCCACAGTAAAGTCTGACAGCTTTACCTCCAATTTTCTCAAAGTACCTTGTAGTTGCAAAAGAAAATATTGTTTTAGGCATTAGAGACATCATCCTACCATGAAACCTGCTGTCCCCCAAGAACTTTAAAAACTGGTAAAAGGAAGTTTTTTCCCAATCAAACCATGCATTATGGATGGACTGAAAGGTGGGTTTGTTCAACTCCAGTACCCTTGAATGAAGCTACCAATGCGATCTTTATCAAATCACTTAGAGGCAATTTGGCGGTGTCCGTGTTTTGAAATGAAGTGTTATGGAAGGAGACTTAGCCTGGGAGTCAGGAAGCCTTGGTTCCTGTGATGCTTCTGCCAGTAACTTTACCTTGGCAAATCACTTTCCTTTTTCTTTGGGTTCCTACTATTTTCTCAATATCTCATGCTCAGGAGTGGGTTAGGTTAGTAAATAAATATTTAACTACCAGCTGGGGGTGGGAGGAGGGGGAGGATGTGTACACTACACACCTTTTAAGTTTTCTCTGCATTATTAACATTGGCTTCCCCACTTTCTTAAGTCTAGACAGTTAACAAAATTATGAATCAAGTCCTGATTTGTAATGTTTGCTCATTTCTGAGGTAAAAATGCTCATAAAGAAAATTTAAGAAACCAGTTAGAGCTGTCTCCAGCATATCCACCCCTGCTCTCACTAGCTACATTTAGGGTCCTGATGCTTTCTGATGACCCAGAAAGCTGCCCCTTAACCTCTTCAGTGAGCTCTCACCAAAACACATTCTAGGACAATCCTTTCTGGGAAGGTTTTCTGTGATGCTACAGGGTGGCTGGTCCAGATGCAAGTTTCTGGTTCTTGCCTGGTCTTATCTCTAAATATCAAAGCATTTCACCCTCCCCTATGACCTAGGTAGGAATATTATTTGGGAAAATAATTTACCATGAAAAGCAGCATAATTGCTAACTGGGTGCAGTGGAAAGGGCCTCAGGAATCAGAGAACCTAGGTTAAAATCCCAATTCTAGTACCTACTACCATTGTGAGCTTAGACAAGGCACAGATTCTCTGGGCCTCAATTGCCTTAGCTATAAAATGAGGGGTTTGGACACAAAGACCTCTGAAGGCTCTTTCAGCATAAAATATCATTCTGTGAGAGCCTATAAAAAAAGGGTAGAAGCTTGTGACAGCAATTACTTCTGCCTTGCTTGTTTTCTTCATATTATTTATGTGTTAGAGCATTTTTCACATGGTCGTTGGTTATCTGTAAATCTTTTGAAAACTATTCACATCCTTTTGCCTCCTATTTCTAAGAAGATTGTTCCTGGGCCTCTATATCCAGGGGGTGTTGTGAGGTTCAGATGAAATAATAATTGCACTTTATAAACCTTAAAGAGTTATATAAATGTTAATTATTATTATTCTTAGCCTCTATGTTAATTATTACTATTATTGCTAGCCACAAGTGTGATGAGAACTTCATTCCCTAAGCTTTCTACTGCACGCCTACTGAGCTAAAATAGTGCTTATGGCACAATAGAGAAGTGTGCTGCTAAATGTTTAAAAAAGTGGGAGTGGAATTTAATCTGCATTATTAACATTCTAAAGTCTAGACTATGAATAAAACAATAAATCAAGCCCTGCTTTGTAGCCTTTGCTGACTTCTGAGATGTAAATGCTCACACTGAAAATTTAGCAATTGATTCTGGAAGGCTGTTGGGGTTGACTCCAGCAAGCCCCTCTATATGCTCATATTTACTGCCCTTTATGTATAAACCAGATACTTTTCTTTGTGAGGGCTAGAAGAGGGGAAAAAATCAATCACAGTCAACCCACAAAGTCAAGTCTCTATTTAGTTCATAAAATGGAATAAAAACAAATGTGTAAGACCAAGAGGCATTTTTCTTATGGCCAAGGGATATGGAGTTTTTAAAAGATTTGTAAATTATTAATGACCATAAGAAAAAATGTTCCATGTGATATAATATGAAAACAAATTAAAATAGCTCTGAGCTTTTGCCTTATACCATGCATATTGACAAAGATAGCCATCCCTCCCCCCCAAGAAAAACAGTCAATATTGAAGGGGCCATGGAAAGACAAGACCACTTATATGCTGTTGGTGTTTTGAATTCATCCAGTTGTTTGAAATTTTACAGGAAAAGTGACTAAATTATTCATATCTTTCGACCCAGTGGTTCCACCATATGATAGACGTCAAAAACTGCCATTCATAGCAGTACTTTTTGTGGTAGCAAAGGGCTGGAAACAAAATAAGTGCCCATTGGTTGAGGAAATATCCGAATAAACTGTGTTATATTAATGGAATTGAATATTATTGCACCTTAAGACATGAAGAATAAGAGCAATTCAGAGAATCATTGGATGACTTTGTATGAACCGACACAGAGTAAAATAATCAGAACCATGTGAAGAATATGCTAAATGACTATGATAATTTAATGAAAAGAATGATAGAAGGAAGTTATCTTCTGAGTGAGTGTAATGAGCAGTCCTGACCCTGGTGAAGAGGTAATGAAAAATATTGACCTTCTCTAGGAAAGAAGGTGGGAAACTCTGGGGGAATGATGTCAGATGAGATGACTGAATTTCTGTTTGTTTATTTAACTGCTCTTTGTTATGGCTGAAGAAAAAGGGTTACATCTGAAAATAATTACAATGTAAAAACAAAAAACATCCAAAAAACTTAACAAAAATTTAATGAAATCAAATTGTATGATTTCATCCAATGCTTGTCATACCTACTTGTCTCTCTTTACTGATCAAATTAACTAGATAGGCATGTAGCTGTCTTCTCCCCAAAAGTAACAGTGACTTTGGCTTGTCAATACCAAGGGCAGTCCTAAGGATGGAAAAAGTAGCCTGTCATCAAGGACAAATACCAAAAAAAAAAAAATTGACAGAACTTCCAGGAAGAAAGAGGCCAACTCCTTAGAGAAGATGGTGTCAAAGGATCAAGCTAGAGGAACTACTCAACTCCTGCTCTCCTTCTATCTTCTCTATGAAGAAAAATTATCTTCAAGAGTAGAAGAAACATGGTTAAGGTGAAGGGGAAGCCCCAGATAGGTGAGGAGTTAGTCAAAGAACATCTAGTGGATTTATGATTTCAAGTTTCTAAGTCTAAGTGATTACATCCCAGGAGACTTTAAGAACTTGCGGATGTGGTTGAAACTGCTGTCCCTGGTCTTTGAGTGAATCAGTGTCAGGGAACCAAGCAAATATCCTATTAGAGAATTAATTGTCTGAATCCTAGGAGAACAATTGGATAGCAATGGCTCTAAGGACTGGAGAGATGGCTTATTTCTCTAGGCCTTCCCAGTGATTCATGAGTCATACTCACCATCCTCGGGTTAAGAAAAACCTAGTACTTGAGTGAAGCTAAATACAGATACTCAGAAAACAAACTACTTTGAGGTTATAACCATAGCCTCAAGGCTCTGAGTTTTATTCTTTCCATTGGATAGGGCTTTGCTTTTGTTCAATCATTTCTCAGCCATGTCCAACTCTTTGTGACCCCATTTGAGGTTTTCTTGGCAAAGATACTGGAGTGGCTTGCCATTTCTTTCTCCAGCTAATTTTATAGTTGAAGAAACTGAGGCAAATAGGGCTAAGTGACTTGCCCAGGGTCACACAGCTAGTGTGTGTCTGAGGTTGAATTTGAACACATGAAGATGAGTCTTCCTGACTCCAGACTTGACATTCTCTGCACTGAACCACCTCATTGCCCTATCCTCCCATAAAGCCCTGAGATACTCCATGGTAAGCTTTAAAAAAAATCTCTGTTGGTGTAACTTGCCCTTCTGGAAAGGATTTTAGCTGTTGCCTTTTATCTTGGCTGGTTTCTTACCTTCTTGGGTCCTCTCATTCCCACCTGAGCCTGTTGATTCTGCCTCTGTCTGCTGCAGCATTCTTAGTCAACCCAAAGACCTTGGATGATCTGCGTGACCTAAAGACTATTGCCCCTTTCTAGATTGTGACCTTCAAGAGTGTAAGGATCATGTGTTACTTCCCCTTTGTATCTCCCTTAGTACCCAGCACAGTGCTCCACTCTCCACAAAAATTTGTAATATCATTATGGGTGCTTCCTTCATTGATGCAGATCAACCTTTCCAAGACTTAATAAATGATCTTTATGAGATACTGTGGCTGAAATATTCACCACGATGACTAAACCACTGGAGATAAGTCTCTATAAACTTATCTATTCTGATCTTCATATACTAGACACATGTTCTGGTGCTGATCTTGTACCAAACCCTTTCCAACTTGGTATGACTTACTAGAGTATGAGCTCTGCTGACATAGCCTTGAAACTAAGGTCACTTCCATGCCACATTGAAGACATTGGAGTATGAGTTTAGTGAAAGCTCCTCATGTGGTAGCAGCCTAGTAAATGTTTGTTGAAATTGACGTTAATTCTATGATTTTCTGAATCTGTGAATCCTGACACATAGTAGGTACTTGATTGATTTGTTATCTGACAGATTGATTTTGAACTAAAATTGATCATAGCATTGAATACTCATATTGAGGGCCTTCTGTCACTTTGTACTTGCATTGTTCTAGACAGCTTAGAAAGCAGCCACGCATGACCTTCACTTCTAAGCTAAGTGAATACACTGAGTAGCCTGAAGGCAAAATAAGAACAGCCTCCATTTGACATATAAGCATAAGTAACATCAATTTAGGAAGTCTTGCTGGAATATCATATCTTTTGTTGTTTCTAGAATTTAAACTAGCTTGCCATGCATTCAGCACAGGCATAGAGGCTCATTAATCACATAGTACTTGTACTTTCTGTGCCTTTCAATGATGGTAGGAGGTGAAGAGTAGGTTAGGGGGAAAAAGGCAGACCAGAAACTTTATTGTCAGTCAGAAACCACACATTTTGTGAAAAGCAACCAATGGGCACAAACAGGACTGGGCACTGAAGGAGAAGGTATGTCATAATCACAGACTCCTGGAATCATAGATTGTCAGAGGTTATCCAGTCCATTTTACAGACAGAGAAACTGAGACCAGAGAGTAGAAGGAAACTATCCAAGATCATATGACTAAAGGAAACCCTTCTGATCCCAAAGACTTCCCTTATCAACTTGTCAGTTCTAAACATTCATTCTTTTGGGTTTTATCCACCATGCAAGTTCTTTTTTGTAAAAATGCAAATACCCATCAGGGATAGCAAAGTAGAACTGCTTCACAAAGAAACTGAGATCACTATTCATGGCAAAATGGAGAGAGAGGAAGGGAAGGAGGGAGAGGAAGAGGAAAACGGTGGGTTTGGTATTTGGTTGTCTCTTTTTGTAGGGAAAGGAGGGTTCCTGAAAAAGCCTCAAAAACAAGGTATATGGGATTTGTTCCCCCAAATTCCAAGTTCCAGAGAGATTTATTTTAAATATAAGAACTTCCCACTACTCAGTAGTAGTAATACAATGATTTTGAATTCTCTCCCCTAAGGCTATAGTGTACTGGATCCAGTCCTTACCAGCTGGAGAGATCCAATTGCTAAATTTTTAATGTAAACATTAGATTAGGTTTAATGTAAACCTTTGGAAAATGGGAAAATATGAACTAGGGCTTGTTTTGATCTAGACCTTAGAAAGTGTTTTTTTTTTTCAAATGTCAATAATGCAGATGAAACTTAGATGTGGTATCTTGCCTACTTTCTTTTCAGAGACTCAGTTGTTAAACTTTTATCAGCATGCCCCTACCAATAAGTTAACATTATACATAAAGAGCATGGAAATTAAAGCATTCACTTTATGCTTAAATGGCCAACAGCCCCAGATTCTCTAGACCCTAGTTCAGATCAATTGCATCTCCACTATGATATATTACTACTTACAATATCTGGGATCATGAACAGATTGAACAAGGGATTTTTCCTTTATGGAGATAAGAACCCTTGAAAGACTGTGATATAGTAGAAAGAGGAATGGTCTTACTGTCTGAAGATCTGAATTTGAATCCCAGCTCCATTACCCTGAACAAGGTAATCTATGCCTTGGTTTCCTTATCTGTAAAATGAGAATAGTAACATTTATATTACCTACTTCATAGGATTGTGGCTAAGAAAGTACTTTCATAAAAGGTAAAGTGTTATATGAGTTTTGTTATTAATATTAGGTATTACATTAAGTTAATAATGTAGTTATTAATATTAAGAAGCAATGGACAAGACATCATGGCACAGGGGATAGAAAGTCAGTTTTGCAGACTAGAAGACTTGGGTTAAAACCCTTCCTGTGACACATATTGGTTGAGTGATATGGGCAGATCATCTAACCTCTTCATGCCCCCAACTATATAAGCCTATGAGTTACCAATCTTTGTCAATAGAAGTTTCCACTGGAGGAATTCCTTCTACATGAAACCATAGATCCAGATGCAATTCCTCCTCCATCCAAAAAAACAAATAAATGGATATGACAGACATTTCCCTTCTCTCTAGGCTCTATACTAGAATAACTTAAGAACCAAAGTCTAGATACTCTGAGGAGCTGAAACACTATATATAAATTGAACATCCCACTAACCAATCAAACACTTTTTTATCCTATTTTGTGATTATGAAAGTTCTTCATGGGAGGTTAAAAGAAAATGAAAAGAGGAAAAACATAGGATCTTTGTCTCTCCAAAGTATCTATGCTCCTACAAAAGAGGAGACACTCCTAGATTTCAAAAAAAATATGTTCTTTTCTAGGAGCCTTCTCTCCTATTTTCTTCCCTCTCTGCTGTTCTCCTCTTTTTGCTCTTCTCTCCTCTACCTGGATAACATTGAACACAGACTAACCCCCTAACCCCAGTCAACCATCTGAAAAATGCACTACCTTGGTCATCACAGGAACTAGGTGAGAAATATGACTATTGTAGTGCCCCTCATCCTCAATCCTAGAGACACAACTAGAAAAGAGAAGTCTTGCTAAGTAATTTGTTCATGTATAAAAGATATCACTATGCTATAACATCCAGAAATATATGCTATTATAGCAAATTTGATGTGACAGTCTAAATTTCTTATCTGTACCCAAATTATCTTATAATAAATAATGTTTGAAATAAATGAGTGATTGGCAGGAGATTAAAAGTGTCAAAGAATTCCATTTTTTGTTTCCAATTTCTTAATATTTTTATTTAAAATTTTCAGTTCCAAATTCTATAACTCCCTCCCTTTTTTCTCCTCCCTCCCTGAGATGATATGCAATCCGTTGTAAGTTGTACATGCATAATTACATAAGACCTTTCCATATTAGTAATTTTGTACAAGAAGACTCGAATAAAAGAAAAAAATAAAAGTGAAAAATAGCATGCTTCAGTCTATATTCAATCAATATCAGTTCTCTCTCTGGAGGCGGATAGTACAGTTCATCATTAGTTCTTTGGGATTGTCTTGGATCATTGCATTGCTGAGAATAGCTAAGTTATTCACTGAACAAATATTGCTGTTACTATGTACAAGGTTCTTCTGGTTCTGTTCATTTCACTCAGCATCAGTTCATGTAAGTCTTTACAGGTTTTTCTGAAATCATCCTGCTTGTCATTTCTTATAACATAATAATATTCCATTACAATCATATACCACAGCTTGTTTAGCCATTTCTCAATTGATGGCCATCCCTTTGATTTCCAATTCTAAGCCACTACAAAAAGAGCTGCTATAAGTATTTCTGTACAAATAGGTTCTTTTCCCCTTTTCTGGATGTCTGGGTTATAGACCTAGCAGTGGTATTGCTCGATCAAAGAAAACAGTTTTATAACCCTACAGGCGCAGTTCCAAATTGCTCTCCAGAATGGCTGGATCAATTCACAACTCCACTAACAGTGCAATAGTGTCCCAGTTTTCCCACATATCCTCCAACATCCAACATTTTCCTTTTTTTGTCATATTAGCCACTCAGATAGGTGTGAGGCGGTAATTTTAGAGTTATTTTAATTTGCATTTCTCTAATTTTATTATTCTTTCCTTTGATTTTTCAGGATTTCCAATTTAGTGTTTAGTTGGGGATTTTTCATTCATTCTTTTTCTAGCTTTTTTGACTACATGCCCAATTCACTGACCTGTTTTTTCTCTATTTTACCAATATAAGTAATTAGAGATATAAATTTTCCCCTAAATACTTTGCATCCCATAAATGTTGGTATGACAAGAATTCCATTTTAATGGCATCAAGTGCAACAGACTTTGACCTGCAGCATAAAAGAGACCCTGGTGTGTATATATATATATATATATATATATATATATATATATATGTATGTATGTATGTATGTATGTATGTGTATGTGTGTATACATACATACATATATGTGTGTATATGTATATGTATTTATGTATGTATGTGTATATATGTGTATATACTGACATATATATGTATACATATACTGACTTGTTTTCAAGCACACAGAGATTGAAAACAAGTCAGTGAACTAGCATTTATTAAGTGCCTGGCTTAACCAGTCATTGGGCTAAGTGATGAGCAGGGAAAACAATTACTTTGGGTGCCTAATAAGCAATGGCTGAAACATTCAGAAATCCCCTAAGCAAAGGTACAAGTTGGGGCATCCTAATCATTATATCCAGCATGGAAAGCTGCAACTCTTAAAGCAAGGAGAACATGATCCTCCCATGGATGGAAAAGAAACATTGGAAACCATCTGGCAGCTACCCCTTTTCCAGACACAATAGGACATGGGTCTATGTTGTGCTCCCTCTCTGGCTACTTAAGAAAAGAATGAAGGAAATGCAAAGTGTTATAAGAAGGGATACCTGTGGTGGGCCGCTTGCCTCAAAATGCCTGGCTCCCCTACCTTCTAGGTAAAGATGCACCTATATAAAACTCACATAGAAATACACATACATACATACATACATACACACATACACACACACTCATACACACACACACACACACACACACACACCAACTGTCTTCTCCTCTCGGCCCCAAATTCACCAACTCTAAATTCCTTTGATGGGTCCAAAAAAAAGGTGACTTTTGATCCCTAATACACTAAGGAATTCTCTACCATAATCTGACTTAGGCCCTGTCTCCACATTAGCTGAATCCACCTCAGCACCATAAATGCTATAATAAGGATAATTTCCATAGTTTGCATGAGGAAAATTGGTCTGGCCATGCAGTAATGAGTTCTAGACATTCAGATGCAAGGAATTCCCATTTCTAAGGGCCACGTTCTGTTTTCCCTCAGATTGTCTAGACCCAATAGAATGTACCATACTATATCCCACCTGACCAGCCATTGCTCCCTGAATCTTTCAAAGACCTTGACCATTCATTGGTCCTAACCTACCACCATCTTATAATACGGGGTTTAGAATGGTGGATAAGGACTAAAGGGAGAGACAGAAAAAGAATCCATCAGAAACATGATCTGGGCACGCACTATGGTCCCTCTGCCCCTCTAGAACATAACTAGAGTGCAAAGCAAGAACTCATCACTGTTTAACTACAAGCTGTTGTAAGAAAGAAAGCAAAAACCTTAGTGTTAATATTTGACCCAACTACCCAATCCCCAACTCTGGCTTAATTCCATAATCTCTAATTACATCCAAGAACTAAGGAAGAGATTTTAAATTCTCAAAATAGAATTCATTGTCCTTAATTCTTATTATATAATGTATATATACTATATATTATACTATTATATACTATATATATTATAATACACTTTATTAGGGAGGGATTGGGAAGTGTCAAATATTAAGGGAGGAATCTAAGGAGGTATCAAATAAACAACCAAAGGATAATAAAATGCCCTAGAAATTAACGGTTGTTTATTTTTGTTTTTGTTTCCGCTGTGTGCTGAGAAAGCCACCAAGAAGGCCCCAAGGGAATTGGAATAACTTGGGCAATGGCTTTTACTCTTCCAAACTTGAGTTTTACCCTCTGAAAAAAAAATGCAAATATATAATACACAGAGGATGGCTGAGATGGTGAGGAAGTACAGTGGAAACCAGTGGTTAGCTTTGCCACATGCTATTGCTAGGGTATCCTGGTACCAAACAGAACCCACGTACTTACCTGATCTGAGTAGTATAGTCACTTCCTCCCCTAGAATTTCAAGGGATCTTGTGACTTCATGGAATTTCTTCAAGACTCGTGAGTTAGTGGAGTCAAGATGGCAGCATAGAAGCCAGAGAACTCTGGGAGATCCCCCCATAACCACCTCAAATACCTATAAAATATTACTCTAAACAAATTTTAGAGCTCCATAACTCATAAAATGACAGAGAAACAAGGCTCTCGCTGAAGGTAGCCCAGCAGGCAGACAGGAAGGATCCATCACAGCATGTTGGGATCTGAGACCAGCCCTGCGTGAACCCAGGGTTGTAGCCCCAGGGTGGCCAGGACAAGCCGCAGCTGGAGCTTTCAGGAGAGCAGATCACTGGCAGCTGTGGCAGTTTCCAGAATTATCAACCCATAAGAAACAAGGACAAAGTGAAAGGTCAGTGGAACTCGGAGGAATTTGGGGGAAAGGAGTAGGTCCAGCTGTCTACCCCCAGAGCAAGAAAGCAGCAGAAGCAGCAGCCCTGCAGCCACCTCCACATGACTGCTTCAGAGCTCCCAGCCTGTAGATTGCAGGGGGGCCAAGTGCTCATTCAGAGGCTCAGTGCCCTTGCTTTAACCTACCTGGATCAGGATCCTGGTCTTGGGTAGTGGTCCTAAGGTGCATGACAAGTGATCCAAAGCTGGTGGGGGCTGCAGAGATAGCAACCCCCTAATAGCCCTGGTAGCTGTGAAAACCCCAGTGATTTGAGACAAAGCTCTCCTCTCTGAAAGCAGAGTTCTACTGAGCCCAAAAGTCAAGTAATTGACTGGCAACATGAGCAGGCAGAAGCAAAGCAAGCACAGCCATCCAACTTTACATTCCTTTTTGGGGGACAAAAAGGATCAAAGCATGGAACAGGAGGAAGACAACACAGTCAGAACTACCACACCAAAAGCTTCCAAGAAAAATGTAAACTTCTTACAGGCCATAGAGGAGCTTAAGAAGGATTTTGAAAACCAAATAAGAGAAGTGGAGGAAAAATTGGGAAGAGAAATGAGAATGATGCAAGAAAATCATGAAAAGAGAGTCAACAACCTGACTGAAGTAAATAACACCTT
>CM053585.1:207995821-208016126 GCA_028646515.1 Pseudochirops corinnae
TGAGGTGGAGGACTTTCAAGCATTCTTGAGGAAAAAACCAGAAATGAATAGAAAATTTGACATTCAAATACAAGAAGCATGAGAAGGTAAACATGGAAAAGAATTCATAAGGAACATATCAACATTGAACTATTTACATGTCAACATGGAAAAATGATAATTGTAACTTATGAAACTTTTCTCAGTATGAAGATAGGTGAAGGGAATATAAATGTATAGATATATATAGATATATAGATAGATAGATAGATAGATAGATAGATAGATATGTATGTATGTATGTATACATACACATATGTCTATATAGGAGGGTATATATGCGTATGAATATATATGTGAGTGTGTGTATTTATGTGTACATAGACAGAGGGCACAGGATCAATTAAATAGGAAGGGATGATATTTTTAAAAAGGTGATATTGAGAAGTAGGAGAGGAATAGAATGAGAGGAGACAGGGAGACAGAATGGGGTTAATCCTCTCATATAGAAGAGGCAAGTGATAACTGTTACAATGGAGGGGAAGAACAGGAAGGCAAAAGGGAATGGGTCAACCTTACTCTCATTGAATTTGGCTTAGTGAAGGAATGACATACACTCTAAATTAGGTATCTTGCCCTACAGGAGAGTAGGGGGGAAGGGGATGAGAGTGGGAATGATGGAGGGGAGGGCAAGTGGGAGGAAGGGTTGTTAGAAGCACACACTTCTGTAAAGGGACAGGGACAAAGTAGAGAATAGAACAAGTGGGGGGAGCAGGATAGGAAGGAGGGAAATAAAGTCAGTCTTTCACAATATGTCCATTGTGGAGATATTCTGCATAACTACACATGTACGGCCTGTATTCAATTGCTTGTCTTTCCGGTAGGGGTGGGTGACAAGGGAGGAAGTGAAAGGATCTAGAATCCAAAGTTCTAAAATCAGATGTTAAATATATATACATATATATGTATATATATTTTTTATTATTATTATTTACATGCAACTGGGTAATATGATATACAGGCACTGGGGTAGGGAAATCCATCTTGCTCTGCCAGAAAGTCAGAGGGGTGATGGGAGAGGACATGGGCGAGAGCAGATTGGGGGAAGGGATGTACAGTGGGATCACTGTTTTGGGGTGGTGGGTAGGGGAAAGATGGGGAGAAAATTTGTAACTCAAAATCTCATGGAAATGATGTAAACTAAAAATAAACAAAAGTTAATTTTAAAAAAGACTACAAACAGAAAAAAAAAATACTTCATCAGTCACTACTTCAGGTCTGCCTACAAGAAAGAGACAAGATCAAAATTAGGAACTGTTTGGCCTTAATTTCCCCACCCTCCCAATGCTCACTTTTCTGGACCTTACAACCCTGCAAACAATTTTGGAGGTAGTCCCATTTTCCCAAGTGGAGGGTCTATAACTGGAGCCAAAAGTGTCTTGAAACCTTTGCTGATCGTGTGCAACCCACAATGGAGGGTAGAAAGAAGTCATACTAGCAGTGTAGAGTTTAATGATGAGACTCTAAGGCAAGGATGAAGGTAGAGGGCTCAAATGATGAAACTGGAGAGTGTCAAGGAAGGAACGAAAGGCCACTCACACTTAAGGCCCAGTTCTTGCTCTAGCAAGTCTTATTCAGAACTAAACAATTACCTGACAGCACATACCATAGAGTTTAACGTGGAAGTCATCCTTGTTTTCACTATTTCCTATGTAAATAATGCCATAGTTTTCATAGTCAGTATATGTCACTTGGAAATAAGAATGTCTTTCATCTGGAAAGGAGGAAAGAGAACTCACTGAAAAAACATCAAAATACCTGCAGCGGTCAAGGAGGGAAGTACCCAGAAATGGAACACTGAATGGGAAATATGAAATTTGAAGCCTCTTCTTAGCTCCATTCATTAGCTCAGTGACTACCACCTATTCAGGTGGAGCAGTGGGTACAGCACCAGGCCTGTAGTCAGAAAGAACTGAATTCAAATCCAACGTCAGACACTTAACTAGCTATATGACCTTGAGCAAGTCATTCAACTGCTATCTGACTCAATTTCCTCAACTGTAAAAGGGGGATAATAATGGCATCCACTCCCCAAAGCCATTGTGAAGACTAAATGAGATCGTATTTTAAAACATTTAGCACAGTGCCTGGACCATAGTAGGAATTACATAAATGCTAACTAATGTTACTATTATTATTACATCTTTGAGCCACAGTTTCTTCATCTATAAAATAGGAAAAATCAATTCTTGTCTTGGGGTCTTTATAAGGTTGCTGCAAGTATTAAATTAGGGACAATGATGAGAAATAACCTTTTCAAATACAGAGATCTGTATTTGTTGTCCTCCATAAGCTTGGCTCAAAGTGCTGATGGGGGAGGGGGTTTGCTGAGGAGGTGAACCAACTTCAAAATTGGACTTGTTGGCCTGCTTTCTCATAATGATTGATCCTGATATCCCCAGGCAAGGCCAAACCAGACCCTCATTGTGAAAGAAATTAAATAAGTCTTGAGAATCTTCTACCTTCCCTACTCCCACACTCAAAGACCTAATACTCTATGGAATGGCTGTGTGCCATGACAGCAGTCCATGAACCTATTGCTCAATCCAACTCCCACCCACACCTTCAAAACTTATCCTTCCTATAATCTCCTCAGAAACTTGCCAAGTGACTGATTGTCATTCATAACTAAAGTGCTCATTGCACTACTTTTTTCAAAGTATGGTATTATCCTTTTATAAAGGGGCTCCGGGAGCCAATACTGCCTAAAGTTAGAAGAATGAATAGTGGTGGGGATTCCAAACCCCAAGGCCACTGGGGAAATATTTGAAGTTTTTACGCCCTCACTTTCTGCCTAGCTCTAAGGCTGGCCCCATTCCTAAAAGCAGACGTTAGAAGTTTCTGTGTGTATGTGTGTGTGTGTGTGTGTGTGCGTGTGTGCCCATGTCAATAATTGCCCATGTATGGTTTAGCTCTATACCAAGCCCTAGTGGATGGCTTCACTGTACCCAGGGCATCTTGCTTTTTATGAGGCCAATAATCAAATCCAGGTTTCCTATGATATGCAGACCCCCAAATCACTTCTGGATGCTGGCTCTTTCTTAAAATTAGAAGAACTAAAAACTCTTCAATCATCACTTGAGTTAATAAGGTAAGTGAAAATAGCAGAAAAACAAGAAGTAGTAATGGAAAGCTCTATATCTCTGACCCTTCCAGCACTGAGGCTTCTTCCAAGATCTCTAAAGAGCTACCTTAATCCATAGAGCACCAATTTTCATTTAAAAACAAGAAGGATAGTGGGAAGAACAGTGGAACCAGCTAGGAGATTCAAAATCATTCAGCTAAGGTTTAACCTATGTTTTGCCTCTATCCCAGCAAAAGAAGCCCTTAAAATCAATTCCCCTTTCAAATCTAGCCTTTAGGGTCAATTGTTTTGAGCATGGGCATGAGGCCCCACATTGAATTTCTCATCCATCAAACTTTATTCATAGCCCTTACCATATTTTGCCACACCTTCCCTTTACTCTAGATGTTATTGTTGCAACCCCAACTTTGCATGCAATAGTCCAGCAACTCACATGGATGACTTTGTGAGTACAGGGATCTAGAAGGAAGAAAGAAGAGGAGGTAAGTACCTGGGCACCCTCTGTGAGTGATAATATAATACCAAGGAAAGTATCCCAGAAACACACTGGCCATTTTTATGTTTCTCTATCCCTATCTAGGTTGATTGCCCTAGTGCAGCGGCTCTCAACCTGTGGTCATGGCCCCTTTGGAGGTCAAATGATTCCTTTCACAGGGGTCACAGGGGTCGCCTAAAACCATTGGAAAACACATATTTCTATTGGTCTTAGGAACTGAGACACCCATCCTCTATCCGTCTCTGTGCTGGTCCACCCCATGCAGATACGCCCACATATGAGTATTAAAGGGTTTGTGGCATTAGAACTACTAGGCACTAAGCACTAGGCACTAGGGCCTAGTGTGTCCCCCTTCTCCCCTAGACTTCAAGGTCAAGGGTACCTCTGGGCTCTCATATTCAGTTCAAAGCTCAATCGTTATAGACAAATTCAAGCTGAGGACTTGACTCATTCTGAGATGAAAAGTGAAGTGAGAATTTTACAGCTGTCTAAATTTACCCAGAACTCTTGTTAGGCATTAAGATGTCCTAACAACAATATATACAACACATATACCCAAGTCCCAACAACAATATATACAACAATATATACAACAATATATACAACACATATCCCAAGGGTATGGCACTAACACTGAGAGGAGAAAGGAAATTGATCTACTATTCTGACCTGGCAAGAAAATACTTTCAGATGAATGGAATGGTCCAGAAATGGGGGAAAACATCATTCACCACCTTTTCCTATTTTACCCAATTTCAGATAGCAAAACCATTGAGGAGAAGAGGACTCCCAAGGGCAAGAAGTTTTTACCATCTTCCTTCAGTAAGGCCCAGTGGCAAGAACTATATCTCAGTTCTTGGCTCCACTTCACAAACTGCCTCATTGTATACTCACTGATCTCCTTCCAACCTGCCAGAGACAAGAATCAGAAGCAAGACCTCCATAGGAGACCTGAACTAGGGTAGTTCCCAAATGGATGCTGCTGTAATGTCTTGTAGATGCAGATGGAAAAAAGTCAATGGGTTCTCAGTTGTTCAGACCAAGGGTGATGCACACCCAGAGGTCCTGGAAGGAGGAGGGACTTGGGTAAGGACAAGCTTGACATGGACAAACCTCAACAATGAGAGCTGTCTAAAAGTGGCTATTTGAGAGAACAGTGTGTTCACCATCATTGGAAGTGTTGGAGCACAAGTTGGCTAACTACTTGTTGTAGAAAGGACTTTTTGATTAATGGATTGGACCTCTGAGTTCCATTTCAGTTATAAGATTCTGCAATTCTGTGGTATGCCCCTCCCTCTCAGTGTCTGAAAGTCCACCATTCTCCCCTTTTAGTTCTACCTAGTTATAAAATGCAAATCTTCACTCCTTTTTCACTCACCCTTCCTCTTTCTTCCTGCTAACTGCTCCATAAGGGTAGTACATTAAGTTTGTCAAACCTGCCAGAAAGACAGGGATCTGAAGGATTATTGGCATGGAACATTCACGCACACTGAGTGGTTAGGAAAATTAATGAGCAAGGAGACTTGTACTTTCCGATCAATACAGAGTACAAGGCTGTGAATGTCCTCACTTTCTTCTTAATCAATAAACCTTCTCCATGAGAATTTTGGAACTATGCTGAAAGGGTTATAAAACTGGACATAACCTTTGATTCAACAATACCAGTACTGGGTCTATATCCCAAAGAGATTTTAAAGGAAAAGGACCTAGTTGTACAAAAATGTTTGTAGCAGCTCTTTTTGTGGTGGCAGAGAATTGGATATTGAGGGAATGTTTATCAGTTGGGGAATGGCTGAACAAACTGTGGTATACAAATGTAATGAATACTATTGTGCTATAAGAAATGATGATCAGGATGATTTCAGAAAAACCTGGAAAGATTTACACACACTGATACAAAGTGAAGTGAACAGAACCAGGAGAACATTGTACACAGTAACAGCAACGTTGTACAATGATCAGCAGTGAATGACAGCTATTCTCAGCAATACAATGATCTAAGATAATTACAAAGGATTCATGATGAAAAATGCTACCCATGTCCAGAAAAAGAACTGATGGAGTCTGAATGCAGATCAAAGCATACTCTTTTTTATTTCTTAATTTATGTTTTTTTGGGGGAGGGAGTCTGCATGTTCTTTCACAACATGACTAAAATGGAAATATATTTTGCATGTTGCACATGTATAACTTGTATCAAATTGTTTCCTTTCTCAATCAGTAGGGAGGGGAGAGAGGAAGGGACAAAATTGGAAACAAAATTGTTTTAAAGGAATATCTAAAATTGTCCTATATGTAACTAGAGGGAAAATAAAATATTATTTTTTTAAAGATAAACCCTCTTTAGCACCAAGAGCTAATAAGACCCTCTGTAGGACCTCAGTGATAGGCAGGTGCAAGGGTAGGCCCCTTAGGAACCAAAATCCTGGACACCAAATCCCTCACCTATCTTCAGGGATCCCTCCCATCCTAGTTATATCCAAGAACACCAATGGACATCAAGGCTGACCCTATCTTGACCCTTGCCCTTTTCCCTCCAAGACCAACAATTATAGAAACAGATTTGGAGTCATAGTCTGGGTTTGAGTCTTGGCTCAGACAGCAACTTAGCTATAAGCAAGTCATATAATCTATTCTGGTGCTTCTTTCTGCCTAATAAGAAGGTGGTAGAACTTAAACTATCTATTTCGTAAAGTTGTTATAAGGAAAGTGCTTTGCAAACCTTAAAGTGCAAGTCCAGAGTCAAGGGATCTCTGGCAATAGCAGCAACACAGGCCTTGCCAAGGTCTGATTCACCTCTATCTTTGACTGTATGCCTTTGGGTTCCACATGAACCCCAACTTCCACTATCCAGTCTCTTTGCTGTCTCACTTACTGTAGAGATCTATAGTATTATAGGTGTTTTCCACAAAATCCAGTTGGGTGAAAACAACAGCATATTCTTTCAAGTCTATAAACAACACTGAATATTCCAAGATATCTTGTGCTAAAAAAACAAATTAGTTTCCCCCATCATAAGGGCCACTGTGTTCTAGCCCTATACATTGTGGGGTTGGAGATGATAAGGGCCCTATGAGGGTAAGAGCATCCCAGTGGCCCAAGTGGACTCACACTCAAACCATCCCATTGGAGCCTCCAAAGCACCAGAGTACAGCACCCTTTCTCAGCCTCAGTGTCTCAGTATCTTTCTATCTTAAGCCCCCAACCCAGGCCAGTCTGACATTAGGGAAAAAAAGGATGTACCACACAGATGACAGTTTCGTTATTGGTGCCATATCCACTGTATAAATGACTGGAATGTCCTTCCAAGGTGACACCACATCAGCGACTATTCCTTGTGTGGTGTCATTTAATCAGTTCCAAATCCACATAACTGTGCTATTTTCTCAATGACATCTCTTTCATATTTTCCACAGTAATAATAGGAGATGCTGTGTTGAGTGCTTTGCTAAAATCTAGGCAAACTATGTTTAAGCATTTCCCCTGACCAACCAGTCTAATAACCTGTGGGGTGGAAAAAAGGAAGTAAAGTTAATCTGGAATAACCTATTCTTGGTGAGCCATAATGGCTCTTTGTGATCAGTATATCCTTTTCAAATGTTTGTTAATCATGCCTTTAATTATATGCTCTAGAATTTTACCCAAATCAAAGTCAAGTTCCTGCATCTCTCCCCATTTTTGCAAAATTAAGGCAATATTTGCCTTTCTCCAGTCCTGACAACTCTCCTGTTTGACACCATCTCCAAGGGACATTTTGGCATCTTTTTCAGTAATGCTAACTGCACCTTATCAGCTTATTTCATTTCTATTCATCTGTTTATCCTGTCCCTATTATCAGAATAACCCTTTCAAATTCACCCTGCTTATGTTAACTAAGTCCAAACCCTACAACAACCTGGGTTGATTTCTTAGATTTCAGGCCAACTTGCCATTAGTTGACTCCATGCTGTCTCCTCCTAGGACAAAAGGCTTCTATCTTCTCAGGATTATCTTCTTTTAGTTACCAAAGGAAGAACTGTGATTAGGGAATAGAAAAATTAATCATTCCCTCTCCAGGGTCCTGAATCTAGCTCCATTTTTTTTCTTCTTTCAAAAGACACAATAAAGAAATCTTTGCCCCTGCCATCCTATGACTTTTTTTCCCCGATCAAGAGATTATATTTTTCTTGACTTACTAATTCTCCCTTGCTCAATCAGCTATTTAAAAATATAACTGCTGGCCTATAATAACTTGCTCAAACTAATTTGCTTATAAGACTGTTCAATCATTTATAATGTGTCTGCCAGCAACTTGGCCATTCTCCCAACTTCCCAAGAAGAGCCTTTCCAAAGGGCTAGCAGGCTTGGAACAGGGAAGTTGGTATACTGGATCCATCACAGTCCAGACTTGAAGAACAGACCTGATCCCCCTCCAGGTTTTATTTGATTTTTGAGCAGTATTAGCACAAGGTATCTCTAGTGAATTGAATCTAGTGACATTGTTGCCTTCAATTTCAGACTGTATTCCCTGAGGTGCCCAAGAGAGGCTCATTGTCTAATATGCCTTCACCTAGGCATGACTGGTTCCCCTGAGGCTGGTCACGAAGAATAATGTCCTGTGCCTGGGAACTGGCTACTCTATCAGAAGTTTCCATGCGTAAGAGACTGCCTTATGTAACAGAAGTTCTATCTGTTAAGACATAAATCTTCAACCAGGGTTCCCCACCCCTGTGGGGCTGGTGAGTGAAAGGAAGCAGGGGATAAGTTAAAGCCACACATTGTTCTAACTTTCTTAGACTAAAAGGAGCAGAGAAGGTGTAGATTTGCATTAATAGAGGGAGTTTCCTCCTCTAGTAGTACTCTGTGCCAAGGAAATCGCAGACCCAGTTCCCACCCTTATAATATATGCTTATTGGGGCAGCTAGGTGGTACAGTAAATAAAGCACCAGCCCTGGAGTCAGGACCTGAGTTCAACTCAGGCCTCAAACACTTCACACTTACTAGCTGTGTGACCTTGGGCAAGTCACTTAACCTTAATAACCTTGCCTTCCCCCCAAAAAAATAATAATAATAATATATTTTTGTTTATAAATAAATTCTCATTTCCTCATCTCTGTGGCCACCCCCAATATTACTGGAAGAAGAGATAGAGGAGATATCTATATATAAGCAAATATAGTTATAGTTATTAATATATACATAGGCTCTGTATGTGCGTGTATAAATATGAGCTAGGGATCTATACACATATATGTATATATATACATATGTGTCTATATACATGTGTATATGCATGTATGTATACATACACTGAGTTATCCCTTCCACATCATGGGGGTGAGGAGCACAGTGGCCCCCACAATCTAGAAAATCTGCGAAAAACTTTTGACCCTTTCTTCATACCAGAGAAGAAGTCAGATTTTTTTTTCTTTTTTATGGGGTATTTATAGTACCTTATTGTAAAATTTAGGTTCTGTGTCATCTGTTGACTTTCATATGTTATCTGAGGCTTCTGCAAAAATCCAAAAAAATCCCATTTAATTTCTTATGCCGACCCAGGATATACTGAAACTGTAATGGGAAAAATAACGATGTGGAAGGGATAAATGTATGTATATATGTATGTATATTTGTGTGTGTGTATCTTCTCATTCCAAAAGCAGAGTATTCTGTCAGTGAGAGTGGGACATGGAGTTGGGAAGTTTACTCTATTCAGAAGTCTTTGGGGAACTTAACCTTCACTTCTGTGCCTCCTGAATTTCAGGGGTTATTTCCATCATCCCAAATTCTACTTCACTTAAAGACCTGAAATCCTGAGATGTCACACAAGTCATACGAAGAAAAAGAGAGGAGAAGTTGGAGCCCCTGGGCTAAGTCAGGGTCCAGGGTAAAAGGTATAATTCTCTCAGGATGAGGGCAGCCAAGTGAGGGCACAGGGAGAAAAGAGGCTTTGCAACTTTTGAGTTCAGTACAATGGTACTCTACCTTCTGTTTGTTTGTTTTTCCTATAGATACTACGGGTATCTGATGCTCTAGTTGTTTAAATCATGATGCCAATGAAGTCAGGGCCATGAAATGAAACCCTCCCTGATGATGCCCATCAATCGGGGAACAGCTGAACAAGTTGTATTATATGATTGTGATGGAATGCCATTGTGCTGTAAGAAATGAGGACCAGGATTATTTCAGAAAATCTTGGGGAGACTGATGCAAAGTCAAGTGAACACAACCAGGAGAACATTGTATACAGTAAGAGCAATATTGTTAAAAGACCAATTATCAGTGACTGGGCTATTCTCAGCAATATAATGATCCAAGGCAGTTCCAAAGGACTCATGATGAAAAATATTATCGACCTCCAGAGAAAGAACTGATGGAGTCTGAATGCAGATTTTTCATTTTCTATATTGTGTGTGTGTGTTTTCCTTTGTGTCTGTGTGTTCTTTCACAACATGACTAATATGGAAATATATGTTGCATGATTGCAAGACTGCACATGTATAACCCATTGAATTGCTTGCCTTCTCAATGAGGGGGAAGGGGAAGAAGAAAAGGAGAAAATTTGAAACAAATTTTTTTAATGTTAAAAAAATGTATATGTAGTTGGAAAAAATAAAATATTTTTTTAAAACCTTAGCTAGGACTATTAGCTGAGGTACACACTAAACACCCACCTACCACCATCATTACTAACAACAATGATAACTTTGTACAGTTATTGGGACTCCAGACAAGCAGACAAGTGTCACATTTCTTCCGCTCCTACTCTCTACAATCCAGCTCAACTGGCCTGCCCACTGTTCTCTGAACATGGCGTTCCATGTTCTAGTTTTGTGCTTTTGCACAAACTGATCTCCCATGCTAGGGATCATCCCCTTCCATACCTGTTTCTTGGTATTCCTGTTTTCCTTCAAGGCTCAGATCAAGTGTCACCTCCTATATGAAACCTTTCCTGATTCTCCCAGTTACTTACATTTTCCCTGCTTCCTTTCTCAATTACTTTGTATTTACTTCTAATGTGTTTTATAATTATCTACCTCTACACATATTTCCCCTCCCCCATAGAATATAAGATCCTTGAAGGCAAGGACTATTCCACTTTTGTCTCTATATCCCCAGTGCCTACCACAGTTCCTTGCACAAAGTTGAATTGAATTGCTTGGTGTAATCTATTTCTAATCACTGGAAACAACTCGTAGCTTGCTGAGGATCTACTATCATGAGTTCATGTCATATAGCTCCATTCCTACCTAAAACATGAATCTCCTCTACAATATTCCCAACAAACATTCATTCATTCAAAAGTATTCATTCAAGATACAAAAACCAAATTGGATATTTCAGGAGTTAGCAGCATGACTTCATAGTAAATCCTAGGTACTATAGAAATGGCCAATAATTGGGGAAGGTGATTTTCCTCTCCCTCATAAATCTTGGACTCTATCCAAATATTTAGAATGAGCTTAAGAGTTCAGGAAGAAAAGACTCTTCTCTTTGCCAAGGTCAGCCCCTCCACTTGTTCTTTGTTCTCATCTTCTTTCTCCTCTGAGAAATTGCTCTTTTGCTCCTCTCTCTCTCTCTCTCTCTCTCTCTCTCTCTCTCTCTCTTTTTCTCTCTCTCTGTCTCTCTCTCTCTTTCTCTCTCTCTCTCTTTCTTTCTCTTTCTCTTTTTCTAATCTCTTTGTCCATTGCTTTCTTCCTGGCTCCCTACAAATATGCTCATCCTTTAAAACCTTACTTGACTTTGCCCTTGCCTCAAGCTATCATCCTATAATATCTCCTTTCTCTTCCCAGTCAAACTCCAATTCACTATGTCCCCTTCCTCACCTCTTACTCACTTTTAACACATTATCATTTGGCTTCAGGACCCACCATTTAAGCGAAACTACTTTCAACAAGAATACCAATGTGGGGCACCTAGGTGGCACAGTGAATAGAGCACCAGCCCTTAAATCAGGAGGACCCGAGTTCAAATCCGGCCTCAGACACTTAATACTTACCAGCCGTGTGACCTAGGACTTATGCACTTAACCCCAGTTGTCCTGCCCTCCCCATTCCAAAAAGAAAAAAACAAAGAATACCAAAGCTCTCTTAGTTGCTTAATCCAATGGTCTTTTCTCAGACCTCATCTATTTTTTTAACCTCTCTGCAGAATTTACCACTGGTTGACCTCCCTCTTCTCCTAGATATTCTCTCCCCTCTAGGTTTCAGTGAACTACTCTCTCTAGGTTCTCCTGTCTGTCTGACCCCTCATCAGCCTCCTTTGCTGGGTCACCACCTATGTTCTGCTTCCTATATGTGTGTATGTCCTAGGGTTCTGTTCTAATTCTCTTCTCTCTTTATTCTAATTACTGATGATCTCACCATCTCCCAAACAATCATTATTTCTATGCAGATGAAACCCAAATCTGCATATCCAGCCTTTATTTTCTCTCCTGAACTCCAGTCCTGCTACACATATCCACCTAGTTATCCAAAAGACATCTCAAATTCAACACATTCAAAGTATGCCTCATTATCTTCCCCCAACCACCCCGAAGAAATCCTGCAATTCCCATTTCTTTGTCAGACACCACCATTTTTCAGTCACACAGGTTCACAACTTCATAGCACCTTCCAGTCTTTCCCTCATACCCCATATTTACTTGCCATATCTTGTAGATTTTATTTCCAGATTGCACTTCCTCAGTAAATGTTAACACTTATCTCCACTCACATAGCCAGGTCTTTAGCTCAGGCCTTCACGGTTTCTTTTCTCTTTTCAATCCATTCTCCATTCTGCTGTTGAATTGGTATTTCTACAGCATAGCCATGACCCCAAGACCCAAAGCAGTGCCTGGAACAGAGTAGGTATCTAGTAAGTATTTGTTGATCACATGACCCTCTACCTAAGCAACTCCCAGTTGCCTCTAGGATAAAATATAGGTTCCTCTAATTAACATCTAAAATCTTTCACTATTAGAGGTAGCTACATGGTGCAGTGGATAGACTGCTGGGCCAGGAGTCTGGAAAACCTGAGTTCAAAAATCCGGTGTCAGACATTTAGTTGCTGTGCGGCCCTGGGCAATTCACTTAAATTCTGTCTGTCTTAGGTTCTTCAGCTCCAAAATGGGATCATGATAGCACTTAATATTGTTGCAGATCAAATGAGATAATATTTGTAAAGTGCTTAGTGTTTAGTATACTACCTAACACATAGTAGGTACTTGATTAAATACTCATTTCCTTCACAATCTAACTCTAGCTTAATTTTCTAGGTTGATTATATCTTATACACCCTCTTGGATGCTTTACATCCAAGCTAACCTGCCTTCTTGTTGTTAATTACATGCAACACTCTCCCTCCTATCTTTGGATCTTTGCACAGGCTGTTCCATATGTCTAGAATACTCTTTCCTCACCTCTAATTCTTGAAATCTTTAGCTCCATCCAAGGCTACCTTTTGATCCTCCTAATCATTAATGCCTCCCTGTGCCCCCTCTCCCCTCTAAAATTACTTTGTATTTGTTTTTATATTATTTTTAGTTACTTATCTGCATACATGTTGTTCCCCATTCTTATCTCCCACCTAAAATGTTAGCTCTCCAAATGCAGGAACTCTTTTCATTGTATTACCTCATATATTTGGTACCTAGCATTTGGTCCTGACACATTATAGTGCCAGTCAACCTCTTGTTGCCTTGTTGAATTGATCTGTTTATTTTTATTCCAAAGGAAAGAAGAGAACCATAGAGATAGGATAACAAGATTACCACAAGCTTGGACCCTAGGAGACACCTTTGAAAGTGGGATCAGAGCTTTCCCAAAAGTCAGTCAGGAAGAATCAGTCAGACCCAGGTTACTTCCCATTCACACTCGTGTGACCATAGCTAACATTCTGTAAGGAGTCAAGCTCTCTCCTGGACAGGGGACAAGTCAAATGTATTTGTGGTCTGTGGCTCACAGTTTCGGTCTGAAGGCTCTGCAGAGCAGTCCAAAAGAGTCTTTGAATATACTCACAGAGTACATTTCTTGCCTTCACCCCCTCTGCCCCTGCAGTCATTAGCTCCAGAAAGACGATGGCCTCCTGAGCCCAGGTAGCTTCCTTAGTTATCTGCACTAGGTAGGCTGACAGCACAAGTGGATTAGCAGTGCAACAAGTCCCCCTACTGGACACTCAGCATGATAAGAGCAGCTGATATACATGGAACTTTACATATACTCTCTCTGGAGTTTGGAACTCCAGACATGGAAGGACATGGAAGTAAGGACTATAGGCATTACGATTATCCCCATTTTACAGATGAAAGAACTAAGGTTCTACAACTTGCTTAGGATCACATCAACAAGCTTCAGAGGCAGGATTCTAACCCAGGTCTGGCTGTCATCAAATCCAGAACTCTTGCCATAATGCCACCCTCCCATCATTTAGACCAGGGGTAGGAAACCTGTAGCCTTAAGGCTACATGAGTCCTTGAGTGCAGCCCTTTGACTGAATCCAAACTTCACAGAATAATAACTTCCCCTTAATAAATCCAAATTTCATGGAATAATAACTTCACCTTAATCAATACAAACTTCACAGAATAGTAACTTCCCCTTAATAAAAGGATTTGTTCTGTAAAATTTGGACATGATCAAAAGGTCGGAAATCGAGGACCTAGAAGGCCACAAGTGGCCTCGAGGCCAAAGGTTTCCCATATCTGATTAGATCTTTATTCTATAGAGCATTCAGTTCTGGGATGTGGAATTTTTTTTTAATTTTCTGATCAAGGGCTAACAGCCCAACAAAAGACCGTAACAAGTGTTATATAAAGAAAAAGCAACTTAATTTAGGGATTTTTTTCCTTTTAAAAACAGGAAAAATAAAATTCTAACCTATAAATTTTAAAATACTCAATGTTTGGCTATGTAGTGGAAAGAAATTGTAGAGGGGGAAAAACAGAACTGGAGCCATAAGGGACTTTAGAGATTATCTTGTCTAGCCTAGGGACCAAACTTGAGATGATTTCAGCCATTCAGGGAGTTCCAGAAGGGGAAACTCCCTCTCTCAATGAGACTCTGTGGCACAAAGAGGAGTCTCAACCAAAACCATCCTTTCCAGGGCACTTACCTTACAATAATAGTAAAGCAACCTGACCTTCCCTGACACCCAAAGTATCTTTCATTACTAGGAACATCTGCGTTTTTCCATGGCTCAGATTCTTGTCATGACCTGGAATCGGGAATGAGAATTTCAGCTGGAGAGATCTTCACAGGCATCATGTACAAGAGGGGACATGATAGGGAGTATGACTATTGCTATGAAACTCTGTCCACACCCCAGAGGGTGGAGGGAAAAATGAAACCATTAGACAGAAGTAATTACTATAATAGTAATAATAATTATAGCTAACATTTATAGAGAGCTTTAAGGTTTGCAAAGCACTTTATAAATATCACCTTATTTGATCCTCAACCCTGGGAGGTAGGTGCTATTATTATTTACATTTTACAGATGAGGAAACTGAGGCAGAAAGAGGTTAAACCACTAACCTGGGATCATTAAGTGACCCTCAAAAAAGAGTCTGAGGTGGTATTTGAACTCCAGTCTTCCTGCCTCCAGGCCACATAGTGGCCAAGGAAAGAGGAAGCCTGGTGATGTAAAGGATAGATTGAATGTCAGTGACTCCAGAATATCTGATGAATGATTGAAAGGTTTGGCAATGAGAGGTTTCAGGAGACTAAGGTTTTCTAGCCTCTGGGAGCTGCTGCTTCTCTCACCCTTGAATGCATTCTCAATCAATAAATATCTATATATCCAGTAATCAATCTCACCTCCCTTTAGTACCAAAGATCTGAAGACCCTTCCAGCCTACTGCCTTCCCTTGCATCCTACAACACAGCAGCTACCAATTAGGATAGTATAGACACAAAGTCCCTGGCCTCCACCCCTGGGAGTTATCTATCTCCAGACCTGCCCCAAATTGTCTCCTCCTTGGCCCCTGACCCTTCTCTCTGGCCACCATTGCCACAGAGGCAAAGGGATGTTTCTATTATAGTGGGGAATGCCTTCCATGTATAGATTGAACTAGATGGTCCCAATGTAATAAGTCACTTCCAATTCACAACTTCTGTGATCCTGTGAGTCCTGCCAATGCCTTCCTAAGAGCTGCAGCTCTCATATGGTAACTCTGCCTTCTGAGAGGTCTCCCAGCACACACTTTCCCATCCCATCCTTCCCATGCCTCCTAGACCTCACCTAGACTCCATCCCAAAGATCTGCTGCCTCACTACTTACTATATAGCAGTACTTTTTAAATTATGTTCTTTATCCAATTCCCATTCTATGTAAATCTCAGCAAAGGCTACATAGTCCATAACCAAAACCGGGTATTCTTTCATGTCTCTTGCTGAAAAACAAAATATGAATGTCCCATCTGTGCCCTATCATCACATTCTAGCCCCCAACAAGCTCTGGGTGTTGTCCAACTTGAAGAGGAAAACACTCACCATTATAGGATCCTAGAAATGGAAAGGCCCTGAAAGGTCATTGAGGCTATCCATCTCATTCTAAAGATGAGGAACTAAGATGCGAAAAATTAAATGATGTTCTTCAAGGTCACTCAAGTAATAAGGGACAGAACTACAATTTGAATTGAGGTCCTGTGACTTTGATGTCAGCCTTCTTTCCACTGTACCACTGTAATAGCAAGCAAAGAAGTACTTAGCACCTTGTTTCAGCTACTTAAGTAGTTAGCACCTTATTTGAGCCCTTTGTGCTTTGAAAGTGGGAGGAACTTGCTGACGCAAAAGGAAGGATGGGACAGGAAAGAGAACCACCATATATAAGGTGGAACACAAGCTGAGACTGAGCAGAATTGAGAAGGGAACACATGTGTTGGCTGGCATTCTGTCCATTTGTCTGTGTTGATTTGTGTTTGTGATACTTTGTACAGAAGTTCTGAGACCTTACTGGAAGCCCTGAAAGAGGATTTTCTTGATGTCTGTTTATAGAAGTTCTGGAGGAGGGTTTCAGAGGTCCTGGGACAGTGCTAATGACTTGTGTTGACTTCTCAGACCTTGTTTGTGGGTCTGTGTTGATTTCACAGGCAGATAGTGAATTGATGATGGTGCCAGCAATGTGTGTGAATGTTGTTTTGGCTCTGTTAAGCTTTGTCTTCCCAGAAACAGAAACTGCAAAGGACTTGAGGTGTACTGGACACTGTGAGTTTCAATATGGAACAGGAGCTAGACAAGGAACTGGACAAGGAGCTGAACAAGGAACTGAGAGCTGCCTGTCTGTGAATCCAGGTGATGCTTGGGTAGATTCAGGCAAGAGCTGTACTCTTGAAAGAGGAACCATGGAATCTGGGAGCTAGCCTCGAGCCAAGATGAAAAAGACCTCTCCTTGGATACTTAGTGCCAACTGAGAAGATCATGATATAAGGTGGTCTAGGGGTGGGAGAACTTTGTACTTTGTACCTTGCACCCCTTAAGGATGATTGAGTTAAGGATGATTGAAAACTAATCTCCAATCAAGAAGAAAGAAGACTTTTTGGCTGAGAGATTAAGACAATGTGATTTAGGGGTGAAAAAACTTTGACCTTTGTATTTTGTGTACGATTGAGTTAAAGACTTACTGAATGATATCTTTTGTTTAAAACTATGTGGCCACTTTAGTGATAAGTTGTTATGTTAATAATTGTGAATGCTGTACTTTGGTTTCTGTGAATGTTTTACTTTAGTTTATTGCTGAATAATTAGAGAGTTCACTATACTATGTGATAAGAACCTTAAAGCTATTCACAGCAGCAGTCCTCTGGAGAGCTGCTCATGCTTGGCTATACAACCACACTGCCTACTATCCCTAAAGTGCTATTCAAGTTGACCAGAGTAGGGATACAGAGAAGCTGTCTTTGGCCTTGGGTTCTTTCATAGGCCCAAGCTTGGATGAGGATACATTTTCTTTGCTGTCCTTTTTGAGGACCCAGAAAGCTATCTATACTTATATGGATTCTGATATTTTGTTTTCATAGGATCTCTTGCTAGAAGGAGGTTACTTTTTCACATTCATTTTCTCTAAAAATATCAACAGAAGAAAGATTTGGAATTACAAAGGGTATTAGTACTATAAGGGGCCTTAAAGGTAATCTAGTAGAATGAAAAAAAATCCTGTTCTTTGAGATTTTGGATTTACCCTTTCCTCAGTCTTGGCTTGCTATCTGACTTGTCTTTTGTTTTGTTTTGTTTTGTTTTGTTTTTAATAATTGATAGGGTTTTTTTTTCCAACAAAAAGTTGTAGTGACTCAATGCAGTGACAAAATGAATTAATGGAAGAGAAGACCTCTTGACTCCCACCCAATCTAATACACTTTCATACTATACTAAAATCAAGGATATTGAGATCCTAATAGTTTGATTTATTCCAAAGACGTTAGATTACCACTATTATTAAAGATGAAATTACAAGTGGACCCTGTTTTACAAAACAAACATGTTCTTAAAATTCTCTGTAAATCAGATTTGTGTAAACTGAATGTTTTTCCCCCCGTGACTTGCATTAAAGCCTGAAAAATGTCTTATTCCCACTTCCTAAGGGTCTTCATTTTTCACTATCTTCTCATATCTTGGAGTAGAATCACAGGTTTACAGCTAGATGTCAGAGGCTGTCAATTCCAATGCCCTCATTTTACACATGAAAATACAGAGACTCAGAGAAATGAAGCAACTTACCTTTTGGTTGCTATAATGTCAACGCGATATTTACAGTGTCCATGATTACAATAAAGACTGTGACTGTGAGTATCAATTGCAAAATATATCAAATTCTCCAGATAGAGGACAGAACTGAAGCATTTATTTAGATGCCAGAAAATTGAATCCTAAAACCAGTAAGCCAATTCCATCATAGTACCAAAGATGTTCAGAAGCCATAATAACACTGAGAGCCACAGCATCCTTCAGCCTTCCCACAAACCAATACAAGATCAATATTCACTCACAAACCTCTCTATCTCCTTGCCTGAGTGTCCTTTCTCCCTCAACATCTCACTAGCTATGACCAGCTTTCTGTGGGCTCTGCCCCACCCTTCAGCAAATTCCCTCCATCACAGGTTCCATGTGATTACATTCAGTCTATTAGGGGGAAGAGTTTATTTTCAAAGCAGGAAAGGTCTTTAAACTCCCTCCTAGGTCTATTAGGGGCAGAGAAGATCTTCAAATTCTCATTCTCATTACGTTCAGCCCCAAGATCTTTCATGTCCCTTACATAGCAAAAAGTACATTAACAATAAATGAGAGTTTAGGGATAACTGGTGAAAAAACTGGTGTCAGCAGAACTTTGCAACAATGTAACAGGGATAATAGAAAAACTTTGCACATAAAACAATAGCTTAGGGTGGGGGCTTGGGCACAAGCACCCCATCCTTCCCCCTCAAACAAACTGCTTTCAAAATCTTGGTGTAAGGGGCAAAGGTCTCTTCTCCAAAGCTACTTCAAGCTGAAATTGGACATAGAGCTGTCCATAGAGGTCCCATTTGAGAATTCCGTTCTTTAGATGTCATCTGGAGTTTGGTCAATGCCAGGTCCAGAAGGTCTCATTTGAAAGGTCAGTCCTTTAGCTGACATCTGGAGCACAGTCAATGCCAGAACCAGAGGTGGCACATCACAGTCATGGACAGGGAGTGACATCCAGTTTAAGTGATCAGTCAAATGCAGATGGAGGGTACCAATCCTGCAGAAAACAAATCTTGCAAAAAAATTTAACGGACAAAAAGTCAAAAAGAAATAAATATAGGACTCCATGCCTCTGGAGTCCATGAACTCACTATCATAACCTCATTCACAGTAGAATAAATGAGTTAAAGATACAATTTGACAATCATCTTCTCCTGAATAAACAACAGTATTATCTTTCCCATGTACTATAATCTTTGCAGCCTTTAGAACATGATTTTGGTTTCTACTTTACCCATACTTTAGCTCCCAAATTTATTCTATTAGTAGAACCAAATTCTTTGGTTCCTCTGAAAGTTATTTCAGAAGGAGGGTCAGTTTTCACGAGTGGTATTATTTCACAAGGAGTGATAATCACTTGAACTATTCTATCATTTTTACAAAACTGTATGGGTTCTTCACCCAAATTTTGCAATGTTACAATAATTTCTCCTTGATGACTAGAATCTATTACTCCAGCCAACGCATGTATACTTTGAGCTGCTAAATCTGATTTAGGTAATATCCATCCAAAATGATTTTAGGGATTCTCATACATATCCCAGTAGAGATGTTTATTATTTCTTTTCTATCCAACCAAAAGTCTTCTAAACAATGTAAATCATATCCTGCCAAACCAGGTGTTCCTGGATACAGTGCTGGGACATTTTGCCTCACAGTCCAATACTCAATATTTGGGATCTTATGTGTCTGCTGTTTTCTAATTTGCAGATTTGGGGTCATCATTCTGGCTAGAGGTGTACTTTCTCCCAATGGTCTATTATTCAAATTACATAAAGCAGTGAACAAATTATCTTTCCAATGCTGATGCAAATTATTAGAACTTAACTTCCTTAACTGTTCTTTCAATAATCCATTCATTCTTTCAATTAACCCAGATGCTTGTGGATAATATGGAATATGATATATCCATTCTATATTATTTAACATACAGTATCTCTTCATTTCATTACCTTTGAAATGTGACCCATTATCACTTTGAATCTGCATTGGGGTTCCATAATATAGACT
>CM053585.1:208034143-208053369 GCA_028646515.1 Pseudochirops corinnae
AGGAGAGAGCAGATTGGGGGAGGGGTTATACAGTGGGATGGCTGTTTTGAGGTGTTGGGTAGGGGAAAGATAGGGAGAAAATTTGTAACTCAAAATCTCATGGAAATGAATGATGTAAACAAGAAAATAAATAAATTAATATTTTTTTAAAAAAGAATAACACAAGGTTTAATAGCTACCATTTTATAGGAGCAGAAATCTTGGAATATGATGTTCCAAAAGCAAAAGGGGCTAGAATTAAAATAAAGAATAATCTGCCCAGCAAAACTGAGAATAATTCTTCCAGGGGAGAAATTTATATTTAATTAAATAGAGGACATTCAAGTATTCCTGATGAAAAGTTCAGATTTGAATGGAAAATTTTGTGTTCAAACAAGACTCAAAAGAGACATAAGGTAAACATGAAAGAGAAATCATAAAGGACTCAAGAAGGTTAAACTGTTTACATTACTATATGGGAAGAGGATATATGTAACTCTTATGAACTTTATCATTATTAGGGCAATTGGGAGGAGTCTACATAAATAGAAGGGCACAGGAATGAGTTGACTATGTTGGGATAATCTCAAAAAAAAGAAAAAGATGCGTGAGAAAGAGAGATGTCCTGAGGAAATGGGGAAGGAAGAGTAATAATGTGGAAAATTATCTCATGTAAAAGAGGCACATAAGGAAGAGCTTTTAAAATGGAAAAGAAAATGGGGGAGTGATGAGTTCAAGTAAAGCTTGAATGTTATGCTCATCTAAATTGGTTCAAAGAGGAAAAATATATATGCACACACAATTGGGAATGGAAATTGGTCTTACCCAGCAGGAAATTAGGAGGGAAAAGGAATAAGAGAAAGTGGAGACTGATAAAAGGAAGGGTGGATAAAGGAAGGCAGTGGTCAAAAACAAAACAAATATTAGAGAAGAAACAGGATATAAAGAGAGAAGGATAAAACAAAAGAAAATAGGATGGAGGTAAATGCACAGTTAGTAATCATGACTGTGAATGTGAATGGGATGCACTCACCCATAAAACAGAACTGGATAGCAAAATGGATGAGAAATCAGAATGTGACAATACATTGTTTTCGAGAAACACATTTAAAGCAGAGTTAACACAGAGAGTTAAACTAAGGAGTTGCAGCAGAATTTATTACACTCCAGCTGAAGTAAAAAGGCAGGGGCAGCAATCATGATCTCAGACAAAGCAAAAACAAAAATATACCTAATTAAAAGAGATAAACAGGGAAATTACGTCTTGTTAGAAGTAATATCAATACTAAACATAAATACATCAAATGGCACAGCATCCAAAATCTTAAAGGAAAAGTTAAGTGAATTATAGGAAGAAATAGAAAGTAAAAATATACTATTGGGGGATCTCAACTTTATCCTCTTAAAACTAAATAAATCTAATCATAAAATAAACAAGAAAAAACCAAAGGAGATAAAGAGAATTTTCAAAAAGTTAGATATGATAGACCTCTGGAGAAAATTGAATGGGAATAGAAAGGAGTATACCTTTTTCTCAGGTGTACATTTCACCCTCAAGCTATAGTGATTTGGAACATTTTTTCATTTGACTATTGATGGCTTTGATTTTTTTCTTCTGAAAATTGCTGGTTCATATCCTTTTAGCATTTACCAACAGGGGAATGACCTCGTATTTTTATAAATTTGGCCCAGTTCACTATGTATTTGAAGAATCTATCAAAGAAACTTGCTGTAAAATTTTTCTCAGAATTTTTCTAAAATTTGATTTATTTATATGTATACATAATGAAATAAGTAAAAATATATTTGCAAGAAAGAAAGCAAGTTCACCCCCCCCCAAAAAAAAAGAAATATCAATTCTTACAGATGATATGGTATTGCTCCATGGCAAGAATTTTCCTATGTTCCTGATAAGGAAGTTCATTATTAACCATTTCTCTCCCCGTGAACATTTTTCCTATTTGTCTTAAAATCTCTATGGTCCCATGTCCTCCAACTCTTCAAAGTGTCAGTTACCACCTTTCTACTGTCACGTTCCCTTTCTATTGAGGCAGGATGAATCATCTCTCTAAGCAATAAACCCTTGCGTATTACACTTAGTATAAGATGTTTGTAACCCTTTACAAATTATTTCCCTCTCCCATAAGAACATTTGTCAGTAACATTCTTTGCCATCTCTGCAACAACCTTTCCCCTTTTCCTCTTCAGTTTCTCCTTTTGCCTTCTCCCCTACTTACCTGTCACCTCTCTCCTTCCTGAGAGACAATCAGAATTATTTTTCCTTCATTGTTAGCTTTTGACTTGATTGACCTTGACATTCACATATTTTCCACTCTCTTTTTCCTCATCACCCCATTTTTATGTGCTTCCCACTATTCTATAATTTATTCCCTCAAAAAACACTGACCTGTAGACTGGGTGTTGTGAAGTTCAGTTCATAATGTTATAGGCCTATTTCTGTATTAGAAGATATGGACATTTAGTGATTATCCAGACAGTGAAAAGTCAAGATGAAAGTAAAATTTAACTTATTTTTATTATTTTCTGTGTCAGAGAATTAATTTGTACTTACATCATTTTGATACGCTATTTTATTCAGTGTGCTATCAACTACTGATTCCCTGTTCCTGAGTTCCCATTAAGTTTCTGCAGTTTCCTGATTTTTGCTGAGCTAGTGCCATCTGCTGGTTCTCCTTTTCCCCACAGAAGAGTGATCACAGTTCTTTTGGTTCATCTAAGCCATGGTTTGGGGGTTCTTTGAGCATCCTCTCATGGCCCCACCCAGAAAGCTAACTAAAATAAAGTAAAAAAAAAAAACAAAAAACTTAAGCTGCCTGTCTTTTGAATTGTTTTACTTCTGCCTTAGTGACAATTCTCTTTAGCCAATCTGCTATTTGATTGTGTGAGAATATCCTTGTCAACATCTGTCAATCCCCAGGCTTCTAGCACTAACTTCATGCAAAATATAATCTTCTCTTTCTCTCTCACACACGCACCTCCACCAACCACAATCTCTTAAATGATACTCCAGGTTTAAGGTATGCTTTGAGTTGAGGATCTATTGAAAATGTTAGCTCAGGAGTTCCTAAGTGATGTTTGTTTTTACCAAGACAAGTCAGAGGAAATGTTAATTCAAAGCAAAAATAATTTAATTAAACAGATTAGCAAGGTAAATAACAAGGAAAAATCACCACATATCCAAAAGGGTATACTTCCAGTTTCACATTCCAATAGAGAATAAAGCAGTATAGCCATAGAACTTGTATAAATATCGTAGAAAAAGCACACATAGCCAGGGATTAGTATAAGAAATCAATAGGCATAAGAAAGATGTATAACCAGGGAAACTCATGCTCATAGATTAGTGAATTAATTTTAAACCAAGAGATCTACCTCCAAAGAAATCAATGATGATGTTGACTACCAAGCTGGTAAGATCATTTTTTCCCATGCTTTTTTCACCAAGTGAAATTTACTAATATCGGAACACTATTTTATTCACTGTGCTGTCAACTGCTGATTCCCTGCTCCCAATTTTCCACTAAGCTTCTGCAGTTTCCTGATTTGGGGAGACTCCAAAAGAAAGTATGGCAGAGAAGAAGTGTTAGACTGACTACCAAACTGAAGGTCTACAAAGCCATTTTGCTGACCTCGTTGTAAGCCTGTGAAACCTGGACAATCTACCAGTGCCATGCCAGGAAGCTGAATCTCTTCCATTTGAATAGTCTTAGGAAGATTCTGAAGATTACCTGGCAGGATAAGATGCCAGACACTGAGGTCCTTTCTCAAACTAAACTGCCAAGCATTCAAACTCTGCTGCATAAAGCACAACTCCAATGGGCTGGCCACATTGTTCAAATGTACACTTGCCAAAAAGTGGAGAATTCATATATAGCAAGCTTTCACATGGTGGTCAGAAGAAGCAATACAAGAACACTTTCAAGGTCTCTCTCAAGAACTTTGGAATTGATTGTTTAACATGGGAGAAACTGGCACAGGGCCACTCTAGCATAGTGTGCCCACATCAGAGAAGGTGCTGTGCTCTATGGGTAAAGTAGAATTGAAACAGCTCAAAGGAAACACAGGAGGTGCAAATTTAGATAATCCACCCCCAAATTTTCACATGGACTATTTGTGCCCAGCCTGTGGCAGAGCATGTCAAGCTCATATTGGTCTGATCAGCCACAGTTGGACACACTGAAACTTGACTCTAGCATTGTGATGTCATTTTGGTCCTCTTTGAGAACGAAGGACAAAAACCAACTCTCAGTTTGAGCTACTATAATCAGTTGGTTCTCTACTTTCCCAGAGAAAAGTGTTCACGATTCTTTTGGTTCATCTAAGCCATGGTTTGGGGGTTCTTTGAGTATCATCCCATGGCCCCACTCAGAAAACTAATTAAAACGAAGTTTAAAAAAATCTTAACCTGCCTATCTTCTGAATTGTATTACTTCTACCTCAATGACAACTCTTTTTAGCCAACCTGTTATTTGTGTGAGAAAATCCTTAATACAACCAACATTCCCCAGGCTGCTGGCACTAATTCCATGCAAATTATATAGAAAGGCAAAAAAAACCAGGATAGAACTAATTATTTTTTTTTAATTTCTGTGAACAGCAACCATGCTTATCGCCCTCTATACATATATTTAAACATATCAATTATCAAAATTGTGTATTTCACAATTCTAGATCACTGCCTCATAGCTATAGTTTTGGGTGATAAAATAATTGTGGCTGGGTGGCACAATGGAAAGAATATTGGATTTAGGCTCAGAAAATCTGGTTTCAACTCCTTGCTTCAGCATTGTACATCAATGTGTAAGGTACTAAACGTTTCTGATCAATTAGTCAATTGACCAACAAGAATTTATTAAGTGCTGACTCTGTGCTAAACATTACGCTGAGGGTTGAGGACACTGTACAAAGAAAAGCAAAATGAGTCCCTGATCTGAAGGAGCTCTCATTGTAATGGCGAGAGAGGAATGAAAATAATGAAGTACATGGATGATCTATCAAGTAAATGGAGGGTAATCTCAGAGGAAAAGTCTCTTCTTAATTTTGGATCATCCCATTCTATTCCTCTTTGACTTGTACTTCTGGACCGCTGAATATACATGGAAGAAGTCATTGAATCATGGTGACTGGATAAACTGAAAATTCATGTTACCCACTCAATTGAGCCCTTCCTGATGCAGGACTTATTTTTCTGCTCTTCCCTCGGTGACTGTATCACACACCCTACTATATCTGTTTAAAACCTTTTCATCTCTCTCCAAGACTTCCAACATAATGTAAGTACGGTATAGATCTTAACCATATCAACTTTATGAAAAATCTTCCTGTTTGTTCTAAGATCAAAACAAAGCAAAGAAAAACAAAATAAAATAAAATACAAAAAATCCTACCCTACTCTGTCACATGAGGTCCTACAAACTTTGGTGAACTGCTGGTAGTTCCCTGAACCTGACATCTCTGTTTCTCCCTCCATCTGCCAAGCCTGGAATGTATCCTCTTCTCATCTCTACCTTTCAGAGTCCCTCTTCTCCTAGGCTCTGTTCAGGTGTTACCTACTCCATCAAGTTTTCCCTCAATCCCTCGATTGTTATTGCTCTCTCCCTCCTCAAATTGCCCTCTGTTTAACTTATCAACTTACATGCCATATCATCCAGCAAAAGATAGGTTATTTGATGGCAGCAATTGTTAAATTTTGGTCTTGTTAGTCCTAGCACCTGTCTAGGTCTTTGAACATCATTAGACATTTAATGAACATTTACTCCCATATTTTATTGGAGCTGCTATTTGGGAATTTCCTCAAGTGAGGCAGATTGAAGTCCAGCCATACTTGTCCCTCCTGTGTAATTTTTTCATATCCTTGCAGAAGCTTACAACAAGGAGTCTTCCAAATGTACTGATAACCTTCCTTGATTTCTCCTGACATTTCAAAATTACCAGAGAAGTATTCTACCCACTTATCCTTTTTCTATGTGACTAGTTTATCTACTCTTTCTAATATGATTTGTGTGTGGCAACCCATGAAACAAAGAAAAATGTACATTTATTAAATTGAATTGGATAGTACATTTCTGAGCCCTCTCATTTCTACCAAGAACAAGAATGACTAAGGTAAGTACAGTGAGGGTTAGGCTAAAAATAAAACAGAGCTCAGGGCTTGGGTGAAAAATGAGCAGGTCAATGACTTTAATAAGAAATATGTTGACCCATGTTTAAAAGACCTTGAATGGCAGGAAAAGATATTAAAATTTTACTCCTAATGGAAGTCATTGAAAATTTTTAAACCTGACTAGAAAAATGAATAAAGAACATAGGAATCATCTCAAGGAAAATTATTCAGCAATATCATGCCCTCTCTCCACTTGCTGGAGGTAGCAAGAGAAAGCTTTAGCAGTTCCCAGTGAAGTTCCAGCTTATGGAAGAAGATCAACAGCAGTAGGGAAAGAGGGAAAGGAACAAGCATTTGTTTAATGCCTACTACATGCCAGGCACTGTGTAAAGGGCTTTACAAACATTAGCATGATCATGATGGGAGACCAGCCTCATAGACCACTGAGTTCTGTTGCTGCTCCCTCCTTTTCTAGATGCCTTTAGAAATTATGTTGTTATGTATCCTCCCCCAGATTGTAGGAATAAAATAAAATTTCAAACTGAAATGTTTCCAGAATACAAACTGACTAACCAATCCATGGCAGGGGATTCTTGCATTTCCAACAACCCTACCTTTGTTAGAACCATCCTATTCTAACATAAAGTATTGTCTGTCATTGTTGATCAGGACACATCTCCCGAAGTGAGGAATCTCATAAATAAGTGCCTATATTCCCTACTGTCGTATTTGGCTGATCCACAGGGATTATGAGAAGCCATGTCAGGGAGATTTTCAATTTGCTGGAGGCTAATCAATTATACTTTATTCCCACACAGATCACACAATTGTGAAAGAATGGGAGTCAGTTGATAATTTGAGATTTTGTTCATAAATTTCCATTATTTCCTTCCTCGATGACTTTCATTGGTTCAGTTGTGACTTGTCTTAAGGGAAGCAGGGGGCAGATTCCCTAGAGCTACATTTCATGAATGATAATGATTTACTGGAGAGTCTCTTGATTTGCATAATTAAGCCAAACCTGGGTCTAAGTAGTCATAAACTAGGGCTAAGCAACACATGTTTTGACATTCTAATATAATGGCTTCAGGCTTTGGTGGGAATTGACTTCAAGTGATTTTAACCCCCTCCTGAAATGCTTTAAAGGCCCCTACTCACTCTCATTCCATAATAACCAGATATCTTGACTGAATGAAGAATGAAGAAACAACTGACCTTAGCATCTAGTAAACAAGAATAATCAGTTTAAAACGGGAAGCTACATAATATCCTGGTTGAGAGTGGGGAGGTTGGGAGTGGACGGGAGACAAAGAGACGAGAAATCATCTACAACAATGACCTCTTTGTCTCTCCCCATGGAGTGGGTATATTCACTCCTCTTTCCCATGGGTAAAGGTGTCTTTTTGCCTGCCTTCTCTGGGCTTGTAGTGACTATTCTGGATGCAAAAATTCCTAATTATAATAGTTCTGGTCCTTGACCCTGCTGTCTATCACTGTAAGGGTCTGTTGACTCCATATTCTGCTTTATTTTATCATCTACTTCCTCTCACCCAGCTCCCAAGTCTGCCAACAGTGAGCAAATAGATTAGGGGGAGAAATAAAATAATTTAGAATGAGAAGGTACCTCCCTTCTGTATTTCCATCATCTCAAATACAGGACAAAAGACAGAGGAGAACATAAATGAAGAAATTTGAGCCAATATACCTGTCCTATAAATTTTTAAAAGGAAAATACTATTGACCTGACCCAAACTAGGATATCATTTTATTATTTATTGTGTTCTCTCCTTCCCAATTGTCCATCACTGAACTGGATAATCACTTGTCAGGTACATTGTAGTGAATATTCTTTTCATGTGTGGTTTGGACTAGCTAGTATCTAAGATCTGTTCCAATAATTAAATTATATGATTCTGGGATTCTGTAACTCTTCTCCCCACCCTCTAGACTTCCACAAAAAAAGGTTCCTGAAGAGGCTAAGTAATCATTTACCAAGGCTGTTGCAGAAAGGATTCCTATCTAAATAGATGGAAGATTTAACCAGATTAATTTTCTCAGGTGGGTTCATTTTCTTGCCACCTGTCCCACTTGCCACTGTACCTTTCAGACCAAGGAATCTTGGAATTTACTCAACTATTGAACTCTCTAGAGCAAAAGCTATACTCTAGATGACTTTACCTTTTCACTCTGGAATTCCTACTCTGGTGCTTCTGGTCTCCTCATTGGTGAGGACATCTAAAGGCCCCTCATATTTAGCCAGCCTTGGATATACTGGAGCAGTTAGGTGGTACAGTGGATAGAGCACTTCTCCTCCTTAGTTCAAATCCAGCCAAAGACACTTACTAGCTGTGTGACTCTGGGCAAGTCACTTAACCCTGTTTGCCTAAGTTAACTCATCTGCAAAATAAGCTGGAAAAGGAAATGGCAAACCACTTAAGTATCTTGGCCAAGAAAAAACCCAAATCGGGTCATGAAATTAGATGTGACCAAAACGACTGAACAACAGGCAAACTTCTGATTCTACCCCAGCTATTTTCTTGCCATTTGACCTGTAGTCACACTGACTTCCCTATGACTCTATTCACCATGGCTGTGACTTCCCAAACCAAAACAACCGTCCCTAGTTACCACTGCTCTATGTAAATACTGCCTTCACTGCTTAAAATTTAAGTTGTAAAGAGGTGGCATCTTGCTTTTGCATTTGTATATGCTGTGTTTGATACATAGCAATCACTTAACAAATGTGTGGGGGGAGGGGGGAGTTTGAGTCAAACAGGGTTAAGTGACTTGCCCGGGTGTCAAATAGCTCCTAGGTGTCTGAGTCTGGATTTGAACTCGGGTTTTCCTGACTCCACAGCCAGGACTTTATGCACCGTACCACCTAACTGCCCCAATGAATGTAGTATAATTCATTCATTTATTCACTAGATTAAGACTTAGAAAAACTGGGCATGTCCTGAATCTATCTCTTAGTAATTATTTGACCACAGGTAAGACAAACTTTCTAAACCTCAGATAGTTATTGTCATTTTTATTCAGTCATGTACATGACTCCACAGTCTCCTTGTACATGTGGTTTTCTTGACAAAGAGTGGTTTGCCATTTCCTTCTCCAATGTGTCCCCATGTCACAGACGAGGAACTGAGGCAATTACAGACAAAGTGACTTTCCCAGGGTCACAGAGCTAGTATGTGTCTGAAGTTGGATTTAAACTCAGATTTTCCTGACTCTAAGACTAGTACACTATCTATTGCATCATCTAGTTGCTCCCAGCTGTTTCTTCATCTATAAAATGGAGGTAATTCTTATGCTACCAACCTCATAGTACATTTGCAAGAAGTGTATTGTAAACCTAAAATACAAGATTTTAAAAAAAAAAACTTATTTCCATCTTTTTGAGTCTCTTTTTAAAACTCTCAATTGACCAATAATATTAAAAGACTGCCGCAACCAAATGGGTTAATTTCTAAATCTCCAAGGAACCCACCAGACAAAGTAATATGAAAAGAAATCAGGGAGTCTACAAAATGATTTCAACTTTTTCTATTTTCTCTTTCCTGGTTCAGTAAGTCCACTTCACATGCGTGGGGAGTGTGTGTGTGTGTGTGTGTGTGTGTGTGTGTGTGTATGTGTTGGGTTGGGACTAGGGGAGGGTGTACTTGTACAGCAGCCAGTCTCTTTGAAATCTCTTTGACGTTGTTGCTACAATCACTGAATAATACAAATTTAAAGGTTCAAAAAAAAGATAGATGTATATTAAAGATATTCTTAAAGACATATCTTTCTGTAGGTTTAAGAAAAACAGAAACTATTTTCTTTTAGAATTGAACTATTGTAACAAAGGTAGAGTTGTGAGAAATCCAAGAATCTCTTTGTCAAGGATTAGTCCCTCTGTTTATGCTCCAAGATACTTTCACTAAAACAACTTATTTCCATTGGTTTGGGAGGGAGAAGGAAAAGAGAAGGCACAAAGAGAAAAACAGATTCCAAGGATCTTTCCAGTGTGTGAGAGCTTAAGGTTAGAGAAGGAAGCAGTAGCAAAGAATTCAGTTATATAAAGAGATGGTCTCTCTTACCCCTAAATATGCTTGTGATGTTGGTCTTTTTGCTTTAATCAGTGGACCACAAAGCTGGTCAGCCTTGAAACTTTCTATTCCCTCCTTCCTTCTGGAAGGGACCAGTGCTGAATTCTCCCAAGCTAACTTTTCTCATAGGATTGGATGAGAGTATCACCTCTCTGTTCACTATCCTTTCTTCCCTGCTCCTTCCCTATCCCCCATTATCTCTCATGTAGGAGTCAAGTGATTTAATTAGTCACCCTCTGTTATAATAATTAGCTTACATTTTGCTCAAGGGTAACACGATGACTCTCAGGTCCACATGAATCTGGAATTTATGTTACATAATCACAATTGTGCCTTTACTATCGCAAAATGATCATTATATACCTCTCTAAATGATTCACTGTCCCACTTACCACAGAGGTTTCTACAAATCTTTTTCTTTTTCCTCAAGTCTCCCACAGGTCTCCCTGGCACTACCCTCTTAGCTTAACTTGCCTTATACTTCAATGAAAATAATGAGGCCTTTCCCAGAGAATGTCCTCTTTTCCCCTGTTCTTCATGTCTCATCACTCAAATGTCCTCTGTCACTGTCTCCTCCTTAACTCCTATCTCCCATGAAAAAGGGGCCCTTCTTGGGAAGACAAACATCTCTTCATGCACCAGTGATCCCACTCCATGCCATCTTCTCCAGCAGATTGCCCAGCCTTAAGAGTTATCTTGAGAGTAGCTTCTTGTTCAAAAATTCAGATATTGTGAGTACTATGTGTGTTATCCGTCTATGGAAACCAATGAGCTCTTGACATTTTCTGTTTGCTATTCATATGCAATGATAACCTTGAATATAGGAGTTGGGGATTCTTTTACCTTTATCTATGGAAACCTAGATGCAATCTGTAATTGGAATTCTTCCAAGACAAATCTTTCTGGTCAGGAGCCAGAAGCCCAAAAGAATTAGGAACGTTAGTGGACCTCCTAGGTTGAATATAGTCCATGTGGGTCCAGAGTCCTAGGGGATCCTGACCCATGGGTATATACAGAATCTGATTGGGTTCTCTCCAACATGTTCTCTCAAATTCATTTATTCATATACAGAGGCATTAGAAGCCAGAATCCCACATACTGTCTCTTAGGTATCATAAAGATTTCAAGTTCAATCCATCATTCGGTCTCCTAATATTACTGTGAATCAGGCACTTGAAACTCTGGTATCTAATCAGTCCTGAATGCGCTAGTCTTCCTATGTCAAAAGTGGCCAATTGACACAATTCCAGGAACCCAGACTTATTCACCCACCCTATGCCTCAGTGCACTCTACAGAACCAAGAAGTTTTTCTTCACTGTAAGCTGTTAAACTCTGAAAATAAATTACCAAAGAGTTGTGGAAATTATGCACCAGCTGTTAACTATGAAAAATAAAATAACAAACCAGAAAGCCACAAAGGTTATTACAACTGTCAATTCTGACCAATTAGCTATAAGCTCTGACAGAATTTATAGCAAAAGCTTTATATCAACTATTAACTCTGAAAAATAAAGTAAGATAAAACCAAAGAACTCAGAGAGCGTATAGGCAAAAAAACATTCTTTATTCCATTGGAGGAGGAAAACTAGACATGCATGTTGAGGTCAGCTCTGGGACTAAGCAGACCCAAGGCAGTGAGGTTAAGCTTTGATACATGTAGTCATAACTAGACAAAGAGCTCAGCAATGAGGTATAGCTACAGCAATGAGGGATAACAGCAAGTTTCCCTAGTGAAAAAGTGTCTATTCATAGCAGGGCTTCATGACTAGAAAGTGGTTCCTCTGGGTACTTATTAGGGAAAATATGACTCACAACACTGTAACAGCAAGCATCCTAGCACACTCAGGATGGTTGCTAGCACAGGTTCTTTGATCTGCTTTTCTAAAGTAAAACAACTCAAAAGGGGTCAACAATCTTACTTTAATCAAACATAACATCATTTACTTAGTCCAGGGGGAAAAGTTGGCACTTGAACTTCAGAGAAAATGCAAACAAAAATAATAGCATAAAGATCAACAGATAGGACTTCTAACCATCTGACCAAATAATACATGCATCATAGAGAAAAAACCAGATCCAACTGTCTGACCATTGCATACATACATACATACATACATACGTACGTACGTAGTTACCAGAGGAAAGAAGCACCAACATCTGGATTTTCAAAGCTGGATGGGGGGGTAGGGAGGACTCCTTAATGGCTACCTGGAATCTCACCTGGCTACATCACTCAAACACTCTTCCCATGAGTAAGCCCCAAAGCAAAATACTAACCTCTGAGTATATATACATTTCTTCAGGGTCGGAGGGCATCACAACCCTAGTGACTCACTGCCTAATTACAAAGTAACAAAAGGTGTGGGCTTCCCCTAATCAAGCTTCTCTTGTTGGGCCCCACCTGAGGCCTATTAATGGGCCGGGAGGTTCTTCAACTCCCATTAACATTATAAACTCTAAGGTCCTTCAACCTCTATTCATATTTCAAAACAGATGTAGAATCCATCAGTTATGGATCGGCCAGAGATTTCTCAGCAGCAGCATCACCAATCCTATTCCCCACTCCCACCCCCAGAGTGAGCACAAAGAATTGTTAGCTCAGGGCACAGCTTGCTTGCTGGGTCTTAGTCTGGAAAACAAAGTGTCTCCTAATAATAAGAAAAGAGAGGAGTAAAAAGAGGAGTGGTCTTGGAGTAGGAGTCCTAATAAAACATATGGATAAAAGAGAACTATTCCCTGCTTTGAAGGAGCTTATATTCTATCTACATAAATAGCAAATTCAAAATAAATATATAACACTTCCCAAAAGGCATTGTCATGGAGAATTGGTTGGGTAGGGGAGTAGATTTATGGCACTCAGCATCCAGAGTTCCCCAAGTTTCTGTGACTTGCAATCTTGGGAAACACCTTTGTTGAGAAGCAACCAATAGGCAGAGAGTTGGAAAAAAAGGAGCACTGTAAGCAAGATAAGCTGCTCCTCCATGCTTGTCCTTTCAAGCAGGGAGAGTACCACCATCAGAGTGAGACTAAGAATCACCCCTGCAACAGAAAACAGGGAAAGCAAGTGTAACTGAGACCTCAAGGTATGGAAGTGAAGGGACTAAAAATGAACAAGCCAGTAAGGGAGAGCTGGAGCAGAGAGCAGATCAAAAAGGAGGGAGTGCATGTCAGAAATAAAAGAATGTCAGTAGAAAAACAGAGAGCTAGGAGATAGAGTGTTGTATGTGAGAAGCAGCAGTAAGACCATATTGACTGGACTATAGAACATAGGAAAGGAATAACTATATAATGAGATTAGAAAAGGTAGGTTAGAACTAGGTTGTGAAGGACTCTAAAAGCCAAAAATAATAGTTTGTATTATGTGCTAGAGGCAATAAGGAACCCCCAAAGTTTACTGAGAAGGGGAGTGACATAAAAATCATGTTCGGAAAATCATTCAGGTTCAAGGTGATAAATGCCTAAACCAGATAGGCGGTTATGTGAGTGGTGAGAATGAACATGTTGGATTAGCCAAACTGCACATACCCTAATATTTTCTCCCCTTGCTCTCTTGAATTAAATCTCTCTTCTGCTTTCAGGCTCACTCACCAATCTCCCAAACTCCCTTACAGAACCTGAACTGACTCAGTCAATTCTTGTTCTTCTCCCTTACCTTATATCATATACATTCCTGTTGTCTGTAGCAACTCCTGAATTTTTCCAATAATACCTGTCCTCTCACTCCCTCTCAAGGCAGCTACGTGATACAGTAGATAGAGTACTGGGTTTGGAATCAGGAAAACTCATCTTTTTGAGTTCAAATCCAGCTAAAGATACCTCCTAGCTGTATGACCTTGAATAACTCGCTTAACCTTGTTTGCTTCAGTTTTCTCATCTGTAAAATGATCTGGAGAAGGAAATGGCAAACCACTCCAGAATTTCTGCCAAGAAAACCCCAAATGGAGTCAAGGAGACTCATACATGATTGAAACAACCAAATATCAACAACAAGATTACTTTTTATTAGGGGGAACCAAGTCAGGTTCCACTGGGGAGGCAGGCCTCAAAGACAAAAATGAGTGAGGTAGAGCTTAGGCAAAGGACATTCCAGGGGAAGGGAATAGTGAACTACTAGGAAAATGTGACTCACAACTCGGATGTCCTTAAACTTCTATTAGTATTTCAAAACAGATGTAGTATCTATCAGTTACGGATTGGCCAGAGATTTCTCAGCAGTACCACCACCAATCCTATTTCCCGCTCCCACCCCCAACTCCACCAAGGGAAGAATTGAACTTCCCTGCACTGTAGAATTAGCAATTTAGACTAGATCATCTCTAAGATGCCTTATGGTTCTGATGTTATGATCATTGCAACACAGTGACTCTCTGGTAATGTTGGGAGATGAGGAGGGGGAGGGCCAGAGCAGTAGGATGTCTCTGTGGAGATTTTCCCATTCATTCTATTCAAGGTCAGCCAGAAGATTTGGTCTGACTCCCAGTGTAACCTGCAAGCCTCATCTCCATCACCAGCAGGGAATATATTCAATTCCACAGCAAATTCAGGACACACAGCAGCTCAAATACCCCAAGTCATCAGTTGAGTTTCCTAGATCTGCAAAATATCCCCCTTCCCCTAGCCCATTGAGCCACCTTCACCCTTCTACATCATCCCAGATAATAAGAGAGACCAAGCATTTGTTCTCACTCCCATTCTAACTACAGGTCACACACCAAACCTGAAAAAAGAACCAAGAAGAAATTTGAGGAAATTTTGTATAAGCAGAGGACTTAATGAGGTAGACATTATCTACTTGACTGATGGTAAGTGCCCCTCACTCCTCTAATCTACTTTTCCCTCAGTGAGGGAGCTGGTGACACTCCCAGCTTACTGTAGCTCATCATACTATAGAGAGCTGTATTTCTCTTTCCTTTGGGGAGGTGACAGAAATAAATGGAGGACGTATGAAGCCTGAGAATCTTTTGTTATTTTACATTGACTCCACAGATCAAAGCAAGAAAAATGAACAGAAAGAGGAAGCAACACAGGCCTGTGGGTCTGTCCAGTTAAACCTGGGACTATTCCTTGGGGATCATATCCCTTTGTAGACACAGATCTGAGTGCCCTGAAATCCAGCTGTGTAACTGGGGGATCAATGTGACTCATTGTGAGGGGACCCTACTAGGTCCCCAGAAATGTTTAGGATATTCCACTATTCATCTTGATATATCTCTCCAAAGCCAGTTCATAGTACCATGGCTAAAGTTCTACACCTGGATCCATGAAGAGCGAAGTTCAACCCCAGTCTCAGACACTAGCTGGGCAAGTTACTTAATCTCTTCCTGCCTCAGTTTTCTCATCTGTAAAATGGGGATAATAATAGCACCTTTCAAAGTTGTTTGAGGAAATAATGAGATAATGTTTAACAAGCAATTTGCAAATCTTAAAATGGTATATAAATGCTAGTTATTATTACTAACAATAATAATCCAGTGGTATTTCTTCCCAAACACACCATATGTGAAAACTATAGAATTCATAATGGTAGCTGTAAGGAATCATTCCAGGACAATCATAACCAATGTTATACTACAACTAATGACTGATTCCCAAGGCTGGCCAGAGAGATTACTCATGACCACTGTAATTAAACTACAATATTGGAAAGCACCCACTTTTATATGAACAATGTAATATATGAAAGGAGACATGAATTTTTTTATCATAGCACCTGATTTCATATCCCAGCTCTGTAATTTATCCCCTCTGTGACCTTGAACTAATCACTTAAATCCCTGCAGCCTTAGTTTCATAGGACCTCAAAGGAGAGGATGAATTAGAAGATTTCCAGTCACCCTTGCAGTTCTAAAGCTATTATCCTAAGAAAGTCAGAATCACAGACTTTCAGAGATAGAATTTTCTTCGGTGGGCTTCTAAGTTAAATCCATTCCTGAAAAAAGTGTTCTTTCATTTAACATATGCAACAAGTGGTTAACCAACCTTTGCCTGAGGACTTCAATGGGACAAACCACTCTCTCCCAATCAATCCATTCTTCTAATTATTAGTATATTCCCCCGGATACAAATCCTATTTTGGTTCTTTGTAACTTTCATCCTTTGCTCCTAATCCTGTCCTTTGGGCTCAAACTAAATAAATCAAGTCCCTCCTCTAAGTCATAAACCTTTAAATACTTGAGACAGCAATAATGTCCTTCCCTTTGTCTTTTCTCTCCGTGCTAAACATAACACCTTCTACCCATCTCACCTACCATAGATTCAAGAACCTTCATTTTCCTGATGGTCCTCTGAACTCTTTAGCTTACTGATTTTTAATATGTGACCCTGTTCCTTGTTTCTAAGACAGGATTCCCCCCCAACCCAGCCAGATTATCCATTACAAAAATTAAAGGGTCAGAGGAAGAAGAGGCATAAAGTTTACAGACACAATTTCAATTTCACTCTTATTTCTTTCCCAATTGACTTGGCCCACTTCCCATTTGTGTATCTATGTTAGGGAGTGGGGTCAGCCACTATTAATTGTACTTGTTGCTCTTCCCCTTAATCACTGTGCATAAACCTAACCTATTGGAAGTAAAGACAGACATTTGTTAAAAAGAATCTCACACGGGAATCCTTGTGCTCTACTGTCAGTTCAAGGATGACAGACAATATTTTGTGTTAGAACAGGACAGTTGGAATAAGGGCAGGTTTGTGTGAAACCTAAGAATCTCATGCTGCAGGATTAGTTGTTTTCTTTGTTTTCCTTGATCAGATTTTCAGAGAAAAAATCACTGGCTATCAATGGAACCACATTGAAAGGAGACAATGGAGGATTTTGCGAGAAGTAAGACTAAGTTTCCAGAGTTCCCTCCAGGTTTGGGGTTTTTAAGGATACATCACAAAGAGAAGGAAGCAACACCAAAGGATTGAGTAGTGAATGAGGATAGTCTGAAAAGAGGAACAAAATAGAATTTTTTTTTAAAAATTGAATGGATGAAGCAACCTAAAAGCCATTTGTTTCTTTTGGAGGAGGGACGAGAAAATAGATAGTAATTAACTAGTTTGGTTAAAAACAGAGAAGAAAAATAAATCTCCAAAATCAAAAATGAAAAAAGAGAACTTACAAGAGATGAAAAAAAATAAAATAAATTAGGAAATATTTTGGCTTATTCTAACAAAACTAACATCTAAATGAAATGAGTGATTGTGAGCTCCTTTAGATCAGGAATTATCTTTTACTTTCCTCATATTCCTAGCATAATATCTGCACATAGTAGATGCTTAATAAATGCTTGATGTTGTTATATATAAAAAGCATAAAATTCCCAGATTAACAAAAGAAATATAGAATTTGAACAACTCAACCTCAGAAAAAGAAATGGATCAAGCACCAAAAAACAAAAACCAGAACCAGATAGATAAATAATTGAATTATATAAAATAGTCAAAGAAAAATTCATTCCAATATTGCTTAAACTTTTTGGAGGAAAGGAGAATCCTACAAATTCTTTTTATGATATAAATATGGTTTTAATACCTAAAAAAGAGAAAGACAAAATAGAAAAATAAAAATATAGGCCAATATCCTTAATGAATATTGATGCAAAAACTTTAAATAAAATGTTAGCAAAGAGGTTACACCAACACATTAAAAAGATTACATATTATGACCAGGTTGGATTCATACCATAGTTGGTTCAATTTTAAGAAAATAGATAACACCAATAACCAAAAAACCATAAAAATCACATGATCATACAAAAAGAAACAAAAAATTTGCAAAACATAACAGCATTTCTGTTTCTAAAAAACTAAAAAACATAGCAATAAATAAACCTTTTCTCAACGTAATAATAAATAATATCTATTTAAATCAAGATCCAATATTATATGTAATTAGGATAGAGACTTCTCCAATAAAGATCAGGGTAAAGCATGGATGTCTATTATCAGCTCTATATTTAACATAGTACTAGAAATGCTAGTGATAGCAATGAGTCAAGGAAAAGAAATTGAAGGAATAAGGGCATAAAAGAGGGAAGCAAAATTATAGCTCGTCACATATATATAATGCTTTCCTTAGAGAATCCTAAAGTCTACTAAAAATTAAATGCAATGATTAATAAATTCAGCAATGTAGCAGGCTATGAAATAAACCCATGCAAAACATCAACTTTTCTACATATTGCCAATAAAACTTGCCAAGTATAAACAGGGGGAAAAAAACCTATTCAAAATAACTACAGAATGTATGAATTATTTGGGAGACCGCTCAAAAGATAGGAACTATATCCAATTCAAATACAAAACACTCTTTGTAGAAATAATAACAGATCAAAATAAGTGTAGAGATATTAGTTGTTCATTATCAGACCCTGCCAACATTAAAAAGTGACAATATTACCTAAATTAACTGACTTATTCAGTGCAATACCAGTCAAACTAACAAAGAATTGATTTGCCAAGCTGAAAAAATAACAAAAGTCTTTTGGAAGAACAAAAGATTAAGACTTTAATGGAGGGCAAAGTGGGAAGGAATAGGACCTAACAATACCAGATTTTAAACTATACTAAAAAGCAGTAACCATCAAAACTGCTTGATAATGGATAAACAATATAGAAGTCAATCAGTTGAACAGATTATGTAAACAATATGCAGAAATTTAAAAAAACACAGTAGCATAGTGTTCAATAAACCCAAAGACCTCAGCTTCCAGGAGAGAATCACTATTTGACACAAACTACTATAAAAGAATGGCTATCATTGCTAATAGAGAATTGGTTAAAAAATATGAACAGGCAGTTCACAGAGGAAGAAATCCAAATGAACAACATCCATATAAAAATGCTTAAAACACTATTAATTTAAGAAATGTAAATTAAAACAAATCTGTATCCATCAGGTGGACAAGAAAGAACAAAAAAAAGTAAATGCAAAATATATTGAAGGAACAGTAAGAAGATAAGCATGTTAGTGGAGCTGTGAATTGGTGCAGCCATTCTAGAAATTGATTTGGAGTTATGTCCAAAAAGTCATTATATACCATGCATATCCATG
>CM053585.1:208060928-208082086 GCA_028646515.1 Pseudochirops corinnae
GAATAGACTGGGGGAGGGGGGACACACTGGGATGGCTGTTTTGGGGCGGTGGGTGGGAGAAAGAAGGGGAGAAAATATGTAACTCAAAATCTTGTGGAAATAAATGATGCAAACTAAAATAAAATTTAAAAAAGAAAAAGAATTTTAAGGAGGTATCATGAAGAAAGGGGAACAGCAGCAAAGAATTCAGTAGTTTAAGAATCTCCTTAACCCCTGATTATGTTACCATTATTAATTTTTCTTTACATTAATTAGTCTTGATCAGGTCCTAATATTTTTCTGTCTTCCTCTAGGCAGTAAAGTTAATGAGGTGAGGAGGAAAATCACACTGCTTTTTGGTTGTCTCTGAAATGATCATTATATTCCTTATGATCTAGTCAGGTCACCGTCCTGCTGGACAAGGACATGAGAGAGGACAGGTACCTTTGAGAGAGATAGATCTGTGGAATGAGGGGATGGGAAAAATTTTTTAAAGTTGACTGCTTGAGGTATGATAAAGTCAATCAAGGAAGAACAAAAAAAAAATCCATTAAAAGGGACAATGAGTTTAGGTAGCATAATTGTTTTTAATGAATCCAACCATCATGGTTTCATTACTTCCTCCAAGAACACTCAGTGTCCCAGAGTAGGAGTGGAGAAGCTAGAGGATAAAGTTAACCCATGGTTAAGAATAGTGCTAAAGTAACTGCCAGAAGGACAAGGGATTTAAAGATAGAGCAGGATATTTATATATACTAGCTAACCACAGGGTCAAGAACTATGAAGACAGGAAAATGAGGCAAGAAAGGAGAGTAAAACTAATTCTGAGTTGAACAAACAAGTATATTAGCAAAATGACTTTGTTAGCTGTATCAGCTACAGAAATGGTTCATGAAGCAAAATGTAACAGGAACTATACCAGAATAAGATGAAAACAAAAAAAAAATGTGCTAATCTTTGTAGATATTTCTCTTGTTGGCCTGGTAACATTCACAATTCTATAAAAATATGTATATGCTTTGAATGATTAGATCTATGGTCAGAGCAATCAGATTCTTCCTTGCCCTTTTAACAAGTAAAATCTTGGCTAGCTTTATGGAATTGAAGTTGTATTGGTTTATTTTCAGAAGCCAGAGCAATAGTAACAACAGGGCCAAGAGAGAGGGACTAGGGGCAGCTAGATGGTACAGTAAATAGAGCACCAGCCCTGGAGTCAGGAGGACCAGAGTTCAAATGCAGCCTCAGACACTTTACACATACACACACACACACACACACACACACACACACACACACACTGTAATGGTAATTCATTTAAATTTGAAGACCTCTTTTTGTTATGTCAAGTAAGCAGGTCTGTGAAAGAGGCAGAGGGTGTGAACTCTGTCTCCTGTTGCTGACATAACAGGAAGGGTTTGGCTGAAACAGGAAGCCAATGCTCTGTGTGTGTATATAAGAAAAGCCCCAGAGAGGCAGAATCAAAATTTTTCTCCTGGCAGGGTCTTGGTGGAGGAAGCAGAATTTTCTTCAGACAAGCTACTGGTGGAAGAAGCTGTTCTGCTGGAGAAAGAGAGGGGGAGAGAGAGAGAGAGAGAGAGAGAGAGAGAGAGAGAGAGAGAAAGACTAGAGATCATGGTGAGAAAATTTCCTTAAGAAAAGAAAATGTCTTAGACACCAGTAGATTTCAGCCACCTGAATCTGTAGTATTAGTGGTAATATAAATGAACGGAATTAGCCTAAAAAGAGAGGTTGCTGAGTAATTGTAACAGAAGGTTTGTCTGGACCAACAACTCAATGGATTCCTCCTGGTCCAGTGTGCCAGGAGCCAAAGAGAAAGAACAAGAAGCAGTATAGGAGTTGGCCAGGGATGTAGTAAGAGCCAGGTTTCCATGGGCACAATAAAGAGAAGATAATTAAATAGAAGGGTTAAAAAGGAGTGGAGTACAAGAACACAACGAAAGGGGAAAGCAGAAGAGGTGAGGAACTGGGCACACATGAGGTAAAACTGATGAGAAGTACAAAATATATGTGTATGTATATGTATATATATATATATATATTATATGTGTGTACATATATATGTGCATGTGTGTATTGTGTGTGTGTGTGTGTGTGTGTGTGTGTAAAAGAAGAAAGATTTTGTCTTCTGCTGATGATGACACTATATCACAGAATTAGGTAAAGAAATGACCATCTGCTAGGCGTGGGGAAGGAGAAATACCAGTTAATTGGCAAGCATTCTGTATAAGATCCTATGATAGCAGTTTTGTGTAAGATATGCTGTTTCATTAAGGCCCATAAGGAACAATTAATTATGAAAATAACAAAAAAGGCATTTTATTTAAAGGAAAATATTTACATTGATGGTCAAATGATATGGGAGACATTGTTGTGGATGAACACTTTGTTATCTAATTGAAATTTTAAAAAAATTTTATTTTAACATATGTGCCAAAATAGGAATATTATGAAACCCAACTTTCATATAGGGTTTTGAAATCCTATAGTTTGGAAAAAAAAAAGATCTTCAGTATAGATTTGAGGAACTGAATCTCTTTGTTAGCAATGGAGAAAGAGTGATGTCTCATTTGCATGGGAGCAATTTAGTGCTCTACAAAGAGGCAGAGAATAATCTTTTTTTTAATTAAAAAGAAATATGATTGTAAAAAAACACAGTTTTAAGGGCACCAGACAGACCAATTTGATGGAGACTTCAGAGTTAAGTCATGATGTGTACATCTCTTTGCTGTTTTAAGAATAAATGAGGTGATAATGAGATCTTAAAAAAGGGAAATGCATTTACATTTACAAAAAATATTTATAGCAACTCTTTTTGTGGTGGCCAAGAATTGAAAACTGAGAGAATGCCCGTCAAGTGGGGAATGGCTGAACAAGTTATAGTATATGAATGTAATGGAATATTGTTGTGCTATAAGAAATGATGAGCAGGCAGATTTCAGAAAAACCTGAAAACCTTACATGAACTGATGTTGAATGAAATAAACAGAAACAGGAGACCATTGCACATAGTAACAGCAATATTGTGTGATGATCAGCTTACAGTAGACTTTGCTCTCCTCAGCAATACAAAGATCCAAGACAATTCCAAGAGATTCATGATGGAAAATACTATCCACATCCAGAGAAAAAAACTGATGGAGTCTGAATGCAGATCAAAGCATACTCTTTTCACTTTCTTTGGGGCTTTTTTCATGTTTTTTTTTCTTTTGCTACATTTCTTCTTTCACAACATGGTTAATGTGAAATTTTTTAACATGATTAGACACGTATAACCTATATCAGATTGTTTGCCATCTTCAGGAGGGGGAAGGGGAGAGAGGGAGAAAAAAATTGGAACCAAAAATGAATGTTGAAAACCACCTTTACATATAATTTGGAAAATAAAATACTATTTACATAAAAATAAATTAGTTTATAATCTAATGAAAGAATTAACAGGGGTAAAAAGGAATTAAGAAAAGAATAAATCATATAAGCATTTGGAGACTGAGACGTGATTTTAAAAGGGCCATCATTTTGATAGAGGAAATGTGGTGTGTTGTGATGTGAGTCACTGAAGTACGGAAGCTTCAATCAAACAAAATGACAAAGGGTTAGAGGCATCATGCAAGAAAGCAGCAGAAGAATCTAAAGAAAACTGAAGATTTAGCAGGAGTCATAGAGTTGGGGGGACACTAAAAATTTCCATTGCAACTGATGTAGTTAAAAGCAATTTGCTGAGAGAAGCCATCAGCTGAGTGGCCCTTGATTGGTCAAAAAGAACTGATTTCATTGGTCAATGATTCAGTGATCGTTATTGCCCATTCACACCACCTAGTCATAGAAACGCAAAGTTTTTGGACTCATTGCTCTCTGCTGCCACCTTTGGTTTGAGAAGGAAAAGCAGAGAGGGGTGTTTGGTAGAACAATTAACTGTCTTGAAGAGTGAACCTGAGCTGCGTTTATTAGGAGCTCCATTCTTACTGAATAGCACAGTATTTGAGTGAGTGAATATAACTGGCTGGACTGATCCATATAAAACCAGAGATGTAGCCAGTTTGATGAGTTTCGCAGTTGTCTGATTTAGAGAGAACAGTTCAGATTAAGAGCATACCCTTTCAAAACACCTTATAGGGATCATTGTTCATTGAAAGAGCTTATGAAAGCTACGTTAGAGTAAAAAAGAACATTTCCCCAGTTAAGCATTGAGCAGAGAAGTAGCTCTGTGTGATGTAGATTTCCTCAACAGATTAATAACATTGAAGCCTGAAGTCTTGAATTGCAAGTTGCCCTATTCATATAAATTTTCCTCCTTCATGTGTTACCATAGAAAATTCCTATAAATGTGTGACTATTATTCACCAAAGCTATTGAGTACATTGGTGAAAGTGTGATATGAATTTATATTTAATTTATTTTTAAATTGTGACATCTTTTATTATTTATGCATTAGTATATTATCATTTACGTTATTGTTTCTTTTGCTTTATTAAGTAAATGATATTTTTTTTGAAATGTAAAAATGTCATTATTAAGAATGGCTGGTTGATTAAATACTACATACTGGAAATGCATTGTCTTCTGAATGTCTAGTTGTAGAAATAGAAAGCACTTTGGATGAGGCCTTAAGTGAGCAAGGGATTGCATTTCTCTTCAACAGAGTTGCCCCAAAATTCCTGGGAGAGTTTGAAAGTAACCATTCTGTCTTTGGAAACATGCTAAAGAAGAGCAGATGGGAGCAGCAAGTCAAAGCTGGACAGTATGTTTGTCTTGGGAGCCTAGGTGAGTGAGTGAGTGGTTTATACATTAACATTGTGCTAAATATGTTACAGTTACATAAGAGTGAGCATTGGGAGGGAGGGCTGTCCACTATCTATTCTTTTTCCAGGTACCAAGGGTGCAAGAGGTAGAGGCAGCTGAAGTAATGCTAAGTGAAAAGGATATGGAATTTGATTGACTTCTCTTCTGAACAATTCCCCCAAAAAGGTATATAGCTGCATGAGTGGGCACCATGATCCAAAGTCCCAGACACAAGCTCTTAGGATTTAATGCATCAGTAGGGTGTGCCATTTTCACACTGGTCTTAGCATATCCTTTCTGTACACCCTCTTGATTTAAATGTTTCTCCTTTTCGCAAGCACAAATTCCTAGGGTTCCCAAGCACCAGCCTTCTTTTACACACTTCACAGGGACTCTGAATCTAATTTTGTTCTCTCTCTCTCTCTCTCTCTCTCTCTCACTCTCTCTCTCTCTCTCTCTTACTCTCTCTCTCTCTCTCTCTCTCTCTCTTTCTCTCATTCATACTACTATTGTTCTCTGCACTCATTCCTGAATTGCTTCACCAAAATAACAGTTCTTTTGCTTCCTTATTGGCTCCTACTCAATAGCCAGGGCATAGTCTTTGCAGCCATACCTACTAGATCACAAGAACAGTATAATGTAGAGACACTCCCAAATTAGTCTGGGAATTATAACAAGCTAAGAGCACACCTCCATGTAACTTCATTGCTTTGGTGCATGGTTATTCACTTCAGAGTCTAGCATCTCCAGAATCTAGCAAACACTCATCTAAGTATTCTCTGCTTCAACCAAATTAAAGAATTCTCTGTCTTCCAAAGAAACATGCTTTGCTTTATCCTGCTTCCATACCTATGTTTGCAATGTTCTCTTTCTTGATTTTTACTTGTTGAATTCTTATACAGATTTTAAAACTTCACTCCAATGCTATCTACCCTGAAAAACTTTCTCTGATCTCCTCTATCAAGTAATAAATATTGTCTGCTATATGCCAGGCACTGTGCTGAATGCTGGGCATAAAAAAAGAGGCAAAAGACAGTCCCTGATCTCAAAGAGCTTATAATCTAATAAGGGAGACAACATACAAACAAATATCTATAAAGTAAGTTATGTACAGGTTAAATAAGAGATAGAAGGAAGGTACTAGAGTCAAGGAAAATTGGCAAAGACTTCCTGTAGAAGTTAAAAGAAGCCAGGCCAGTAGTCAGAGTGAAGAAGAGGGCCCTCCAGGCCTGGGGAAGAGCCAGAGAAAATACTCAACATAAAGTGTCTTCTTTGTGAAACAATAAAGAAGCCATTGTCATTGGATCAAAGAGTACACGTTGGGGAGAAAGGTGTAAGAAGAATGGAAAGGTAGGAGGGACTAGGTCGTGAAGGACTTTGAATTACAAATAGAGCATTTTGTATTTTATCCTGGAGACAATAGGGAGCCACTGGAATTTGCTGAGTAGAAGGTGACATGGGCAGATCTGTACTTTAAGAAGATTAATTTGGTGTAAGTGGAGAATGACTGAAAGTAGGGAGATACTTGAGGCAGGGAAACCAACCTGTAGCCCATTGCAGTAGTCTAGGCATGAGGTGATAAGAGCTTATACTGGAGTGGTAGAAGTGTCAGAGGAGAGAAGAGGGCATATTGGAGAGGTTCTGCAAAGGTTTGATCAATGGACCCTGGCAACAGATTGTATAAGAGGCGTAAGAGATAGTAAGAAGTTGAGACTGACTTCTAGATTGAAAGTCTGAAAGACTCCACTTTAATAGGAAAGGTAGGAAAAAGAGAGGATTTAAGGGAAAGGACAATGAGTCCAGTTTTGTACATGTTGAGTTTAAGATGTCTACTGGACATCCAGTTCAAGATATCTGAAAAGTAGTTGGAGATGTGAGGTTGGAGGTCAGCATAGAGGTTAAGTAGATTTAAGAATAGGTAGGTAGGTAGGGTCAAGAATCATCAGCATAGAGATGATAAATAAATCCATGTGAACTAATGAAATCACCAAGTGAAGTAGTGGGGAGGGAGAAGAAAAAAGGATCCAGGACAGAAGCCTAAGGGACACTTATGGTTATGATCGGGAAGAGCATCCATCAAAGGAGACAGAAAAGGAGCAGAGAGGATAAGTGGAGAGCCAGGAGAGAATGATGTCAAAAAAAAAACTAGCGAAAAGAGTGTATCAAGGAGAAGGTAGTCAATAGTGTCAGAGGCTGCAGAGAGATCAAGAAGAATGAGAAAAGGATATTGGATTTGGCAACTGAAAGATCATTAGAAATTTTTGAGAGTTCAGTTTCAGTGGAATGACAAGGTCAGAAGACAGATTATAAAGGTTTAAGAAGAAAGTAAGAGGAAAGAAAATGGAGGGACCTATTGTAGAAGCCTTTTCAAGGAGTTTAGTTACAAAGGGCAGGAGAACTATAGGACAATAGTTAATGGAGATGGGAGGATTAAGTGAAGGTGGTTGTTTTTGTTTTTCAAGATGAAGGAGGCTTGGGCAGTAGAGAATGAGCCAGAAGGCAGGAAGAGACTGAAAACAAGAGATAGAGTTCAGATTACATATAGGGGCATCTTGTAGAGGAGATGGGACCTAGGATCTGGAATCTGATCATTTGAGCAGGTGAGGGGTTAGCCTTGGTAAGGAGTAGGGCCCCCCTCATGTAAGACAAGGAGAAGACATCTGAGTGACAGAACATGAGAAAAAGGGGAGAAGAGGGAGTTTGTGGAGAATAGCCTCAATTTTTTTTTGTAAACCTATGAAACAAGGTTCTTAGCTGAGACAGTGGAAGGGAGGGGGAACCATGGGTGGTCCAAGGAGAGAAGAAAAGATTTGGAAGAACCTCTGTGGAGAATTGTATAATGAGTTAATAAAGCAGATGTAGAAGGATTGCCTAGTAGCAGTGAAGCCAGATTGTAAGGAGTTGTAAGGTTGGTTGACTTTGTTTAACATAAATTTGTAGTGGGCCCAGTCAGAACAATTGTGTGATTTTCTCCACCTTCAATCAGTGGCACATATGCAGGGTGAAGGCAGCAAATGATAACAGTGATCCAAGGCCAAAGCTTGGTAGGGTGTAATCAGAGAAATTATAAGGAGGCTAGAGATTCAAGAGAGGAGAACAGCATAGAGTTAAATTGATTCACCAAGGTATCAAGATGGGGAAAAGAGGAGAGTGTGGCAATGGGAAGTGAGGAATATTCCACCTCCTCTACCTCAACCAGCTGAGAGGAATTAGTGAAAATGCTACCAGTACTGTAAAGGGAGGCCAGGGAGGCTGTGTTATCTGGGGTGAGCCAGATTTCAGTAATAACAAAAACATGGAAGGAATGGAAGAGGAGGATGAAAGACAATTTATTGCCTATGGAACAGATTCTACACGTTCCAGTTGAAGGATAAGGTTGGGAGCAAGTAAGAGGCTGAAGTTGCCTTGTGCTGGCACAGATGGGAATCTTTTCTTTGGGGCATATGGAAGATATTTAATCTGCCCTCTTGCCACCTTCCCTCAAGGAGTAGGCTGTACCCAGCAGCATGTAAGGCACAAGGTGCAATCAGAAGAGCATTGGGCTCTTCTTCTCACCTGAGGAGGCTGGTTATGAGGCAGCACATCTATTGTGCAACATTCATTTCCCTCTCTTTCCCTCCTTTCCTCCTCAGCATATTACCTTCTCCTAAGACTGTTAAAATGGAACATGCCTATCTATAAATCTGTCATTTTCACTTTTCTCTGTGACCCTCAAAGATTTTAGAATACTGAAAAAGAAATTCCTCCTTATCCTCTGCTAATATATAAACAATTCATCTCCATTTTTTTATTCCCTTTCAATAATACTAATATGTCTACTTTTTTCTATTTCTCTTGACATCTACATTTTTCCATGTCTACTCAATTCTGGTTTTTCCACCAAGAATGCTCAGGAATCCTCTATTTTTTAAGATCCTTTTGCTCTCCCTGTAGAATTATACTTAGTTTTTCTGGGTAAAATGATATTTAGTTTTGCTGGAAGGGGCAAAATGGGAATAGGAAATGCCAAGAAATTTATTAGTAGAAAGCTACTTTGAAATGTCCCTGGAGCTGCTTTCCATAATCCCTGTGGACAATGCAATCAAGAGAGAAGTGAAGTCAGATAAATGTTATGAAGAGCCATAGTCTAGGACACGTGACCTAAGGAGATTCCAAGCTAAGACAGGATATTTTGTTTGAAAGTGGAACTTTTGTAACAAAGCAAGGACTGTTGGAAACCCAAGAATTTCTTCTTCCAGTATTAGTTCTTTGTTGATGTTCCAAGATTATGTCATTAAAGACAACATACGACATTTGACTGAAGAGAGAGACATTGGGAGAGACCAAGGAGCTGGAAAAGAAGAAGGAGTTCCAAAAGGTTTCTTTGCTGGGGGAGGGATCTGATAGAGAAGGGAAAGCAGTAAAAGAATTAGGCATAAAGGTCTCTCCTGGCCTATTATACCTTTGCCATGGTTACAATATTAGCCTGCACATGCAAGAATTTTCCTAGGCTGCCCTTGCCAGCAAGAGACATCATACATGATTTTTTCTAAGATGAGTCACATAATCTTTATGCATAGCTTTGGTCAAGTTACTCTTCTGCTCAAATACCTTTACTGGCTCCTAATTGCCTACTTAGTAAAGTTCAAACTCCTTTTTTGGGCATTCATGACTCTCCACAATCCAATGCCATCCTACCTAACTGCCCCCACTGACTTGCTCTGTCCTAAACTCTGATTCTGTCTATATTATACTACCATCCCACTCCCTACACTTCTAGCTACTCTCTTTTTCCCATGTAGAAACTAGGCTGAGACAGGCAGCTAATATTTACTAAGTACCTACTATGTGCATCGTACTAAAATAGGTGCTGAAATTAAAACTACAAAAGTGAAACAATTCCTGTCTTCAAGAAATTTTAATTCTAGTCAAATATACATTATTAATTAAACAAATATAAATATAAACCTCTGTTTGATATTTTAAAGCTTTTCATTACCTGGCCTAAAGTGTTCTCAACTTACTGAAATTGCTTCTCTTTGTATACACTATGGTCCAACCAAACTGGTCTTCCTACACAGCCCACCTCCATGCCTTTGCACCGGCTGCGTTCCATGTCTAGAATGAATGCCCTCCAGATGGGAGGACACAAATGGGAAGATTTAGGGAAATGTATGGAGGGGCTAGGAAATGGGCCTGTAGAGTATAAACAGTATAGATAGTGAGATAAGGGTTTAGAAAGAGATCAGTGTGAGACATTCAGATAAGGGTATGAAAGGATTCAAGCATGAAGAATGGGATGAGGTTGAAGAATCACAGAATGTGAGAGTTGAAAGGCACCTTAGCAACCATGAGAACCAAACCATAAAAGGAAAGCTCCCCATTACAATCTACCCAATAAGAGACTCTCAGGATACAGAATTTCTATATTGCTGAGAACCCTCTCACTTCTACCAAAGGATCTTCAACATACTTAATCAAAAACTTGATTGGGTTCCCAGTCTCTTCTAAAATTTCTAAGGGGATTCTTTACCTCTTTATTCACTTCCTGGACCTCTTTATCCTCAGAAGTCACTCAAGTGACACACATTCCTGCCATTGTTTAATAAATGATTCACCCTGTGAATTTGGTTTCCTGAATCTTTTGGGGGAAGTTACACATGGATCAAGTCAAAGCAGCTGAAGGAAGGATACTTGTCCCTGGAAGTGAAGCTCACCCTTGATGCCTTTTGTTTTTATATATAATCTTTCCTGAATATAAATGTCCATCTCCCACTCTCACTCTCCACCCTGTCTTCCAGTTGAACCCTCCCTTATAACAAAGAAAAGTTAAGCAAAAACTTTTTTTTTAAGTTAAGCAAGCTCAGTGGTTATACCTGAAAATGAATGAAACATTCTATCCCACCTATTTCCCCATTTCTCCAACAAAAGGAAAGAAGTATGTATCTTTTTCTATTCTCCAGAATCACGATTAGTTTCTAAATTATGTAGAGCCTACCTTTCTTTTGATCTGTTCCTTTTTTTTTAATTTGCACAGAAGTAAGTATTGTGCATATTGTTCTTATGCTTCTGCTCATTTCACTCTGCATCAATTCATAAAAATCTTCATGTGTTTCCCTGAATAGTCTCATGTTTAACATTTCTTATTATACAATGTATTCCACTACACTCATACAATACAACAGTTTGTTTCCCATTCAAAAAGTACTCATTCTGCAATTCTTTATAAGTGTATCCAAACACACAAAGTCCCTGTGAATAGGGTGGGATATGTGCGCCTTTTACTTCCACTTTTTTTTTAATCTTCATGGACTATGCATAACCAGTAGTAAGATCCTTGGGTCAAAAGGTATGAATGATTTCGTTATTTTGTTGCATAATTGCATATTTTTAACCAGAAAGTTGGACTAGATAATGTCAAGTGACAATATATTAGTTCATGCCTGTCTTCCCATAGCCTCTCCAGTATTTACTGTCCCCATCTATTATCATCTGTGTGAATTTACCAGTTTGTTCCTTGTCCTGTTGACAAATCATGACTCCCGAACCTCAGTGCTAGAATATTCTACTCATATCCCCCCTTACTTGTACTTATGTTGATGAATGAAGCTAGAGAAAAATCCTGAAACAGTGTTTCCTGTGTCCAGTACAAATTATTGTCTATTATTTATTATTGTCTAATCTAAAGTGGGCCCTTACCACAATCCAATCCTATTATTCCCTAATTGGTTCTCTAATTATTCACTTACATTGAACTGCATGTCACATAAGCATTTCAAACTTGCCATTTTCAAAGCAGGATTTATTATTTTTCAACCCAGACCCTCCCTTTTCCCAAATTTCCTTATTATTGTCAAGGGTACTACCATCTTTCCAGTAACCCATGATCACAGCCTTGGTATCATCCTCAATTTCTCATTCTCACTCCACATAGCCAATCCATTGCCAAATCTCGTCATTTCCACCCTCTCCACATCTTCATATTTATTCCTTTCTCACAGACCCTCAACACTAAGTCAAACCCTCATCACCTCTCACCTATATTATTGCAAATTTTCTAACTTGTCTTCCTGATTCAAGTCCCTTGCTACTCCAATTCATCATTTGCTTGGAAACTGAGGTCCAGATCACATAAGTGACCTTCTTAAAAGACATACATATATCAGACACGGGATTGGATCGCAGAATCTTTGGACCCCAAATCTAGCTTATTTTCTAATGCTGCAGTCTCAAAAGGAATTGGAGAGGGTGCCAACTAAGTAGAAAGAAATTGGAAATGTGAATAAAAGAATTGTGGGGAAGAGGGACAGAGATTTAACCTGGGGAAGAGAGGTTTGGGAGAACCAAATGCAAGGATGGATATAAAACACTTTGCAAATTTTGAAGTGCTATATAAATGTCCGTTATTATTATTGTTGTTCTTATTATCCTTAAAGTACTATATAGATGCCAGTTATTGTTATTATTGTTGTTATTATTATTATCCTTAAAGTGCTATATTAGTTCAGTTATCATTGTTGTTGTTATTATCTTTAAAGTGCTATATAAATTCCAATTATTGTTATTATTATCATTAGTCTGCTGTCACTAGGTCTCCAGTCTACTGATAACTTCATTCCTTGAGCCCTCTCCTGAATTCTTACCATGAGAGTGTGCTAGTAAATGTTTCACAACTTCAGTGGGGGCAGGGTAAATGTATATACACACACTTTTAAGTTTAATTTGATATATATATATATATTTAATATGTATATGAATATATATGTATATATATCCACACATACATATATATCCAGGTTCATAGATATAGATACTTGTTGTTCAGTCATTTCTGGTCATGTGCGACTCTTCCTGACACCATTTGGGATTTTCTTGGCAGAGATACTGGAGTAGTTTGCCATTTCCTTCTCCAGTTCATTTTACAGATGAGGAACTGAGGCAGGCAGGTTTAAGTGACTTGCCAAGGGTCATACAGCTAGTAAGTGTCTGAGGCCAAATTTGAACTCACAAAGATGAGTCTTCCTGACTTCAGGCCCTGCACTCTATCCGCTGTGCCACCTAGCTGGCCTGAGATAAAGAGATAGAGATTTTCAGAAGACCTGGATTCAAATTCCGGCTCTGCTATTTACAAGCTAGGTAAATTCCTTACCTTTTCTGGGTCCCAATTTCATCATCAATAAAATAAAGCAATTGATCTAGATGTTATCAAAGATCCCTTCTAATTCCAGATGATATGACTCCAGAGATGAAAGACAGTAACCTGCCATTGATCTGAGCCCAGGGCCATAGCCTGGGGACAAATGATAAACACATCAAAGATTATCTTTCATCTCCAATATTTCCATCACCAGCATCACCCCCACATTCATCCTCACCCTCTTTGTGAGACTTCTCCTTCAAATAATGAAGAAATGGCTCAAGCTGGACCCAGTGTGCCCTGAGCTCATTTTATGAGGACTGGGAGAAAAGGGGACTCAGGGGAGAGGGAAGGAAAGAGGTAACTTTCATAACCAGACTCTATGCCTGATTCTGATGGTTCTGCTAAAGGTTTAGAAGGGGGCAGAAACAACAACAAAAATAATAACTTGTTGAGATTCACAAATCACTTTCTTCCCTTGAGATGGCTAAAATAAATATTATTATATCTATTGTACAGATGATGAGATGGAAGCATGATTTTTCCAAAGCTTTTCTTATTTCCATTATTTAATATTGGAAGGAGATCAGTCAGTTTGTCCTCTTCCTAAGATCAGCAGAAGACACAAGGAGCAGTAATCATGTGTTTATCTCAGTCAATGGTCTAATAAGTTTCTGAGTGATACCTTCCCTGCTGATTTGTCAGTGTGAAACCTACTTAACCAATACTCCTGTAGATGTGCGATTTTAGCCAAAGATAACATTACTCTAGAATACAAGCTTGCTTGTGAAGTCTCACAGACAGGTTTGGTGGAAAATAATGAGCATTTTAATGTCATAAAACAATGAGAAGCAGTGGAGGGGAAAACAAGATTAAAGAAAGGTTGGCAAGAAACTCAAGTAAAGTCATCTCAAGGCCACTTAAAACTAGAAAGAAGACAACAAATTGAAGAAAAGTAAGTTTTTTATAATGAGCTCTTTTCCCCATCAAAGATGGTGGTGCCACCATGTTTGGATTCTAACATCATAGCCTCTGATGTACTGCTGGAGCCAACAACAAGCATTTACTAAGCACTTAGTGTATTCCAGGAAGAGTGACAAGTTCTGAAGATACAAATGCAAGAAAACAGAAAGACAGACTCTAACCTTAGGAAGCCTACATTTACGGGGGAAGAAAACCCCTCAAAGGAAGCTGAAGTTGGGGGGGGAGTAGGGAGAGAAAAGACATGGTAGAAAGAGAAATCCAGAGGTTCCAGAGTGGAGTACGGAAAGGAATGAAGGAATGAATATGGCTAGCTTGAACACTTGACTTAAAATAGAGGTACTGTGTGGAATCAGAGGAAGTGTTCACAGAGGCAGTGCTATTCTAAGGTGAGGGGACTGCTGAGGCAGTGAGGTGGCACCAGGATGCATAAAGCGCTTGGACCTAGATTCAGAAAGACCTGAGTTTAAATGTGACTTAGACACTACTCAGCTGTGTGACCCTGAGGAAGTTACTTAACCTCTATCTCCCTTATCTTTAAAATGGGAATAATGACAACACCTACCTCCCAGGGTTGTGAGGATCTAATAAGACAACACTTTCCAAAGCTGTTTGCAAATCATAAAGCATTGTAAAGTCTTCTTATTGCTTTTGTTTGTTTGTTCATTATTATCTTCCAAAGAGAGAAGGCTATTGGGTCATGGCAGAGAAAGAAATCCAGAGAATCAAGGGTGAAGCCAGAATGGAACCTAGAGGCCACATGCTAAAGGAACCTATATGGCAAGTTCCTTATCCTGTAATTAGTCTATTTCCTTTCCAAAAAGCCATGTCTGAGTTTCTTAAGTTCTTGGGTATGTCTTACGCCCATATGTCCAAGCTTTAATAGTTTGTTGCCTTCCTTCAGGCCAGGAGTAATTTCAAAAAGCTGATTCTGTAGGAAAGAGGAGACTACAGACTGGAAGCCAGAAGCTTGGGCCTGGCCTCATTGGCATTGGCTTTCCCCAGCTCAACAGGCCACCTCTCACTGTGGGTTAGGGATGGTTCACTTATCAGGGGAGACATTCATACCTCAGTTCTATCTAGCTGGCCCTATATTTCCTATCAACCATTACAAATTCTGGGAAGGGCAAGGGACAAAGAAGAGGAGGGACCAAGACCATGACTGAAATCTAGTCCTATTGTGTGCACACTGGGCATGTACTCAAGCCCTCAGATAAGATCCAGGAAGCTGAATCCATTCCCCAGCTCCTAGAAGATAACCTATTTCTGTTCCTCCAGAGTATCAGGGGTCTAACATTTCTATGGGAATTTATAAAACTAATTCCCCTAAAGGATACAAATAACTCACAGGGAGGAAGTCTCTAGGAGTAATGATGAGGACCCTGGATCTCTGCCTGAGTCACATGGCAAATAGGTATGGAAAATTGATTTTCAAGACCATGGAGGGGAGGTGTTTCATCTAGGAAGCAGGCCTATAATAACATGGTACATCATTCTTGAAAATTAGCATTTGAAAAAGGTAATATTATTAGTACCAAAGAGGACATAACCTCTAGCGTCCTTGGAAAACTTGGCAAATAGATAATAGTTGGCTGAACATCCCATTAATAAAGGATCTTTATAAGTAATTGAAAGTTTCTCGTTGTCAAAAACACTACCATCTATACTCCCTAACCCCGCCTGGCCCAGAAGACAGTATAAAGGCACGTAAGCTAAGCATATGCGACACTGATTGAAACCACCATCAGCATCCTGTCTGCTGTGGAAGTCCAAGAGACTGGTACCATGAAGATAAATCTTCTGCTGAGCCTGGGGCTGACTCTAGTCTCTGTCCTCCATGCCTACCCCACTGCATTTAATAAAAATGCAGAAGATAATATCCAAAAGGTACCAGGGGGAATGAGGAACATGGGTGGATTCTTTCTCCACTTACAACTAAGAAAGTAAAGCCTTTAGTCACTGATTAGGACCAGGATAGGGTTTGGAAAAGATTGAAAGACTCTTCTGGTGAATATAAGGGGAAAAGGAAGCCTGTATCTTACCTGGCAATGATAATGTCGCCTCCTCCACAAAGGTTTCCTTAGTTACCCCACTAACAGTAATCTCTTCATCCCTTGAGCTCATAGCGCTTTTGATTTCTTTTATGTACTTGTTTGTATTATAGTCATTTGTGTCACCTATCTTATCTCCTGTACTAGAGTGAAAGATCCTTGAGAGAAAGAACTATGTCCAATACATTTGTATCAATACAAACACATTTGTATTAACACCTTCCACCTAAGACAGTCATGCACATAGTTAGGACTTAATAAATAGGTGTTCAGAGTGAATTACAAATGCATTCTGTACTCTAGGCTTCTGCAGATTGGGGGCAAGGATACAAAGGGAGTTTCTTCTAGACTTTTTCATCAGCTTTCAGGACCGTGGAATTCCGTCTACTTGGCTTCAAGTGTACAGGAGCGGATAGAGGATGGAGGTGACATGAAGTTTTTCATAAACAATATCCAAGTGCGTGATCATGATGTCTTATTTGACTTGAACCTCCAGTAAGTAATGGGGAAATGATTTCAGGTGCCAGAGTGACAGATATTCTACCTGGTGCACATATATACACATAAAAAACCTGACACTGGGAATAAGAGCCTTTGGCCTACACATTTGAGTTTGTGTTTGGGCCAGGACACAAAGGCTCTAATTCTAAAGAAATTGAAATGGTGGGCCAGGGGTGGGGGAAGGTGGCGCTGACAGGAGAATGTCAGAAGGCAAAGAGACCCAGGTGGGAAAGGTAAGAAATACATAAATCTCTTACTCCCTTAGTAATCAGGCCCATGAAAGTCAGTGGGACTAGAAAGAATCCACATTCCACCATTTAGAGTGACTGAAGTCCAAATTTTTTTTTCCAAAGAGTTTTGTTGTTGTCTGATTGTTCTTTCTATTCCAGGAAAGAAGGAAAATGTATCCCATATTTAATGGTTGCTAATAAAACGGAAATAAACAACGTGCTAAAAGTGGATTGTAAGTATAAAACAAACATTCTCATGGAGGTTCATCTCCCTCCAATGACAGAAAAGTATATGAACAAAACAACTAAGTTTAATCCAATTCAACCAAATCAAAAGGAAAAATCTATGAGCTCCAAAATTTCTGACTTGAGACAGTTGACAGGTTTGTTTGGAGGATCAGAATAAGACTGAGAAATTACTCTTTCTCAAAAGGACAATTCATTTCAGGAGTTTTTTAAAAGATGAGACTAATTTTTTAGCTTTGTATCCCCAGAGTTTAGTACAGAATATTGCACATAGTAGGCTGTTATAAATGTTTTGAATTGAGCTGAATTGAATTGAAGGAAGATGGATTGTTTTATGGGGGAAGAGGGGTTTGTATTCCAAGAATTGTTTGAGGGTATTGTTTGAGGGAGTGAATTAGTCTGGAATTAGCTGAATAGCCTTAAAGTTCCTATGTAATGTCATATAAAGTCAGGAGACCCAGATTCTGACCCTAACTCTGCTTTTGGCATTGTTATATAGTGGGAAAAGATCTGGAATTGAATTTAAATGTTGCCTTTGATGCTTAATAGCTAAGCAATAATGGGGAAGTGGTTGACTGTCTAGTAGGGAAGTATGGTACAGTTAGAAAGAACATTGTCTTTAGAATCAAAAAACTTGAGTTCAGATCCTTAGGTTTGTTGCTTGTGCTCTTGGGCAAGTCACTTAACCTTCTACTGTAAAATGAAGGAGTTGGCTAAGATAGCCTTGAAGATCCCTTCCAGCTCTCAAACTATGATCCTCAGATCTCTGATCCTTAGTTTCCTCATCCATGAAATGGGGCTAAGAATTACTGCAGTGCCTGTCTCCTAGGACTTATTGAGTGACTTTGCAAACCAAAAGCATGATATAACTATGAGTTGTTATTATTTTCTATCTTAAGGAAGTCACTTAACTTTTGTATCTCAGTTTCCAGGATAATATTCTCTTTACCTATCTCTCAGAACCTTGCAAAAATCAATAAGAATACCATGGAGCTTAGGGACATTTTGAAGAATGTTAAGCTTTATAAAAGTAAAAAGTGTGATTATTAGAATTGACAAGTTAGAGGGTGCATTTGGCTAAATTAGGTCCTGTACAATCACTGAGCTAGCCCAGGAAGCACCATAGTACATGCCAGTTCACTTCATTTCTTGGCTCTTTGGGAATTCTGATCTTATTCTTCTGGTGATTTCACAGATGAAGGAGAAAATACTGTCTATGTGGAGAAAGCTGATGCCCATAACTACGTTATCTTTTCTACACATAACATTCAAAATGGGACAGAGACCACGGTGCTGGAGCTTTATGGCAAGTGTCCTTCAGTATATTCCCAAACCCTACACCATAGCATTGCCCTGTGATCAAAGGAAAAAGCCATAACATGGTAGAAAGAATCCTGAATTAGACATCAGAACACCTGGATACAACTCCCAGTTCTAACCCTGGCTTAGTTTCACATCCCTTGCCTGGATTGGTTTTCCCTTCTATAAAGTGGGGATAAAAACCTCTGCTTTGCCTACCCTTAGGGGCTGCGATGATTGAGTAAGGTAATAGACACTTTTGTAAACTACAAAGTAATATACAAATATAACCAATTATCAGAGTTTTGGATCCTGGGAAGGAAAAATTCTTGTCAGGAAAGGATATGCAAAAATAATAATAATGGTAACATATACCTTCATTTTCATAAACTCATTTGCAAATATAAGTGCTTTTCTACCACTTCTCTCTCTTTTCTTTCCCTATGCTTGGCTGTACTCTTTCTCTATCTTTGTTTAATCTCTTCTTTCTGTTTTCCTTTCTCCCTTTCCTTCCCCTATGAACTCTCCCTCTCTCTCAACACAAATTAGTCTCTTTTTATCTCCTGCCCAACTTACTACATTTTTGATGCTGAGAAAGTTTCAACTTTGTTTTAAAAAAAAAAAAAAAAGATCCAGGGCAGAGAGCAATGGGAAATGAAAGTAATTCTAGTTAGACCTTTACAAATCATTTACTCAACAGCCATACTTATTGGAGATTGCAGTCTCTTTAAGAATTGTTTAAAAGGTACTATCTTATCACCTCCGACTTTTACCCTACTGAACCACTGTAAATAACACACCTAAAACTAGGGTATATGGCAGCTGAAGGCTCCTCAAAGATGCCTCATGATTCACTCAGATCTAAGATTAGAACTCTTTTTCCTCCACTCCTGGCATGTGAAGTCAATTCCTTCTGATTTATCAAAAAGTTTCAGTGAGGGAAACTCCACAATCACATTCTCATTCCTCACTCTAATTCTAGGACGGACCAAAGTAGTAAAAGAAAATGCCAAAAAGTCATTTAAGAGGCTTTGCGCAAAATATGGAATCAATAAGGATAATATCATTGATATGACCAAAGAGGGTAAGTTTTCTTCATCTTCCTGTTGTCTCTTCTTTCTTGACTAGAATGAGGAATTCCATAGGAATGTATCCCCACCAGAGAGGTTGGACTAAATTGTTTCCAAGGTCCCATGTAGCTCTAAATCTATGATCTGATTATCCCATGACAACCAGCTAAGGTGCTTTTGTTTTAACTCTGAAGTACTGATCATATTTTCTCTGGGTTGGTGACATAGAAAAGGTGGTGCTTGATGGTCACTCATGTCTGCTGTTTTACTCCACAGATGCATGCAATAAAGACAAAAAATAGGAGAGTTATCACCAGCCTACAGGTTTGTGATTTCTGACCTTGAGTCTGTACACTAGGATTTTGTGTCCTGAAGTACAGCTTTGTGACTGGGGGATGACTATGAAACATGAATGGGATACCCCATTAGGCCATCCAGTGAACATCTAGGGGAGGAACTTTTCTGACCAAGAGGACTTGGTGGTTCTTTTGAAAGTATTGAGTGTGTCCTGAACACTATCTCTCACTCACTCCTTTATCCCTCTGCCTCTATCCCCCAACGTCTTTCCATCTCTGCTCCCACCTCCATCTCCAACAGTCATTCAATGCCTTACCCTGAGTATCCATTGTGTGTCCAGTATTGTATTAAAACAGCAAGAAGGGAACAGGATTCCTGTCCTCAAAGAGTTTATAATGTGATTGGGGAGATGGGAAACACATGAAAAAGGTAGGAAAGGCCTAACAAAACAGCTACACAGATGACTATAATGGGACTGAGCTTTAGGGGAACAGATTTATAAGGAAATATTTAGAGTCCTACAGAATTAATCAGGGCAGGTTCCCTGGAGAAATGATATTTGAAGGAAGAAAGGCATATGATTGAAGAATGAAGTGCTCAAACAAATTAGTGGGGCAGAGGTCAAAAGTAGCATTTTACTCTCTTTCTTTGTTTCTCTGATCACCTGCTTGGGACACTTTTTCCACACAGACACACACATACAATGTAACTGCTAAACACATTTGGTCAAATGGAAAACTTATTGGAAGAATGGGGAGTAGGCGGAGCCAAGATGGCGGTGTAGCAGCAGCAACATATCGCAGCTCTCACATAGCCACCCCAAAATACCCATAAAATAGGACTCTAAACCAATCCTAGAACTCCAAAAAGCACACAAGGATACTTCCCACTAAAGTCAGCTCGGCTACGAGGAACCATATCAGCACTGTGAACGGAAAACCAGCCAGGCCTGAAGCTGCAGCTGTGCCCCGAGGGCAGCTGGACGGGAGAAGCAGAGAAAGCTCTCAGGTGAGCAGATTAGCAACAGCTGCGCGTGGGGATTGCAAAAAGGGGAGATAAGCAGTCTGGCCGAAAGGTCTCCAGAGCGGAAAAGCGAAAGGCAGAGGTTTTGCACCGCCTCCGCGTTGCAGCTTCCTGCCCGCAGCCTGCAGACAGCAGGGGGACTGAGCTATTGTTTTCATGCCAGGGCTCTCGCGTTGAGCAGCCTGGATCCGGATCTTCATCTTGGGCCTTGGTCTTGGAGTCTTCATTATCCAGTCAGCCGGAAGTCTACGGCAGCCGGGAGGACCCCAGCGATTTGGGACAGAGCTTTTCCTTCTGGAAGCAGAGCCCCATAGAGATTTAAAAAAATAAAATAAAATCACGGTCTGAACAACCATGAGTAAGAATAAGCATAAGAAGCAAAGTAAGAACAGCTCCCAAATCCTAGATTCCTTCTTTGGGGAAAAGAAAGATCATGGGAGAGAGAGGGAGGAGGAGAGTGCAGCCAGAGCGCCCCAACCAGAGGCCTACAATAAACATGAAGAATGCCTTAAAGCTAGAGATGAGCTGAAGAAGGATTTTCAAAACCAAATAAGGGAAGTGGAAG
>CM053585.1:208082586-208098861 GCA_028646515.1 Pseudochirops corinnae
TCCAACTGGAACTTGAGATACACAGGCACTGTGGTTGGGAGATCCATCTTGCCCTACCACAAAGTGACATAGGAGAGAATAGACTAGGGGAGGGGGGATGGGATGGCTGTTTTGGGGTGGTGGTGGAGGGAAAGAGGGGGAGAAAATATGTAACTCAAAGTCTTGTGGAAATGAATGATGCAAACTATAATAAAATTTAAAAAAAAAAGGAAGAATGGGGAGTAAATGGTACAGAGAGAGGAATAAGGCATTTTTTAAAAAATGTAGGACCTTCCTTTTAGCCACTTTTCCAAAGCAGAAAGGTAACAGCAATGACCTAAGCCTCTGGAAACTACCCAGTTACTGGCTTCTAGAGAAAAATCAGTTGGTTAGCTTTGGAGATGCTGCATGGACCTGCCTATGGCCACACATACAATTTCTCCAGGTGTTTTTCTCTCTGAGGATGACTAATATTCTTTCTCCTGGACTGAACTGGTATAATCCTAGATAAGAATACCTTACTTAAGCTTCTGGGATTTGGGGGATTTTTTTTTTTGTTTTTTCCCCTACTATTATCTTTTAGTAGTGGTTAGAGCACTGATTTTGGAGTCAGGAAAATCCAAATTCAGATCTCACCTGTGATACTTATAAGCTTTAAGACCATGAACAAATCAATTAACCTCTCTGAGCTTGTATCCCCACCTGAAATATAGGTATAATGATATCTGTTGTATTAACTTCCCTGGGTTGTTTTGAGGATCAAATGAAATTGTGCATGTAAAAAACCTGGAAAATTTTAAGTTGCTCTATAAATTTCAATTATTATAATGGCTGGAGCACCTGATAACTGATTCCCTATCACTGTCTCACAGGAAAACCCAAGATGTACTTCCCTGACCTGCTGGAATCCACCCTGGCTTCTGTTAGTTCATAGATAATCAAATGGTCCATTTGACTTCTATTCTCTCCCTCTTCCTTCTCAAAGTTATCCATCCTTCTATCTCTACATTGATCCCTGGATAAAACCTTTTCCTATATATGCTCAATAAACGATTCAACTTATTTTTATGTGTCCTTGAAGCTGAAAAGAACTAGGAGTTGGGGGGGGGGGGCGCATCTCAAGAAGGAGGAGAGTGGTGTTCTGTCTCTCCTAATGTGATCATAACAGTCCATATTTCTATGCTTTAAATATCTTAAGGCTTACAAAGCAATACCAACCCATTTTATAGATGAGGAAACTGAGGCCAAAAGAGGCATAGTTTTTTTTAAAGATCCTCGACTTGTATTTAAGTGATCTACTTCTGGTCCCAATTCTGGCACAGACAATTAACAACAACAGTAATAACGATAGCAGCAGCAGCAGCAGCAAAAAAGCCCAACCCTTTATCCATGTTGGAAAGGTGAAACAACAAAGCATGTCACCCATGGTGAGATACAGAGCGGATTCTACATGATCTAAGACTACGACAACAGCTGTGAAGGCCTAGAACCCTGAAACATTGGCTAATTAATCTATGATGGTACTACTGACTGGGTTAGGACCTTGTCCAATGTGATAAATCCGTTCTTAGGAGTCTAGGAAATAGATGGGAAGGAAGGAAGGAAACAAGTCCTTTGCAAATATTGTCTCATTTGAGTCTCACAACAAACCTGGGAGGTAAGTGCTATCATCATCCCATTTAATAGTTTGAGAAACTGAGTCAGACAGCAATTAAATGACTTCCCCAGGGTCATACAGCTGGTGTCAAGGCTGAATTTGAACTCAGGTCTTTTTGACTCCAAGACCAGCATTTTACCCACTTCACCAAATCTCTGCCAAATCACAATTTCATCTATTTTCACAAAAAGATTTATAAATAGTACACTTTTAAGTACATCTCACTAGTGCAAGTCATTATCCTATTCAATTGAGCAACATATCTAAAGAATATTCTTTTTTATATAACTTCATAGCCTTCAGAAGCAGACCTATGTAATACTTTGTTTTCAGTAGGAAAAACAAAATTTTACTTATGAAAACAAAAGGACAATAATTTCATAAAAATTATCAACTACTGTATCTTTTCTTGAGTTCTTCAAGAGAATTATCCTTCAATCCTGAGTTTTCCAGGGGACTAAATAATGCACAGGAAATCTCTATAAGAAATCAAGATGAATGGCTTATCACAGATGACAGCAGACAGTGGAGCTCCTCTGTGGTCTGATATCACAAAAAATCAAGATACAGGAGAACAACCAAAAAATTCAGTATCATATTTCCACCTGCTGAAAATGCTTCAGTGACAATGGTTCCAACCACCAAAATGGGCTAATGGGCCACATGAAGTGGACTGAAAAGATGAATACTTTCATTCTTCTTGTTCTTATTGTTGATCTTGTTCTTATTGTTCATTCATTTTAGTCATGTTTAACTCTTTCTGATTCCATTTGGGGTTTTCTTAGCAAAGATATTGGAGTGGTTTGCCATTTCTTTCTCCAGCTCATTTTACTGATGAGGAAACTGAGGCAAACGGGAATACATGACTTACTCAGGGTCACACAGCTGGTAAGTGTCTGAGGGCAGATTTGAATTTAGGAAGATGAGTCTTTGCCCTCAGCTACAAGTCACACAACAATGTATTGTCAACCAATGAAGGGTAGTCATATAAAATAAAGCTTCATTCCTTAGCCTAGATTAGACAAAACAGGAGATAATTGAAGAAATACTGAAATCTGAAGACAGAGAAGTTGGAAATCTTTAAGTCTTTGGTAATTTTCACTTAATGATTAAACTAGAAATAATACCCACTAATGAAACGAATGACAAAATGACAATGATGACAACAATTGTAAACCATAAATTGTAGCAGTTTTGGAAAGCATGATTAATAACAACAATGACAAAAATGATAATCTAGCTGACATTTCTATTTAGATTTGCGGCACTTTAAGATTTGCGGTGTTATCTTACTTGATCCTCACAACAATCCCTTGAAGTGGTTGCTAATATCATCTAAGTTTTCAGATGACAAAACTAAGGGTAAGTCTAATTAAATAGCTTGTCAAGGGTTGCCCAGCCTAGTAGGTTTCTGAGACAGGATTCAAACTGAGGTCCTTCTGATTCTTTTTATTTTATTTTATTTATCTTTTTGTTACATTTTAAGTTCCAAACTGTCTCCTCTCCCTCTCTACCCCACACTAAAGAAGGCAATTTGACACAGATATATACACATATATGTAAAACCATGCTATGTTCTGCGTACTTCTATTTATCAGTTCTTTCTGCAGAAGAGGATAGCATCTTCTTCATAGGTCTTTGCTGGTTGATTTGAGTATTTCCAATGCTCAGAATAACAGTTTTATTCTTCAAACAATGTTGCTGTTACTGGATACATTTTATTGGTTCTGCTCATTTTGCTCTTCATTATTTCACGCAAGTCTTTCAGTGTTTTTTCTAAAATTAGCCAGCTCATCATTTCTTACAGCCCAGTAGTATTCCATCATAGTCACATATCACATGTTTAGCCATTCTATAGTTGATGGACATCCCCTCAGTTTCCAATTCTTTGTTACCACAAAGAGAGCTGCTATAAATATTTTAGAACATATATGTTCTTTTCCTTTTTCCCTAGTCACCTTGGGAAACAGACCTAATAGTGGTGCTGCTGAGTCAAAGGGTATACACAGTTTTATAACTCTTTGCACACAATTCCAGATTGCTCTCCAAAATGTTTGAATCAGGTCACAATTTCACCAACAGGATCTTCCTGATTCTTAAGTCCCATGCTCTGCCATCAAACTCAGAGAATAATCCATACAGTAACATTAATAAAACAGAGAATCCTACACCAAAAGGAGGAAGAAATTTGATAGACATCTTTAGAGCACATGACAAACAGGTTAAAGAAAATCTCATAGAAGAGCTTTTGAAAGGAGTAGATATAATTTCACTGAGCAATAAAAATGGTTTGGATTTGTCAAATATAACCAAAAGTTGCTTATATCTGGATGGAATCCAAAAAAAATCACTAAGATTCAGGAATGGAATCAAAAGGCCCTCCACGTGTGACATCTACATGAACTTCGCCAACTATATGTTGATAAAGAAGCTTAGTCATGCAGATTTGTCTGTGGAAACAGTGAAATTTATAATGACAACTCAGAACCAGATCATTACCACCAGAAATTACAGAATGTTATCCTTAAGGAATCCACACTTAGTGACCATTATAGATTCTGCAAGGAACAATGGGAAACAGTACATATTACTATAGATTGTAAATTTTTGGTGCCTACAAAATACATAGCAAGACATGATAAGGTGTCTAGAATTATACATCAAAAGTGTTCATGGACCAACAGATGACAAATACTCATATTAAAAATACACACCTTGAAATAGAACTCTATCAATAAACTCAACTGATAAACTGTACTAGATCCAGAGCAATACCACAAGCAAACTATTTGCCTTCAATTACCCAAACATGACACTGATCCACAAAATGCTTCATAAGGTTTTTAATAAATGTCAACATATCAAACACTCATAATCTTCAAACTATAAAGAATAAAAGTTTTCCAAACATAGATATCTAGCAGAGGGAAACAGAAAGAGACAGAGCACATTGGCTCTGGATTCAGAAAACCTTGAAGTTCAAATCTTGCCTCTGAGCTTTACTAATCGAGTCTCTTTACGCAAGTCACTTAACTTTCCTGGATCTCACATTTCTCATATATAAAATGGGGGAGAGGGTGTTCTAGAAAGCCTCTGAGGTCCCTTCCAGCTCTGGATCTATGATCCTATTACCCTAAAGTCGTGTGAGAATAGGACAGGGTATATATCATCCCTTTACTACTAATGGTATACTGAGTGTTGCTGCAGCAAACCTGAGTAGGATGACCTAAAATGCTAGTAATTTTACGCCATAACAAAAATCAGTTATTTGATCCACTTGTGCAATGAGTTCATAGAAAATTAAATATAAAAGAATTCTAGCAGAATAGCAATTTGTCCTGGAAATATTTCTTTTGTTTGTTTGTTTTTTTGAGGAGGAAAGACAGGGCAATTGAGGTTAAGTGACTTGCCCAAGGTCACAGAGCTAGTGTTAAGTGTCTGAGGCTAGATTTGAACTCAGGTCCTCCTGACTCCAGGGCCAGTGCTCTATTCACTGTGCCACCTAGCTGCCTCCCTGGGAATATTTCTAACAACTCCAAGGGTGGGGAAAAACATTTTTTGAAAGATGAGAACAAGATGGGAATACCTCAAATGTCTACTGTGTTTTGAGGTGAAGCAAGCAATTGCAATTATAATTGCCCCCAATTTTATAGATGAAGAAATCAAAGTTAGAAGAGCTATGTAAATTTCACGTAAGGAGGAGATATCTGTTGGGCACCTAAGGACTTTCATAAAGTCATCCCAGACAATTTTCTTTGTGTCTCTCCTGCAAGTCAGTCAGTGAATAAATCCTATACTTCATTAAGTAGGCCTAGACAAGAAAAGGTGACTAAACAATTTCTGGAGCACTTACCTGGACCAGATTTCCTTTCATCTCCTTCTCTTTTCTTTTTCTTTCTTCCTTTTTCTTTCTTTCTTTCTCTCTTTCTTCTTTTCTTTCTTTCATCTTTTCTTTCTTTCTTTCTTTTTTCTCTCTTCTTTTTTACCATCTTTCCATCTACTCACCACCCTTTCCCTGTCATCCTCATGTTTTCCTTTGGTTCTAACTATTCTTTAGCTCGCTCAATCTTCATGAACTCTTAGCCTAACAAGGTTGACATATGCAGGGCATAGACCAACTCACCATTATCTCCCTCTCCTCCCTTCTCCTTATTCTCTCAGCTTCCATTCCTTTATCTCCCTTTTCCCAATCCCATTGCCATGGGTCTCCATAGAGCTATTGCTAGTTCTGCTCTAAGTCCCTTGAATTATAGAGTCGGTCCCTGGACTTTAAGACAGTAATTATTTGTCGAGAGGAAAGGGGAGGGGAGGGGAGGACAGGGGAGGACAGGACAGGACAGCACAGGAGAGGACAAGAGCGTCTCAAAAGTCATCTGGATGTCCAGGAGAGGGCAGCATGCCCTAATATAACCAACAAAATTCTAACAAAAATCAAAATCCCTTACTACCAAGAATTTTAGACAGATAGAAACTTAAAGAGTCTAAGGTTTTTAGGGTTGAAATGAACTTTAGAAATCATCTAGTCCCGATCACTAATTTTATACATAAGGAAATTGAGACCTGGAGATGTAAAGGGACTGTAGGAAATGAAAGTGGCAGAGGCCAGAACAAAGCCCCCCTCTTGAATGTTCTTTCCTCTACATTGAACTAGTCCAATGTAGTGTGACCTTGCTTAAATGAGGGCAAGGAAGAGAAAGAAAATAAATATTTGTACCTTACACAAGAAATTCAGAGCCACCCTTATGTTTTTGAAAGAGGACATGTTAAACACATAATTCTTAGCTGTTCCCCTTTCAGAGAAACACTTCACAGAATTCTTCAAGAAGTCTGGACCCAAGAAAGTATCTTGAAATATCCTAGGAAAAGTATTGCAATAGACTCAAAGGCTCTTCTCTTAGTCCTGATTCTCCTCTTTCAAACTTTACAATACCTTGGATTCTGATTATCTTAGTAGACTACAGCATGTTACCAATGGTGATTTGCTCATGAGAAATAGTCTTATTGGGGATATATATGACAGGACAAGAATATGTGACCTTGTCACAAAGCAAGAATGATAAAAAATACACAGCCCAAGTGATACATTGATATCTACGAGATTTTGGAGAAGCTCTGTGGCACAGAAGTTCTTAGAATCAAGAGAACAGGATTTGACCTGGATCCAAATGTCAGGTGTGAGATGAAATTGTTATGTAACCATTGGAAATAATTTCACCTCCCTGACCCTCTGTTTCTTCCTCTCTAAAGCAGGAATAATAAAATTTGAACTACTTACCTCCTCCAGAATTATTGTTAAAAATAGTGCTTTTGATACCTTAAAGCACTATATAAAATGTGTAAGAGAAGCTGAGGACAGATTCCAGGATTCATGGAAAGACATGGCCAAGAATTAGATGGGCATGAGGGAATGATATCTGCATCGGTAGAGAGAATGCATGCCTATAAAAAGGAGATTATTGACTCATAATTTTTTTTAAATTGATGTGCTCATGATTCAGTTAATCAATAAACTTTTATTAAGCACCTATTATTTGCCAAGTACTATACTTATTGCTGGGGATACAAAAAGAGGCAAAAGACATTTTCTGCCTTCAAGGAGTTCACAGTTTAATAAGGGAGACAACAAGCAAACAAATACATACAAACAAGCTATATACAGGAAAATTAGGAAATAACTAAAAGAAGGAAGGCACTGTAAAGCCAGGCATGAGCAGCTTTCTGGAGGACTGCTGCTGGGAACAGTTTTCAAGGTTCTGATTACACAATATAGTGAACTCTCTATTTATGCAGGAACAAATTAAGGCAAAACATTCACAGAAATCAAAGTATAGCGTTCACAGTGTTATGGCATAACAACTTATCACTAAGATGGCCACATAGTTTTCACCAAAGTGGTCACATAGTTTTAAGCAAAAGATAACATTCATTTAGTAACACAACTGTTTGGTAAGTCCTTAACTCAATCATCTAATTGTAAAGGTCAAAATTCTCTACCCCTTATAAATCATGATCTTCTCAATTTGCATTAAATACCCAAGGAAAGGTCTTTTCATCTTAACTCAACTCTGGCTCTCTGCTTCCATGGTTCTCCTTCCATGGTCCCAGCTCCTGCCAGCTCCTTGTTGTCCAGCTCCATGTCCAGTTCTTGTTCCATACTGAAGCGCACAGTGTCTAGTCCACCTCAAGTCCTTCAAAGTTCCTGCTCCTGGGAAGACAAAGCTTAACAAAACCACAATAACATTCATACACATTTCCAGCATCAATTTACTTTCTCATCAATTCACTTTCTGCCTGAGAAATCCAACAACAAGGTTGGAGGAATCAACATAAATCATCAATATAGTCCCTGGGCCTCTGAAATTGTCAGCAGGACTCTCCTCCAGGATTTCTGTAAACATACAACAAGAAAATCCTCTTCCAGGGCTTCTGGACCAGCAGCAAGGTCCCAGGGCTTCTATAACAAAAACACCATCCTCTATTAGCAGAAAAATCTGACAAAGTAACATCAAAACAGACTAAGTACCAACACCACAGCCATGCCTGCTCCCAGTTCTCCTCCCTTCTCATTTCTCCTCAATTCTCAGTTCAGTCCTCAGTTCTCATTTCTCTTCTCAGTTCTTCTCAGTTCTCAGTTCAATTCTTAGTTCTCTTCTCTCTCTCTCCATCAGTAGGAGCCCAGCCTCCAGATACTCACTCCCAGCATCGGGGAAGTTTTGATCTCTCTCAACTTGGGCTTTTCCTTATATATGGTATTAGTTCCTCCCTGTTCTTCCCCTTCCTGTTATGTCAACAAGTCCATCCCACTGTGGGATTCACAAGTTCTGGGTCTTAATACTTGACACAGTTATGAACTTGAGACATCAAAGGATTTAGTATTTGATTCTGTAAGCAATAGGTAGCTACTAGAATTTATGGGGAGGTGTCACATGGTCTGACCTGCACTTTATTTTTTTTTATATTTTTAACATTCAATCTTTTTTTCATTTTGAGTTCCAAATTCCATCCCTCCAGCCTTTCCCCACTTGAAAAAGCAAGCAATATTATGTCAATTATACATGTGAAATCATGCAAAACATTTCCATGTTAGTCATGTTGCAAAAAAAAAAAAACAGCAAGAAGAATAAAGAAAGTGAAAAAAGTATGCTTCAATCTGCACTCAGAGCTCATCAGTTCTCTCACTGGAGGTAGACAGCATTTTTCATCATAGGTCCTTTGGAATTCATACCTGCAATTCAGAAAAATTTCTTTGGAGGCAGAATGAAGGGTGATTAGAGAGGGGAGAGACTTGAGGCAGCAGAACAACTAGAAGGCTATCACAGTAGTCAAGGCATGAGATGAGGACCTACAATCAACAGTCATTGACAACAGATTAGATGTGGGGAGGAATGGAGGGGAGAAGGGGGAGAGAGTGAGGAGCCAAGGATAACACCTAAGTTTCAAGCCTAAGAACTGGGAGTATGGTGAAACCTTTAACAGTTATAAGTTTGAAAAGGAGAGCGATTAGAAAGATAGCCAGTACAGTTTGGGATATGTCTACGGGTCATCCAATTTAAGATGCCTGCAAGGCAGTTGGAGATGCCAGTCTGGAGATCAGCAAAGAGGTTGGGGCTGAATCCCAGAGAGGACAATTAAATCCTTGGGAGTTAATGAGATCACCAAGTGAAGTAATATAGAAGGAGAAGATAAGAGGGCCCAGGACAGAGCCCTGTGGGACACCCACAGTTAGTAAGCATGATCTGGATGAAGATCAAGCGAAAGGTATTGAGGAGTGGTCAGACAGGTAGGAGAACCAGGAGAGAGAGTTATCTGGAAAATCTAGAGAGAAATAGTATCAAAGAGAAGATGATGATCTATAGTATCAAAGACTTCAGACAGTTCAAGAAGAATGAAGCGTGAGAAAAAGTCATTAGATGTGGCAATTAAGAGATCATTGAGCACTTTGAAGAGAGCAATTTTGGTGGAATGGTGAGGTCAGAAGCCAGATTGTAAGAGTTTAAGAAGAAAATAAGAGGAGAGAAAGTGGAGATACCTATTGTAGGTTGTCTTCTCAAGCAGTTTGGCCACAAGGTGCAGAAAAATATGTGACAATAATTAGAGAGGATGGAAGGACCAAGTAGGGGGGATTTTGAGGATGGGTGAGACATGAGCATTGTGTAGAGCAGTAGAGAAGGATCCAGTAGGTGGGGAGAGAATAAAGATAGATGGAATGTGGATGACAGGGGTAGCAATCTATTGATGAAGATGGGATGGAATGGGTCTCTAGTGCAAGTGGAGGGGTGGGCCTTGAAAAGGTGTAGGGATTCCTTCCTATTTATTCCTCTCTCTCCAAGGCATCTCCTCCTACCCAGTGTCAAACAGCCTCCCCTCCCCCAATTCTGACATGTTTGATTGTAGGCATTGTGGTTCAATGACCCTAGCAGCTAAAAACCTGACTTCTGACCTGGCTTCTACTGCTCCCAGAATGTCTTTGTTAAAGTCAAGTCTTTCAAAGTCTTAGTTAATCCATCTGTAAAATGGCAATAAGCAATCTTTCTCTCACTACTTTATAGGGCAATTAAGAGGAACATAAAAGACTAGACACCTTGTTAGAACAGCTTTGGGTTTGGTCTAGTTTTTCTTTTTTCTTTAATGTCCAATATAAAGCAAAATATTATAAGAACCTTGGGGAAGGTGAGGAGAGAGATGGGTTAAACATAGGAATAATTTTCCTCTAGTATGAATCACTGTTGTAATAACACTGTCTTTACTTGGGTCATGTATCTGTTCATGCCCAAGTGTTTATATCTTGGTGAATGTAGCTAATCTGAGCAATTCTGATTTCAGTGAGGAATGTCATCTCTCAGCTGGAGGCCAGATAAACTCATTCATTCACTCCAAGAAGAGAAGCATAGCTGATGAGCTTGGAATGTAGAAAGAATGGAGGAAGGGTTGAAGATAGGAGGGGAAGTGTTGAGGGGCTGGGAGAATCATCATGTATATATTTTGAAACTTCAGAGCCTTTAGCTTTTCCAACAGCTGTCCCAGACCCCAGGCAGGGGGAAGGGAGAAGAAGCAGGTGTACTGCTATTTAGGTCAGTGACAAGTCCTAGCATGTGAAAGGTGTGTTGATATAGTTTGAGGTTTTTACTGTCTTTTGTTAGCAGGGAAAGATTTATAACCAAACTAGTGATTAGGATGAAAGGGGAATAGTAAAAAGAAATAGGAAAGTATCCCATCACTTTTTTCAAGATCTAAAGATATCTTACCACTTGGGATCATAGATGTAGAGTTATGCTGTGCCTTAGAGATCTAATTGTTCAATTTCAGAATGACCACTGCTTTTTAAACATTTACTAGCATGCTGCTGCACCTACCCTCCTATCTCCAACATACTTTATAGTTAAGGAAACCTAGAACAAAAAAGTCAAAATACTTTCCCAAAGTCACATAGGTTGCAAGTAGCAGGCCTAAGTTTTTATCTCAGGTCTTTGGACTTCAAATCCAGTGATTTCTCTATACTTAGTAGCAGTGCCTTAAAAGGTAAAGGGTTTGGGGTTGGTGGTATGGAACAGAAGAAGTAAGAAACTCTCCCAGGCTTTTCTCTTTTCCAACTAGGATGACTCCCCACCAGAGATATGAGCAACAGCACCTGTCACTGGAGAAAAGTTACTAATAAAATAAAATTACGTTTCACCAAGGACAGCCCAGTCATTGCCAAGTGTTGAAACCCAAATCCAACAAACAGGGTCAGAATGATGCTCCGGGAGGATGGCCAGCTTTGATGAATTAAATTTACAGAAGGAACTGTCTGCCCTAGTGTCACCCTGAGTCTGTTGTTGCTACTTAGATTCTGACATCAGGGAAGGATCATCTTCACATGATTCCTGAATTCTCCATTTTATAAATGCTGCTGTTCCATAGCTATAGGCTTCATCTTTTACAATTGCTTGCTGAAAAAGAGGGAGAGAGATAGGGACAGAGATGGAAAGATAAACGTTGGGAAAGGGAGAGAGAAAGAGGCAGAAACTGAAACAGAGATGAAGACAGAAACTCAGTGAGATTCAGAGATTGAGACACTAACAAATAGTGAGAAAAGCAGAGAAAATACAATTAAGCTTAAAACTAAGCTTGTATCTTTTTTGTTACAAGGGAGTGCTCTGTGTGTTGGGGGTATTATATTAGGGAATAATTGCTGTATGAAGAGCAAAAGGCATCAATACAAAACTAAAAATAAGTTATTAGTTAAGCATCAACTTGTTCCCATAATATGCCCTTAACTCTAGTTTGAAGGATATCAGAGTGGAGTGAAGTGTGGATCAAAGATTCACAGATAGAGAACTGAAAGGCACCTTGGAAGTCATCTGTTCCACCCCTTTCGTTTTACAGAAGAGAAAACTAAAACCAAGGGAAGTTAAGTGGCTTGCCCAAGGTGACACAGAATGAATGTCAAAGGCAGTATTTGTACCCCAATTCCTCTGACTCAGTACTCTTTCCACTTAGAGATCCCACAGCTATCTTTCTGGGCTTAGTTTACCTACCTGTCAAATAGGGTATTAAGTACCCCAAAGCTTTTCCAGCTTAAAGTTTCTGAATCCATAGTGTATCTAGAACATACCATTATATGTCCTAAGTCATTTTCAGCTCCTAATATGATTCTTTTTCACTTGCTAGTGCCCCTTTATGAATTTCAATTTTATTAACAGCACATCTCTTTTTTTCTCCTCAGCTCCTCCCCCCATTTCAAGTTCCCCAAGGTCGAGTCTTATTTCTTGTTTCACAGAATATTAGAGCTGTAAGGAATCTTAAGAGGCAGTGTGACACTAGTAGCTAGACTCTAGCCGTGAGAGTGCTGGGCACAGAGTCACAAAGAATTGGGTTCAGACCCCATCCCTGACACAATGTAGCTATTTCAAGGTGAGGTCATTTGGCCTCTGTCAGTGCCCACAAACAAAGGGTATAAATTGTAAATTACAGATCTATGTCAGTGGAAGGAGTTTCCATAATGGGAGTTCTCTATAGTGATTAAAGCACAGGTGCAGACCATGCGTGCACGCACGCGCGCGCACACACACACACACACACATACACACCCCTTAAATATCTTATCCCCCTTATTTTACCACGAGGGAAACTGAGGCACTGAAACTCATGGTCACCTAGGAAATAAGTAGCAGAGTCAGAATTCAAACCCAGATCCCCTAACTTTGAAATCTGTGCTCTTTCCTCTCTACCATAATGCGTCATTCCTACCCTCTAATACCTAGTAATGCCAGCATTCATTGTTGAATTAAAAAGGACACTTAGACATAAGTTAATAAAGGAAGAGCCTCTTGCCCAGTGGTGGAGGGAGTGCTCGGCATCTGACCCAGCTGTTAGAGAAAGGCCACATCAGACTGTGAAAACGGCCTGTCTCCTTCCCACAGAAATGACGGGACTGATGGGATTTCAACCCTCTGTCCTCATGGAAGCATAAAGCATAAAGCACTTCATAAACATTAGCAATGATTGACTTCTTCAGGATCAACCCTCTAGCACAGGCAGCCTAGTGATCCCTTTAGGAAGCTTGGATTTCTTTTTATTTAAACAGATTCGGAGGGAATAAGAGTCCACATTCCCACTTTGCCTGGCTCCAAGAGGCAAACCACTGGATAGGTGACACAGTGGATGGAGTGCTGGGCCTGGAGTCAAGAAGACCTGAGTTCAAATCCAGCCTCAGATACGTACTAGCTGTATGATCCTGGGCAAGTCACCTAACTTCTGTTTGCTTTGGTTTTCTCATCCGTAAAATGGGGGTGATAATAGTAGCTCCTTCCTACCAGATTGTTGTGAGGATCAAACAAGGTAATAACTGTAAAGCATTTAACACAGTGTTTGACAAATAGTGAGCACTATATAAGTGTTAGTTATTATAATAATTATTATTATTATCACTAGCTCCTGGGCAAATAATTTAACCCCTGTGTGCCTCAGTTTCCTTAACTATAAAATGAGCACAATAATAGCACCTACCTCACAGGGTTGTTGTGAGAATCAGCTGAAATATTGATTAAGCACTTAGTACAGTGCAGGGCACTTGGGTGTGTTAAGGGTGCTTAAGAAATGTTTGTCCCCTTTTCTCCCCACAGTTCTGCCCCTTTAGTGTCATGCAGTCCTGTGACTGGAAGATCACAGATCTACTGGCAAGAGTCGATAGAATGTAAGCTCTCTGAGGGTAGAGACTTGTCTTCTTTGTTCATTTGGCTCTGCTATTTTGGAGACAGGGGAGGCAGTACTGTGTGGGTGCGTGCGTCTTTGTATCCCTTGTCCCTAGCACAGTGCCTGGCACATAGAAGAAATTTAATAAATACTTATTGAGTGCATAAATGAATGAATGAATCATCAGGAACCAAACCAGGTCCAGAGCCTGAGTCCTGGAATGGAGGTTTTTAAAGCAAGATGTCTCGGTAATGTATAAAGGAAAACTCTCGGGGGGAAGGAGGAGGGGGTGATTTATTGGGAAATGAAAATGATGTAAAAGCAAAAGATAACAATAAATTTTTAAAAGAAAACAATATCTTCTGAGCACTTTGAAGTTTATGTTATCAATATAGTTTACCTTGATTTTAGCAAATACTTTGATAACATATGCTCCCACTATTCTTATAGGGAACGTGGAGAGATATGGATGACACAATAATGTAATCAAAGAGATAGAGCTATGAGTAAGCATGACCACCATGCCTGGAATAGTTTCCAAGCCCATGTATATCTATTGAAGCCCCTCATTTCCTTCAAGGGCCAATCCAGATCCCACATCTTCCATGAGATCTTCACTGAATCCTTCACACACACTCTTTGGTGAAATCAATCTCTCCGTAATAACATTTCCCATCGAACATTGCCTGGATATTCCCCCTAAACTTTTCTAACTCTCTCTCATATCACAATCATTTGTGTATCCATCCTTCCTCCTTTTAGATCATAAGTTTCTTGAGAGAAGAGTCATCCTCAAATCTCTGGTGCTAAGAAGAGGGCCCATCATACAGTAGGTGATTAAAAAATGTTTGTTGCCAATTTAATTGGTTCATGCATCAGGGAGGGAGCAGGGTTAGATGATCACTAAGGTCCCTTCTAGTGCTAAGATTGGGATTTTAGTCCCAGGAGAAGTTTTTATAGTCCTTAATTTAATTTTATTTTCCTACTTTGAGGTCTACAGACCACTTTCAGTGGTTTTTTCCTCCTTGTTTTTCTGATCTGTATGTTTCCTACTATATGTTAAGAATTCCTAGACTTCAGTTCTCTTGAGCCAGGACTCTCCTGAGCCCCAGTCTTCTGACTGAACCCCCAAGATCTCTACTGACCTATACCTAGAAGATCATTGCCCACATTTTATTAGCTAACTAGATCCTACCCCAGTGACAAGAGATACTGCACCTGGGGGCCAGTCTACATTCAAATCACACATTCCCAATCACAAGGGAGGCTAAGGTTGAGACAGTGTGAATGTCTCTGCTGGGGATGTATCAATGTGATGCATCCCCACTAGAGACATAAGACACAATTCAGAGCACATATTTTCCTTAAATTGCAGGCAATACTGTTATCTTCTTAGAGGAAGATTGGCATATCATTGTTATTAATCATCTAGACCATACCATTATTATAGAGTGCATCCAGTTTGTATGGTGATGAGCAGATGGAGAAACCTGAAACTCCTGCTGAGTCTCAAACAGCAGTGGATCTGGTTGTAGTGGCAAATTCCTTTCTTTAACTATCCCAGGGCCTTGGGGAGTCTCCTGACTCAGGAAACTGCTCAGAGCTGGAAGTATGAAACAACTGGCATTCCAGTACAGACCCTTGGGGCTGGGCCCCATCTTTTGAAGCTGGGACTGCATTCCTATTTCGGGCTTCTGCTTTCTGCTATAAAAGGTGAACAGCCTCCTATCAGTATAAGTACTCTGTCCAAGCTCAGCTCTTTGCTCTATGCTGTGACTGGTGCCTGGGAAAGCTTGAGATGGGGGTGATAAAAGGGTGAGTACTGAAGACTTAAATCCAGATGGGGAAAGGAAATTGTGCCCCTATTATTTAGCCTTCAATGCCATCTTCTACAGTGGCATAGGTGGTTTTTAGAGTCCATACTGTTTCATATTGTCTTCAGATCAGATTTAGTACTGGAAGGGACCTTAGAACTCATCTAGTCAATTATGGAGAAACAGTGCTACCTAATGCTCAGAATACTGAATTTGGAGTCAGGAAGATGTGGGTTCAGATCCCAATCCTGATATCTTCCAGCTGTATGACCACAAATAAGTCAGTGAATCTTCATTTTCTCAGCTGGGAAATGGAGATAATGATAACTACAGTTTTTACTTCTCAGGATTGTTATGAGTTTCAAATGAGATATTATGCAGAAAGTGCTTTCTAAACCTTAAAACACTATATATGCTACTTTCAGGATACCCATCATTTTTATAAGAAAGGTGAAATGTGGAGTGATTTGCCATAGGTCATATGAATAGATGGTCCCATTCCCATTAAGTCTTCTTCAAGCTTGACTTCAGATACTCATTAAATCCAAAATTTCCAAGCACTTGAAAATGCTGACCCATTTCCTGAGGTAAAAATAATTAAAGGTTTAGAAAAATTCAAAAAGATAAAAAAAAAAAAAAACAACCAGAAGC
>CM053585.1:208099361-208159401 GCA_028646515.1 Pseudochirops corinnae
TCTGCAAAGCTGTTAGAAACATTTAAACATCTTAAAACACTCCCTGACATAACAGATCATACAGATGATGGAACTGTATTTTTTTCCTTTTTGCTGAGGGTTGTAGATGGGACCAAGACAGTTGTTCTCTCAAGACCAGCTCCAGAATTCTTTCCCATTCTTCTCAAAGCAGACAGGGGCACACTTTACTCCACCAGGCTTATGAGAGAATGGCATGTTGTCTGTTTGCTACAGGAAACAATCATCAGCACAAGAAACCCCACTTCCTCAGAAGATTCAGCAAAGGACTGCCCAGGCTGGCCAACAGGTGGATCTGCTATTTGCTGGTAGGATTCTCTGTCTAATGCACATTTTTAATTGTCCATAAACTTTAAATGTCTTAGAATAGGCCCACAGTCCCCACGGAGGCATATACCAACACCTACCTTACATACAGGAACACAGTATTTGTTATTTCTTTCTTTCCTTCAGATTTTTCCTTCAGTAGTCCAGGGGACAGAGACAGCAAATTAAGTCCTTCTCTGTAGGTTGCCCAGCAGAAATCTATGACTCATCGAGAAGATTGCAATGGCTTACTTTACTGCTTGAAGTTTAAGTTTTTAATTTTAGTGCCTTTCTTCTAAAACTACACACATTATTGGCATTTACCTATTAAAAAGTGAACTCTTTGAGATCAGGGACTTGTTTATTTGTTTTTTTATCTTTCTTTGTATCTCCAGCATTTAGCACATAGTAGCCTGACATACAGTAGGAGCTCTACAATTGCTAATTCATTCCCTGACTGACTGACTTTGCTAGTCCTGGTATCTCAAAGGCATGGGTATCCCTCCTAAGAGGGCAGATTGCAACCCAAACCTTCTCGACCTGCCCAATTTTTGTTTGCATCCTTCTGTAACTTCTCCATAAAATGATCTCACTGAATCTTTCTTCTAAAACAACTACATTGTATACAGGATATAATTGGTTTGTACATTGTTTACGTTGTTAGCACATTAGAACATAAGGTTTTCCTTGATGGAGTGGATTGTCTGCTGAGCTCAGTCAGGAAGACTGAGTTCAAATTCTCCCCCAGGTACTTACTAGCCATGTGACTCTGGGCAAGCTCCTTAATGTCTCTCAGCCTCAGTTTCCTCATGGATAAAATAAAAAATAAATAACAGTACCTACATCACAGAGATGTTGTGAGAATGAAGTAAGATAACATGCTTAAGGCGCTCTGTAAACCTCAAAGTTCCATATAAATGATATGCTACAAATATTATTAGTACCACAGAGGACAATTTCAATTTAATTTGATTATTCCTGTATTAGCTATTCATTTTCTTCTATTTATTTCCTTCTTGTAAAATTGTGGAAAAAATCTCTGGAAAGAAAAGAGATGCTGCTGTCCTCCATTTTTATTTAGGATCCTTACCCTAATAATCCAACTCAAAGACCAGCCCTGCTTATTCCTGTGAGATCCTGTTCCTCCCTGAACAATGGATACATTTCTGAAACATCTTTCTTATTTCCCTTCCAACTGTGGGAGTGGGCAGATTTGCTCAACCCTGCTGGCCATGCTGTGAGATCCCAGCCAATTCTCAGTCGTTGTTCCCTAAAAAGAGAGTTCTTTGGTTTCCATTTGAAGAACACTTTGAGAGGTTATACTTTTAGGACAGCTTTTGTCTCAGAAAAATTAAAATGTTTCTGGGGGAATTATCCTTCAGACATTCACTGACTAGAAGTGTCTCTTTCCTGATGCTCAAAAGGAAGGAAGGAAGAAAGAAAGAAAGAAAGAAAGAAAGAAAGAAATGCTATTGAGCAGGAACTTTAGTTCTCAATAAAGACCATTATTATTGTTGTTGTAGATAATTCTGATGGTATGACAATAATAATGTTCATAATTATGTTCTAAGTAGTTAACAAAGAGATTTCCTCATAACCTTTCAGAGTACGGAACAATAATAATGACACATAATAATGACATATGATAATGATACATAATAAAAGTAATAATGACACATAATAATAATGAAGATGCATAATAATAACAATAATAATGGCACATTTATGTAGCACTTTAAGGTTCCAGAGCACGTTCCCTGCAATATCACTGTGAGGTAGGTATTTGCTTTATTACAATCCCTGTTTTACAGATAAGGAAATTGAGTTTCAGTTTCCACAGTTGCAAGGTCTAGAATAGAAGTATCTGTTGGCAGAAAAGGCAGTAGGCCTTGGGGGATAAGCTTTTGGTGAAAGAGATAAAGTCTGGACTTAGAAAAGGTAGATCTTGGTTCAAATCCTGGATCCAATTTAGGCTGTGTGAACATCAGTAAGGTATGATCTTTCAGAGATTATTTCTTTATCTGCAAAAGAACCACTTATCACACAGGGTTGTTTGGAGGAAAGAACTTGGGAAAATAATATATTATGGAAAAAGAGAGCTATTACAATTTGAGAATATTATTCTGTCTGTTGGGTGGATGGTTTGGAGAGGACAGTGATTAGAGATAGGCAGACCAAACAAAGAGAAAGCTATTGTAATAGTACAGGTGGTAGGTTATGAGGATGTGAAATTGGCTGGCTGCTGTGTAAGTGGGGATAAGGGGATGGGTAAGAGATGTGCCATGAGGGTAGAGTTAAAAAGACTTGTCTAGTTTTTGGATACAACTTCAATACATGGAACACAGCTGTCTCTGTAGTACTGAAAATCAGTGACCCCAGGAAGCAATGGAGAAGTGCATGGTAGTGTGAACAGATTGAACCAGAGAACCAATAAATTTCAAAATGTAGGAGTAAAGGACATCATAAGGGATATATGTGATAGGAGAAGATGGGTTGATTATATGGCAAGAGTACAGGTATCGTTTCAATGTCAGACAAAAGTGAGGAGGCTTCCAGCATATTGCCTGAACTATCTACAGCAAACCTACGTGAAGGCACGGACCAAAGCTGAGCAGGATGGGAAGAAATGAATGAGCTGTGATCTGGATTATTGATGAGTTCACAGATCCATTGGAGTATTTGAGTATTATCCTCTGAAATTTCTCCTGGAGATTTTTTTCCTCTTAAAGTAAAATAAGAGTGGGTGAATCTCTTTTATTTGGAAAGGAGAGGTTTCCTGTTATAGCATAGAATAGTGGAAGGAGCTCTGGATTTAGCATCAGAAGGCCTGGACTCAAATCCCAGTTCTTTTACATACTTATAAGTGACCTTGGTTGTGTCACCTACATTTTGGGGACATCTATTTCCTCATAAGTTAAATGAGAGAATTGTTCTGCTGGTTTTAAATCTATGATCTCATGTTTTGTTTTGTTTATTCAAATTTTAAATGACTTTGAAGGATAAATAGGACTTACAGAAAAACTGGGTATAACATACCTCAATAACCGGATAATTCAGTCCAAGATATTAGTGAATTCTGTGTGTTTGTTGAGTGGGTGAGGGTATCAGTAAAGCAATTGTTCTCCTATCTCAGTACTTTTGCAAAGGCCATCTCCCATGCCTGGAATGCACTCCCACCTCAACTCCACCTCTTTGAATCCCTGTGTTCTTTCCAAACTCATCATTAAGACTTTTGTGATGCCCTCCTACCCCAACAGCTACTTGTTTCTTCCCTCTCCTTTCAAATTATCTTGTATCTATTATGCATATATTATTATGAGTAAATTTGTTCCCTCTTCCCTCCCACCATAGAATTAAACTCCTTGGGGGCAAAGGTAATTCCATTTATTTCTTTTTCTCTCCATTTCCTAGAACATAGTAAGCACTAAATAAAAATTTACTGACTGGTGAAAGTAAAGGACACTAAACTATCTCATTTGAAATCATCCCTTCAGCTTTTTCTCCGTTTCCCACCTAACACAATCACCATTTCTCTTTCCAGTTGGAGGATGTCATTTGGCTAGTGATGTCATCAGCGGGGTGGAGTGTTACAACCCACTGTCCCATGAATGGAAATTGCTGGGTGCTTCATGTAAGCACCGATGTGGCACAGGGGTGGCTTCCTTGAATGGCTGTATTTATGCAGTTGGTGGCTATGATGGAACCACTTGCCTTAGCAGTGTGGAAAGGTAAGGAGTTCCTCTATGGAAGGGGAAGAAGGAGAGAAAAAATGTGTGGATTGTGTTTAATGTGTGTGCTTGACAATGTAACTCATTGGTCTGGTGTTCTATAACTCATCCTTGTCAACCTTATTCAGCTTCCAAATCGAGCACAGCCTTGGCTGTGATATATAACTCGACCAGCCAAGAGAAAACTCTCCAGCCTTCAAAAGAAACCTTTCACACCAGAAAAATGTGGAATTGACAACCTAATCTTCTAAATTCTGAATCATGCATTCTTGAAATAGAGACACTGGAGAGTCCCAAGTTATCAGACTCTCAAGACAGGGAAGGAGACAACTTGTCCCTACTTTTATCTACCAAAAGGTTCAAAGGTCCCATGATATATCCTCTTGGATTACTGGGAAAGAAGAAGCCCTGGTCCTTTGAGATCTTCCAAAAGGGAGCAGAGAATGATGCCAGTTGTAATTTTGTATCAAAATGAAATACCTAGCATAGGCAAGATCTAGCAAGTCAGCCATACCCATTTTTTATACTTATTAGCAAATGGGAATTGTGGGGGGTTGCAAATAAGGGGAAACAGAGGGAAATGAAAATGTTTAAATTATATACTGCTTCTCCATTTTCTAACATCAAGCAAAATTAACTGTAAGTCTTGAAAATAAGGTTATTAAACTTATTCTTCATACCAGACATATGATCATAAAAGATAAAAGGAACCTTAGAAACTACCTGGTTCAACACTCTCATTTTAAATAGAAGAAAACTGAAGCTTGAAGAATGGCAGTACCTTGTCCAAAGTCATGCATGTGACTAGTAACCAAGGTGGAATTTGAATCTAGATGTCTCAATTCCAATCTACATTACAGTCCTCTCCGGGCCAGATTGTCCTTCCTCTCTAAAACTGCTGCTAAGCACTTATTTAAAATGTCTCTAGTAATGCATACAGATTTGGGATGCGGGAAGGGGCAGAGAGAAGAGAGATTATGGAGGCTAAAGGATGAATTTTCCCTGAATATCTCTAAATAAAGTGGCAGGCACTCACCAGCTATCATGGAGCTGTCAGTCATGTTTGATAAAGATTTCCTAGTGACTACTATGTGCAAGAAGATATAGGAAAATCCCAATGCTAAACCTGGCTTGACATATGAACTATAGAAGAGGAATCAAATGCTCTCAATCTTCCTCATTCGGGTTGACATCATCATGAACAGATTCGTCATAGCTTGCATTTACATAGTGCATACTAAACGCCAGACATTGTGTGTGCTAAGCACTCTTCAAATATCGTGTTTGGTCTCTATAGAGACCAAAGTTATAATAACTCTATAAGGTTGGTGCTATCTTTATTCCTGTTTTAGTTGAGAAAATTCCCAGTTGAGAAAACTGAAGCAAAGGTTAATGACTTGCCCAAGCTCATACAGCTAATAAGTGTCTAAGGTTGCATTTGAACTAAGGTCTTCTATCCGCTGTGCCACCTATGCCTATAACAGCCTTGATAACAGCTCTGACAAGTGGTTGCCTAATTTTTTTTATTAAAATATCACTTCATTCTGTTATGTCTGAGAACTGTAGTGTAGCAAAAACGTATTCCAGAAACGGCTGACATTTTAGGAATGTGATCTTTTTGTAGCATTTAAATGTCCAGGATGCTTTACATGCTGCTGATTTGAAGTCTTCTTTCACAATCATAAAACAATTTGTGTTTCAGTGCTTAAAGCACGAAACTAAGGTAGGCAAGGTTAGAGAGTTCATCGTCCTATGATGAATTAACCTTATTTGCTCCCCAGTCACACAAAGTACTTTTAGCCTTAACTAGATGTTTGTAAATGTGTGTGGCTAGTTATAAACAAAACTAGAGAGAGAATGTGGATAGCTGTGTCAACCATCCTGCTGCTGGAGAATCAATTCAAAGAGAACATCCTACTGATGATGGGTCAGAAAGGCTATTTTTCTTGCCAATGCATGTAAGCACACTTTGAAAGCTGTAAAGGATAACATTATGTCATTGTTGATTTTAACCATTCTTCTGATGCATATTTGTGGATATTAGGAAAGAAATTAAAACAAACAGTAGCATTTATTAAACACCTACTATGTGCAAAAGGCCTACTTGGTACTGGAGATACGGGAATAGATCCAGCACATCTTAAGGAAGTTATATCATAGAAAGAATAAATACACAAATAATTATGATTCAAGGGACCATGAAAGAAATGCAACAGGAAGACCTAGCCAATGTGTTAGTAGAAATTTAAGGCTAGAGAGAGTATTTTCAATGTGCTAAGGGAAGAAGGTAAGGGAGAGTCAAGGAAAACATGACATCACAGTTAGAAGGGGATCAACTTCAAACAAATGGGAAGAGATTGTGGGGTAAGGACATGCAGTTCATTCTCAGTATGGTAGATAATATAAACTATAGCAAAGAGATAAGAAAGGGAACGATGAAAGCAGGATAAAGGATTGTCTAGTTTGTCTATAATGCAGATTGCAGGACATGTGAAAGGGGAAGCAAAGTGTTACAGTGGAACATGTGCTAGATTAGAATCAAAGGATCTGGGTTCAAATCCTGGCTCTGCCATTTTCTGCCTATGCGACCTTAACCTTTCTAGGTCTTAATTTTCTCAATAATAAAATGAGTGAAATGGCCTCTCAGCTGTCTTTTGGCTCTAAATCTATGATACTATGAATCGTATGTAACAGATAAATAGAAGCCAAATTTTGGTGGTCCTTGAATGCTGGAGTCAGAATTTTATATTTTGTTCAGTAGCTTGGAGAGCTATATCCCACTTGCTTTCTATTTCCCAAGAGTAAGTCCTTTTTCTTGATATTTCTTGGATGAATCTGATTTTGCTATCATTTTGCCTTTAAAATCTCCACCTCTCTCTAACTTCCCTATTTCTATTGAGGACACTACAATCCCCCTAGTTATCCAGGTTTGAAACTTTAGAGTCACTCTCAGCTCTCCCAAATTCTTATTCCTCATACGCAAATGGGGAACCAAGTGTAACATCTCCTCTGGGCTCAATCGCCTCAGCGCTCACTGACACTGGCAGGCTAGGCCCTCGAGAGGCAACTGATTACTTCTTCCTCAAATGGTATAGAGGAAATTCTAAGGGTCTGGTGTGCTAATGCTTTTGTTTATGAATCTCCATCCACTGAGCTCCCTAATATGTATAGAAAAATTTACATCTTCCCAAAATCAGTATCAATATATAATATCAATATCAGCCAATTGATATCCATTAGGTTCTATGCTATGGATTTTGTTTCTACAGTATCTCTCACATTTATACCCTTCTTTCTACTCACAGTCACTCCCTTAGTGTAGGTGGTCATTATCTTTCATGTGGACTTTTGAAGTAACCTTATAATGGGTCTCCGTGATTCAAGTCTTTCCCTTCTTTAAATCAATAACTGCCAAATTAATATTCCTAAAGCACAGGACAGACCCTGCCATTCCCTTGAAGAGTGCATGAAAGAGAGCAATGTTCAAGAAACCTAGAGACTGGAGCCATATTGTTAAGGTTTTTAAATAATAAAAAGAGGAGTTCATATGGAATCCTTGCATCTAAGAAACCTTCATAATATGGCTCCAATTTCCCTTTTCAGGTTTATTGACCATTGAAGTCCTTCATGAACTCTGCCTTCCAGCCAAATTGGCCCACTTCCTGCTATTTGTATCCAATAGCCCATCTCCTGTCTCCATATGTTTGCAGACTATCTTCCCCACACCTAGAATGCACACCCTTTTTGCCAACTCAGAAAATCCCTTACTTCCTTCAAAGTTCAGTCCAAGTGCCACCTTCTATATGAAGCCTTTACTGTCCCCCTCAGTTATTATCACCTCCCCACCCCTATTCCAAAATAAATTAGCATTTACTCTCTCTGTATTTTGCATTTACTTGACTGTGTACAGGTTGCTCCTCACACCCCTCCCAATAGAATTTAAGCACCTCCAGGACAAAGACTGATTTTTGTCTTTGCTTTTCCAACACCTAGTTTGGTGTCTGGTACACAGCAGGTGCTTAATAAATAAATAAATGATGAAGCATGAATGAGAAAGACTTTGACACATACAGAGGTGTTGGCATCACCTTGTATTTCTTCTCTCCCACTCTAGATATGATCCCGAGATCAATGAATGGAGACATGATGTGGCCCCACTGGCAGAAAGCAAACGAAGTGCAGGTGTTGCTGAGCTAGGGGGTTTCCTGTACTGTGTGGGAGGTCATAATGGACTAATCTGCCTCAGTTCTGTGGAAAGGTATGGCCATCAGAGAAAACAGACTGACTAAAAGGAGATAGGTTTGTTGACATTTTGATGCATACAGCTTCGCAAAGCTCACCTTTGTAGGAAAATGTATGGGGGTCAGCCCAGTCTGGGGGGCCTCATAATGAAAAACTGTTGTCTAGTAGCTCAAACACCAAGACAGGCAGAAGGAGCCTCTTATGATGTTTTCAACCCCATCACTCACTACCTGAATTATTCTCAACCTCTAGTCATGGAATGTTGGAGCTGTAAGTAACCACAGTGGTCATCTAGTCCAACCCCTATCTGAACCTTGAATCATCACAATAATTATCCTAACTCCTATGATCAGTTGTATGGCATACTAGATTGGTGAAGACTTGCCTGGAATTCCCACATCTGCAACACTGACTATGTGACTTTGGAAAAACTGGTCAATCTCTCAGAGTTCAGGCAACTCTCTAAAATTATAAATGGCAGAGCTGGTACTTATTTGCAGTGATAGAGAGATTTTCTTCACTGGGAGCTCCATATATTAATGAAATCATATTCAATCCAAAACTTTAAAAGTCTCACAATCATATAGAAATTAAAGTTTTACAAGGCACTCTTTCCATAATCCTGTGGGATAGGTAGAGTTGATGAGGAAAATGAGGATATGTTCCTTGCCCACCTTCATTTATTAAGCATCTACCATGTGCCAGATCTTGTGTTAGGCACTGGGGCTACAAAAACAAAAATTAAACAATTCCTACCATCAAGGAGCTTACATTCTACCAGCATAAACACAATTTTATTCAAAGTATATAAAAATTGTAGACAATAATTTCAAAAAGGGAAGAAGATTAACAATGAGGGGTGGGGAGGGACAGCATTAGTAAAAGCTTCATGTAGGAGGTGGCACCTTGGGATGTAGGGATTCCAAGCAAAAGAGATGAGTAAAAAGAGCATTGTAGACAAGAGAAGTCTCCTAAAATACTGATTATATGTGCCTTGTGAGGTCAGAAAAGAAGAAAAAGTGAGTAGTGTGAAATGATCTAAGAAAACTCCCACAGAGGTGGGATTTCAGGAAGGATGGTGAAGTAGGGTATTAAAAATACATCCTAACTTGTTAAATTCATAACCTTCTGGGTAATTGTAAGAAAACAACTGATTCTGGACCCATTAGTTATATAGGTCAGAAACCAGAATCAACACTTTATAGTATTTCACGTTGTGTCTACCATTCTGGTTTCAGGTATGATCCGGAAGAGAACAGATGGTGCAAGGTAGCTCCTCTGACTTATCGAAGATCAGGTTTGGGTGTGGCTGCCCTGGGTGGTTATCTTTATGCCATTGGAGGTTCAGATGGTCACTCTCCCCTACAATCAGGTAACTAATACAGAAGGATACTTTCATGCAGAATTGAACTTGGAAATTTTTTCACCTGGAGCAAAAAAACGTTTGCTGAGGGATGGAGACATGGCAGAGACACAAAAGACAGATTGACCATAACTGTAGACATGCTGGAGAGGGTGACTGGGCACCTCACTCTTACAGGTTTTGGAGAATAGGATGAGAACTAGTTCTCACAGTGATGAGACTTTGAGGTGGCAGGCCAGAGATCATTGTCCTATATGGGTATATGGGGAGTTGCAAGGACGGTAATCACCTTGCCACCTGATGTTGGCAATCAAGCAAAATCCATTTGCCCTATGCTAGTTACAGTTCTCCTTGAATACAACTTTCAAAAGTAAATCCATGGCAAGGTATATAGGAACAAGAAGAAACTGAAATGATCATAAGCTATTAGAGCTGGAAGGGGCTTTAGAAGTCATCTCTCTACTCCAGACGTTTAATTTTACAGGTGAAGAAACTGAGATTCCTGTTATTTCCAATAGAGAAATCAGGACATGCAGCAGTATATACTAGGTTTTGTCAGGGACTGCAAACAGGGATTGTCTCCTCCCTTACAAAGATGCCTCCTCCTCCCTTTCAAAGATATCTCCTATCTCCCTCCAAAGGGGCTCAACTCCACATTCCACCTGAGGGTCAAGGAAGGTTGTTGCATAGATAAACTTACCCACAGGTAATCCTTTCACTGACAGAGTCAGGTAACCAATCAAGCATGCTTCATTAAGCACCTATTAAGCATTGTACACTCTGTTATATTACCATATAACACAACAGGCACCTCTCCGACTATACATTACAAAGAATGTGACAATCTGAAGTGATAGGAAGCTCACCAGGAACTTCCCAATTTCCCCCACAAGTCCAGTCAAGAATATATGTGTCTATGTGTATATAAAGTATAGAGTACACTAAGGTTTGTGAAAGACTTCCCAAAAAGGCCAGAATGGTACCTTACAGATTTTTCCTATGAGGAAACTCCCTACTGATGCAAGGAACTTCTGGAGTGGTAAGAAGGTAAATGCCTTGGCTAGGGTCCCATAGCCAGCATATATCTGAGTCAGGACTTGATCCTGGGGCTTCCTTAGCTTCCAGCTCTCTAGCCAATCTCCCACAAATAATAATATGTCCTACTTCATACAGCTGTATAATTTACACAGCAGGGTAGCAGACAAAGCTGCTATTTTGTTTTGTTTCTTTGTATCCCTCCAAACTAGAATAGTGCCTGGCACCTAGTAGATGCTTGATAAATGATTGCTAAATTAATTAAACTTTAATTAAATTAAATTTAATTTAATTATTTACCCTAAGGACAAATAGGCTAGATCAAGAGTCAGACAAGCATTTATTAAGTGCCTACTATGTGCCAAGTACTGGGCTAAGCACTGAGGATACAAAGAAAGTCAAAATCAGTCTCCTGTTCTTAAGAAATGAAAGAGTATAATGGGATAGGCAACTTGCAAAGAATTATGTGTAATTAAAATATATATGGGATAAATTGGAGTTAATCACTGAAGGAAGGCATTAAGATTAAGGAGAACCCAAAAAGGCTTCTTGCATAAAATGGACTTTAGCTAAGACTAGAGGGAAGCTAAGAGGTGGAGATGGAGAGAGAAAGGGCTCCAGGCATAAGGGCAGTCAGTGGAAACTCAGTGTCATGCTTGAGAAACAGGAAGGAGGCCAGTGTCACTGGATCACAGAGTGTATGGAGAAGAATAAGGTTTTATAAGACTGGGAAGGTAAGAAGAGATGTGATTATGAAGGATTTTGAAAGCCAGAAGATTTTAACTTTTAATATTTGCTCCCCAGAGATAATAGGAAGTCACTGCCAGTTTATTGAATGGAGAAGAAGAAGGGGTAAAATGGTCAAACTTGTGCTTTAGGAAGACTAGTTTGACAGCTGAGGGAAGACTTGCATTGCACCAGTACACTATTGCAATTCAGTGTGTGAGGTGATGATAGTCTGTACCAGGCTGGCGGCAGTGTCAAAGGAGAGAAGGGGGCATATATGAGATATGTTTTGAAGTAGAAATGAAAGGATTTGGCAACTAATTGGATATGGGGAATGAGAGAGAGTGATACTTAGATTGAATGATACTTAGATTGCATGCCTGGGCACCTGGGAAGATAGAGGCAACCTGCATGGTAATAGGGAAGTTCAGAAGAAGGGAAGTTTGGGGATAAAAATAATGAGTTCAGTGTTAGACATGTTGAGTTTAAGATTTCTATAAAACTGAGAACATAATCTCCATGTAGTTTCAGGAAAATTCCTAGATGAGTGATACTCAGAGTGCCACTTAGGGAAGCTGAGACTGTCTGGAGACTTCCTAACTTGTGAGGCAGTATCAGAAGGAGCAGCCCTAGCCTTCCCCCAAACTGGCCCTCTTCATCAGAGATGGGATCCTAGGCTGGGAATGCCTAGGGGCTGACTGGAGTCCTTGTGTTCTTTTCCATCCATCTTTCTGGGCTTTGAACAAGAATATCCCTTAGATCTTGTTAACCTTTTGAGCGTGCTGCAATGCTCTAATGTCTTCTCTCTCTAGTTGAACGCTATGACCCCACAGAGGATGTGTGGAGTCCCTGTGCTCCCCTGAGGGCCCACAGGGAAACCTTTGGCTGTGCTGTATATCAAGGAAAAATCTACGTGGCAGGTGGACGGGATGAGATCACAGAGCTGTGCAGTACTGAACGCTTTGATCCCACCTCCAATGAGTGGTTGCCAATGATGCCCATGAGATCAAAGAGGAACAAGGTAGGATGAGAGAGGAAGAAAGAAGGGGTGAAGATGCATCACTCTGATAATGCTCAGTCAATTAGAATATGTGGCTAATGAGTTGTTTTCTTTCTGATGCAAGTCAGTTAGACTTTCAGGGAGAAAAACCCAGACTATTATCCTGGCTAGTCTATTTGCAAATGTTTTGACTCTGATGACAAGGGGGAGGGAAGAAAAAATATGCCTGCTATGGTATGCCATCACATGGTGCTGGGAAGAGAGGGAGGAAGGCTGCCTTTAATATTTCTCTGTGACCTTGGGCCAATCACCTCATTTCTCTGAGCTTATTTTGTTCATCTGTCAAATAAGGATAATACTACTTGCACTTTCTGCTTCATGGGTTTGTTGTGATTAATCAAGAGTTCTGTAAATCTTAAATCTATAGAATATAAGTTATTATTTCCAACAGTCTGTCCTAGGGTAAGTCATTTCACCCCTCTGACTCAGGGATGTGCTAGAGCCAGGTCCAACTGGAGGGATGATTGTTAAATTTTCAATGCGAGCATTTACACCTCAGAAATTGGCAAATGCTAAAAATCAAGGCTAGATTTGTGTTTTGTTGATTGTCCAGGTTTAAAAAAGTGATGGAGAAAGTGCTTATAATACAGATTAAACTAAGAATTGTGTGCTAGGCACGCTTTTTCCCAAAGAGCCAGTTATGTGTTTACCAACATATACTTGCCTCTAAAATGGGGATAAGCTATTTGCATTGACTGCTTCACAGATCCATGGTGAGGAAAGCTGTTCAAAAATCTTAAGATTCTATATGAATATGATCATCAGCATCCTCATTACCATTCACACTGCTGAAGATATTCAAAGTACTAGCTCTTCTGAAGGCCAGGTCCGAAGCATCATTCTCAATTACAAGGACAATACATTATCTAATTTTTTGAACCACTCATTTCATTGGACTTAGTTAAATTACGCATTTATTACATACCTACTGCATGATAGAACTGGTCAGACAACAGTAAAAAAAACAACAGTTCCTGCCTTCAAGGAGCTTACATTCTACTGAGAGGAAGCAAGTACACAGATAAATAAATGCAAAATGCATACAAGATAAATACAGAGCGATTTTGGAGTGGTTGCTAAGAGCTGGGAGAATCAGGAAAAGCCTCTTGTAGGCCTTTGAGCTAAAAAATGAGTTCTAATGGGAGTTCTAAGGGGCAGAGGTAAGGAGAGAGAGAGCATTCCAGGCACAAGGTACAGCCTGTGAAAAAGTATAGAGAGGGGTGGCTAGGTGGTGTAGGGAATAGAGCATTGACCCTGGAGTCAGGAGGACCTGAGTTCAAATCCAGCCTCGGACACTTAACACAAAACTAGCTGAGTTCAAATCCAGCCTCAGACACTTAACAAAAAACTGTGACCTTGGGCAAGTCACTTAACCCCATTTGCCCTGCCTTCCCCCCTCCAAAAAACTTTTTTTGAAAAAGTATAGAGATAGCAGAGGGAACACCACATTTGAGAGCAGCTATACTTGTAGGGCAATTTCGCTGGAGCATAGAGTATGTGAGGGAGAATAAGGTATAATCAGACTACAAACATCGATTGTAGCCAGATTGTGAAAGGCTTCAGTGCCAAATAGAAGTTACGGTTGTTATTGTTGTTCAGTCATGTTCAGTGATGTTCAACCCTTAGTGACCCCATTGGGAGTTTTCTTGGCAAAGATATTGGAGTGGTTTGCCATTCCCTTCACTTGCCCATTTTACAGATGAGGAAACTGAGGCAAACAGGGTCTGAAGCCAGGAGTCTGTATTTTATTCTAGAGACCACAGGAGCCCCTAAGGTTTAGCAGAAGGGTGATTTTGTACTTGAGGAACACCAATTTGGCAGCTAGGATGATAGACTGGAGAAAAGAGAGACTGGATGAAAAGAGACCAATTTGAAGGCTCTTGCAATAGTCTAGATTAGAGGCCATGAGGTAGAAATAATCAATACTCTAAATTATAGTAATTAGAAGTAATGACTAGAGTAAGTTTGGTGTTACTGGAAATTGATGTAAAAAAAATTGTAGAAGTCAAATCTAAAAATAACAATCCTTGACAACTGAACAGATGTGAGATTCAATTTCTTTCATAAACATAAGCAGCTATCCTGTGTAGAGCACTGGGTTTGGCCATGCGAGAGATATAAAGTTTTGATAAGGTTTCGTTCTTGCCCTCTTAGAGTTTACTTTCTAAAAGCAGACACATACACAGGTAACTGAGGTGAAACAAAATACCTCATGAGTGATTTAGTCACCTCTTATATCCATTTCAGTCAAACTTTCCCCAAATGGGACTAAATTTGAGCTCCTAGGAGCAACAAGACAGAAGTTCCAATGCCCAACCCTGACAATACAAAGTGAAGTTAAAATTTGTGCCATTGCTTGTATAGTACAAAAGCTTAATTTCCTGTTCCTAAAAATATGCACGTAATCAGTAGTGTTCTTTCCTTCTGGGGAAGCTGTGACTGCTCATTTTGTTTTTAAAATGCCACCTTCAGAGCACAATCTCCTCACAATTATGGGTCTTGAAGAAATCTGTAATTTGATTCAAGAAAGAATCCCTGAGGTAGAGGTGGGAAGAGGCTTTTCACAGAAAAGGTTCTCCCTCCCCATGGCTCCTTTCAGTTGCTGCCTGAGCCAGGGGTTGGAAAGCCAACCTCTTCCTGGCATGACACCTGACAGCATTTTTTCTTTCTTCTTCCTTCACTGCCTTCCTCCCTTGTTCTTTTACTCCCCATGCCAAGAAGGTACACTTCATCAACACGTCCATCATTGTTTTTTGAAATCCTGAAGACAAAGGAGGCTGCCATTCTGGAGGCTCCCACAGTGGGCAGGATTCATTCCTCTACAAGGCATAGTCATCATCCTCATCATTGTGATTATCATCAGTGTGTAAAACTGAAAGTTTGTCTCAGAGCAATGCCAGTTTGGTTTCTGATTTCAGTCCCTTGGGCTCCCCATGGAGTATAGTTTTTCTCATGCATAGCTCTGGTCATGTTTACTCCTCTTCTCAAACAGGGGCTCCCTGTTGTCCACTGACTAAGTATGAACTGCTTTTCTTGGCATTTAAGGCCAAGTACAGTCTTAGACAACCCTTACTTTCCACCCTTACTTCAATTTTTCCTCCTATCAAGCATAAACTTGTTTTTATGCAACTTTCATCCATTGACCCTTATTCTAATCTTTAGGGCCAAGAAGAGCAAGTCTATTTCTCTTCCATGAGAAAGTCTTCAAATATTTGAAGATATCTTTCAAATCCTCCCAAAGTTATTTTCTTCTTCCTGACTAAACATCTCTAATTTTCTTCAGATAATTTCCATATGGAACAACTGCAAAGCTATTCTAAAAGTAGACACATACACAGGTAACTGAGGTGAAACAAAATATAGTATGATTGATTTAGCCACTTCTTGTATCCATTTCAGTCAAACTTTTCCCAAATGGAACTAAATTCAAGCTCCCAGGAACAACAAAACGAAGTTCCAACGCCCAGCCATACTTCCCCAATCTTGTACTTGTGAGATTCATTTTTTGAACCAAAGTGTAAGATTTTATGTTTATCTTTATGAAATTTTGTCTTGTTAGATTCAAATCCATGAAGATATATTTTAATCCTTACTCTGTCATTCGGGATTTTAGCTATCCCTCTTAGTTTTGGGTCTTGTGAAAATTTGATAAATGTGTTATCTATGCCCTTGTCCAAGTGATGATGAAAATTCTTTGGGTTGAAAAAAATGCAGGACAAAACACAGATTCCTAGGACACTCAATTCAAGGCATCTTTCTAAGTCAAATTTGAACATTAATGACTACTCCATGAAGCTATTCAACTAGTCCCAAAATCTATTTAATTGTACTAAACTCAAGCTCATTTCTCTAACTTTTTTTTCAGAAAAAAGAATTCATGAAAGGCTTTTTCAAGTGCTTTTCTAAAATTCTGAAATTATGCATGTATACATAATATTACACATTCACACAAGTATTTACTACATGTGTGTGACATACACACAGATTACATGCATGTCACATATTCATTGATTGTGCATGTTACTTATACAGCATTGTGTAATGTGCATGATGACTGGTTACATGTATTGTGTGCCTTCCCTTGACTCATCAGTTTGGTAATCCAATCAAAAAAAGGAAAAAAGATAGCTCTGATAGTCTACTTTGTCATGACTGCTTAATTTTCTGAATGATTGCTAACCATCCCTTTAATAACACAATCTCGGATTTTGCCAGGAATCAAAATCAAGCTCATTAACCTATAGTTTTTAGATTCCTTTCTCTTTCTTTTCTTCAAAACAAAGACATTTGCTATTCTCCAGCCTTGAAGTGTCTTTCCCATTTCCCATGATTTCTGAAATTCTATTGACTGTAGGTCAGAAATTCTGTGTTAGCTCTTTCAGTGCCTTAGGATTTAATTTATTTAGCCCAGGTTATTGGAACCCTTCAAGAATAGCTAAGCTCTCTATTGCCATCTCCTGACTTAGGATGCATATCAATTCCCTAAAAGTCATTTTGGTTCTGTTATTCTGTTACTCTTCATGGTTTCTAATTTGGTTGATATGCATCCTTTCCCACACTGCAATCCCTATCAACACTTGGTTTTATTTTTATTTTTATTCATTTCATTAAATATTTCCCAATTATGTATAAAAAATTTAACCACTTGAAAAATTTTAAGTTCCAAATTTTCTCCCATCACACCCACTCCTTGAAAATGCAAGCAATTTGATATCAATTATACATGTAAAATCATGCAAAATATAGTTCCATATTAGCCATGTTGAAAAAATCAAACAAAATAAAATAATAAACATAAAGAAAATTTTAAAAGAAAGTATGCTTCAATCTGCATTCAGAGTTCAACGGTCCTCTCTCTCTTGAGGTGGATAAACTTTTGTTTTTCCTCATGGGTACTTTTGAATTGTTTTGGATCATTGTCTTGATCTGAGTAGCTAAGTCTGTCATAGTTGATCATCCTTACAATGTTGCTGTTACTGGGTACAATGTTCTCTTGATTCTGCTCATTTCACTTTTTATGAGTTCATATAAGTCTTCCCAGGTTTTTCTGAAACCATCCCCTTAGTTATTTCTTATAGCAATATAGTATTTCATCACAATCACATACCACAACTTATCCAGACATTCCCCAATTGATGGACATTCCCTCAATTTCCAATTCTTTGCTACCACAAAAAGAGCTGCTATAAATATTTTTGTACAAATATGTCTTTTTCTCTTTTCTTTGATCTCTTTGGGTTACAGACCTATAAGTGGTATTGCTGGACCAGAAGGTATACAAAGTTTTATATCCCTTTGGGCATAGTTCAAATTGGTTTCTAAAATAGATGGACCAGTTCATAACTCCACAAGCAGTGCATTCGTGTCCTGATTTTTCTATACCCCTTCCAGCATTTGTCATTTTCTTATGTCATTAGCCAATGTGATAAGTATGATGTGATATCTCACAGTTGTTTTAATTTGCATTTCTCTAATCAGTAGTGATTTAGAGCATTTTTTCATGTGACTACTGATAGCTTTGGTTTCTCTGACAACTGCCCATTCCTATTCTCTAATCTTTTACCAATGGGGGAATGATTCTTATTTTTAGAAATTTGACTCAATTCCCTATATATTTAAGAAATAAGGCTTTTATCAAGGAAACTTGCTATAAAAAATTTTCCAATTTCCTATTCTGATTTTGACTGCATTAGTTTTGCTTGTGCAAAAGCTTTTTAATTTCATATAGTCAAAATTATCTATTTTACTTCTCTCCTTTCTATTATTCGTTTGGTCACAAACATTTTGCTTTCCCATGGATTCTACAACTTTGCTAAAGTTGTTAATTGTTTTAAATAATTTCTGGGTGATTTTCTAGGGTTCTCTAAGTATAATATTATATCATATACAAAGAGCCATAGTATTGTTTTCTTATTGTCTATTCCTTCCATATTTCCCTTTTCTTATTGCTATAGCTAGCATTTGTACTGCAATATTGAATGAAAGTGATAATAATGGCCATGCTTGTTTTACTCCTGATCTTGTTAGGAAGGCTTCAAGTTTATCCCCATTTCAGATAATGCTTGCTTTCATTTTTCATGGATACCAATTATCATTTTAAGAAAGATTCTGTTAATTGCTATGCTTTCTATTATTTAATAGAAACAGATGTTGCATTTTTGTCAAAGGCTTTTTCTGTATATATTGTTATGATTATATAATTTTTTTGTTTTTGTTATTGATATGGTCAGTTATGCTAATAGTTTTCTAATATTGAAGCAGTCCTGCATTCCTGATATAAATCCCATTCAGTCATACTGTATGATCTTTGTGATATATTAATGCAATCTTCTTTGCTAGCATTTTATTTAAAATTTTTGCATTGATACTCATTAAGGAAATTAGTCTATAGTTCTCTTTCTCTGTTTTCCCTCTTCCTGGAATAGGGTATCAGCACAATATTTGTGTCATAAAAGGAATTTGATAGGACTCCTTTACCTGTTTTTAAAAATAGTTTATATACTATTAAGATTAGTTGTTCCTTAAATATTTGGTAGAATTTACTTGAAAATCCATCTGATCCTAAAAGTTTATTCCCTTAGGGAGCTCATCGATGGCTTGTTAAATTTCTTTTTCTAAAATGGGGTTATTTGGGTAGGTAGGTGGAGCAGTGAATAGAGCACTGGCCCTGGAGTCAGGAGGACCCGAGTTCAAATTTGGCTTCAGACATTTAACACAAAAAACTAGCCATGTGACCTTGGGCAAGTCACTTAACCCCAATTGCCCTACATTCCTCCCTCCAAAAAGCCAAAAAAAAAAAAAATGGGGTTAAGTATTCCATTTCTTCTTCAGTTGATCTGGGCAATTTTCATTTTTATAATTTTTCATTTTACTTAGATTGTCAGTTTTACTTGCATCCAATTGGGCAAAATATCTCTTACTCTCCTAATAATTTTTTTTTTTTTGCTTTTTGGAGGGGGGGAAGGCAGGGCAATTGGGGTTAAGTGACTTGCCTAAGGTCACATGGCTAGTAAGTGTTAAGTGTCTGAGGCCACATTTGAATTCGGGTCCTCCTGGCTCCAGGGCTGGTGCTCTACGCAATGTACCACCTAGCCACCCCTTAATCTCCTAACAATTGCTTTAATTTCATCTTCATTGGTGGTGCATTCACCCTTTTCATTTTTGATGCTAGTAATTTGGTTTTTTCTTTCTTTTTTTCAGTCAAACTAACCAATTATTTATCTATTTTATTGGGAATTTTTTTATGAAACCAGCTCCCAGTTGTATTTATTAGTTCAATGGTTTTGTTACTTTCAATTTTGTTAAGTCCTCTTTTGATTTTCAGGATTTCCATTTTGCTATTTAATTGGGGATTTTTCACTCTTTTTCTATTTTTTTTTTAGTTGCATGTCCAACTCTTTGGACTGTTCTTTCTCTCTTTCATTGATGTACACACATACAGACATAAAATTTCCCCCCAAGCACTGGTTTGGTTGCATTCCATGAATTCTGGAATGTTATCCCATTGTTGTCATTCTCTTCAATGAAATTATTGTTTTTATGATTTGTTCTTTGATCCACTCATTCTTTAGGAGATTATTTCCAAATGACTTTTAATCTATACTTCCATGGCCCTCCTTTAAATGTGATTTTATTGCATTATGGTCTGAAAAGGTAGCATTTAATATTTCTGCTTTTCTGCATTTGGTTTTAAGGTTTGTACACCCTAATACAGAGATGGGGCACCCGCAGCCTCAAGGCCACATGCAGCCCTCTAGGTTCTCAGGTATGGCCCTTTGAATCCAAACTTCATGGAACAAATCCCCTTAATAAAAGGTTTTGTTCTGTACAACTTAGACTCAGTCAAAAGACTGCACTCAAGAACTTAGAACACATGTGGCCTAATATGCGTTAATTTTTGTGAAGGCGGCATGTACAGCTCAGAAAAAGGTAAACTCCTTTCCATTCCCATTCAGTTTTCTCCAGAGGTCTATCATAGCTAACTTTTCCAAGATTTTGTTCATCTCTTTTACTTCTTTCTTATTTATTTTATGGTTAGATTCATCTAGCTCTGAGAAGGGGGAAGTGAGGCCTACCACTAGGCTAGTTTTACTATTTCCTCCTATAATTCACTTAACTTTTCCTTTAAGAATTTGGATGCTATGCCATTTGGTGCCTACATGTTTAGAACTGTTACTGTTTCATTGTCTATAGTTCCTTTTAACAAAATTTAATTTCCCCGCTTATCACTATTAACCGGGTCTATTTTGGCTTTTGCTTTGTCTGAGATCAAGTTGTTATTGTTGTTCAATCACGTCCAACTCTTCATGACCCTGTGGGACATAATGTCCATAGGGTTTTCTTGGCAAAAATACTGGAGTGGTTTGCCATTTCCTTCTCCAGAGGATTAAGACAAAGGGAGGTTAAATGACTTTGCCCAGGACAACACAGCTAATAAGTGTCTGAGGCTGGATTTGAACTCAGGTCTTCCTGACTTCAGACCCAGGGCTCTATCCACTTAGCCACCTAGCTGCCTCCTAAATGAGAGAGTCGAACTAGATGAACATTGCTAGATTTGGATCCCATCATCCTATAAAACAAAGACTTGGTCTTCTGGAGGTGATCTGGCCCAACCCCAACCCCCAGTCTCTATTCAAGCCCCCAACTAAAGCTGCCTGGGGAAATATCCTTCCTGGTTTTTTGTTATTGTTCAGTTTTTTCAGCCTTGTCTGACTTTTCATGACCCCATTTGGGATTTTCTTGGCAAAGATACTGGAATGGTTTGCCATTTCCTTCTCTAGCTCATTTGACAGATAAGGAAACTGAGGCAAACAGGGTTTAAGTGACTTGCCCAGGGTCACATAGCTAATAAGTGTCTGAGGCCAGATTTGAACTCCTGAATCTTCCTGAATCTAAGCCAGGCACTCTAGCCACTGTACCACCTAGCTGCCCCTAAAAGTTGCTACCCCTGCTTTTTTAACTTCAGCTGAAGTATAACAGATTCTTCTCCAGCCCCTTATTTTAACTTTCTGTGTGTCTCTCTATTTCAAGTGTGTTTCTTGCAAACAACATATTGTTGGATTCTGGTTTCTTGGGAGAAGTGTGGTTATTACTCTCCTGGACTACACTTCCTTACCCAGGAAGAACCCATGATTCCTTGGGATTGCAAGCAATACTGCTCCTCAGGGTCTCTAATCCCTTGGGACCAGAAGTGATACTGTCCCTTAGGATTTCCACTCCCTCTTGACTGAAAGTGTTCCTTCCTACCCTTGAGCTATAACCCAGAAGTGAGCATAGACAATGGAGTGGCCAAGCAATGTCTGGTCCTGCATCCAGTGCTAGGATAAGCATCCTCTGTAGTCTCTTTCTGACAGTTACCTGGTTCCTTTACTGTCTCTAACTTGAAAGTTCCCCAAACTGCTGCTGCTTCTGTCACCACCACCTAGTCCCACTCTGGTGTTTCATCCACATGGGCTCTGGGCCAACCTCCACTTCCATATCACTGATCTCTCTTTCTGAACTCCTAAGTTGTCCTAGGCTAGAAAAATGTCTCACTCTGACCTTTGATGGTTCTACCCCTCCAGAATTTGATTTGAGGTGTTATTTTAAAGCTGTTTGGAGGGGAATGTTTCGAGGTCTCAGCTGAGGCTTTCTCTGCTGCCTTGGCTCCACCTCGGGAAATCTTCACCTCATCAACACTTTTCAAGGAGAAAACTATTTTTAGTCTAAAGATCAAATCTCTTTGACACACAGAGACAAAATTAAAATTGGGCAGGTCTGCCTTCTCTCTTGTCAGTTATCATTATCCCATCCACCCTTCCCACCCAAAAGTGGTCTTATCTGCTCTTTGATTTTCTTTTCCCAAATATGGCTTCAAAAACCCTTTTAGAAAAGCCTTACTTAGTTAGCATGGCCCAGTCATCAGACTCAGCTCATTCTAAGCTTTAGCCCTCCTGATTCTACTCTGATAATTGTGCCATCATTTTTATTCATACTTCTTTATTACCCTTGCTTTTTCTCTACAAATCAAAAAGTTGGTTAAGTTCCCTGTGTATTCATCATGGTTTTTTTTGGTTTTTTTGTTTGTTTTTTGCTTTTTGGATGGGGGGAAGGTGGGGCAATTGGTCTTAAGTGACTTCTCTAAGGTCACATGGCTGGTAAGTGTGAAGTGTCTGAGATCTTCCTGACTCCAAGGCCAGTGCTCTATTCACTGCACTAGCTAGCTGCCCCAATCATGTTTTATTTAAACAATTTCCTTTTTTCTTCTCCATGGAAATTGTTTCTCTTTGTGTCATCAGAACCTCATTGAGAACTCATCACTACTGCAAATTTTTACCTATGGAACATACCTATCGTTCCTTTGAATCTTTTGAAATTGGCTTTTACAAAATATAGGGTGACTGTTAGATTATCCACTCATTCTCTATCACAAATTCTAAGAGTGGTCTCTCCCTGAAAATTGCCATAATTTCTACTCCAGCAACCAGTTCTTTTATGTTGGTGAGAAAGATCCATAAGAGAATTTCCTCTTGTTGGTTCTTCCAGCTACTGCAGGAAGGATTATTTCATAATCACAGTTTCATTAAGTCCGCTCTCATTTGGTCAGTGAGAGGGGAAAAGATTCAGCAGATGTTTAGATAATTGAAATGGCTCATCCAAAACATTTCATGCCTCTTTAGCACTCTCGTGATTTGTTTTCCCAAACTCCACCTTTTTTTTTTCTATTTGGTACAATACCACATATACTACAACAAAAATATAATCTCTGTTTCTACCTCCATTGATCTTCACCCAAATGTTTTTCCCACCATGTATGCCCAAATGCATTCTTTTTTTTTTAATTAAATTGATTTATTTACTTTTAGTTTAACAAGATTCTGTTCCAGAGTCCCTTGAGTTTCAATTTTTCTTCCCTCCCACCCCTGGTGGCATGCAGTCAATTTTGAATCTGCAAATACTTTCACACTGGACATTAGTCTGGTTGTATAGAACGGTTGTAACCAATGGAGTGAACAATGGGAAAAAGGAAACAAAACCAAACGTGGAACCAAATGCATTCTTCTATTATGTTGCATGAGTATGTCTTCCTGATGTACAGTGTTACCCTACATCTTTTCTTTTTTCTTTTGAAGAAATTATACCCTTCCAAGCTTATAATCTAGTTATAGTTCTCATCCCATTAACTCTCAGTGATACTTAAAAGGTTAAAAAATGAGCTTCTTGATTTAGAATCTCTGGTTTATTTTGTTTGTTACTGATACTCAGGAATTTGTGTATAGATACTTGAGGATGTGGATTTTGTTACTGCTTTCTGTCTTACATCTTATCTCCTATGAACTTCTAGGCACCTCTACTGCTATTCATCTAACTACATTACAATTACGCTCTATGAGTTCTAGTTTTGTTGATATACAAAGAGTGTTCCCTCTTCCCTCACCAACACTTTTCAAGGAGAAAACTATAAAATAGAAGAGGCAGAATTCAATATTTGATCCTCTGAGTCCAAGTCCAAGCTCAAGGCTCTCTCCACTCTTCTTTTAATTAACCACCTCCTCCCGCAGTACCTCTTCACATGGGGCTGTACTAATTTACTGTCCTGGGTTTTCTCCTTAGGTTAGCCTAGTAGGTGCAAATGGATACCTCCTGGCAGTTGGAGGCTTTGATGGAGTGGTACACTTGGCAACAGTGGAGGCTTTTGACTTTGAAGCCAATCAATGGAGGTGAGTCAAATCACGCTTGTGAGATAGATCATTTCCAAACTTCACTGTCCATACACTCAGAAACCAAGTAAGGCAAGTTTCAGATTGCTCTGTATTTCTCTCCTTAGCTAACACTAGTGAATCACTAGGCCTTTTCTCATCCATTCTATAATCCTATCTAAAAACTGTTCAGGAAATCATAAAACCAGTTTAAAAACAAGCTTGTAATTTACAACAGCTTCTTCCTCACTGAACTGAGGAAATTGCAGTAGGGATCAAATGATCAACTTGAGTGGTATGAAAGCAATATAAACACATTACAGTGATTTTAGTATAGCATTGTCCCTATGTGGACATTTCTGTTTTCATATAGTTTAGCCTGTATCTCCACAAATGAGATATTGTTTGTAAAGTGCTTAGCACAGGACCTGGCACACGGTAGGTAGTATGCAAATGCTTATTTCCTTCCCCTTCCCTAAATGCAGAAAGGAATTAAAGGCCATTTGAACACAATGAAATGGCACATAATGCCTTTGAAAAAGATCACTTAGCCATGTGTTAAGTCAACTGGACTTGGGGAAAAAGCAAATAACTACAAAATAAAACCTTTTTAAAAGGTTCTAGTTTTTGTGAAATTCATAGTAACATAAATTTAGAGTAGGAAGAGGCATCAAGAGTCATTTAATCTAATTTCCTTATTTAAAAGATTGGAGATTTTAAGTGACTTGTCCAAGGTTATACATGTAGTGAGCAACAAAAACAATTTGAACTCCAGTCCTCTGACTAAACACATGGCTTTAAACTGCCTCCTCTCGTCTAAAGCCATGGGTCTTACCCCATTAAAATCAGTTAGTCTATTGATAGAGGCTAATACTGACCAGAGACTAAGTGCAAACCCCAACCATAGAGTGAAACCCAATCCTACCAGACTCTCAGAGATAACAGATGAATGAATAAAGTATTTATCAAGCACTTAAAATGGGCAAAGCACTGTGCTAAGTGGATGAGATATTTTCATTAAAGTGAATGGAAATAATTTCATTTAAAATTTCATTAAATAAAATTAAATGTAAAATTAAATTTCATTTCATTTAAATTATTCCCATTCATATATTATTGTGGGAAGAACCAGGTGAAACAGACCTACATCTCCATGACAACAAGACAAGAAAGTCATATTTATTTGAGGAGGATGCCACACTAATACAAGCCAAGAGTTCTTAACATGGAGTCCATGAACTTTTTTTTTAATATTTTGAGAACTGTATTTCAATATAATTGGTTTCTGTGGCAATCCTACATGTTTTGTTTTATTCATTTAATAGCAGTATTCTGACGAGTAGTTCAAAGGTTCCACTAGAGTTCCAAAAGGACCCCATGACTCAAAAAAAGGTTAAGAACTTCTGATAAAAACGAACTAAGGACCCTGAGTGGAATCTCATCACACGAGCCATAACTAGGAATATTTTTGCCCAGGGCGAGAAATACAAAACAAGGCCCTCAATTTATTACGGGGTACCAAGGACCCCAGAGATTACTGCTATAGAAACCACAGGGAATAAAAATAAAGGGTGAGAGAAGGCAACATAGAGCTTTGGAAGAATGAGAAATATGCTTCCTATTTTAATTAATAAATCGTGCTAACTAGGTACTAAGATCAATTGTTTTTATGTTTCCAAATAAACAAAAGTACTATAAATGACACTCTAAATCTTGGCACCCTTTGGCAAAATTCACCCTGCCCAAGTTACATCCCTTTTTTACCACTCATGTGAACAAGATGGGGAGTAGCATGAAATGAGGGACATGTAGTTCAGAACCAGGCCTGTTTCTATGTTTCAGAGTGTTTGGCAACATGAAGAATCGTCGTCCAGGAGGAGGTGTGGGTGTCCTGAAGATGACTATTTAGAACAGCTAACAGCCAAGCTGTTCAGAATGAAGAGAAGAAAGAATAAAATAAATTTTCATTTTCATAAAAATTTCATTTTTTCATCAAAATAAAATTTCAGAAGCGTCATCCACCCACAAGAGAAGCATGGAGAAAGGTTTCAGGGAAGATTTGGGGTTCGTAGGGCCCAAGTCTGTGAATACAGAGAAAATCAGATACAGGACACTCTAAGAGCATTGATTGAACTACGTGACCTCTTCTCAGATCACTCTTAGGAAAGTCCAGTCATACATATCATAGTCAGTATCAGCCCTGGCTGAGAAGGGGACCCAAGTCAGAAAGAGAGGTGTCCTCTCAAAAAAACAACCTCTCAATAATACTTGTTGCTAACCAGCCATCTCTCCATTATCTGCATGCAGAATCGTAGAATTCAGAGGTGGATGGGACTTTAGAGATTATCTAATCTAGTGATTATCAACTTCTGAGACCCCTGTAGACTCCTTTGGATTCTTATGTTACTTTTGATGATTGAGAAACCACAGGGTTATTTTAAAAGGGTTTATCTCATTAAATGATTCAGCATAATAAATAAGCAAATATGCCTATTTTTTTTTTTTGCTTTTTTTTTTTTGGAGGGCAATTGGAGATTAAGTGACTTGTCCAAAGTCACATGGCTAGTAAGTGTGATAAGTGTCTGAGCCGGGATTTGAACTCAGGTCCTCCTGACTCCTGGTGCTCTATTCACTGTGCCACCTAGCTGCCTCCACAAACATACCTTTCTAGATGAAATGTCTGAAACGTTACATGTACTATTTTCAAAACTAGATGCAGCTGTGATTAATAAATACAAATTCATAAAAGTGTTATGAAATTCATAGCAGCTTTTTGTCTCTGCATTTTTTCAATCAATAGATAATAATACTATACCTATTATCTTATGGGGAGTCTATAAAATTATTTGAAAGTTGTAAGAGAAAGGCAGCAGCAAGTCCACCTTTCCTGATCTCAATTTAAAACATGATGTTTGCTTGTTACTGTCTGGCTATAACTATCTGTAGCATAGATCTAACTGTGCCTCTGCTCTTTTCCATTAACACAAAGTATCAGGAGTTCACCAAACATGGATCAAAATGGATGCTTTAGACTCTAAAGTGGTTCTCACCCTTCCTAATGCCGCAACCCTTTAATACAGTTCCTCATGTTGTGGTGACCCCCAACCATAAAATTATTTTCATTGCTACTTCATAACTGTAATTTTGCTACTGTTATGAATCATGATGTAAATATTTGATATGCAGAATGTATTTTCATTGTTACAAATTGAACATAACCCACAGGTTGAGAACTGCTGCTATCATATCAGCCATAGTTCCTGGGGTCCTTGGTCCAGTAATATAGAAAACAGCCTTTACCTACGGACCTCACCTACCTGTATGGTCATGTACGTCCTGTGTACAAGGCACTGTGTTGATTTATTGTTAGGCATAAAAATTCATGTAGTCCCTGCCTCCAACAAGCTTATATTCTACTAATGAGAAAACAAATGTAGGGGCAGCTAGGTGGCACAGTGAATAGAGCACCAGCCCTGGAATCAGTTCGGCCTGAGTTCAAATCCAGCCTCAGACACTTGACACACTTACTAGCTGTGTGACCTTGGGCAAGTCACTTAACCCCAATTGCCTTGCCTTCCCCCATACAAAAAGGGGGAAATAATAATTTTAAAAGGGGGAACAAATGTATACAGAAAAGTAAAAAGTGGCATATGGTGAGGGCAAAGGAAAAATAAAAAGTATGTAGTAATTTGTTGAGGGGGCCATAGATTAACCCTTAAGAAGCCATCTTCCTCCAATATGAGCCTCCAAGAGGTGTGTCTGAGAGAAAGTGGGAAAGCTGCTCCTCTTCTGATAGATTCCAGACCCTGGGTAGCCTCACCCAACATGAAGACTGCATGCCAGATTTGGTTGGACCAAAGCAACACAAAGTAGAACTATCACAACCCTAGATGTGTCTCTTTTACTGCTTTCTAAGGCCATAATTAATTTTAGGAGCTGATATGTCAAATTGATACTAATCTTATAATATACTTAATCTCCATATATTTCTTCCAAACTGTTATCTGAAAATGTCTAGACATGCCTCCCCTGTCCTATACTTGTGAAGTTTATTTTCTAAACCCAAGTTTAAGATTTTATACTTATTTCTACTGATTTTCATTTTACTAGATTTAGCACAAAGCACTAACTTGTTACGATCTTTTCGGATCCTGAATTGTACCCTACACCATGTTAGCTACCTCTGACAATTTCATCCAAGTAACAGACAGAAATATTATACAGCACATGGCAGTATGCATACAACCTTCCAAGCTGAATTCAGACATTAATGATTACTCCTTGGATAAGTAATTACTCCATTCAGCCAGATCCAAATCCATCTAAATGGATGATCTTCCAGCCCATAATTCTCTCTTTTCTTCAAATATTATCAAATACTTAGCTATAATCTAGCTAAACTATATCTGTAACATTCTCTAATCTACTAGTTTAGTAACTTAAAAAAAAAAAAGATATTACCCTGTCATTTTCTGTTTCTGATGAAGGCATACTGTGATCACCACTTCCATTCACTAACCACCCTTTTAATAGCACAGTTAATTAAGGCAGCCAACTAGCACTTGTTAAGCATCTTCTATGTGCCAACACTGTGCTAAGCACTTAGTGATACAGAGAGAGGCAAAAGCCAGTTTCTACTCTAATGGAACTCACAATCTAATGAGTTAAACAACATGAGAGCAACTATGTTCAAACAAGGTATATACAGGACAGATTGGAAAGAATCGTAGTTGGGAGGCACTAAGATTTAAAAAGACTTGGAAAGGCTGCTGGCAGAAAATGGGACTTTAGCTGAGACACGGAAGGCAGAGAAGCTGGAAGTTAGAAATGAGAAGGGACATCATTCCAGGAAGGGGGAATAGCCAATGAAAATGCTCAGAGTTGACAGATGGAGTGTTGTGACTGAGAAACATTAAAGGAGCTAGTGTAACTAAGGAGTAGGAAGACTATAAAGGTAGGAGAGGGCCAGATATGAAGGGCTTAAAAAATCAAAGACTTTATATTTGATCCTGGACCTAATAGGGAGCCACTGGAGTTTACTGGGTAGTAGAATGATGCAGTCAGATCTCCATTTTAGGATGATCCATTTGATATCTGTGTGAAGAAGGGACTTGAGTAGGGAGAGACAAGGTAAGGAGGCCAACCAGCAGGCTATTACTATAGTCTAGGCATGACATGATGAGGGTAAGTACTAGCATGGTGGAGTGTCAGAGGAGTGAAGTACGTGTGTATGAGAGATACTACAAAGATTTAAAAAAAAAACAGATCTAGACAACAGATTGGAAATGGGAGGTGGGGGAGAGAAAGTGAGAATTTGAGGATGCCACCTAGGTTGTATACCTAGATACCTGAGAGGATAGTGGCAGTCTCAAAAGTAGTATGGAAATTCAGAAGCGGGAAGGGTTTGGGATGGAAGATATTGAGTTCAATTTGGAACATAGTGAGTTAAATATATCCATAGGACATCCAGTTCCAGATTCCAATAGGCAGCTGGAAATTTGAAACTGGAAGTCAGGAGAGAGTTTAGGATTGAACGAGTAGATCTGAAAATCATTTGCACAGAGATCATCAAAACCATGGGAGTTAATAAGATCACCAAGTGAAATAGTATAGAGGGAGAAGAAAAGAGTCCTGGACAGAGTCTTAGCCGACACCCACACTTAACAGGTATTATGTTGATGAAGACCCAAAGGAGACAGAGAACATCTGCTCATATAGGGGGGAGAACCAAGAGAGAGGAGTGCCATGAAAACCTAGGTAAAAGCGTATCAAGAAGAAGATGATCAACAAATCAAGCAATGTTTCAGAGTGGAAGGTGTACTCAATCTTCAGGCAGGAGCACATCCTTCTCATATTTTAAGCTGTGGTACAGAAATGCTAATCCCAGTCTCAGAGGAAGTCTTCTAAGCCTGTTGTTTATTTCCTTCACTATATCATTAGTCTTCCTAGTGATATATTTCTAGAGTCCATTTTGTCTGAGCCAATGTGTTATGAACTAATTCACACACATAATACAAGCTCTGGACTCTTTCATACTCTACCTCCAGCACCCTCTTTTCTCATGCAAAAACTACAGAGAACTTAGAATTTGCCATTTGGATAAAATATTAGATTTAATGGAGATTTCCCACCATGCCTCCCAATACCATGACTGCTCTAGGACTCAGACTCACACACAGTTTCTTTTCACTTGAGGGTTCAACACTGAGCCAAGCCACAAAGGCCTCAGTACTTGTGCTAAGCCTCACTCCAAACTAACGCTCATTCTCTATCTAGGCTTTGTTTCCAACTATAGTTCTTATTTCACCATTCTCAGAAACTAGTTACATCACCACTATCTCTTCCCAAGTTGCCTTAAGCCTGGAGCATAAAAAATAGCTGAAACAACCTGGGTGCCCACGTAGCATTAGGGGCACAGTTATTTCATCAATGCTGGAATTCTCAAACTGACTCACAGTTATTTTCTCTTCTTCCAATTACAAGTAGTTATGATCAGTTGGTAATGGGTGTACAAGTCCCAAGGAAACTGCATCTTTACTAGCCCCCCAAAACTCTTTGGTTTCCTTTGTAACCTCATGTTATTTTACTTTACGTATTTAATAATATCTACAAAGGAGTCCATAGGCTTTACAGATCACAAAAGGGGTCCATGGTACAAAACCATTTTGCATCTAAAGTTCTAAAGAGTTCTGCAACTTTTTCTTATTTATATTAATCCACCACTACCACCATCAGCTCTGCCTCTATCACATGAGGCAAGTAATGTCTTTGTGAGACAACTCCCCAGATCTGCTCAACCTCATATGTCTTCTACCTTGACCTTAATTGCCCTTTATAAAGTTTCTTTACTGGTTCCTCAGAGCTATGAGACTGGTTTAGTCATGTTGTGAATGCTATCATATCAGGCTCATATCATATCAGGCATTAGATTAGATGACCCCAGAGTTCCCTTTTAGCTATGTTGCTGTGCAATATTTAAGTGTAGATACTTATTTGAAAAGATAGACTAAAAATTATGCTGGAAGCTCTTGGACCAGTGGTATAATGAAATGACCCAAAGGCCATCCCAGTCAAAACAAAAGGCAGAGCAGGAGTGAGACCAGGTTAAAAAAAAAAAAAAAGCAGTTCTCAGTACCACAGAAGAGTGACATAAGATTCAGGAGTGAGAAAGCAGACCAACCAGGGTCAGGGACCAAGCATCAGGCAGAACCAGGCAGACTAGGGTCAGAGACATCTCTTCACTCTCTGCCTCCCTATACATGCATTCCAATAAAGCTTCAAGACTCAGGATATCCAGACAGCCAGGACATCCCTGTAGCTGTGATACATGGTCACAACTGGGCCAGAGGGGTAGGCCCATTCACCAGAACAAGGATGCCTCAGAGCAGGAAGCAGGTGCAATGGCCAAGCAGACCCAGGCAAGTGGCAACAAATCCCATTGGTCCCCTCAATATAGAAGACTGGTGAGTGAATCCATGATGGTAAACTGTCATAATGGCATACAAAGTCAATCTAGAGTACTTTGGTCTGGGATTTGGGGTATCAGTTAGTTCTGCTATGAACTTTTAGACCTTTGAAAGTCTGACTTTTTGAACCCCATTTAATTTTGTTCTAGGAATCAGTTTTTCCCCAGCAAGAGATTTTAACAATCCTTGCCCTCATTACCCCACAGAAACACTGAAAAAAAATGAGACCACCATCAGAAAAGAATTTCTATGTACACGAGTTTTTTATCATTCTTACTCTCTCTGGGCCACAAATCCAACAAAGCAGTACAAACAAAGAGAACAACTGACCCTCCCCCAGAGGACCAAGAATCAGAGTTATTTGTGGATTTAATGGTGAAAAGGCCTTCACAGAAACAAAATGATAGATCAGATGACTTTAATCTAACTCCATCAGAACTGCCTGATTAAGCTTCCACTCTGATCGACTTACTGAATTGTATCAATTATGCAAAAGTTACAAAAGTTTTGCTTCCTCTAAGAAAATTGCTTCTTCTCTTTAATATTCAGTTTTTACTCCCCATAGCCCTCCCTCCCTCTCTCAAATTAGGCTGCAGCTGCAGCCCAAACCCAAAATAAGTGCCCAGATGTATATTGGTTTCTGTGCTGCTTCAAAATCTCTATTTTCTGTCCCCTCCCATCCTCAACCTACTTAGCAGTGATTCCTTCAAGGCTCAGTTATTACACAGCTCCTAACTCCTAAGGAAACAGATAAGGAAATATACTGTCCACTTCTTCCTGAGGAGCAAGGGTCACAGAGGTTGAATCACACTCCAAATGGTCCAGGAGGCTCTTCTGAAACTCGGGGAGGCAGAACTCAGGTTCAAGCAGGAACTCAAGGTCTGATTTGGAGAGAAGCCCATCTTGGGAATCAGTCCTGGCACCCGTCACGAGCGGGGTTGTCATGGAACAGGTTTGGGTTTCACCATTTTTGACATCCTGGGGCCCTGGATCAAATGGGAACAGATGTTAATGGAACATGAAAAGAAATATTTTCCAAATCAAAACCCCAACTCCAAAGATGTAGTATGGTATAAAGGAAAGAGTGGTGAATTAGGATGCCTGTGTTCTAGACCTAGGTCGCTAAAAGCTTTCTGGGTGATGGTAGCAAATTCACTTGGTTTCAAGGTCCTCCATATCTAACCCCCGCACAATCAATTTGTTTCCGATACTTTTAATGTACACCTTCCTTGCCTATACCCCTAGAGTCCTTAGCACTATCCAGGGCTCAGCTCATGGACCACCTTCCATATGAAGTATTTCTTTATTGTGTAACCCTAGGCAAGTCACAATCTCTTAGCATTTTTCCCATCCATAAAATAGTGATAACAGCATCTACTTCAAAAGATTGTTATGCAGATCAAATGAGATTACATATGTAAAGTGTTTTTCAAACATTAAAGGACTATACAATTGCAGGCTATTATTTCCTGATTCCAAGTTGTCAGTCCCATCTCTTCTTCCTCAGATTACTGTTCATATACTTAACTGTTACAAGTTATATATAGACTCTTTAAGGTGGTGTGTGAGTGTATTCGGTTGCTCCAGTCGTGTCCAACTCTTCATGACCCCATTTTGGCATTTTCTTGGCAAAGATACTGGAGTCGTTTGCCATTTCCTTCTCCAGTTCATTTTACAGATAAGGAAACTGAGGCAGACAAGGTTAAGTGACTTGACCAGGGTCACACAGCTAGTAAATGTCCAGGGTCAGATTTTTAACCCAGAAAGATGAGTCTTCCTGATTCCAAGCCCAGTGCTCTATCCACTATGGGACCCAGCTGCCCTCCTTAAGGGTAGGAACTGTTTGGTGTTTTTTTTTTTTTAATCTTTGTATTCTGCAGAATTACATAGGTAACAGGAAAAGTTGACCTCAAGTCCTACTTTAGACTTTATGACCCCTGGTGAGTGAATTAACATCTCAGTGCTATAGACTAGAGGTGTTAAACATATACTTTGAAACATTCCCAAGTTCTGATTCTCAATTAAAATGCAGGAAAATTTTTAACAAAATAAAATAAAATACAACAGAACATATACAATGTTAATATGTGGGGTTTTTTAAAGCCAATATGTGGCAGCAGGGATCCTGATTATGGTTTATTGGCCCTGCTTCTAATGAAATTGCTACCACTGCTCTAGGCTACTTACTGAGACTGTAAGATGCAGAGAAGGTGCCAACCTGTATTGGTAGATGGAATTTCTTCATCTGGGAGATCCCTATATCAACAGAATCATAGCAGCAGACCCCTCCCTTCCCCTAGTAAACAGAACACTGCCTTGAACACAATAGGTTCTTAATGTTTCTTGGACTAGATACATGAAAATGTCAAAAGAGCTTTGGTTTTATCAGTGTGGATACTCTCTCCACTTACACAGATCTCTCTCTCCCTGCCTTTTTTATCATAAATTGCTATGACCACAAAAACATCACCTGGTGGCCAAGGTCCATGTGAAAAGCCATGTTGCACAAAGTAAGACTGGTCTTCAGATGAGACACCAGATGCCAACCCCATCTTTAAGTCTGTCCAGTCTGGTAAGAGCTTGTGTTCTAGTGCCCTAGTGTTCAAAACCCCATGTTACCTCCACACCCTGAGAACTGTAGGGGCACATACATGCAAGTATAATAGATTTATCCCTTAAATTATCTATTACTTCTACTTTACAGATGAGGAAACTGGGACACATAAAGAAAGAGACAATAGTTTTCCATAGACCATAGCAGGCCAAAGCTGGAATTCAAACCTGATTTTGTCTCTGGAACACACACATACTTACACATACACACTCCCCTCCCCTCCATCCAATCCTCAGGGATCCTTTCTGTGATGGGGAGCATTTAGGGGTGAAAGCCTAGTTCTCCCTGTATAAAAAGCTCAAATTCTCCTTCCTCTTCCAGCATACTATGGAGTATCCTAGCCAGGCAACCCTCAGGGATGCCTCACCTTGATCTCCAAGCCATTGGTCAGTGTGAGAACCCAGCAGGAAAGGCATCTCATCTTCTACTTCAGATTCTGACACTGACCTGAAATTAAAAGCAAAAAGCAAAAAGAATCCATCTGTGAATTGGAGGGGAATTAAATTTTCCAGCCAAAAGAAATGAAGGGGAGAGGAGGAGTTCAGATCAGAAGGCAGAGTATTACTTGCAAAAAAAGGAGGAAAAGAAAAAAGAAAGAATATAAAAATAGGTCTCTATTATTTGAATATTGCATCCATTTTCTGAATTATCCATGGATTTTTTTTAATCCTTGGCTGACTTCTCATCATCCAAAACATTTCCCCCACAGCCCTTCCCACGTCCCAGCTGCTGTGTGCTCAGGGAATGCAAACTAATTTTTATATCAGGCAAAGCAAAAAGATAATTAGGAAAGGAAAACTGTTAAAAAAAAAAAAAAACACCCATCCATGGAAAAACCAAACTTTACTATTTACTATTTTGGATTACCAATGCTCTGTTCCCACTATTTGTATGCACAATATAAAGTTTTATATTCTCTGCATTGTGCCCAAGCAAAACTTGTCCAAGAACGTGGGTGATGAGGGAACAGGAATGAGGCTAATGTACCTGGTATCCAGAGGGGGTATCATCAAGACATCAGAAGATTCATGTGTATTCCTCAGTAGCTGCGCTTGAGACATGGCTTCTCCAGGACAGATTCCTACCAGATTTGGCCATTTCCCCACTGCTGAGGTCTCTAGAGGAAAGGTTGGTGGCAAGAGGGAATGCCAAGGCAAAGAAGGGGTCTTTCCACAGGAGTGCACAGAAGTATCAGAGAGACTTGGGTCTGGAGGTAGCAGAGCCAGATCTGAAAAAAAAAATCATAATCAGCACCAAGAGTGAATAGCCCCAACTCTTTGGATTCCACTTCTAGCCAAACATCCACTTTCTGCTGAGCTCAGGCCCAGGATAAATTCATGTCCTGAAAGGAAATAATATGAAATCCCTTAATGGATTTTGCTTCTGTATAACTTTAAGGTTTATAAAATGTTTCCTCCATCCCCAACCACTAAGACTAAAAGAATTTAAGAGACTTGCCCCAAGGTCACAAAGCTAAAAAGTATCAATCCCAGTATGATTCCCAACCCTGAGCAATTAAAGCCCTATACTCAGCACCTGGGAGGGAACAAAGAAGGAAAGATGACAGAAGAGGCTCAGTCAGTACCTACAAGAAGCCTTCAGTTGAGCCTGAGGACACACAACATACATATACATATATATATATATATATATATATACATTTTTAAAAGACCATTAAGTCTGGCACTTAAGAGATCATTGCTAACTTTGGAATGAGCAGTTTTGGTTGAATGATAAGGCTGTAAGCTAGACTGTAGAGTTAAAAAGAGAGTGTGAGGAAAGGAAGTAGAGGCATCAATTATAGATGGACTTCTGAAAGACTTTAGCTACAAAAGGGAAAAGAGATATGGAACAATAGACAATTCAGATCAAGTGACTTTTTTTTTTTAAGAATGGGGGGACATGGGTATGTTTGTAAGCTATGGGGAAGAAAGAAGACAAGGAAAGATTGAAGTGAGAGTGTGAGAATGACAGAGAAGACACTTCAATCTGATAATCCAATAAATGTTTATTAACCACTTACTGTGTGCCAGGCACTCTGCTAAGTGCTGGGGATACAATTAATATTTTATTATACATTAGCATTATACAATAATACTGTGTTATATACTGTGTAATTAATATGGGGGGGGGGGGGACAAAGGGGTATCTCATTCCATGGAACTAAAACCAGGCAGAGCAGCAGATACAAGTAGAACAAATGAATAACAGCATGAGCCAAAAGAGGAACACAGGAAGATTTTCCTTCTTTTGATAGGAAAGTTAATAGATATCTACATTTAAGATGCAGATAAAGCTCTATGTGGAAGTATAAGAAAGAAGAATCCAGAATGAGATTAGTAGTATAAATAAACAAACAAAAAACATCTGTGTTTGCAATACCCAAAAAAACCCATGCCCAGGTTTTGTCTTCCTTCTCCCTACTCCAAGGTATTCAGGTCAATATAATAAAGGATTTATGTTCACAGGAACATAGTTGCAATTTTATAATTGAAGTTAGTCAGGAAGAAATAAGGTTTACTTTATAACCTGCTCTGTTAGAACATATCTTCTACCAACAAAGAACTGATATTGAACTTCTAATCACTGCTCAGAGACTCCCTCTCATGTCAAGTCTGTTGATGGGGAAAGATTCCCAGTAGGCTCAGCTCCTGACTTACCTTTTTCAAAGACAGAACATGTGTCTTCTAAGGCACTATCCACAGACTCACCCAACCTCAGTGCTGGTTTGCTGTTTTCCCCAGGAGTGGCCGGGAAGCTTGGGGATCCCCTTTGTCTGACCAATGAAATACACTGACAGTTAACTGGGGCTTCCAGGCAAAGATTTCCAAAAAGCTAAAGGCATTTGTGATTTTTAAATTTTAATTTCCCCAAAGTAGCAGTCTACATTGGAGTCCCTTCCAACTCTAAATTTATGACTCTGATCCAAAATAAACTTTCTAATAGAATTTCTATACTAGCCTAAAAGAATTAGGGAACTGCCCACAGCATGGAGTCCAGCAAAGAGCTTTGCAGTTAACATGGGCACATTCGGCACATATGTGATACGTTCTACCACATGATAAGCCCCTCTCCCACTAACTCCCACTGTCTCTAACCATGTAAGAGGGCCCAAATTTGAGATCACACTACTGCTTGTAGAAACGATCCAATCATTCCAAATTCCACCTCCACTCCATACAGCAAAAGCTGTCTAAAACAGCACTTCTTAAATTGAGGGTCTCAAGTGGAAAAAGTTTAAGAAGCACTGGTCTAAAATACAATATAAGTCTTATATTCACATGGTCATGAGCTTCTCTACTCTTAGCTAGGCTGGTCTTTGAACAAAAGACTTCACACTCAAAGAATATTCAGCCTTAGAAGGTCATACTTTTCATCTTGTTGACATAAAACACAAAAACCCTGAATTACCTCCCTGTCCAGGAAGGGGATTCAAATAGGACTTTTGTGAAGTATTTATTTAGTAATCTGTACTTTACAAACCATCTTCATATTTGTCAAAAGAGTGAGTGTAGGTAAAGCACCTTCAAAAATTTAAAACCTTCAAGTCAAAAAGGCAGAAAATGGCAAAGCTAGGGCCTCTGACTCCAAATCTGCTGCCCTTCCTACTATACCAAAAGTTAATCTAAGTAAGTATGATAGTGTCTTGAAATTTCATCAGCTTTATAAATGAGTTGAGAGGCATAATGGGATAACAGCTATAGAGCTAGTCTCAAAGCAGGAAGACCTGGATTCCAGTTCTCCTCTGATACATATTAGTTGGAAACTCTGAGCAAGTCGATTCACATCTTAGCTCTTCAGGCAACTAAGAGTATAAATTGTAAAAAAGATACCAACATGATTTGGGATTTATCACAACCAATGAAATAGCATGTCCAGTCTCTATCCCTATAAATGAATTATATTACCTTTTTTTTGGGGGGGGGGAGGGAAGGAAATGAAGTAAAGGATTTATTAAATGTTGAAATACTAACCTGGCTGTATCAAAGGCTCGCATCTCTGAAATCTGCTTTCTAGTATTTGGAATCAACACATTCTTCTGCCACTTCTGACATACCTCCTCCGAGGGAGTGAGAATCTGTAATTTAAACGTTCATTCACAGAGCCAGCATCCCCCACAGGACCCTGGCAAGGGGGAGTAAAAGACAGCAAGATACCCCCAAATGAAGCTTTTTTGGAATATATGTAGAATCTACAGGAGGATTCCCACATAGAAGGAAAGTGGAAATATTCACAATTTGAAAGGAATGAAGTGTTGGTCCTTAAGAATCAGCCATGATGATAAATTGTAATTTAATAATCAGGATTGAAGACTCATGCCTTAAAAAACACATCATTCCTCTCCTGACCCAGGGAAGCCTCGTTCCACATAATGGGACACACCATAGCAATTACAAAGACAACCTACTCAAACTGTGATATTTATATCAAACTCACGGTACTCTGTTCTTCTGTGGGCACAAGGGTTCGAGCAAGCTTTAGATACTGTACAGCCATCTCCAGGATGGAGGCCATGTCCTCTCGACGACCTTCAAACTTGGGCAGCAGGATCCGAAGCCGGTCACAACTTACAGAGATTCGTTTCCTGTTTATACCCAAGCACCGCCACCCCCATGCCCAGACATACAAACAATCCATGTTTGAGTCTCACTCCTCTGGACAGAATAGCTGAGATACACAAATGAAAATGCTAAGTCCCATATATATATATATATATATATATATGTGTGTGTGTGTGTATGTGTATATATAAATATATATGTGTATATATATATATATATATATATATGGGACTTAGCATTTATATGTTTATATATGTTTATATATATGTATATGGTTGCTTAGCTCAGTTGTCCTGCATGGGAATGATGATGCTTTGGTTTTGTGGGTCTGAGTCAATTAACTCCATTTAGTGTCCAATGAATGGACCTTAACCTTGACCACAAATTAAACTCCCTAAACCTGTATTTTGGGGATTTGTCAGTCTAGAACTATGATTTCCTCACTATTAGGAGTTCCTTTTGAGCAAATTCTCTCTACCAATGCAGATAAAAAAACTTTTGCAACATATACAGAGTTGCCCAGGAGCAAATTAAATTACTTGCTCAGGGTCCTATAGCTAATATGTGTCAGTGGCAAGATTTAATAGAGTTCTTCCTGACTTTGAGATCAGTTCACTATCTACTACACCACAAATCCTAGTAATTTCGTAATTACATAAGGGAACTATGATGTCAATGAAAAGGGTATATTTTTTTCCCCTTTTCCAAGATGGTCAAGGAATACTCTAGGACACTCCTACTAGGCTATGTTTAAACACCAGAATATCCAAATATCCAAATTTCCAGACGTATCCATTCAGACCCAACAAATGGATACTTCAAAAAAAATTTTTTTTCAAGGGCTTTAGCCATCTGTCAATTCTAAAACTGGCAGGTGGAAAAGGAACTAAAATTATCGGTTACCATCCTACGGTTTGAAAAATTGAGGCAAAAAAATAGCACAGTAACTTGATCACAATTGTGTAGCATTACTGGGTGAAGGTAGGACCAGAACGAAGAACCCTGGGGAGCATCACCTCACTGCCACTATTTTTTTTTGGCAGTGGTTCAACTAATAAAATACCACCAAATCATCTCCATCATATTTAAGTTCACCATTGCAGGGATTTTTTTTTTTAATTCCTGGGTTCTCCCAATCTTTGAGTTGATCCATTTGGCAAGGAAAATAAAAACTCATTCTCTTATCTGCTTAAAACACTGTCATAGAATAGAAGTTTTTCTGTTTTTCCCTCCCTAAGGGGCCTAACCAAGCTGAATGGTTGACACATTTACACAAGACTATTCTTTGGCCCTCCCCCTGCACAAAGGGCAGGCCCTCACCTTCTTTCTCTCTCTGTGATAGCATTCTGCTTTCGGATCTGTACCTGGGCAACAGTGAAAGCCTCTGACATATCCCTGGACACTCCAGAGTCCCCATCACTACCCTCAGAGGACCAGGTGCTGGCCCTTGAGGAGCTGAAAGAGGAACCAAAGACAAGAAGGGAGAAACACAAACACTGTACCCTTAAAATTATCTGCTTAGACACCGAGTTAGAGACAATGGAACGCCAAAAGGCTAACAGCCAAGACGCCAAAATGGGGTAAGTTTGTAGTTGTGCTTTGTGGTGTGAGATGATGGCACACATAATAACTTCAGACTCTCAGACTGACCTTCACTCATGTTCTAAACTCTCCTATACTTCGTCCCACCCCACCCCATCTTCTTCCCCATGCCTACCTATCTCTGCCACCTCCACTATCCCTTTCCCAAATGCACTGAGGGAGGCAGAAACGGTGGTGAGATTTGGGGGTTAAGGGTCTTTGGGTGAGGACTAGCGGCTATTCGAGGTTAATGGTAGGACACTGAGGCGAGATAGTAGTATTTGGGGTAAAGGCAGAAGGCTAGGCTATTGGGAATGGCTGGAGTGGAAGTTATGGACGGGTGATTTTGGGGTGGGGGGTGGGGGGGCAACAACGTTTGAGGACAAGCCTGAGAGGCTTAGGCAGAGGAATGAAAGAGGGGCAAATTCCCATGATTCTTCCTCTACCCTTAACCCAGGAGCTGAAGCCTTGACCTTTAGAAAGAACCTTCCCCTCCACCTTTGGTTTCACACCTGTGCCCAAAACAGGCTGGATCCCTTGGTTCTTCCGTGCGGAAGGGCCTTTGGCTGGGGTCGGGGTCACAGGAGTCCATGACTTAGCAAACTACAGCGGAGCCGCTGTATCTCTTCTCTTCTCCCTTCTCCCACGAGGCGCCTCTCCTCTCCAAGACGGAAGCAAGAAACACAAAATACGCACCCCCTCCCCGCGCAAGCAGCACGTTCTCCCATCCCACGCGCGCCACGCGTTGCCCTCTCTCTACGAACCCAACACGCCGGGCCCACTCCGGGGCCTTCCATAGACACGTGACCCTCGGCCGGAGCCTTCCGCTTAGTCCCAAACAGCTTGTTCCCAAGTTTTTGTGTAGAAAAGTATCTTCAGTGCTGGGAGATGAAGCTTCAGGCTGACCAGAGTTGTGGCTGGACGGGAGTATTGGAGCCTGAGGGAGAAGCTGTGGGAGTAGTACATGGGGAGGGAAGCGTTTTCTTCTTTGAGGAAAAACAAAAATCAAATAGGGAGAGGAGTGAAAGGCGGGAGAAGATTGAACACGGGCCTGGGAACCTCCACGGAATTGCATTGCCTACAAGCAGGGTTGCAGAGATTAATCTTTCTTTAAATTCTTTTTTTTTAATTTTTGAATACATTTTAATTTTTTCCCAATTACACGTAAAAACAGTTTTTAGCATTCATTTTTTTTTTGAGTTCCAAATTCTTTCCCTCCCTCTCTCTTTACCCCCCTCCCTGAGACAGTAAGTAGTTTGAAATAGGTTACACATGTGCAATCATGCAAAACATATTTTCATATTAGTCATGTGCAAGAAAACACATCTTTAAATTCTTTGTGAGCAATTACTATCCTTGTCCTATACTTGTGTTAGGTGAACCAAAGGGGAGAACTGGAAATGATGAACCAAGTTATAGGGAAGCAGATTCCTAACACATCTTTATGCTAAGAAGGAACTTCCTGATAATTAGAGTAGATGGAGGGGGGAAAAAAAAGAATAACGCTATTATTTAAAGTACTTTGTGGGTACTTCCATCCTCCTACACAGAGTTTTCCATTAATGCTAGCAGTTTCTTGGCTTGTCCTTTCTAATCTGTCTTGACTACAGTCAAGTCCATGCTAGATAAGTGTAAAATTGGGGCAGCATGCTTTCTCAAAAAGATTTCTGGCTTTTTCTTTGCAAGCTGCAGGATTGAGAAAGACAGCTGAGAACACCTACAAGACTCACAAACTACATTCTATGTCTTATGGTCTGGCGTTTCCAAGTCTTGTTGATTCTATTTCCAAAACATCCCTTGCATCCATTCCTCTTTTCTTCACTCCCACAGCCACCACCCTAGCTCTCCACTGGCTACTGCAAGAGCTTCCCAATTGATCTTGTTTCCAGTCACTCCTTTCTCCAATCCACTGGTCACACAGCTGCCAAAGTTATATTCCCAAAGCACAGGTTTGACCATGTCCTTCCTCAGCTAGCTATGTGACTATATATTCCTCCTCAATAGCTCTTTACTGTTTCTAGAATAAACTACACAATCCTCAGCCTAATGTTTATATCTTTCCATGCTCACTCCCTCTTATCTTTCCAACCTTATTTCATATTAACTGCCCTTCATCTACTTACCATTCCCAAACAAACCAGCTTACTAGATATTCTCTCAAATGTGTTCATTCCTCCATTTTGTTTCATAGTATACTTAGATTCCTTAAATCATAGCCCAGATGCCATTGTGTACAGGAGGCCCTTCCTGATCCCCTCAGATTATGAATACTTTCCCCATTGAAACAATCTCGGGGGTACTTAGCCTATTGCCCTAACACCACGTAAATCTCTTGAAGACAGAACTGTTTCTGCCTTTCTTGGTAGTTCACTTAGCACTGTGCCTGATACACAGAAGGGACTTAATAAATACTTGACTCATTAATTTATAATAAATGCTTGTCAGATTTAACCAAATGGCATAAAATATTTACCACCTAGTGACCAAACCTCTGATAAGACTATCTTAGCTTGGCTGGTCTTTTACCCTATCTATGTTTACCTAGAACTTCAAGGTTTATAAATAGAATGGGGTGCTATGTAAGTGAACAGGTTTCTGATTTTTTCTTTTTAAAAAATTTATTTTAATTCATAACAAACACCAAATAAAATGGCCATTTTTTTATGTACATAGTAGAACAGAAAAAGGATTGCACATGAAATTGCAGATCTCTCTTACAGACACTTTGGAAGCAGAAGTATTTTTAAGCACCTACTGTGTGTCAGACACTGTGCTAAGTGCTTTACAAATCCTATCTTACTTGATCTTCCTAATGCCCCTGAGAGGTGGGTGTTTTTTTTATGAGGAAAATGAGACAGAGGTTAAGTAGTTTGTTCAAGGTCACACATCTAATAAGTATATGAGGCTAGTCAGATCTTATTAACTCCAGGACCACTGAGTGCTCTATTCACTTTGCTACCTAGCTGTATGACCTTAAGTAAGTCATTTAACCTTGTTTTGCCTCAGTTTCCGCAACTGTAAAATGGAGAGAATAATAGCACTTACCTCCTAGGGTTACTGTAAGGATCAAATGGAATATCTGTAAAGTGTTTAGCGCAGTGCTTGACACATAATAGACACCATATAAATGCTAAGCTGTTATTACTGCTGCTGCTGCTGCTGCTGCTGCTGCTGCTATAATTTGCTTTTTTTTAAGCCTAAAATACATCCAACCTGTGGTTTTCAAAACTGTACTGCTTTGTCTGTGCTTCTTTCTGTTCTTTATGCTTTTTTAAACATGCCTCAATAACCCTCTTTCCTTTTTCTTCCTTTCCCTCTCTTTTTCTTCCTTCCTTCCTTTCTTTTTTCTTTTTTTTTTGCTTCCTATCCTATTTCTATTTCCCCTACAACCTCCCCCTTTACATCCTATATTGGGAAACCTATAAAGAAAAGAAAAGAAAGCCCATGTAGTAACTATGCAGAGTCAAGCAATAAGTTTCTGATTTTTGAAAGTATTCAAGCATAGAAGGGGTCATTACATGTCATGGATACAGTAGATAGAATTCATAGGATCATATGATTGAGAGGCAGAAGACAGCTCAGTGAGCCTGTATTTGGTAACAAGCAGTGCTAGGGAACATCTGAGGTCCCTTCTAATTCACCACTCCCATAATTCTTTTGCCCTATCCTTTGGGTATTACTGCTCTGGAAATCTTGCAAGCCAAGTATTCGTGGAAATTCCACTGAGTTTCCCCAGGTGTTATGAACCCTTTCTTGTAGGTGGTGTTCTGAACCCACAGCTGGTATGCAATTTTCTCTCACCCAGTCCCTCTTGTTATAAACAAACACCAGTTGTGAAATGGCTGATCAGGATCAGGGGCCCATCTGGGGTGTAGGAAAGAGCCCTAAAATAGGAAGTCTATAGGGCAAGGTGATAGTCCTGGGTCTTCCTTTGACTAACTGAGTTCCCCTTTGCAAGTTACTATACTTCCTCCTCTGAAGGTTGGATTAGATAGGTTTCCTTTCGTTTCTGGATCCATGAAAGAATCTATGATTCTATGAATTTGAAATTAAGGAGTACCTCCTGAATGGAAGGCTCCTGTTCTACCATTCCCCAGTGCTCTTACTCCAATGAATTTGACCTGGCCATGTCCTATTTCATACCTCACAAGAGGTGATTTGTAACATTATGTGTGGCAGAAGTTCCCTAGTCATTAACCCGATTCCTGATTTCCTATCCTGGTGTGATTATGATGCCCTTATTGAGTACTTTGCCCTGGACCTGGAAAACTGTGAGTCAGTGGTTCTCAACCTTCCTAATGCCATGACCCTTTAATACAGTTCCTCATGTTGTAGTGACCCCCAACCATAAAATTATTTTCGTTGCTACTTCATAACTGTAATTTTGCTACTGTTATGAATCATAATGTAAATATCTGATATGCAGGATGTATTTAAATTGAACATAACCCACAGGTTGAGAACCACTGCAAGTGAGTGATGATGTGGTATAGGGATGGATTTAGGGTCATGGGGAAGCTTACTAGCTCTGTGACCATGGGGGAAAAACTTTGACCCCTCTCTAAGCCAGTTTCGTCATCTGTAAAATGGGGTTACTAGCTTACTTCACAAAACTTCTCTATATATACAAAATGCTTTGAGAAGTTTCACACAATAAATAAATGTGAGCTAAAAGCTGATAATCTTGCCTTTGTCACCGGCAACTAATTATAACAAAGTAGCATCACCCTTCATATTCACTCAAGGGTTTGAAAGATTATAGCACCTCAAAAATAATAATAACTATCCCTATAATCTCATCACAGAATGTCAGGTCTCTTTTTCCTGGAGGTGGAATTGATCACATTTCCTACAGGAGACTCCATTCCCTTCCCAGCCTAGGATACAGGACTTTGAGATATGAACACAGCTACCCTGATGGGAAAAACATATTATGGCTGTACCGTTAGGGTAAGCCAAGCCAAGGAGATTCAGTGGGTGACTAGCCTAAGGCCACACAGCAAGGCAGCCACAGAACAGAGAAGACAATTTCTGTTTCTCAACATCCCACATCTTGACCCACCTGCCAGATGATTTTGCCAAGTTAAAGGGGGCTATGACTCTTCGTTTCAGTGGTGTGATTCACACAAAGCCTTTGGCACATATTCAGCCTTCTATTTTTACCAGATGGTATGAAAGTACAAGGTCATCTTTGGGGAAAATGCTGTTCAATTCAGAGAGCAGTTGGGATCACAGGATTTAGAAAAAGAGGAAACCAGAGATCATTCAGGGCAAATCTAAGCTCATTGACCTAAGAAAGAAAGTAAAAGATCAGAGAACTCAACTGGCTTGTCCAGTGTCACACAGATAGTAAGTAGAAAAGCTAGAATTCATGCCTAGGTCTTCTGACTCCACATAAGGTATTCTTTCCATTATATCATGTGATCTCCATGCTGAGAAATATAGGATCACAGATTTAGATCTGGAAGGGATGTCAGAGATGATCCAGTCCAACTCCCTCATTTTGAAGATAATGAAACTGAGGCCCAAAGACATAGTCAAGACAGGATTCAAACCAAGGTCTACTCTACATACTTTCCTTGGCACATTTCTTGACTCTCCGCTGGATATCCAGGCACTGAGCTGCCTCAGGGGTGGGAGAAGAAAACACGGTCTTAGCTCTGGTAGAGCTTGCCTTTTTGCGGAGACAAGTTTTATACCCATCTAATAAGAAAACAAAATAAAATCATGTCTAAGCATAGTACTGAACATCAAGGGCTCTGTGTGAAAAGACAGTAGTGATTCCAAATTCTAGTCCTTTCCTACTAGATGGCACTGTGGGGCCAACTTTCTACTTTCCCCTGCCTAAGAAGCTCTGTAGCCTGCAGTATGATTTTTATTTGCTAATAATATGTGCAATTATCTCTAATTGATTAGACAACAGTGCTAATTCTCCCCTGTCCTAAGGCTTATGCCAGATGGTGACAGAGTTGTTTTGCCTTATATCACCCATGGCAGGGATTGAAAGCCCTAGAGTGCTGGATTTGAAATTTTTTTAATTAGGTTTCTCTCACAACTTTGCCATTTGCTATCTGTGACATCGAGTAAGTCACTCCCTCTAAGGCCCCAGTTTCCTTATCTATAAAATAAGGTTAGATTAGACAATCTCTAAGTAAAGACCTTCTAAATCTAAAATTCTATGATATAAATGATTCTTCATTATTCTAGAAACACAGAGAACAGAAAGAACACTCAGGCAAGATTCTAACATGGTCCTGAGCAGCACTAAAGGAAGGAAGTGGGGTGGAAAAGTTGAAACCTTTTCTGGGGAATCTTACCAGAAGGTAAAATGTGACCTGCTCACAATAGAACCAATTAATCGTGCATCCTCAATTTACCTTTACAAGCAATATCTACTTCTGAAAACATAATTACATCTGTCAGTTCTGTCTCTTGAATATACCTCATGTGAACCCAATGACTTGAATTCTCTTTTATACACACACACACACACACACACACACCAATTTTGGCTTCACATATGAAAAAATGTCATAACAATTAGACCTGTTCAACAATGAAATGCCTTTTCTTCAGAGGCACTCCACCACCACTCCCTTCCTCCACCTAACAGCAGTTCTCAACCCGTGGGTCGTGACCCCTTTGGGATCGAACAATCCTTTCACAGGAGTCACAGGGGTCATCTAAGACCATCAGAAAACACGTTTCCGATGGTCTTAGAAACCTCCTCTATCCATCTCCAGGCGGGTCCACCCACATGTAGACATGCCCACATACAAGTATTAAAGGGTCATATTAGGAAGGTTGAGAACCACTGAAGTAGGTCTTAAAGCCAAGGTTACATGAATCCTCATTGAGTATGTTGTAGAAGGGATTTTTATTCCTTTATTCCTGGGCATCTGTGTAACACAGTGGACAAAGTGCTAGGCCTGGAGTCAGGAATACCTAAGTTCAACTTCAACTTTAGATGCTAGCTGTGTGACTCTGGGTAATTTAACCTTTGTTTTCCTCAGTTTCTTCATCTGTTAACAGAGATAATGATAGCACCTACATCCCAGGTTGTTAGGATCACATGAGATAATTGTAAAGCACTTAGCATAGTGCCTGGCATGTAGTAAGTACTATGCAAACACCAATTATTATTATTAATTATTCAGCTATGAGTCGGACTAAATGGCTTTTGAGGTCCCTTCCAAACCCGAGATTGTGTAATTCTGTCAAAGCATTTCTAGAAACTGGCACACCAGCTGAAAAACTTGCCTTCTAATGTTGAAAGGACTCTCAGGAGGAATTAGGCTTTTCCAGCTGGGTTCCATAGAGCAAAATTAGGAAGAAATCATAGAAGTAGCAGAGTGAAAGATTCAGGGTTGATTTAAGAGAATAATCCCCAATAATCAGAGATGTCCCAAAAATAGAACAGGCCACCTCAGAAGTTAGTGGGTTCCTGATCAGGACGTTTTCCGGTAAAGATTAGATAACTTTGAGGGTATTCTTGGTCAGGATCATGTTAGACTAGATGACCCTTGAGGTCTCCAAATCCTTCTGTGGTATCTGCTGTTTTACAAAACGTGAAAGCTGGAAGGAACTTAGAGGTTAATTTAGTTCACATCTTCATTTTACAGATGAAGATACTGAGGCCTAGAGAGTTGAAACAACTTGGCTATAGTTACATAGAATTAAGTAGAGGAGCCAGAATTTAAACCCAGAGTCTTTTAACTATAATGTTTTGTGATTCTATGGGAAAAAAAATAGAGAACTGTGGGCCAAATATGTTGAAGGGTTGAGAGGGCCTGAGGCATAGTTTGTGATAAATCTTTATCTAATATGTAAAGGAAATAAAAATTTTCCCCAAAGCTCTTGTGATTCAAAGCTGGGCACAGGATCAGGGGGAGGGCTCTTCATGATCCTTCTTCATGCTCAAAGTGCCATGAATGAGGTTGTAATCAAATTCCATCCAAAGTTATCCTTTGTGAGTCATATGGCACCCACAGTTCTGCTTGTAGATGGAAAAATCCCTCAAGGACTGTTAATAATAATCTCTACCCACCCTTTAAAATTCCACTTAAATGCTGCTGCCCCTGTGAAATCTTCCTTGATACACACACGTATGTCACATAGATTTTAGTTCTGTTCATCTTTCATGCACTTTTCAGGTAGTGTTTTATATTATACATGTTTACATTTTTGCTCTGTAGTCCTCATGAACCATAAGCTGGATGTGAGCAGGCGCCATGTGTTTGTATCTCATTAAGTACCTGCCACACAAGGTCTATGTACCATTTTGTTGTTATTGTTAAATCGTTTAGTTGTTTCCAACTTTATGACCCCATCTGGAGTTTTCTTGGCAAAGATACCAGAGTGGTTTGCCATTTCCTTCTCCAGCTCCTTTTACAGATGAGGAAACCGAGGCAAACAGGGTTAAGTGATTTGCTCAGGATCCACATAGCTAGTAAGTGTCTAAGGACAGATTTGAACTCAGGGAGAGAAGTCTTCTGACTCAAGGCCCCTGCATGTTATCCACTGCTCTACCTACCAGCCCCTACATACAATAGGCTACATACAAATGCTATTTGATAAATTAATTAGAAATAATATTATATTTTAAGGTTTTCAAAATACTTTTCTCAAAAACACAATAATTATTATTCCCTTTGTACAGATCCTGGGCAAGTCATACTCCTGTTTGCCTCAGTTTCCTCATCTGTAAAATGAATTTAAGAAGGAAATGGCAAACCACTCCAGTATCTTTACCAAGAAAACTCCAAATGGGGTCATAAAGAGTCAGACATGACTGAAAAATGATTGAACAAATGTGGAAACTGATCTTCAGATAAATTAAGTGACTGACCAATGAATGACCACATAGCAATCATCAAAATGTTTTGGAGATACCCTGTTTTCCAGAGCTAAGACCCAGCAAGGAAACTGTTAATAATGCTTTGCACTTGCCCTCTGGCACAGTGTATTGCACCAGGTATTCACTCCCCTTATTTCTCAGGGACCTAAGAGCCAACTTGCATCACCTCTCTGAGGTGCTCACAATCCCTGTTCCTTGTACTATATATACTCCTGTTCCTGTCACAGCAATCACAACCGCCAATACTTGGGACAATACTATTCCCACAAGGCCCATGGTAACAGTAACTCAAGACCTAAAAATGTCATAGTCCAGCCCAGTATATATAAAAGCACTGTCTGTATCCCTAATATGGCAAGCTCTCCTACTCAGGATGACTTCCACTTGCAAGCGTTTTCCTCATCTTCTTGAGTTCAAATCTGGCGTCAGATACTGACTAGCTGTGTGACCCTGGGCACGTCACTTAAATCCATTTTCCTCAGTTTCCTCATCTGTAAAATGAGCTGCAGAAGAAAATGGCAAAACTCTCCAGTATCTTCACCAAGAAAACCTCAAAAGGGGTCACAAAGAGTCAGACATGACTGAAACAATTACTGTTAGGAATTATAAACAGAATAGCTTCCATGTTATGGTAAATGTATGTGTGTAATGATATGCATGTATATTTAGGAATGTTTATGTATACATGCTTAGAGAAGGGTATGTACATGCATGGGTTTAGGCTTGTGAGTGCATCTCTGTGTGCATCATATACACTTATGCATATGTGTGTCTATCTATGTATGCATGTGTACGTTAAGGGCCAGCCCTGTGACTATGGTTAGTTATGCACTATAAAAATGCCTCTCTCCACCCACTCAGCCTACCTTGTCTCACTAGAGAAGTAAAGCAGGGGAGTTGTTGCTGCAAGGGTGAGTCACCCTTTCCCTGTCCCTGAGAAGCAGTGTCATGAGGCAGTCACTGATGGAGCACAGTGAAGGCAGGCAGAACTTTATGACATAGGGAAGCTCCCAGAAACACATGGGCAAATCCTGTCTTTAGCTAGCAAGGAGTGTCTTAAAAGCCTTGCCCACAATAGGACCTCAATAAGTATGAGCTGAATCATTTGACTAATTGATTAAATAAATGCACAAGAGACATTTAAAAGAAACCTGATGCAAAAAAAGTTAAAAAATCCCTTTTAGAAAATGAAGAATCTTTCCATGTGTCTGTGTTGTGAATCTAAATATTTATCTTCCAGATTTGCTCAATATAAGGTGTACGTAAACATGCTTTTTACCATCTAAAGAACCCGTCTGTATCCTCTGTTTCTTCATTAGCAAAATAAGTATTTTGGACTGGGTGGCCTCTTGAAGCTCTCAACCTATGATCCGATATCCTCAATATAAGCCTATGAAGGAAGGCAGTACAAGAACTGTCTTTACTGTACAAATCCAGTCAGGCTAAGAGAGGGGACATTAAAACAACCTTCTTTCACCTTCATTTTAACCCTCTTAGTGCTCTTCTCCACAAAGCCTTCCCTTAACTTCACAGGAAGAGAGCAGTGGACATATTGGTCAAGAGACCTGCTAGTCTTGGCTCTGCCAATGAGCATCAGTGTTGTTGTTGTTCAGTAATGTACAACTCTGTGTGACCCCATGGACTGATCCATGGGATTTTCTTGGCAAACATCCTGAAGTGATTTGCCATTTTCTTCTCCAGTGTGTTCCCTTTTTATAGATAAGAAACTGAGGCAAATAGACTTTAAGTGACTTGCCCAGGGTCACACAGCTAGCAAGTGTCTAAAGCCAGATCTGAACTCAGATCTTCTTGACTCCAGGCCTGGTGCTCTATCCACTGCACCACCTAGCTACCCTCTGATTGACAAAGTAATCTTTAGCAAATCACTTCTCCTCTGGGGGCCTTACTTTATACAAATTCCTTCATTTTGTTTTGGTGGAGGGAAAGAAATTGACCCAATAACCTCTTAATTTCTCTTCAAGCTCAAAGATCTGAGATATCCTGGTCCCTTTAAAGCAGTCCCACTCTGTTTCCCTCACATTAAATGCTCTAAACATATTTGTGTGTGTGCCTGTATGTTTATGTCTGTGTGTACTGTGGAAAAAAAGGAAAAAGACAACGAAGCGTGTATCTACTGTGACAGTTAAGTGGGAAGTAATTGAGGACTGGACTTAGACTAAGAAATACCTGGGTTCACATCCTTCCTCTGCTACTACATGTGTAACCATGGTCAAATCACTCTGTTTCTCTGAAGCTCAGTTTCCTTATCTTAGGATAACAAAACCCATAGTACCTTCCTCACAGGGTCATTGTAAGGCCCAAATTAAATGGTTTTTTACCCACAGAGGTTTGTAAATTTAGAGAGAAAGTCACATTGGAAAGAATGTTGGACCTGGATTCAGGAAGACTAGGTCTGAATGCTGCCTCTGATGTACAGCCTGTGACCATGGGCAAGTGACTTATGTTTCCTATCTCCAACTATTCTTCTGGTTTATAAAATGGCTATAATAATCCTATGATATTTGCCTATAGAGACAACGAGATGCCAAAGTGGATAGAGCACTTGGGTCTGAAGTCAGAAAGAACTGAATTCAAATCCAGTCTCGGATACTAGCAGCATGAGCTTCAGCAAGTCATTTAACCTCTTTGCTTTGATTTCCTCATCTGTAAAATGGGGATAGTAATAGCACTACCTCCCTGGGTGGTTGTGAGAATCAAATGAAATATTTGCAAAGCGCTTATCATGTTCTTGGCACATAGAAGGTGCTAGATAAATATTAGCTTTTATTAATAGTATTGCTTCAAGGTTGTTGTAAGACTCAAATGATATAATATTCTCTAAAGAAATTTCGACTTCTTGAAGTGTTATGTAATGATAATAGCGAGTATTTGTGTAGCTCTTTAGGATTTGCAAAGTGCTTTACAAGTACTACCTCAGTTTTTCTTCACAACAACCCTAGGAGGTAAGTGCTATTTTTTTTACAGATGAAGAAAGAGATAAGCAGGTGGTAAGTGACTCACCCAAGGTCATGCAGCTGGTAAGAACCTGAGGTAGAATTTTAACAAAGGTCTTCCTCACTCCAGGTATAGCATTCTATCCACCCTACCACTGCTGCCTATATAAATGTCAATTCCTATTATTAGAATAATTATTATTATTATCCTATTTCCTTGCCTCTTTACTTAGCAGGGAAACACCTCTCTCCTCCCCATTGATCTGTGGCCTTATCCTGTGCCACCTCCCCACTCACCTCAGTATTATGGTTGAATGCAAAGAGCCCTGAATGTGGAGGTAGGTGCTCTGGGTTCTGGTCCTAACTCTGCCACTAATTTGCTGCTGGATCTTGGAGAAAGTCTTTTCACCCTCACCTTCCTCATATGAAGAATGGTGAAATTAGTATCTGCCCTGCCTGCTTTCCAGGGATGTTGTAAAGATTCAATAAAATGATGTTTTTATACAGATGATGGAGTGTTATTAGAATAAAACAGACCCCCAGAGCCCATAGTAACCTTAACAACCATAAAAGTATAGACTTAGAGCTGGGAAGGGGCCTTCAAAGTTTTCTAAACCAAATCCCTTCTTTGGAAAGATAGGAAAACAGAGGGCCAGAGAGGTTGTGACTTGCTAAAGGACACAAGTAGCAAGGAACAGAGCTAGGAGCAGAAAACAAGTCTTCTGAATCCAAAACCAGATGTGGTCCCATTGATGCTTCCTGTCCATTATCCAGTATAATTCCCTCATTTTATAGAAGAGGAAACAAAGTCTGATAGAAGGTACATAATTTGTCCAGGGTTTCAGAAAATTAATTTAAGATCTAAAAGTACAACCCTGGTCTCCTGACAATCAACCTTAGGCTCTTTCCACTTGAAATAGAGTTTCTTTTTATCTCTTCTCTATGTTTCAATTTCAAAGACTCTGATGAAACTTTATTTTAGACATTTTTATTGCTCAGTCATCGGAACCCCCCCGTTTGGGGTTTTCTTGGTACAAATGCTGGAATAGTTTGCCATTTCCTTCTCCAGCTCATTTCACAGGTGAGGAAACCTGAGACAAACAGGGTTAAAGCGACCTGTAAGTAAGTGTCTGAGGTCAGATTTGATCTCATGAACCTGAGTCTCGCTGACTCCGGGACCAGCACTCTCTCCACTGCGCCCCCAGGCTTCCCCAAGGAAAGCCCTGATGAAACTGTTAGTTGACCATAATTCTAACCAAAGGCCAGCAGATGGCGTGCTGATTCACAAGAACGTGAATCTTCTCCAGAGCGCCGGGGGTTTTTGTAGATTGAAAAAAAATAATAATAATGTTTCACACTCCCACCTCCCCCAAGACAGCGATGAAGTGTTTCATGGAAAAGCCCATAAACTAGACTGTCGTCCGTCCCCTCCCTCCTTGGGCCCTCCCAGTCCGGTCCGTTGCCGCTGTGCCTTGGCTCAGACTTGGTTCTCTGGACCGAAGGGACCTCACCCCCAAAGGTGAAGGCAAAGAAGAGGAGACTCCCAACTGGGCTCCGTCCCCGCAGCCCCTTCTCCCTTCATCTTCGCGCTTCCATTTCTGCGCCGTGGAGGTGCCCCCCCCCCCCCAAACGCACACACACTTTTCCAGCTCTTATTCCCCAAACCCACAGAGAAGCACCCCTAACCCTTAACCGGGGGAGGTCACAGGCTGCCCTTGATGAGAAGAGCTGGTAGAAGAATCGCTCCATCATCACCAGCCTCCCCTACACACACCCACCCCACCACCTCCCAAGTGCAGACTCCCTCCTTCCCCCCAAACCCCCCGCCCCTGCGCTCCATGCTGGTCCCTGTCCTTGGACCCCACTCTTGCCCCTGACTACCCAGGATCCGGGCTGCTGCTGCTGCCTTGCTGATGCCGTTGTCAGAAGAAGAGAGGAGCTTGGAGGGCATTTATAAGTCCACAACCTCGGGGCAGCCCCGGGCAGCAGCCATTGGCAGCGGTGTCTGCTCAGAGTGCTACACCAACCAGACCTTTGTCTACGATGATGGCCATGGTCGGGGCAGATGCACCCCCAGGTACGTTGTGTGTGTGTGTGTGTGTGTGTGTGTGTGTGTGTGTGTGTGTGTGTGTGTGTGTGTGTGTGTGTGTTTTGTGTGTGTGTGTGTCCCTCCATTCTCAAGTCACATGCCTCACCCTCTTTACCCTCCAAACCCTTTATGATAGACCTCATGTCTCCAAGATTGTCTTAGAGGATGCCAAGTTCCAAGTGTTGACGGGTATTTCTCTGTGCAGGTCAGGGGTCCTCATTCAGTCCAAGAAGCCTTCTTCTCCAAAACAACAAAAGATTTGGTGCCCCTCCTCCCCCAAGCTGTCCTCTAGGGTGCCTGGCAGTCCAGAGGTAGGGGTATGGACTAAGGTTCTCTGGTAGGACCTAAATGACAAGCAAGTTTTCAGTTTGGGAGAGAGGGAATAGAAGGGGAGGGGGAGAGTGATCACTTGGGCTAAACATTTAATTAAATTTGATATTAAACTATTAAAAGTCTCTTGATTTTGAGTGTCCTAGACCAGCACAGCATTAACCCCTTCCTCCCTTGGGAGGGAAGAGGGTGTCATAGGAGCATGGATTTTGAGACAAGAGTCCTACATGCTTGTTTGACAGATGAAGGAACTGAGATGGGGTTAACCTAAGTGACTTACTCAGGGTCACAAAAGGAATATGTCAGAAATAGAATGGGGAAAAAGCAAGATCCAGGTATTTTGAATGCTAGAAGTAATGGTTTAAAATTTTCAAATTAGTACCAGCCCCTTTATAAGGCTGTCTGGCTGGGGTGAAGGAGGAAGGATTTGTTTCTCCTGGTTTCAGCAATACTTACTTAGCAGGTGGCAATGTTTCACATGTTGAATGACCCATAGTATATCTCACTCATATGGTGATCAGCCCAAGTATAACAAGGTACAGGTATATTTTTCACAACTAAGGACAAGGACACTGTGTGCTATCTTTGTGCCAATTGTCTCTGTGCATACTTTATTTATTTTGATAGATTCATGAATTCATCAGTGCAGTTCCTCCCTCTCCTACTGCAGATTGAAACCTTTCTCATCTTGTGCAGTTTTCCTATTTTCATGTAAGCCCTCAACAGTAAAATCTACGTCATGTACTGGGGCAGAATAGTGTGGGGATGGGAAGGATTGTCTTCCTCTGATTTTTTTCTATCATATCATTGTGCCACTTGGACTTTCTATTGTCTTCATTCTCACTGTCACTAGTCATTAATGTATTCTATGAAGCTTCTCTTGAGCAAGTTGTGATTATCACAACTGTAATATATCTATAAATCTGTAATGTGATATCCCTATGTGAATGAATTTGGATGAAAAAGGAATTATTCACTATTTGCTATGTGTCAGGCATTGTACTAAGGTGTGGGAATGCAAAAGGAGAAGGGAGATGAGAAAGACAGACACAGACAGAAAGACAAACACAGAAAAACACAGATATTCAGAGAGAGAGAGAAAAAGAAAGGGAGAGAAAGAGAGACAGAGACAGAGACAGAGACAGAGAGAGAGAAACTCTTCCCTGAAGAAATTTACATCCTATCAATGAGGCAGGGAAGGGAAGTAGCCCTTGGGGAGGAGGGGAGGGCGGGAATGGTAGTGTCCAGGGAACTAAGTTTTCATCTGAAGAGTTATAGGGACATCGAGTTGATCCATAAGGCAGTTGATTGTCATGACCTTGCCAGAAGTAATGGCACTACTCATTTTATTATTGTGCCCAGAACAAGAAGTGGAAAATGTATATATTGAGAGGGAGAGGAATGAGGTATACATACATACACTGTGGCAGGGCGGGTGGATAATTGAAAGGGATGAGAAGCATGGCCTTTTAAAATTACTTTTACCTCTAACACAATGGTTCTCAACCTTCCTAATGCTGCGACCCTTTAATACAGTTCCTCATGTTGTGGTGACCCCCAACCATAAAATTATTTTTGTTGCTACTTCATAACTGTAATTTTGCTACTGTTATGACTCTATCTGATATGCAGGATGTATTTTCATTGTTACGAATTGAACATAACCCACAGGTTGAGAACCGCTGCTAACACTTCATGTTTATCAATATCAGGTCTGCATATAGATATTAATAGCTATTGATGTATCTTCACATTCTATCTAGCTATCCATGTGGGTCATCTTGCCCTCTATTTTTCTGTGGTATTGCTTCTTCCCACCTGGAACATAATCCTCTATGGTAGACCTCCAGAAACTGTTCATCTAGTTCCTAGGGGAATTAATCCACTAATTTTGGGAACTACAGCTCTGGGATTGAGTTGTTTTGGCTGGCAAATAAGTGAGTACAAACTCACCTAGTTAGGACCATATTGTCCAGGGATTCTCCACTGGTTCATTTGCTTTAGAGAACAAGGAAAAGTATATAAATGATCAAACTTGCAGGTACAAATGAACTATCATCTTCCTAGTCCTAGGCAGTGAGCCCAGCCCCTCAGTGCACCCTGAGATGCATGATGAGTTGAGAATCTCCATGATAGGTATTGAACCATGTGATTAGTTTCCCCTTCCCTAGTTATCTCCCTACCAAAGAACCTCTGACTCATCACTTAAGAGACTTTAAGACATGCTACTAGAGGTTTTCAGGTAAGCTGCATATTGTTTCCTATAATTTTTTCTTTCCTGGAACCAGCTGGGAGACATGGGTTCTAGTCCCTGCTCTTCCCAGTTTTCCATGTGTTAATTGTTGTTGATGGTAACAGCATGGCACAGAAGGTAGAAGGGCAGTTGTAGAGTCAAGAAGATATAAATAGATGTTTAGCCTCTGACACATTTTCTGTATCCATGGGTAAGATAATTAAACTCTCATTGCCTCAGACAACTCAAAGACTGTTAACAGACAAATCACCAATCTGCCTGCAGTCACACTAGTGAAATCACAATCTTGGACAAAAGAAATCTGATCAACTAGATTATCATCATCATTATTATCAGGTGAACAGTCATCATTAATATAGTGTCTAAGGGTTATATAAACCCTATGATCCTATAAGGCATTATTGTTAATATCATCATTCCTGTTCTACTTGTAAAGAAACTGAGACCCAGAGAAGGAAATGACTTGTCTAAGGCCACACATAATAAATGTCAAGGCTGGGACTCAAACATAAAAGAGATGCAAGGGACAAGAAGAATCCATTCAACTTAGTATGCCTGCTGTGAAGTCTCCTTTTTTATCATTAAACTCCCCAGCCTCACACATTCCCCAATTCACATAAACTCCTACTGTCTCTCTCCAGCAAACTGGTCAACTGTAGCATCCCTCAGATTTATCACCAGTTCTGTTCAACTACCTTTTTTATATATTTACACACACACACACACACACACACACACACACACACACACACACACATACAAAAATACACACACACATACACACACACATATAGTTTGTCGCTATCTTTATTGCTCCCCAACTGATAACTCCTGTGACTCCTGACATCGTAACCACCTTTGCCCTCATCCCTAGTCATGATGCCAGAGATGGATACTCTGCTGAAAAGGTGAAAGATAAAGACATTCAATGATTATATTCTTTACCTTTTCAAAATAACCTTAAGATACCCAGTCCCTCTCCATTTTACAGATGAAAAAATGGCTCAGGTTTACACAAGTAGTAAGTAGATGAACTGGGATTCAAACCCAGGTCTTCTGACTCCAATTCAACATTCTTTACACTATGTTGCCTCTTCAACTTGTTTTCCTATTTGAACCACAAAGGCTCCACTCAAGGGCAAAGTAGGAGTGGAGTTTATTGTTTGGGTCTTATCTATTCCACTTTTGCATTCTACTTCTCTTTTATTTCCTGTTACCTCAAGATTCTGTTTGGGGGATTCTACCACTGCTCTGTGGGAAAAAAAAATCCCATAGGATTTTTTCCTCCCACATCCTGAACTCTGTGAGACTTCCTTGTCCACTATTTCCTTCCCATAGAGAGAGGAAGAAGTTTACCAAGGTGAATACTTAAGAGATAATGTTTACATAACCTTACTTTACAGAGTTGCTCTGAGATCCAAATGAGATATGTGGAAAGAACTTTATAATTATAAAGCATTCTGATGGATCTCTGATCTCATCAATGTAGGTACTCCTTGCATCAATGCAAGTTATCCATGCCAGACCATTCTGTGCAACTCTCTGTCCATTTCCTTCCATAAATCAACTAGAAGTTAAACCCAATGTTCTAGGGGCCTTTTTTTCATTTCTTTGACATGATAGACATGTTGTGTTTCCTAAATGAACCTACTAAATAAGATCTATAAGTACCCAAAAGTATTCTGCCTAATTATCCACAGGAAAAAACCTGAAGAGATAAAGAATATATGTTGTCCAGACTAAAATATTGAGTTTAATGGAAAACCCATAGAGCTCATCCATCAGTGCATATACCTTGTATATACACTATAAATAGAAAGTGTATTGGGTGTAGAATTAATAGGAAGAGGAAGCCAGGCTGGGTTACCTTTGATAAATTATGATTGATAAATAAATTCTAATGGCTCCCAAGTTTCTGCCTGAAACAAAGGACCATTTTCAAATTCAAATATTCCTCTGGTAACATAATATAGCTAAGAATCAAAGAATTGAAGTTGGGGGTCATGCAAAGGGCAGTGGAAAGATACATAGTGGACAAGAACAGCTCCGGGCCCACAGATGTTGGGGGTACGAAGTGGCTGATCAGAGGGCAATTGGAGGAATCTCTTTGCTGGTACTGAGCCAGAATTCTCTTGCTTTGCCCTGCTTGGATCTGGACTGCAATTTTGCGGAGCTGTCCTGGGGTGAGGAGGAACACTGACGTGGCAGACCTTGTGGTGGCTGTGGAGAGGGAATCCTCCTCACAGTTCTGAGGCAGATACCTAGAAGTAACTCTGACAACAACTGGACAAAATCCCAAAAATTTGGGACACAGCTCTGGAAGCAGAGTTCTACTGTGGCAAAGAGCTCAAAAGCTAAGTAATTGACTGGAAAAATGAGCAAACAGGGGGAAAGAAACCAGACGATAGAAACTTTCTTTGGTGACAAAGAAGATCAAAACATAGAACCAGAAGAAAACAATAAAGTCAAAACTCCTGCATCAAAAGCCTCCAAGAAAAATATGAATTGGTTACAGGCCATGGAGGAGCTCAAGTAGGATTTTGAAAATCAAGTAAGAGAAGTAGAGGAAAAATTGGGAAAAGAAGTGAGAATGATGTAAGAAAATCATGAAAAACAAGTCAACAGCCTGCTAAAGGAGACCCAAAAAATATTGAATAAAATACCACCTTAAAAAATAGACTAACTCAAATGGCAAAAGAGGTCCAAAAAGCCAATGAGAAGAATGCCTTAAAAAGCAGAATTGATCAGATGGAAAAGAAAGTTCAAAAGCTCACTGAAGAAAATTATTCTTTCAAAATTATTCTTTCAAAATACTATAAAACAGATCCAAAAGAATGAAAAAATAGAAGACAATGTGAAATACCTCATTGGAAAAACCACTGGCCTGGAAAATAGATCCAGGAGAGAGAATTTTAAAATTACTGGATTGCCTGAAAGTCATGATAAAAAAAAAGAGCCTAGACATCATCTTTCAAGAAATTATCAAGGAAAACTGCCCTGGTATTCTAGAACCAGAGGATAGAATAGAAATTGAAAGAATTCACCTATAGCCTCTTGAAAAATATTCCCTCAGAAAACCTCCTAGGAATATTATAGCCAAATTCCAGAGTTCCCAGGTCAAGGAGAAAATATTATAAGCAGTCAGGAAGAAACTATTTGAGTGTTGTGGAAGCACAA
>CM053585.1:208172860-208194556 GCA_028646515.1 Pseudochirops corinnae
TCTTTTTGAAGAGGTGATCAGTGAATTCTTTCAATTTCTATTTTGCCCTCTGGTTCTAGAATATCAGGGCAATTTTGCTTAAGAGTTTCCTGAATGATGATTTCTGGGCTCTTTTTTTGATCATGGCTTTCAGGTAGTCCAATAATTTTTAAATTATCGCTCCTGGATCTATTTTCCAGGTCGGTGGTTTTTCCAATGAGATATTTCACATTGCCTTCTATTTTTTCATTTGTTTGGATCTGTTTTATAGTATCTTGATTTCTCATAAAGTCATTAGATTCCATTTTCTCCAATCTAATTTTGAAGGAATTATTCTCTTCAGTGAGTTTTTGAAATTCCTTTTCCATCTGGGCAATTCAGCTTTCAAGGCATTTTTCTCCTCTTTTTGCCATTTGAGTTAGTCTATTTTTTAAGGTATTATTTTCTTCAGTATTTTGGAGGTCTCCTTTAGCAGACTGTTGACTTGTTTTTCATGATTTTCTTGCATCGTTCTCATTTCTCTTCCCAATTTTTCCTCCACTTCCCTTACTTGATTTTCAAAATCCTTCTTGAGCTCCTCCATGGCCTGTAACCAATTCATATTTGTCTTGGAAGCTTTTGATGCAGGAGTTCTGACTTCATTGTCTTCCTCCCGTTCCATGCTTTGATCCTTTTTGTCCCCCAAAAAGGATTCTATGGTCTGTTTGTGCTTCCTCTGCTCACTCATCTTGCCAGCCAACTACTTGTTTTTTGAGCTCTTTGCCACAGTCGAACTCTGCTTCCAGAGTGGAGAGAGCTATGTCCCAAATTGCTGGGGTTTTAACAGCTGCCAGAGCTATTAGGAGGGTGCTCTCTTTGCAGCCCCCATAAGCTCTGGTACACTGGCCAAATACCCTAGGACCACCACCCAACACCAAAATCCAGATCCAAGCAGGTTAAAGCAAGAGTGATTACCCTCTCTATGGTCACTTGGTCACCCTACAATCTGCAGGACAGGAGCTCTGGAGGCAGCTGCACAGCAGCAGCAGCAGCTGCCATGCGGGGGCAGGGGCTGGACCACACTCTTCTCCACACAGTTCCAACAGAGTTCCCCACTGATCTTTTACTTTCTTTTTGGCATGTATGGGTTGAGAAGTCCAGAAACCACCACAGCTGCTGGTGATTCACTCTCTTAAAGTCTGCTCTGGCCACCACTGGTCGGGGATGTCTTGGGGCCAGAATAGTGTGGCTCATGTGGGGCTGTGTTCGGCTCCCAGCCCAGTGTGATAGACCCTTCCTGTCAGCCTGACAGGCTGCCTTCAGTGGTAGATTTGTTTCTCTCTGTCACTTTGTGGGTTTTGTAGCTCTAAAGTTTGTTTAGAGTCATTTTTTACATGTATTAGAGGTGGTGGGAGCTGAAGCCACATGAAAGTCTTGTTTTTACTCTGCCATCTTGGCTCCACCCCCAGTGTGATGCTTTAGAAGACCATGCTTGGGATAAAAGCCTAGGCTATTGTTGGGGTAGTAAGGGAAAGCTTAAATGAATAAGAGGGACATGAGTTAGAACATAAAGGATGAAGATTGGAGAATGATGATAATTTAACCAGAGAGAAAGTAAGGACGATCACATTCCAAGACATATGAGCAATGACACAGATACATATAGTACATGTACGGTATATGTGTTCTGAAAACAATGAGGTAGCCAGATGATCCAGTTTCTATTTCAGAGAACCATGGGTGATAAGGGTAGAAAATTAGAGTTAAATGGTATTTTAGAAGACCTTAAATTCTACTTTAGTGGGGCAGCTAGGTGATATCATGGACAGAGCACTCACCAGTGTCTGGTGTCAGGAACACTCATCTTCCTGAGTTCAAATCCAGCGTCAGGCACTTTCTATCTGTGGGACTCTGGACAAGTCACTTAATCCTGTTTGCCTCAGTTTCCTCATCTATAAAACAAGCCTGAGAAGGAAATGGCAAACCACTCTAGTATCTTTGCCTTTGGGACCCAAAGAGTCAGACACAACTAAAAAGACTCAACAGCAACAACAATAAAATAATTCTAGGTGAAAGAGTATGAAAACTCTAGGTGAAAGCCCTAATCCAGCTGTAATGAGAATATTTTAAGATGTTAAGCAAGGGTCTTAACAGGTCTGAGCTGAATTTTAAGAAGACTTTCCTGGTAGCAGTATGTAGAATGGATGGTGGGTAAGAAAGACACTGAAGTTTGAAATACCAATATTAGAATGCCACTTCAGTCATAATCATGAAAGGGGATGAGGCCTAGACTAGTGTGGTGACAATGAAAATGAAAAAGAGGAGGAAAGTACAAAATAAGTCATAAGGAAGAATAATAAGACTGGTCATTAAGTCTATTAGCATTTACTAAGCACCAGACCCTATACTAAGTACTTAGGATACAAAGAAAGGCAAAAAGCAGTTTCTGTTCTCAAGGAACTTAAAATCTAACGAGAAAGACAAAATGCAAACAACTGTGAACAAACAAGAGATATACAGGATAAATTGGAGGTGGTCTCAGAAGGTAGACACTAAGATTAAAGAGAACTGGGAAAGTCTTTTTGCAGAAGGTGGGGATTTAACTGAGACTTAAAGGAGAAAGCCAGGAAGCAGAGATAAGGAATGAGAGTGTTCTGAGCCTAAGGGACAGCCAGTGAAAATGATCAGTCAGGCAATGGCGATGGAATGCTAACTGCCAGAAACAACAAGAGAGCCAGTATTACTGGAGAAGAGTAAAACATAAGAAGTTAGGGGAAGGATAGATTAGGAGGGATTTTGAAAGCCTAACAGAGGATTTTATATTTGATCATGAAGGTGTAGATCAATTTGACAGAATGGGAAGATAGACTGGAACAGGGCAAAATACACGAAGCAGGGATACAACCAGTAGAATATTATAGTACTCTAGACTACTTGAACCTGGGGCCAAAGGAGGGAAAATCAAAGATTAACAGCAATAGAGAAGTTAGAAAGAGGATCAGTTGGGAGTTCAGGAAGGTGATGGATTCTGTTTTAAATGTTGAATTTGAAGTGATAGTAGGACTATCACTCTCTCTAGGTAGAGATTGACAGCAGGAAATTACAGATGTTGGACTCAAGCTCAGGAGAGAAGTCAGGAATGGAGATCTAGGTTTGGTAGTCTACTAGACAATTCTGATACTGCTGGTAATGATGGATTATGCAACAATAAATTATATAAAGTGTACTAACAATAAAAATGAGAGCTGTTATTAATATAGTGCTTTAAAATTTAAAAAAGCATTTTCTATATATTATCTTTTTAGAGCCTCTAGACAACTTTGTGAGATAGGATCGTAGATATTATTATCCCCATTTTACTGATAAGAAAACATTCTGAGAGAAGTGGAGTAACTTGTTTATAGTCAAACAGCTAATTAATTGTCTCAGGAAGAATTTTAACTCATGTGTTCCTAACTGTCAGTTCATACTTACTACACGACAGCATCTCCATCACAGACTCCAAAGTACATGGGAATATACCATATCTAAACATTGTTCCTCTTCCACTACCTAGCACAGTATTGTGCAAACAAAAGGAACTCTGAAGAATAAATGAATAAGTGAATTAATGAATGTAGTCATCTTCATAGAGAGTGGTAGTTGAAGCCATGAACTTGGATAACTTAACTGAAGAGAATATGGAGATAAGAAGGTGGCTAAGAACAAAGACTTTGGAAATATCAACATTTAGATTAAAAAAAAAACATTAAAGGACACAAGCAAATAATGGTCAGCAAAACAGAGAGAACCAATAGGGAGGAGTGTTGTAGAAACTAAGAAGATAACATCAGGAAGGAAAGGGTGATCAGTAAAGTCAAAAGCTGCAAAGAAGCCAAAGATAAGGACTGAAGACAGGCTATTTGGTTTGAAATTAAGAGATTATAAGTATAGGACCAGGATTCTATGCCTATTAAATTCTAGGTCTATCATATTGTACTTCTTCTAGAAGAACATTGGTGCAAAGGGCTATGAATAGCTTAGCTTTTCTAATGGAGAGACATTGTCTCTAGGTAGAACAATGAGCCAACTGTGTTTGCCTAGCTATGTAACTTCAATTATCTGTTTTCTATTAATATCTTACTTTGAAGAGAGATTTGTTACCATTGACCTTGTTAAGCCTCAGTGATCTGCTCTGAAAATCAATTAATTATATGAACAACTTTATTTATCTAACCAATTTTAATGCCTTGTTTTTCCCCTATTTTTTTTCTGTTCTCTACTCCCTTCCTTGTGATCTTGCTTTCTTAAAGGAATAAGAAGTTTTGTTTTGTTCAACCTATTAGAGAGTTTCTTGCAATCTAAAAGTAATCTTTGGATTTTGGTTATTTTCTTCCATATAGTTATGTAATCAATAAAAGAAATGTGCCTTGGCTATACTATAGATATTTCTTTTAAATTGTTGATCTTTGAGGGACAATCTTCAGTTGAGTTGTAGATATCAGACTTAAGGGAGTTGGAAAATTTAAAAATGGAAACAATGAAGAGTTTGCATATATAAGAGAGAGACAAAACTTTAATTAGAAGTAGTAGAATCAAAAGGGAAGGATTATTTTTAGGACAGGCTGGATATAAGCATGTTTGTTGGAAGAAGGGAAAGAATTAGAGGAAACATTAAAGATGCATGAGAGGGAGATTGATGGATAGAATGAGGTCTTGGAGAAACCAGAAGGGGATAGATAGAATCAAGGGCAAGATGAGAAACTAGTTTTGGAAAAGAAGAGGATCACTTTCTCTAAAAACAGGAGAGAAAGAGGACAGGGAGATATTTGAAGGTTTATGTGAAGTGTGATACTGGGATATATCTGAGGACATGTATGAAAGGTAATATTGAAAAGGTTGATAGAGAAGTTTACCTAGGGGAGTCATCTTGTCTTAGTAAAGTAGCGGGTAAAGTTGTCCACAGAGACTGAAGTGGATTGAGAGACTTGTGTTTTGAGGAGAGCTTAAAAGGGGGAGTTAGGCATAGTTGCTATGGGGAGTTTGCTGAAGAATCAAGAAATGAATTAAGGGATTTCTATGCAGCAGGGAGAGCTCATCTGAGGTTAGACATTACATATTTGTAATAGCTCAGACCCTTTACACTTCCCTCTATGATATGTGGACTTAAAAGGAGTTCATGGGTCTGTAAACTGTTGATTTTCTGCCAAAGCCTCTTTGTTTATAAATTATGGTCTTGAAGTTAAACTCCTTAGGAGAATGGTCATGAGACCTTTTTCCAACACTCTTCACTGTAGGAATCTGGCCCAATCTCAGAAATAACCCTTGAGTTCTGCATATTCAGAGACAAGTTCAAGATTTGTAGAAATAGGTCAGACAGAGGCTCTGCTAAGGAGAGAAATGGATTTTGTGCTTGGCATCAAAACGCTCTCGGGACAGTTTCTTTGAACCAACTTGGTCTTGTAGATTTTCTCTCACATTGAATATACCTCCCTTCGCCTCTTCCCCACCCCCACCACTATCACAAATACACACTTCCTCCTGTTCAATTGACAAAGAAAAAGGGAAATTTTAAGATGAGAACACCCTACGTAAGCCTAGAAACACTAAGGCAAATAAGACTGAGGAATGTTAAAGTAACTGTAGGACAGGACTCTCTCATTCCTTAGGGGGTCAGACAGGAGCTCTCTGGGGAGACTAGCTCACTATGAAGAGAGAATTGTGTGCAAAAGAGATTTAACTTGTTCTGTTCAGTCTCACATTAGAAACAATGGGGGCAGGAGGTGGGGTGTGAAGGTCAAATATTTCAACTCAATGGAACGAAAAGCTTTCTAACGATCAGAGCAAACCAAAAATGAAGTGGGTGGATCTCTTTGGTGAGTTATTATTATACTTTAGGTTTCAAAGAACAGAAACACAGACCCATGTTCTTTAAATCTAACTATAGGATACAATGAGCAAAGGAGGAAATCAAATATGGCATACAAAAGAGTATACACAGATATGCTAGTACTAATCAGTTCTGCCAACCACTCAGTTTCTCTGCTATTGTTTCTACTTTCTAAGAAGCAAAACAATGTTCATGATAAGTTGGTAGTTTCAAGAAAATCAGTCCTATCCAGAACTACAGGTGAGATTGAAGTGGGACTAGAGGTCCGGGCATTTCTATTTTATAGTAAGCAGGGCAAAACCTACAGTAGGAACCTTTTAATAATATACTAACCTAGAGTAAGCAGATCCTAGGCACCTTTCAAAATATATCAATCATGAGTAAACTAGATGGAGATAAATACAGGAGTTAACAGAATTACTTAAATTTCAAGGAGTCATTCTGAATATTTATGTCAACCAGTCTCTCTTCCTTCTCCTGGGGAAAGTGGTAGGTTGCCTATTAATGGAGATCTTAAAGCAGAGACTAGATGGTCTTTTATGAGGGGAGAGATACACAGACAGACAGAGAGATAGAGACAGTGACAAAGCCATAGGAACAGAGATAGAGACAGAGGAGCAAGAAATACATACATACATATGTATGCATACATATACATAGAGTGAATATTTATAAGTGCTTACAATGTTCCAGGCATTGTGCTAAGTGCTGGGAATACAAACACAGGTAAGCAAGATACCTCTTTCCCTCAAGATTACATTCCAGTGGAAGAAGACAACCATAAAGAAAAGCTAGAAAAGGGAAAGTACATGGTGTGGAGCTGGGTGGCATATTGTAAAGAAGAATTCAATTGGGGGAAAGGGAATCTGTTAAAGGTATATACACTCTTGTGTGTTTGAAGTCAACAGTAGTTGAGAAGGTTGAGGAATTGGGAGGCCAGCATGTTCAAATGGAGCAAGGTTGGGATTGGAAAAAAAAGTTGAGACACATATTAAATGTATCAGGTAAGTAGAGAAAATCACTCAGAGTCCCATAAATGACAACAACAGGGACCTAGACAAAATGGATAGAATTTTAAAAGTGGTTTCTAGGTCGTGGTGGATGAGGGAGGATCTGAAAAGTAGAATTGGAGAACAGAGTTTGCCAACTCATTTTCCTAGCTTTGTGTCTTGCAGACAGTAAGAGAAGGAACTGCCAGCCTTGAATAGGATGTCAAGGGATGTGTTGCCTTTAGAAGACTGTTTCAATAAGCACCAGAAAACAAAAATAGAGAAAGAGATCTAAGATCACAGAATTTGGAGCTGAAAGAGACATTAAAGAGTATCTAGGCTAACCTCCTAATTTTGTAAATAAGAAAATTGAGGAACGGAGAGGTAAAGCGATTCACCAAGGATCACACAATGATAAGTGGCAGAGTCAGTATTTGAAACTCAATTCTTCTAACTCTAAATACAATAATTTCTACAATGCTGCTCAATAGAGGAAGAGTCCAGAGGTGCAGTGGAAATAGATAGCAGAGAATGGTAGGGACTGAGAAGAGGTAGAGCTGAGTTTATAATGGGGTAATGAGAAGAGAAGAAGAAGTATATATTGATCCAAGGAAGCCTTGTGACCATGGGTACGAAAGGTCAAATGATTCACAGGTTGGGGAGACAGTGCCATCTACACCACTCTGGTAGGAAGATTGCCATGAAGTGGATTTGGATAGCCATGAAACCCTAGAGAGTCTGAAAACTCAGGGAGGATTTGGAACAGTGGAATGGTTGGTCCAGAGCAGGAAGCATAACCCCCAGGATGTGAGCATATGTTGCTTGGTCATCAATGAATTACACTTTGCTGACACCCATTATTGCCTAGTCATCTCCAAGCATACTACAATATAATCCTGATATAAGTAGTTGTTGGGTTGAGTTTTTTTTTACTTAGACCACAGAGGTCTAGCCTCTTCATAAGCTATAGAAGTATATACCTCAGTTTTCTTTGTAAAATGAGAATAACATAATAGAAATCTGTGATCTGTTATCTAGCATAGAATCTACATCTTTACTTTGGGGTCTTATATATACAAGTGGAGTAAACCTAGGAAGGATTCCTGGATTAGGCAGGAGTTTATTTCTAAGAAGCCTAGGATGACCTGTCTCTCTCCTCTCCCCTCACTTCCCAACAGTACTCCAATAGATTTCAGTTTCCAAAAGACCAATACTGTATTCTTCCCTTGAGAAGCACAAACATGCCAATTATGTTGATGTGACACCTTGCCTCTTTAGATATATCATTCCCAAATAGGCCTGACTCTAAAGAATGACTCTGAATTATGGTCTTACAAATAGCAGGCCTAATTCAAATTTCTCTTGTGAGGTCTGTCAGTCCTAGTTTTCTCCTCTCTTCATATATACCCTGACTACTTCCTTAATCAACTAAATCTGAATAACCTGGCTCAGCTACTGCTAATAAGCTGTAACTACTACAGTAAGATCTAGAGAGTCCTACTAAATACTTGGTTCACTTCCACAGCCCCTGCACCTTGGATCATGGCTCTCTGTGGTAGTCTCTCCAGGCTCTGTATGAAGCTTATTGCCCTGCCATTGAGAAGTAGTTGTGAACTTAGCATGAATGTCTTTTGTGATCTCAGCTCCACCTACCATTAAATTGACTATTCAGAGTCCAGAAACATTCCAACGCTAAAACTAAAAGAGGGAATGGTTTTCATCTTTAAGGCATATGAAATGTCGACAGTAGGCTCTCTTTCATAAGTATTTATGTTTCTCTGCATCACAGATCTGCCATTCCTATATCATCTTTGTGGTATGTTCCATCTATGATTAGAAGACTTCCTTTCCAGGTAAACAGAGAATCATAGAATTTGACAGTTGTAAGGAATCTCGTGAGATAGGCTAACCCATACAGCAAAGGATTTCCCACCCTAGCATATCTGACGAGTTGTCCAGGTTTTACCTGAACAGCACTAAGAAGGATGAAACTACCCCCACTCCCACAACCACTTTTAGACAATTCGAATTGTTAGGAAGTTTCTCCTTCCAATTAAGCCTAAAACTTCTCCTTTGAAACTTCTACCCATTGCTCCTAGTTCTGTCCTCTGGATCCAGAGAGAACAAAGCTAATCTTGTCTTCATATGACAGTCCTTCAAATGCTTGAAGAAAGCTATCACGTCCCTCCCCCGTGCCTCCCACAAGTCTTTTCTTTTCCAGGCTAAACATCCTCATTTTCTTCAACTTCCTCCTCATATAGCATGAACTTAAGGCTCTTTACCATCCCCTTGCTTTCTTCTGGACACTCTCCAGCTTATCAATATCTTTATTAAAACTTGCTATTCAGAACTGACCACTATACTACAAGATGAGGTTTGATGAGGGCAGGATATAGTGGAACTATCACTTCTCTAAACCCTAACACTTCTAAAACAATACAAATAGTAATAAATAAAATTCAACCTAACAATATTAAAGTTCATCCACCAAGCTAGAAGTCATTCTTCTCTTAATGGAGCCTAATATCTCATTAGATTTTCTTGGCTGCCCCACCACATTGCTGGTTCATATTGAGCTTGCAGTCCACTAAAACATCTAGATGTTTTTCAGGATACCCATTTTCTAACAAGATCTCCTCATCTTGTACTTGTGAAGTTGATGTTTTGTACCCAAGGATAAGGCTTTACTTTTGTTTCTATTGAATTCCCTCATATGAGATCCAGCCCAGCTCAGTGTTCCAATCTGTCAAAAATCCTTTTGAATCCTTAGTCTATGTTTTTTTTTTCTCTCTCTCCAGAATTGTTATCTGCAATTTTATTTAATTTTTATTTTCATTTCCATATTCTCTTCTTTTCTCCACCCTCTCCCCTCCCATTGAGAAAGTAAGGAATAGGATACCCATTATTTATATAAAGTCATACAGAACATATTTCCATATAAACTGTGTTCCAAAAAAAGCAAGGAAGGTAAAGAAAGGGGGGAAATGATGCTTTAATAGGTACTCTAAATCTATCAGTTTTCTATGTAGAGTCAGATATCATTTTATATCATTAGTCCTTTGGAGTTGTGGTGGACATTGCATTGATCAGAGTTAGCAAGTCTTTCACAATTGATTTTCCTTATAGTATTGCTGTTATAGTGTAGGTTATTCTCATGATTCTGCTCACTCCACTTTGCACAATTCACATAAATGTTCCTAGGTTTTTCTGAAACCATTCCCTTCATCATTTCTTATAGCATAATAGCATTCCATCACATCATATATCATAACTTATTCAGTCAATTGATGGGTATCCCCTCAGTTTCCAATTCTTTGCTAAAACAAAAAGAGCTGCTATAAATATTTTTGTATGTATAAGTCATTTTCCCTTTTCTTTGAACTCCTTGAGGATAGACCTAGTAAGGGTATTGCTAGACCAAAGAGTATGCACAGTTTTATGGCCCTTGGTGCATAGTTCCAAATTGTTCTCTATATGGATTAGTTTACAGCTCCTCCAGTAGCAAGATTAGTGTATCTCTTTTCCCATATCTCCTCCAGCATTTGTCAATTTTCCCTTTTCTGTCAACTTAGCTTATTTGATGGGTGTGAGGTAGTATGTCAGAGTTGTTTTAATTTGCATTATCCTAATTATTAGTTATTTAGAGTATTTTTCATTTGATTATAGCTTTGATAATCAAATCAAAACAACTTTGATTTCTTCCTGTGAAAATTACCTGTCCATATCCTTTGAACATTTATCAGATGAATAATAGTTCCTATTTTTCATAAATTTAGCTCAGTCCTTTATATATTTGAGAAATAAGACCTTTACCAGAGAAACTTGTTGCAAATTTTTTCCAGTTTCCTACTTTTCTCCTAATTTTGGCTGCATTGGTTTGTTTGTGTGAAAACTTTTCATATTTATGTAATCAAAACAGTACATTTTACCTCCTGTGCACCTCTTTATTTCTTGCTTGGTCATGAATTCTTCCCCTATCCATAGATCTGACAAGTAATTTCTTCCATGCCCCTCTAATTTGTTTATATCACCCTTTATGCCTAAATCATTACCCATTTTGAATTTAGCTTGACTCAAGCTAGTCTGAGAAGTTGGTCTATGCCTAGTTTCTTTCTACCAGACTATTTTCCAGTTTTCCTAGCAGTTTTTGTCAAATAGTAAGTTCTTGCCCCAATAGCTGGGGTCTTTTTTATCAAACATTAAGCTTTGTACTCATTTGCTTCCATATGTTGTGTACCTAGGCTATATTGCTAATCTGCCACTCTATTTCTTACTGAGTAAAAAGTTCTAAACAAAAGTCATCTGCAAATTTGATGAGCATTTCCTCTGTGCCTTTATCAAAATCAATGATAAAAATGTTCAATAGCACAGAGCCAACTACAGAATTTCTTAAGTATAGCCATAATAAGAGATATAATTATGGTAAGACAACAAGGGACTCTTCTAAGACATCAAATTCACAGGCTTCCAAAGGCATTATCCAAGAAAACAGGAAATCTTTTACAAAATCTCTCTAGCCCAGTGGTTCTCAACCTTCCTAATGCTGTGACCCTTTAATACAGTTCCTCATGTTGTGGTGACCCCCAACCATAAAATTATTTTCGTTGCTACTTCATAACTGTAATTTTGCTACTGTTATGAATCGTAATGTAAATATCTGATAAGCAGGACGTATTCTCATTGTTACAAACTGAACATAACCCACAGGTTGAGAACCACTGCAAGCCTGTTTCCCACCTCAGGGAGTCCTGAGAACTAGAGCACATTTGATTCATTTTGCTTCCCCCTGAAGAGCCCTCAGTTCACATGTAAGCACCCAGGTTAACAATACATTTTGTTATTATCAATGAAACAAAAATATAAAAAGGACTCAGACCTAAGCATAGTATAGTAGATAGAATATTAGACAAAAAGTTGGAAATACTTGGATTTCAACTCTCCACTCCATACTTATTAATTGTGTGATCCTGAGAAAGTATAACTTCTCTGGGCCTTAGATTCTCAAATGTAAAATGGGCATAATAATAGCACCTACCTAACAGGGTGATTGTTCAGATTGAATTACATAAGTTATATAAAGCATTTCACAAACTTTAAAGCGTTATGAAAATGTTACCTGTTTAGCTATTTGAGAAAACTCTCACATTCCCCATGGGGAAGGAATTCAAGGATCCCCCATACCACCTCACCCTACATAAACCAAATGATTCATAGTGCTAGTGAAGAGATGTTTGATTATCAATGTCAAAGATAAAAATTGGATTTGATCCTAGGGAGTTTATTGAGCAAGAGTAGCATGGTCATACATGTGTTTTTACAGATTATCAATTTGTCAGTTTGTGGAAGATGGATTGGAAAGGAGAGACTAGAGGCAATGAGATTAATTAAGTGGCTATTATAATAAGCCAAGGTGAAAGATGGTAAGGACCTAAAGATGGTAACTGGGTGAGTAGAAGAGTGACGTGCACTGAGATGTTATGGAGCCCAGATACTGACTGAATGTGGAGGATGTCTACTTTCTATTTATTTTGTATTTTCTTATCTGTGTGCCCCATGAGTGCTTAATAAATTCTCATTGGATTCCATTGAATTGAACTTTGAAAAAGTCAACGTCTCCTCACTGGACCTTGGTTTCCTCATCTTTAGAATGAATTTTGAGGTCAGGTAGGTGGTGCAGGGGATAGAGTTCCAGGACTGAAGTTAAGAAGACCTGAGTTCAAATTCAGCCTCAGACATTTACTAGCTATGTGACCTTGGGTAAGTCATGTAATTTTGTTTGCCTCAGTTTCCTCATTTGTATAATGAGCTGGAGAAGGAAAGGGCAACACACTCCAGTATCTTTCATGACCCGGATAAGGTCACAAAGAATCAGACATGACTGAAACAACTGAACAATAACAACAAAAGGTGATTTTAAGGTCCTTTCCAGCTCTAAGAGATGCTCCTCAGTGAATGTGATTCTTTAAAATCCCCATACCACAATGGAAAATGGACTATTTTTTTCCATGCAATTTAGACTAGTCTTTCCTTTAAGAATATTTTTTAAAACATGTTTCTGAGTTTTGATTGAGTGGAAAGATTAAGGCTGTTTGTAAGGCTTCATGATCACCTAAGGTCATAAAAGAGGTCAACTGGGGGCAGCCAGGTGGCACAATGAATAGAGCATTGGCCCTGGAGTCAGGAGGACCTGAGTTCAAATCTGGCCTCAGACATTTGACACACTTACTAGCCATGTGACTTTCGGCACGTCACTTAACCCCCAGTTGCCCTCCAAAAAGAAAAAAAAAAAGAGGTTGACTGACATGGACTTGGGGACCATTAGACTTAATGTCAAGAGTCACCATACTTGTTGGCAGGGACACAAGTCCATCCAAAGAAAGTGCTACATCCTTGCTTCTGTATCCTTTAAGTAAACTTCCCTTTATTAACTAATGAATGACCTATGGAAGGAAGTTTCTTTGATTCCAATATCAAACCCAAGCTACCAGGAGCCTAGCCTAAGTTAGGCCTGGCCTATTGCACTACTCCACTGAACTCTATTGCCAATAGTGGGAAGATCTATGAGTTTCCACATTCCCATCATGTTTCTTTGCCTCATTCCTTAATGCATGTGGTTTCTAATTGTGGGCACCTCTTGCTTTTGTGCAGGCTCCGTCTCCCTTGCCATTTCATGTGTGTGTATATGGGAGGGGTATCCTACCTGATGTTAACATTTCAATATAAGTGGTTCCCTGTAGAAGTTATGTGGCAGCCCAGGCCTCTCTTCAGATCACTCTGCAATCCAGAGTCTCTCTTCTCCCTCTGTGCCTAAAAGGTACCCTAAGAATCTGGTTAACAAAGGAGGAGATTAACTATATTCTACTACATGAATATAATTTGGAATGATGAATCTGGTGGCTTATATACTGATGAATTGAAAGGAAAGAGACTGGGAGTGGGGACACCAGGCCAGAGGCTGTTGCAATATCCAAGCAAAAGGTAATGTGATGCTAGAGTGTTAGCTATGTATAGAAAGGGAGAGGAAGTTATGATATCAAAAGATGTTGTTGTGGGAGAAAGGCTTGATGACTAATTGGATATAATGAATGGAGGAAAGGGATTAGTCCAATTTGAACAAATTCCTGAGGCTGAGGAGGAAGGATAAATAATATTAGACCTAAAAATTACTTTAGTTCAATACCTTCTGTCAACTGGACTGAACTGGCCTCTAACCTGTAGATGGCTAGAACTGAGCAGAGTAGGACAGAGAGTCAGGAATCAAGCAGAAGTTTACTTTCAAAGTGAAGGAAATGGCTTGCAAGCAAGGAGGGAGGTTAGGCACATGTGCTAGTGCCCCACCCCTAATGAGGGGACCTGAGGAAGTGTGAAGAGATCTCAATATTTATACCAATGCTTCACAATGAGCTGTAGCCTTGACAATAAGAAGTAACAGCAACAATGACACAAATTCGAATCACAGCAGGTTTTTATGGCTGGAACATGGGTACCTGTCTGAGCTTGTCCCGAGTTTATCCAAACTCAGATAATACCTAATACTGGTCAGAGCAATACAATAAGTATGTGTTTTTACCAGAGGGTGAGATCATCCAGAGGGTGAGCACAATGGATTGTTGTTATGCCAAGTTCAGGGCACAGCTTGCTTGCTGGGTCTTAGCCCTGGAAAATAGGGTGTCTCCTAATATCTTGACATTTTCCCCTTTTGGACAAAGGGAAGAGGTCTGAAAGAATCCCTACCCTTCTGGGCAATAAAGGAGGGACAGGTATAAGCCAAGATACCACAAGAGGCCAGATAAGCCAGGATACGCATTTTTATCCCAGGAGGTCAGTTAACTGTGTCCCAGGTATCATTGCTAACCATTGTTTGATAGCAAGCAGAAAAGAGAGGTGGGGCAAGAATGTAGAGGGAGAAAATGCCAACCCACGTATAAATCAGGATCTCAGTGGTTGGGTACATAACAAAAGAGAAAAGGGAAAAAATTAAGGTAGTATACTCAGCCCTCATCCAGAATCTTGGGACAGCTATCTCATCTGGATGTTGGCTGATTCTGGGTCCATACTAAACAAATCTTGAAATCTCTGGAGGGTTCCGCCATCCAGTCAGGAGCAGGGGCAGATGATTCAGGAGTTTGATAGAAGTTTGATAACTGTAAAAGTCAGAAGAACCTGGCAGGGGCCCTTAGAGAAAACTCCTTGCTTCAATCTTTGGATTTGAGTTTCTCATCAGCATAACATGGGTCATATAAAGATGGTCCAGTTTCCCAGTCACACAGGACTAGTTTCAAACAAAATAATAAACAATAGTTTATATAGTTTGTATAGTTTCAAACAATAACAAACAAACTTTTCATATCTTTGTTTTATTACCTTGTCTAGTCGTTTCCCCCTTAGGAAGATTTCATCCCTATACTATAATCTGACCACAAATACAGTTTAAAATTGTGAGATGTTAATACTTGCATCCTATTATAGTAACTCAGAAATGTTCCAGTATTGATCTATTTAATAGATTTAGTATTATACTTATGAAACTTCTTGATTATAGAAATTTGCTATAAATAAGAAAAGGGACATATTATGACAATGTCATGTATCATAACAGAAGAGAAAACTCCCTTACCTCTGTTTGATTCCAAGTATGAGTCATATCTGACAGGCAATCATGTAGTCACAGAATGTTAAAAGCAAGGCTCAGGATTAACCAGGTGGGGAAATTTCTTTTTTCAGAAAAAAATTAGCACAATGGGGAAATATAGTGAAGCAGATTCTACATTAGGCCAAGCCAAGGTCATCCCCAAAAGTTTTCCCAGGCACAGACATCCAACCTTTAGCAGTTCCCAGACTGCAACACATGCCATGTTCTACTATTGGCTTCATGACAATTCAAACAACCATCCCTGTAATCAAAGCTCAAATAATAGTAAATTGCAGTCCCAGGAATTTTTACCTTAAATAGCAAAATTTCAGTAACCACAACTTAAAGCTTGAATATCTTTCCTCATGTTTCTGTAGCAGTTAACATGTCATTTATCCTTTACTTATAAATTAAAACCACCCATATTCTGGGGCTTCAGACATATAGCAAATACCTGATAATTGACTCATCATTAACACATTGAAGCTACATCTTTAAATCACCATATATACTTTTGTAATAGTCAAAAATTTGAAATGAAAATTTTCTATTATGGTAAACTTAATATTATTATTATTATCATCTGTTTTATGACAAAATATGCCTCATTAAATATTTAACAATTTTCAAATATCTATTTTTATCACATCTTTTTAAAAACTCAATTCACGTGTAACAGCATCCAGATTAAAAAGTTGTTTTGTCTGACAGCATTTGTTATGATGCTCTCTCAAACTTCACAATATAAGAGAATTTAGAAATACAGTAATAATATAAGCAATATCACATACTTAAAACATGAAACAGAACTTCAGATGACATCAATTGCATTTCCAAATTATCACTTATAAAAATCAATATTATTAATATCTTTGGCATTTTAAACTCATTTTAAGTTATTTGGTATGGAACAATTACATTCAATTAATAATAATAATAATAATAATAATAATAATAATAACATAGTGCTTAGCATATGCCAGTCACTATGTTAAGAACTTTGCAGTCTTTATGTTATTTTGATCCTCCCAACAACCCCAGGAGGTGGGTACCATTATTTTTTTCTCCTTACAGATGAGGAAACTGGAACAGAGATAAGATAACTTGCCTAAAATTACATAGCTGATAAATTTCTGCAACCAAAACATAATTCAAGTTTCCTTGTATTTTTCCAGCATTTTTTCCAATATCTTTATTTGGAAATCTTATCTGAGGTAAGAAATGTTAACAGAATAAGAGGGAAAGGGTCTCTGATGTAGGGGAGTCACAGGGGATATCTGGTTTAAACAATAGTTCAAGGAAGGGTTAACAAAAGGTTGCTATAAAGTGCAAACTGTTTACCTATTTTTTTTCCTTTCTTCATCCTGGGATTACTTTCGAACTATATACCTTCTTTCATTACCCTAGAACAATGAAACTATCGGTCTTCAAGGGAAAACGTCATCTACTTTTATAAAATTTAATTCTTATTTTTCCTTAAAACAAATTCTACAGAGTGGTACCCCAAAACTAAAATATTTCAGAAGGGAACAAGTTCCTAGAATTACCTGAAATCCAGTTCTCTCCTGAAATCTTAAAATGATAAATTGCCAAATGCCTTAATCTACCAAGATATTTTTTAGCAGTTCTACAACTTTGATTATCTGACTTCATTTCTGTAATTCCAACATAACCAAAGCTGAAATGACAGGGGAAAAAAAGTATCCTACAGGGTTTTTTTTTTTTCTTATGACCTAATCTCCTGCAGAAAGTCTAAAGTGGAAGTTAGTCCTGCTTACTGGGACAATTGCTTCAAGTATTCTTTATTAATTCTTCTTCATTAATCTTTTCCAGTGTTCTTAACTCTTTGGTACAGCCTTTACAAGTTTTTCTGGCTTGCTACATTTTAAATCTTTCAAGGTAACAGAGTCCAACTCACAACACAAACATGACACAGAGATTTTACAAAGACACAAACAGACAAAATGCAAGACAGAAACAGACACAGATAGTGTTTACAAAACATGCAGTTACAGTCCTAACTTTACCAGCTTTTAACAGAGGCACACAGTTACTGCAGTGTGAAGTTTCAATTTTATAGAGGCATGCAGTTTAAAAAAACAATAGAGGCATGCAGAGGGACCAAGCAAGGGACCAACAGAAGTCTGCAGTTTAAGAAAAGATATCCTTACCAGAACGATCAGTGACCAGATCACTGGAAGGGCCCAGGATTTTTCCTCACAAAGAATAGCAAGCTCAAACGAGGTGAGAACTCTGGCATTGGAGCAGAGAGAAGGGCACAAGACCCACCAGATGAGGGGGGGTTGGATTCTGAAGAAATAAATCTCTGGTGTCATCTAGTCTGTTTCCACTGGTACCAGAGAGTCCAATGACCCAGTTCCATGTCTGTTACCACTTCTGACACCAATTAATGTCAATCAGACAAAACCAGCCTCTAACCTGTGGATGGCTGGAACCTAGCAGAGCAGGTCAGAGACAAGAGCGTCAGGAATAAAACAGAAATTTATTTTCCAAGTGAAGGCAATACCTTGCAAGCAAGGATGGAGATTAGGCAAATGTGCCAGGGCCCCACCCCTAATGAGGGGACCTGAGGCAGTGTGGGTAAATCTCAATATTTATCCAATGGCTACACAGTGATCTATATCCCTGACAATAAGGAGTAATAGCAACAATGAGACAAGTTTGATTCATATAGCAGGGCTTCATGGCTAGAACATGAGTACTTATCTGAGCTTGTCCAGTGCTTGTCCAAGCTCAGAGAATGTCTAGTACTGGTTAAAGCAATACAGGAATTAGGTGTTCTTGCCAGAGAGCGAGATCATCCAGAGGTTGAGCACAAAGGATTCTTGTTATGCCAAGCTCAGGGCATAGCTTGCTTGCTGGGTGTTAGCCCTGGAAAATGGGGTATCTCCTCATATCTTGATACTTCATTTTGCAGGTGGAAAAAATTTAAAGCCCAGAGAAGGGGGATAAGTGATTTACCCAAGATCACATACTGAGGAAATGAATGGCAGAGCCAGGAGGGATACCTAAGTCTCTTGTTTAATATTCAAGTGTGTTGCCCAAAGTCCACTACCTATAGGCACAGGTACATGACATTCACTAATGAGTCAGTCAGTTACCTAGGCTGTTCAGTAAATAACTCACATGACCAACAACTTGGCTCTGAACTGTGGGATTTAGATCCAAGGACTGATTAGCTTTTGTTTCCTGATACTTGAGATCATAGTCGGTGAGGGACAGGGAGGACGAGTCTTGGCATTTCTACCCTGCAAGCTGCCTCAGGACTGACATAAGGAGGCTATTTGCATATTTCTGGCCAAGGAGCCCAGCATGGACTGTCATTCTAATCCCCAGGTACAAATCAGTCATTTCTTCCCAGGCTTTGCAGTCGAGACGGGGGAGGCAAGAGAGCCTGGGGTCTGTCTGCCTATGTTTTTTTGTTCTTTGAGAATTATGCTTAAAAGCAGATCATAGAACACAGTCACTAGGGGATGTTTTTTAAGACTGGGGCCAATTTATTAACCATGAAAAGACCAGTGGGATTCAAAAAATACAGAGAAGAGAAAATATCCACTGAAATTCTCACATCAATATATCAACATCCATAAAGGGAAAGGGGGAAGGGAAGAAGCATTTATTATATGTTTACTATGTGCCAGGCACTGTACTAAGTATTTCATTATTATCTTATTTGATTCTTCTAACAACCTTTTGAGGTAAGTGTTATATTATTTCAATTGTACAGTTGGAGAAACTGAGGCAAAAAGGGGTTTGTTTTTTTAAGTGATTTCCCCAAGATCTCACAGCTAGTAAGCTTCAACAATATAACATAATCATAACATCAACCTGCATGACCATACATGCATGTTGACATATACAGAGGTTCAAATCAAGACAGGTTCAGAGAGGAATATGGATTAAGTTACAAAAATTCACTTACACATATACTTGCACACAATTTCACATGACATAATGCACCTTTCTATATAACACTTTAAAATTTACAAAATACTTTCCTTATAATGACTCTGTGAGGTGAGTAGGGCAAGTATTATTATTATTACCATTTTATAGATGTAGAAACTGAGGCTCCATGAGGTTAAATATTTACCCAAGGTGACACATCTGGGAAATGTAAGAATTTGGATTTAAAACTGGATCTCCTGACACCAAGTATGGCCTTTCTGCGATTATACCAAGCCACGCCCCTTTTTAAGAGGCAACTTGATACAACAGAGTTTTGGATTTGACCAAAGCACCTGTGTTCCAACGCCAAGGTTACCATTTATCTTTTAATTGCTAACTATAAAGGCCTCTTCTCAGTTTTTCCCTCTCTGAAATATTGACACTATTGACACAGTTTCTCCTCATGGATTTTCATGACACTGCTTTCTCTTGGCTTTCCTCCTACCTGTCTCACTGTGCTTTCTTAATCTTCTTTGCTGTATCTCATCCATACCTTGCCCTCATAACCTTGGATATCTCCCAAAACTCTGTCCTGAGTTCTCTTCTGTCTCTAAATCCTCTCTGGATGATATAGTCCCATGAGCTCCCATGCAACTTAATTATTTTCACTAGGCAGATGACTCCCAGATCTATGTATACAGTCTTATTCTCTATCCTGAGCTTCAGTACCATGTAACCAACTCCTACTGGATAGCTTTACCAGATTGTCCCATAGACTTCTCATATTCAACATGTCCAAAATAATAATAGCTGGTATTTATACCTTCTGGATGTAAGAGGGAACATGGAGACCACAAAGGGGAGGAGAGGGACTGGGCTGCACAGTGATCTGAAGAGAGGTCTGGGCTGCCACTAATTTCTATAGGGAACCACTCATATTGAGATGTTAACATCACAAAAATAAGCAAGGGAAACAGGCCTGGACAAGAGTAAGAGGTACTCAAAATTAATAATTCTGTGTACAAAGCTATGATGAGGGCAAAGAAACATGATAGGTATGTGGAAACTAATAGAACTTGCCACTGTTGGCAATATCAGGCTAGGCTTCTGATATCTTAGGTTTGATAATGGAATGAAAGGTTAGGGTTTGCAAAGCATTTAACAAATATTAACATATATTATCCTCAAAACAACACTGGTAGGGAGGTACTATTGGTATCCCTGTACTTCTCTGAGCCTCAATTTCACCCTCTGTGAAATGGAGTGCATGCTTTCTTCAGCAGATCATATTGGCAAAATTCTTTTTTTTTTAACTTTTGTTTATTTTTTAGTTTACATCACTCATTTCCATGAGATTTTGATTTACAGATTTTTTTCTCCATCTTTCCCCTACCTACCACCCCAAAACAGTGATCCTACTGAATACCCCCTCCCCCACTCAGCTCTCTCCTATATCCTCCCCCATCACTCCTCTGACTTTCCAGTAGGGAAAGATGGATCTCCCTACCCCAGCATGTGTATATCTAATTTCCCAGTTGCATATATGTATATGTATATATATGTATATGTGTATATATATATATACACATATATATATTTGTGTGTGTACATATATATTTTATTAGAGTGTATGTCATTCCTATGTCAACTTCAATGAGAGTAAGGTTGACCCATTCCCTTTTGCCTTCCTGTTCTTCCCCTCCATTGTAACAATTATCCCTTGCCTCTTCTATGTGAGAGGATTAACCCCATTCTGTCTCTCCCTGTCTCCTCTCATTCTATTCCTCTCCCACCTCTCAGTTTCAACTTTTAAAATATTATCCCATCCTATTCAATTGATCCTCTACCCTCTCTCTACGTACACATATATATATATACACATACTCACATATGTATTCCTACATATATATACCCTCCTATATAGATATATGTGTATGTATACATATATATACATTTATATTCCCTTCAATTATCCTCATTCTGAGAAAAGTTACGTAAGTTATAATTATCATTTTTTCCATGTTGGCATGTAAATAGTTCTACTCTGATAAGTTACTTATGAATTCTTTTCCATGTTTACCTTCTCGTGCTTCTTGTATTTGAATGTCAAATTTTCTATTCAGTTCTGTTTTTTTCATCAAGAATGCTTGGAAGTCCTCCACCTCATTGAATGACCATATTTTCCCCTGGAACATTATACTCAATTTTGCTGGGCAGGTGATTCTTGGTTTTAATCCTAGCTTTCTTTATCTCCAGAATATCATATTCCAGGCCCTTTGATTTCTTAATGTAGAAGCTGCTAGATCCTGTGTTATCCTAATTGTTTTTCCACAGTATTC
>CM053585.1:208195056-208231611 GCA_028646515.1 Pseudochirops corinnae
GCCACAGGCTCCACGTGACCACATTCAGCCTATTAGGGAACAGAGTATACTTTCAAATATCCAAGGGTCCTCAGAGTCACATAGCCACTTTAGCAAAGGGCCTAGGGGCAGGGAAGATCTTTAGATTCCCATAACACCCCTGTCATCCCAAAAGTTATTCATGGCAGGGACAAGGCCAGAAAACCATTTTGCAGCCCAGTCTCTGGAATCTACATACTAGCGAAAAGAGAGAAGCCAGATAGTAAGGCATGTTGAAATGGAAAAAAAAAAAGGAGGAGGGGCTGAAACATCAAAGATATCAAGAGAAAGTCTTAATAAAAGACCAGTAGATAAAGCAGATAAATCAAAACAAAGGGTCTAAAAATCAAAAAAGGAGAATGAATAAAACATCAAAGAGGATATAGCTTTATTAACAAATATTATAATAAGACAGAATCTTATGGACTCCCCAGAGAGCACAGATCAACTACACACTGCATAATAGTCCCAAAAAAGAAATAAGAAATTAGAGATTAAACATAAGTCAGAAATTGGAGCTCACAATTTAGAATTTTAAAATCACAATTGTCAGATTAGAAAAAAATTAATCCATGATGGAGAAGCTTCATTTAAAAAATTTATAGGAAAGTAATGTATTTGGAAACAAAAATACTGAAGTCAAGACTAACAGAGGGTCAAAAACAGAGGGGCCTCTTCAATGTGAAGAAATTTTTTTCTGACATTTTCCAACCTTTTTAATCTGTTGAAAATAGATAAAAGATTAGCTTGCCAGTACCAAGTACTCTTGTCTTCAAGAGCTGAAGTGAAGCAAAATATTTTTTCAAACAACTACTTGTAGAGAAGGGGTTAGCAGGGGGTCCCCCAGAGGCTGCCAGAAATATCAGAAAGAAAAAGCAACAACTTAGAAACTTTGAGAATGGGGACCGCCTACCCAGATTGAGCAGATGGGTTGTTTACATCAAATGAATCGCCTTTTGCCCTATCCTTCACTTCTACTCCTGCTGTGTACCCTCTGTCATCTCCAAGAAAGAACTCACCCCAGGGTATCCTGGCAAAAGCATAACTGTTTTACTTATTATCAGGTGTGGGGGGGGTGTGCTAGATTGTCAAGAAGGGACAACTAGATATATCATAGCCCAGGGGTTACAAATCTTAGCTGAAGTGAGGAGCCCTGGAGCAAAGCTTAGGGAGTCACTGAAAAATACCTAACATCAGTTTGTTTGCAAATAGATATTTCTGTCATTGTGGTATAAGAGAAAGAGGACTAGCTTGGGAATTAGAAAACTAGGATTCTAATCCTAGCTCTGCCACCATTTTCCAGAGTGACCTTGGACCAGTGATCTTTAATCTCTGAGCCTCAATTTCCCCATCTATGAAATAAAGGTACAAACTGGAAAGGTATCCCAAACTTCCAGGGACCTCAGCATTTCTTTGTGATTCTTCCCCAATGCTTTCCTATTATGTTATCTGTTGCTTTCTTTATGTGAAAGTGTAATCACATTGTAGCAGTATGAATATGTTAGTATTATAAATTTAAGACAAATAATGCAATTTGAATTAAAACATTGGATTAAATGAAACTACTCTTCAACAGAATCTTTCGGTAAATTTGAATATACTCCTAGAAATTCAAAGAGTATCATATATTCATGAATGCTAATAATTTAATGAAGACAGAACTTTAATCTGGTGAATATAAATGCAAACATGATAATAACGTGTGAATTTAGTAACTATTCTGGGCACATTGACTGATGATAGGTTCTCACTTATGATGCATACAATTTAGGATTTGTTCACTGGTTTTTCTTAAGGAAAGGGAACAGATTGATGACTGTGCTTAAATGAATATTGCATAGCATCTTCCAGAAGATCATGTCCTTTTTTTTTTTTTTTTTTGGTTTTTTTTTTTGGAAGGGGGAAGGCAGGGTGATTGGGGTAAGTGACTTGCCCAAGGTCACACAACTAGTAAGTGTTAAGTGTCTGAGGCTGGATTTGAACTCAGGTCCTCCTGACTCCAGGGCTGGTGCTCTATTTACTGAACCACCTGGCTGCCTCTAAGATCAAGTTCTTAAACTTTATTTTTATTTGTTGTTTTTTAGCACAATCAGAGACAGAACAAATTTCTGCACCAGGTATCAACATAAAAAAACACCCACAGGCCAAACCGAGCCAACATAAAAGATTTAGCATTTAATAGTTTTATCATTTATAGTCAGAAAGGAGAATGGAAGAACAATGGAATCTCCTAGACCCACATTAGGAAAACTATCTCTCCTATCTTGGATCCAGACAATGTTATTGCCTTGTTGCCCTTTAGTAGTCATTCTGGATGCTCCTGATCCAGTATCAATAGGATTTAAGCTTAAGCTATGTCTCTAGAAATTGAGGGATGGACTTCATTGACCAATCAATACTCCCATTGGATACCTACCCCATCCCTCTAGTGACTAACAGCATTTGTGAGATATCTAGATAAAGTAAAGATATAGATTTGCATCCAGGACCAGAACCTTGGCTGTATCTGGGGTCAGAGCTCAATCAGTGACTAGGGTTAGTGTGTAACTAGAAAACAATTATTATTTTTTTCTCTGTGTGCATCTTATTGTACAGATGATTAATTATGACCTATAGGAATGGTTCTATCTATATTCCTCTGGGACAGATTTAGAATTCATTCAATGCCATTCAATAAAAATTTATTAAATATCTTCTATATTCCAGACACTGGGTATACAAAAACAAAAAAATCAATATAGCTCTTTCCCCAAGAAGCTGACATTTTATTGAGGGAAATAAAAATGTCTACAGATAAGTAAATACAAAATATTAAGTATATGCAAAGTAACAAACAGCAGGAATAGAGGGTTGTAAAGCCAATCATGAGCAGCTCTGCTGAGGACTAATGCCATGAATAACTTTAAGGCTCTAATCACATGATATAATTTTATTGTTTATTTATTCAGGCAATTTTTTATTTATTCAGCAACAAACTAACATTTGCAACAACATAGCATAACAACTTATTACTACGGTGGTCACATAGTAATCAACAAAACATATCATTCAGTATATCTTATAGTCATCTTTAAGGGGTAGCAGAAAATACAAACACCATCCACCCCTATGTCACAGTAAGTTACAGTCTCTTCAGTCAATACAGAGTATTCAAGTAAAGTCCTCTTTCATCTTGACTAAAGGCTGAGGCTGACTTCCAAACTCCATGGCTCCTCCTCCACAGGCTGATGGCTCCCAACTCTTGCCTGGATTCAGATGTTCCATATCTCAGCTCATGGGTACTGCTCCACTCCAAGCTCTTCATAATTTCTGTTTCTAGGAAAACAAAGCTTAACAGGGCTACAACAAATATTTACACATATTGCCAGTGCTATCATCTCAATTCACTTTCTGTCTGAGAAACCAATACAGAACAACAGACAGCACTTCTGTCTGAGAAATCAACACAGACCAATAGAGAGGGCTTCTATCTGAGAAATTAACACAGAACAATAGACAGGGTTTCTGTCTGAGAAAGTAACACAGAATAAGAGAAAGAGTGCCAACATCACAAACATTCTCTCTCTTACCTCAGCCTGCTCCCAGCTCTGCTTGTGCTTTTATCTGCTCCTTCCTGTTCCACCCTTTTTGCAAGCTCTCCCACCATGGTCTCCTGGGTGATTACATTTGGCCTATTAAGGGGCAGGAAAGATCTTCAAATTTCCTTACACCTATTAAGGGCAATACAGTGTATATGGTTTCCAATCAAAGACTCTTGATACAATCAAAGGAGAGGCTCAAAGGCACTTGTTCAGCTAAAAGTCAATCCAGAAAAACAGCAAAAAAAACTATTTTGCTTGCCATTACAAAGGTACAGAAAGGCCTTATTGTAGGAGGTGACTTTTGAGCTAAGTCTTGAATGGAAGAGATAGGAATTCTAAGAGGCAGAGTTGAGGAGGGAGAGCATTTAAGGCATGAGCATCAAACAAGGCAAAGGTACAAAGACAGAAGGTAGAATATCCAATACAAGAAACAAGAAGTATAGGGTATTGCTTTAAGCTGCATGAAGATTTTGGAACACCCTATAGATTAACTGATTTGGAGTACAGTGTGTTAAGGGAAGAAATGTGAAATAAGCCAATTATAAAAGGCTGATTACCAAACAAGGGAATTTGCATTTTATCCTAGAGGCAATAGGAATAAAAAACTGAAGCTTCTTGAAATAGGGGAGGAAAATGGTCAGAACTACATCCTAAGAATATCAGTTTGGGGGGCGGCTAGGTGGTACAGTGAATAGAACACCTGCCCTGGAGTCAGGAGGACCTGAGTTCAAATCCAGCCTCAGACACTGAACACTTGCAAGCCATGTGACCTTGGGCAAGTCTCTTAATCCCAACTGCCCTCCAAAAAGCAAAAAAGTATATATATATATATATATATAAGTTTGGCACTTATGTGACAGACTGGAGGTGAGAGAGATTGGAGTGAGGGAGACCAATTAAAAGGCTATAGTGACCATTGGATAGAAAAGGAGAAATGTTAGAAATATTGTGGAAGAAGAACCAAAAAGAGCTGATACTTATGGGGAAGAGGATAAGGAAGAGAAGAATTGCAAATGACTCCAAAGTTGCAAGCCCAAGTGGTCAGAAAGATAATGATATCCTTGAAATAAATAGGAATTGAGCTCAGGATGCAGGCTCAGCTTCTAACTTAACATTAAGTTAAATTTAACTCAAATATTCAAATGGACTCATGAGCTCACTGATACTAGTTATTTCCTCCAGCACGGGTGACCACAGGACCTGACCATGCCATGGGATTTTTATCCAAGTTCTCCCATAAAATTTCTATAGACTCTTATAGAGTATCTACCCAAACCTTCCTTGTTTTCTCTTGACATCCTAAGGATAACAGCAGACATATGGGCTAGCCATCCGTCATCCCTCTCTCGATCATATGACAAGATCATTGTACTGAAAGTCTTTCCAGCAAAGTAGAAACTGCCAGGGCTTGGTCTCTACTAATATAGCCTTAGAGGGCCCAGGAACACCTCCGTGCCACAATGGGACCCAAGAATAGGACTTTATTTCACAAACATACTACTAAATATCGAAGTGATGATTTAATACTTTGTTTCTGGGAGTAGTATTGACTCTTCATTTACATTGAACTGAAGTATGTTGATTGATTTAAACGCTAGATAAATGAAAGCTGACTTCAATACCAAAGTTAAATCTGTGAAATAATTTTATTTGAATGTTGCCAAACATTTATTCTACATTCATTTTAGTGAAAAATTTTATTAAGCATGTATTCTCTATGTAGGGGCAGCTAGTGAAGACCTGAGTCCAGCCTCAGACACTTATTACCTGTTTGTCCCTGATCAAGTCATTTAACCCTAGTTGCCTCAGTTTCCTCCTCAGTAAAATAAGCTGGAGAAGGAAAATGTCAAAACACTCTATTACCTTTGCCAAGAAAACCCAAATGGAATCACAAAGAGTTAGACATGATGAAATGACTGCATAACAATAATTCTCTATGAAAGACACTGTTCTAGTCAAGGAAGATATAGAGATGAAAAAGAACATAAAGTGTATGCTTAAGGAGTTGTCATACTAGATCTTTCCTCCTCTTCAATGCCAAATTCCTGGAAAAGTATTTTACATCCATTGCCTCTATTTCCTCATCACCCATGTGTTCCTCAATTAACCCCCTGCAATCTGTCCACCACCCCCACAATTCAACTGAAACTGCTCTCTTACAAGTGACCAGGATTAATTGTTCAATTCCATGGCCTTTTCTCATTCTTCATCCATCCTCTGTCTCCTAAACACATGTCCCCCAAAACTCTGTCCTGAACGCCTTTAGCTTTCTCTACATTTTTTTTTCCCTTGGTGATTTCATCTGCCCCCATGGGTTCAATTATTATCTCAATGCAGGTAACATCCAAATCTCTATATCTAGCTTCAGTTTGTTTTCTGATGTCCATCCCCATATCAACAACCATTTGCTTGATATCTTCACCTGGATCATAAGATCATAAAATAATGGATTTAGAACTCAAAGCCAGCATGGAACAGAAGTCACAGCTTTAAAGTCAAAGGACCTGGGGTCTTATCCTTTCTGATACTTAGCACCTTTATGATCTTAGACAAGCCATTTCTTACATTTTTCTCTTTCCACTCACACAGCCAATACCTTATCTCAGGCCCTTATCCCCTCTTTCCTGGACTATTCAATAGCCTCGAATTGGTTTCTCTAATTAAAACCTCTTTCTTTTCCTTTTGATCTTCCACAAAGTTGACAAAATGATCATCTTAACATGTTTGACCATATACTCCTCTGCTCAACAAGCTCCAGGGGCTCCCTGTTGCTTCCAGGATCATACATACTTGGCATTTAACAGGTCTTTACAATCCGACTCCAGTCTACCTTTCCAAAATTATTATACATTACTCTCTTTCCTATACCCTAGGCCAACTGGTCTACTTGTTCTTCACATAGGACATTCCTCAGAGACTTTGAGCATGCTCCCTTTTCCCCTTCACTTCATAGAATCCCTAGCTCCCTTTCAAATTTACCACTTTCTACATAGGACCCTTCCTGATCTATCTAGCTACCAGTACCTCTCCTGCTCCATTGAGATTAACCTGTGTTATTTTGTATATATTTGGTACTTCCTGATACATTTACAAGTTGTTTCCCTTGGCGGAATATAAGCCCTTTTAAGACGAGACTATTTAAGTTTTTATCTAGTATACTGTAGACAGGTAATAAATGCTTTTTCATTTATTGATAAATCTCAAACCCAGAATGTCTAAAATTAGACACATCATTTTCTCCTAAATCCTTTCTACCTCCAAACTTCCCTATTTCTGTTTTAAAATACTGCCATCCTCTTAATCACTCTGGTTTATAACTTTGAAATTATCCTAATCAACTCCTATTTTTAACAAATTATTGTCAAGGCTTGTTGAGCCTTCTTCTAAAGCATCTCTTGCATCCATCCCCATATCTTGACTAGTGAAGCCACCACCCTAGTGTAGAACCTCATCACCTTTCAACTGGACTATTGTCCTAGCCTCTTAATTGTTGTTCCTACCTTCCATCTCTCTCCCTCTCTAGACTCTTCTTCATACAGATACCAAAATCATCTTCCTAAGGCACAAATTTAACCATATCACTTCCCACTTCAAGGCTTTGTTGGTTCTCCTTTGCCTCTAAGAAAATGTTGAGAAATAAATGTTTGTTGAGACATTTATGTTGAGATATGAATTCCTTAACCTCCTAACTCCCTGAACGCCAGTCAATGCATCATAAGATCACAGGATCATAGATTTAGACCTGGAAGGAACTTTAGAAGCCAGTATCAAGTTCAACTCTCTTGTTTTCCACAGGAAGAAACTAAGGCTGAAAGAGGTCAAGTGATTTGCCCAATGTCACATAGCTAGTAAATGTCTGTGGCAGGATTTGAATTCAGGTCTTCCTGACTCCAGAGGCCCAAGCTCCATCCACTGTGCAATCCACATGCCTCTTGTTATTCATCCCCTTTTTCCTTGAATTCTAATAAGTCATTTCCATTCCTGAAATATTCTCCCGCTTTATCTTCACCATTCAGAATCCATCTCCTTTTAAGTTTGAACTCCATTGTCACCTCCTCTATGAGACCTTCCCTGATATCTATGACTGTCAGTACTTATCTCCTACCTCAGTTTTCTTGTCTGGTTGTTCCCTTTTCCCCCTACTCCATGCCTTCTATCATACCTATCTTTACACACATATCCCCTCATAGATACAGGGCAGCTAGGTGGTACAGTGGTGTGGAACACTGGGCTTGAAATCATGAAAACTCACCTTCCTGAGTTCAAATCCAGCTTCAGACACATAGTAGCTATGTGACCTTGAGTAAGTCACTTAACCCTGCTTGTCTCAGTTTCCTCATATATAAAATGAGCTGGAGAAGGAAATAGCAAACCACTCCAGTATCTCTTCCAAAAAACCCCAAATGGACTCATGAAGAGTCAGACATGACTGAAAATGACTGAACATCAACAAACCCAGTAGAATGTAAGCTCTTTGAAGGCAGAGGTGGTTTAATTGTTTTTTTGTATCCCCGATACCTATCATGGGAAGATAATTTTTGTGTCATAGACTCATTTGTCAGTGTGGTGAAGGTTAGGAAACCTTTTAAGATTAATACTTTTAAATGAGTTAAATAAAATACATAGGATCACAAAAAGAACCAAAGGTTAATGAAAATAAATCTATAATTTTTTCCCATCCAAGGTCATGGACTGCCTAAAATTTATCTATGGGTCCATGATACAAATAAAGAACCCTTGACCTTGAAGATATATGTTGAATTGAACGAAATTTAATCTAATGGTTAGTGGAGTAAGGATTATGACATGTTCACAAATAAGTACGATGTAAAGGAGAATTGACTTCAGAGTTAGAGGACATGGCCTCGAATCTTGCCTTCTGATGTTTACTACCTACACCTAAGTATACTACCCATATGACCTTGTACAAGTCACTTAAACTCCCTGGACCTCAGTTTCCTAATCTGTAAAATGAGGTCATTGGACTAGTCAGCCTCTGAGCTCCCTCCTAGCTCTCAATTTATGAGCCTGTGAATGAACAGTAATGTAGTGGACATGAGACTGGCCTCAGGGTCAGGAAGACCTTGGTTTAAAGCCTGTGTCTGACATGTACTGGCAAGTCATTTAACCTCTTACTGATCCAGGCAGCTCTCCCAGAGTGCAAGTTATAGGGGAATAGAAAGTCTGCATTGACACTGGAAGATTCCACACTGAGATGTTCACAATAGAAGTGAAATTACAGGTCTAAAATCTGTGCATATGGGGCAACAAGGGATAATGAAGCAAAGGACAGATTCAAAAAATCCTAGGAAAATTTGAAGAAGAGATAATTTTAGCTTGGTTTTCTACGTTGTTGGATGACTAAACAAAAGGTAGTTTATATAAACTAAAGCAGGAAAAGCTACTGTCGGACATAAAGAATTGTTTAGCTGCCATTGAAATAAAATATAGGAATGAATGGGTAACTTGAGGAGGCTGTGGAATCTACTCTACCAGAAAGTATGCTTTTAAAGGACCAAGTGGCTATTGGTCCTGATTGACTTAGAGGAGAATTGGACAGCACACAGTTCTACTGAATGTTGCCTAAAGTTTTAGGGGTTGGGGAAGGGCAGGTCCTCACCACCATACAACATTTTTCTGTACCTCTTTATTTTTTTTTTTTTACCAGATCTACAATTTCATTGGTATAGAAAATTCCTAAAGAAGGAAGGACTCAGACTTTGCCACTCCAGACCTCTTTGTAACCTGAGACTGGAAGTCCATAAGCAGAAGTGGTGGATAGGGGATTCAATGCTCATCTTCCTCAGGGATTGCATTTGAGAGCACTGTGAGCTTGGATCACCCTTGAGGAAGAATTCACCAACGTGGCAGGCAATATTAAGAGAATATTGTGTGATCAGAATTGCTGATAACTTACCCTGAATATTTACAGAGAGAGGCTTGAAAATGTTGCTGAGCTACACAAATATAACTGGTTGTTGGTAGTAAGCATGATTAAAATAATTACATCTTGCACAATATCCTCTTTTGGCTTCATTTTTAAGAGTTGTCCTTTCTCCATGATTTTCCCTCCTCATTTCTTCTTCCCTCACCTCAAAAAATATTCTTTCAACAATCTCATGATCTACTTTTCAGGACTATTTAGCCAAATTAAAGGATAATTGTTATAGAGCCAAGGGAAAGCTGCAGTGTAATCGGTTGGTCTTATGATATGACATCTTCATCTGTAAAATAATAATAGCATTAACTTGACAAGGAAGACAAAAGTAAGATACTCAAGATTGGGAGTGAGGGGAGGGAGCAGTGGGAAGACAGACAAATTGATACACTGTGGTTGGAACTGGTCCAACCGTTCTAGAAAACAATTTTAAATTAAGTGGGAAAAGTTATAAAATGTTTATGTCCTTTGACTTAGTAATCCTACAACTGAACCCCACAGATATCAAAGAGAGAAGGAAAGGTCCCAAAGTATTCCAAAGTATTCATAGCAGCACTTTTTTTGGCAACAAAAGTCATTGGAGCAAAATAAATGTCCAATATTAGGAAATGGCCCAGCAAATTTTGGAATATGAGTATAATGGGATATTATTGTGCCATAACAGTAGATATGAAGAATTCAGAGAAACATGTGAGGATTTGAGTGAACTGATAAAGAGTGAACTCGAGAAGATCCAGTAGAACAATATATACAATGTCTATAATAAAGTAAAAGAAAACTGAATTCTGAGGAATCATGGTGACCAGTCCTGGTCCCAGAAAATGGATAGCGAAATGCACCTCAGTCCTTTCAGCACAGAGTGGTGGGGTGGAGTGAGTGATGGAGGCTAAATGCTCCCAACATGGTCAGACGCAGTCGCCGTGTCTGTACATCTTACATAACCATTTTGGTATTTGGATTTCAGTTTCATTTTTTTGCTGAAAGTAACAGACAGTAGAGGGAGTGGGGAAAGGAACATAACTGAGAACGACAGTGATGTGAAAATCAAAAAGTATGTTGTTTGCTTTAAAAAGTTTACTTTTCTGAGCAGCCAGGTGGTGCAGTGAATAGAGCACTGGCCCTGGAGTCAGGAGGACCTGAGTACAAATCCGGCCTCAGACACTTAACACTTACTAGCCCTGTGACCTTGGGCAAGTCACTTAACCCCAACTGCCCTGCCTTCCCCCTGCCAAAACAAAAACTAAAGTTTACTTTTCTGACTCTCTATTGGATAGCCTATTGATGATATCCTTAAGAAACTTAAAGTAGTAAATACTAAGACTAAAGCTTGTCTATACTTATGGCTAATAACCCACAGGGTTGATTCTCTGCCCAACCCAGAATTAATGTTGTGCACACTCTTCGTCCCTTGAGGGTAAGAAATGGGACCTCCCTGTGGACTCAAATCGTATAAGGCACTAAGGCAGTATGTTAAAATAGGATGGATATTTCTTCAATTATCCCAGTAACATTGCCCTTCAAAGAAGACTCTGAAGTGTGCCAGAGTGAACAAGATCAGTTATGTACCTCTCCTAATGGAATGTTTATTCAATTTGCTGGCAGTACATTTTGTAACAAATCCACATTTTTAATCAAATTAGGCATTAAGAAAACTAATTTTCAAAATTTATAATAATTTTACGAAGAATTATTAGACTGTTCTTTGGGAATAATGATAAAGAAGATAAGAATAATTGCCCTAACTTGAGTGAAAGAGAAATTAGAGTTTTTGCACTAACCTCAGAGAATAGAATGAGCACCACTGGTGAAAAATATAGTGAGGCAGGATTAAGTTAAATATAAAGAAAAACATCCCAGAAATTCAAGCAGTTCTTTAAGCTGCCTCAAGAGATGATGAATTCCCTCATCATTGGATATCTTCAACAAGAGACTTGTTGGGGAGATTGTATGGGGTATTCTTATTTAGCTACAGAGTGGACTAGAAGGCTTCTTTCTAAGGCCCCTTCCAACTCAGGAAGCTTTTGAAATGGGGATAATAATACTTGTATGACTGATCTCATGGAGTTTTTGTCAGATAATGGATGTGAATGTGTTTTGTAAAGTACTATATAAATGTATTTGTATGTCTGATGTTTAGAACAGTGCTTGGCTCATAATAAATGCTTTTTTCATAATTAATACCATTCATTCACTAATATAAATTAATTATAGGTAATTATTAATTCATTATAGATAATTCATTATCTAGCTCCAGCCTACCATTCTGCAGATGGGAAGAGCTAGGACTCAGAAAGGGAAGGGACTTGCCCAAGATCACATGGCTAATCAGTAACTGAGACTTGAATTCAGGTCTTCTAACTCCCAGTCCAATACACTTTCCACCAAACCATATTCTGTCTTACTATCAGCCATGTGACTTTTCCCTGGTCACAGAACAATTAGAATTATACTTCCCACCCCTATCTGCTGCCTCAGAGAGGTTGTCTCATCTGCTATCTTGTGAGAAAAGTTCAATAAGTTTTGAAAGTCTGATTTGGAAGTTTTTATTTATTATCAAGTCTACAGATAATAGATTTGATATGAAATGGTCATGAAAGTAAGTGGCGAATAAGAGTTTTATGGTTTACCAAAGTCATAAGTCATGAAAACTGAAAAGGACCACACAATTATCTAGTTCCATCCTCCTCCCCATTTTATAGGTGAGAAAAGTAAGGTGCAGAGAAATGAACTGACTCACCAAAAGTGACACAGATTTTACACTGGGATCCTTTGAGATCATATGAAGTATCTGTCCACTTCCTAGGTCCAAGTTGCAAGCATCACTTGTGTTTCTTTTTTTTCTTTTTTTTTTTTTTTGCATAATGTCAGTCTCCTCTAGGAGGGCTATTTGTTGAGCATTAGAGAGGGAAGATACTTTAGTTAATGACCATCAATGATTAACAACACATACCAGCCCAAGTTGGAAGTAACTGGAATCAATTTCATTGAAATTTCATTATTCTAGGGTCTCTTCCTGTATTGTTTCAAATAATACAGAATTTTTATAATTCCTCTTCCTGCATCCCTGACCCAAAGACCCTGGTGAGTTATGGAATTCTCCATAAAATATCTCCAGAGTTTCCCTAATTATCCCATTTCTCTCCCAACATTTCTCATGACTCCATATAAGGAAAAACTGTTTAACAATTAGAGCAACTTAAAAGTTAAATATGCCAGACACACCTGTAATCCCTGCTACTGGGGGAGGCTGAGGCTGAGGCTGGTGGATCTCTTGAGCTGAGGGGCAATAGAACTAAGGAAGGGAAAACCAGCCCAGGGGGAAAATACCAGGCTGGTCAATATTGAGATCAGACCCATGAGTGACTGAAGTACTTAGACTGATTAAGATAGAGAGACAGCCAAGAAAGGAAGAGGAGAGGACAGGAAAGGAGGGGAAGAAAGCACAGGGGAGGGGAGGACAGAAAAGAAAAACTAATTCCCTTATCAGGATTTCCACTGACTGGAGGTTCAAGCAGACTTACTGGTTATATTACAGTAAGAATTCCTGTTCATGGAGGAATTAGACTGGAATGCTTCTGTGATCCCTTCCATCTCTGAGAGTCTATTATTCTTTGTGTATCTCAGTTTCCTCATCTGAGAAAAAGGGATAATGACACAGTATATATCTCACAGAATTCTCACAAGGAAAACAGTTTATAAACTTTAAAGCATTAACTTAAAGATGTGGGATCTATTGTTGTTAACAACTCTGGTCAGTAGTGGTGGGTAGAGGACTGAGAGTGGTCCTGTAGTTGAACATTTCAGTGAAAACAGCAAACATTTATTAAACACCTATTGATTGCAAGGCACTGTGCTAGGCACTGGGAATACAAAGACCAAAAAGAAAAACAAGTCAGTCCCTACTCCCAAGAAGCTTCTGTTCCACCAGGCTGGGTTATGTGAATTACATAAGTCATTGACCATTGTCCACCAAGAGTTATGAGGAACCTAAATAGCACAATAGGCTTCATCTCAACCTCTATTAGTATCTGGAGCCAAACAGAACCTTCTCTAACTTAAATCTGTCAACTGCTTAATATTGTGGATGGAAATGTTTATGTACATGTGTGGGTATGTGTGTGTTGCTATTCACTGTGAAAATCTCTACAGGTGACTCACAAAAACAAAATTATAATAACACCCTTGAAATGAGCAACAATCAACAGGAAGGAAAGGAAACAATCCTGGCATCAAGAAGCCTTTTGACTGGATTATAATAATAATACCTTATACTCTTATGGAGGTGGTACAGTGAATAGAATGCCTGGCCTAGAATCAGGAAGACCTGGGTTGAAAGCTGGCCTCAGATATTTAGTAGTTGTATGACCTTGGGCAAGTCACTTAACCCCATATGCCTCAGTTCCTCATCTGTAAAATGAGCTGGAGAAGGAAATGGCAAACTACCAATATCTTTGCCAAGAACACCCCCAAAAGGGACCACAAAGAATTGAACATAACTGAAAAAATGACCAAGCAACAAAAACACTTCTTTGATGTTCACTTGTTTTGAAAAATCAAAGAATTTTCACATATAGGACATAAAATGTTGAAGTTGGATGGACCTCAAAGAATAATTAGTCCAACCTCCAATTTTTTTTCAGAAGAAGAAACTGAGACTTAGAAAGGTAAAGTGAATTTCCCAAAGTCATAAGGCTAAGTTAAATGGCAGAGCCAGAATCAGAACACAAGCCTTCTGACTCTAAATCCATGAGTGCACTTTCGATTCCTTTGTGGACATAATGTATCTTCCCTGATCCAAGTGGGAGAATTCCATTGTACTACTCCTAGGATGCAAGTCTTCACTCCAGGCTCCTAAGCTCAAATACAAAGATAGATTCTCATCTAGCCATTATCCCTGAAGCACTTTCATTCAATATAACAGGAATTCATCTATTCCCTTTCCAGCAGCAATTCCACCACGTAGCCTGTTCTTTGGTTATCATCCCCTCATGCCCTTTCCACCCAATGCGTGTATTCTATCCCTGAATCCTGAATCCCTGATAGGTGAGCTTTCTTTTCACATTATCTTGCTGGACACCAGGCCTCCATGCCACTTCCGAGCCATCTCTCCATTATGATGCCACACCTCTACTTTTCAGTACCCCCAGTAGAATGTAAAAGCTCCTTGAAGACAGGGACTAACTTGCTTGCATTTGTATCTCTGGTGCTTAGCAAAGTGTCTGGAACATATAAATACTTAATAAATGTTCTGTCTCTCTATCTATAATTCATGCATCCCCAAGCCATCATGAATGGCTGTCTTATGTATAGACCAATGTGAAGTATAAGGTGAAGGGCACTGGACAGGAGGCTTCCTGCCAGCTATCAAATATCTTCCCCATCCTCTTGTCACAGTGGTGGAAGCTCACCATGTAAAATTCATTAGATTTGTTCCATATGGTTCAGTATGGAAGAACCAGGACAAATAGAAGGAAATTATAAGGACACATGTTCTGGTTCAGTTACAATAACACTTAGCTCCCACTTTAGTATTTGTAAACCTTTTCTCACCAAAGTTCTCTGAAAGCAATGGGTATTATTGTTTCCATTTTATATATAAGGAAACTGAGGTGGACCGAGGTAGAGTGACTTAGTCAAATATACATAGTCAGTGGCACAGTCAGAACTCAAACTCATCTTCTCACTCCAGGTCAATCCAACCTCCATATTTCCTAGAAGAAGAAACTGAAGCTCATAAAGGTGAAGTGATTGCTCAAGTCTAGTGTCCCTTCTGATAATTCTTCAACATGAGGAAGGGCTTCCTAATAATTAGAGTGCTTCAACAGTCAGTTTATCTCCCTGAAAGCGAATGAGCTTCCTGTCAGTGGGCACGTGAAAGCAGAGTCTAGATGACCATTATGGAGAGGATTCCTATTTAGAGTGGGAGATAGGACTCCATGGTCTCTAATAACCCTTGGATCTAAAATTCTCTGAATCATGAGTCCTGGGTTCAAATCCAACCTCTGCTATTTATGACCTCTGCGATCTTAGGCCAACTCATAATCTTTCCTCCTTTGTAAAATAAAGGGGTTGGGCTACACAATCCCTAAGATCCCTTCTACCAGTAAACTCTATGATTCAACAGTTGACTCTGTGTTATGTGAATGGAGCATAGTACATGTTTATTCAAAGGCCATGCAGATACTAGAATATTCTCAAAATTTTCTAGGCAGAAGCAAGTGGTCCATATGTTTGGGTTTCTGAGGTCCTGCTGCAACATCACTGATCTACCAAGTCATCTTAGAAATATGTATATGTGGCAAGAAAAGGGAAGGGGGTGGGGGTAGGAAGGATAGAGGGACAGGGCATGTTCCCTCTTTTTTCCTGACCCCTTAAGTTGTGAGATGATATAGACACAGGTGGCATCTGCTTGGCACGAAAAAGTTTTGTGCTATTTATTCCCAGGTGCCGCACCCAGGTCACATCACACTTGCCTCAGCCTACCTGGTACTGTTTTCTGGCTTCATGCCATTCCCAACAGATGGCCAAGGTGAAGAGCTAAGTCTTTCTAGGGACAGGACAGTAGGCTGAATCATATTATGTAGAACAGAGGCTTGGCATAGTATATTCAACACTGAACTGAGTCAGAAAGAGTTGAGTTTTGGATTTCCTCTGATGCAAACTGTGTGATCCTGGGCTAAATCATTTCAATTCTTTGAAAATTCAGGTTCCTCATCTGTCAAATGGGGATAGCACTGATTGCACATGGCTTTTGTGAGAATCAATTGAAATAATTTATACAAAGCATCTTGTCCACCTTAAAGAGCTACATATCTGCAAGTTACTGTAGTTATCCAGTTTGTTTGTTTTTTCTCATAATGGTGTTCAGTTAGAAACAACCTGAGGATAAGTCACTATTTGTCAATTATTCCTTTATATTTAATATTCTGCAGGTGACTCCCCAAGTGACTAAAATGGCTGATGTTGCTAATTGACTCAGAGTGTTGTGATGGAAACTCCTCTGCGGTCGGTGCCCTCACAGCTGCTTCAGGAAAGCCCAGTGTCAGGCAGGGTAACAGGGGTAACCTAGACCTGATCCTCTGAACACACAGTTCTAATTTCTTTCACAAAGTTCCTGTATTTGAAAGCTTTTCATTCCCGTGTAGTTAAGAGGTTATGAGGATTCCATATGTCAACACCTATTAAAAATCCTGTTCTTAAATGCTGCTGGTCAGCATTTTGTCTAAGTGGCTGTGGACAACTGTTCTGCTTATAATGATGCTCCAGTTCCAATAGGAGTTTTGTAGTGTTCTCAATCTACCCATCCAACTGGATCTTCTAAGTATCTAATCGATGACTAAATTTTTAGCAATCGATAGTGATATGCTCATGAAGGAAGGGAGGGGTAAACAAGCATCTATTTCAATGCCTATTATGTGTCAGGTTCTATGCTAAGTACTTTACAAATATTATTTCATTTGATCCTCATGACCACTAGAGAGAGGTGCTATAATCTCCACTTTGCAGTTGAAGAACCTGAGATGGAAAGAGGTTGTAACTTGGTCAGAGTCACACAGCTGGGAGGTGTCTGAAGAAATATTTGAACTCATGTCTTCCTTACTCCAGGTCTGGCACTCTAGACAACCAATTGTGCCACCAAGACAGCTTATACCACTTAATTACACAAGAGTTTCTATAGGGTTTTGACTTATTTATTTATTCTCTAGGAATGTCTATCAACCCTCTTATAAGAATATTAGTGGATATGAGGATTCTGCTGATGAAGGTAGATGGTCAGAAGGTTCAAAATCTCAGTGTGGTGCTCAAGGTTTCCTTGAATACTCTCAATTTCCCAGGGAAGCATTCTGGTACTATTGTATCCTGGGCATCCAGAAGCTCACTTCTTGACAAGGACAGGTTGTCTATTTTTTAAATAGATTTTATTGAGGGAATGTTCATTGTTCTATGGTTGTCTTAGAGTGATGGATCAAGTATTTCATTAAGGCTTTTATTAGGATACCTTCCAATACATTATGATCCATTTTATAGCTGTATGTAAAAGCTGTTAACAAACGGAAGGAAATAATCTGCTTAGAGTTCTTATTTTTCTTATATTATTCATATTATGTGATTGATCTTTGAGAGCAAGGAGTTTGAGGTAAAGAGATAAGACCTCTACCTCATGATTCTTCCCATGATCCTGCTGAGAGGGGAGAAGAGGGGCCAGGACCTAGCCCAGAAAATTAGATTTTAGAAGCCAATAATGCTATCAATACTAAAGAGAAGGATAAGGCCCTGCTTTCAGGGAACTCAAAGTCTAATAAGGGAAGCAAGACACACAGAATCAATCAATCAATAGATACATGTCAGCAGAGCAGTTAGGTGGCACAGTGGAAAGCCAGAAAGTGGCTTTGTTATATATTTTTAGAAAATTTTATGTTATTAACATCAGAAATCAGTAAGAGTTCCATTAATATAGGAAATTATTGGTGTTTCCTTCCTATGACCAAGATGTGAGGAAGAAAGACTTATAACAAATACCATAAAACAGTTGAATGTTTAATTGTAGGTCTCCTTATACTACCTAATCTGGAAATACATTGGCCACTCCCAGTCCTGATTCCTCTATTGATTGGCATAAGACTTTTGTATTGTTTCATTTTCAATCTGGGCCAGTTCTCCCTTCCTCAGGGAGGAATTCTCATTCCTCAGGGAGCCTGGTAACCGTCCTGTCCTGGAGGCTCACCATAATGGTATTAAACTTAGTATGGTCACCTGCTCTGCTTATCCAGTGCAGCTCAGAATTACAGAGCTCAAATAACCCAAAAGCCTCAGCCTCCCCAATAGTAAAGCTATATACTACCATGCTTTTATGTGTTGAAATGGATAGATGCATTGCTAGGAATGATAGGTCATAGGATTTCTAGCTGGAAAATATCTCAGAAAATTTCTAATCCAATAATTGCACTTCTAAGATGATGAAACTGGGGCCAGAGAGGAGAAGTGACTTGCCAAAGCCACAAAGGAAGTAATAGAGCTAGAGGTAGAACTCAGGTTTCCTGACTCCTTCCATTTTACAGTTGTGTGACCTTGAGCAAGATATTTAATCTCTTTAGATATCAAGTTCCTGATATGTAAAATAAAGGAGTTGGACTAGATGATCTCTAAGACTCCTTTCAGCTACAAAATCTCTTTTTAAAAAACAGACAACCTGTTCTTGTCAAGGAGTGAGCTTCTGGATGCCCAGGATACAATAGTACCAGAATGCTTCACTGAGAAATTGAGAGCATACAAGGAAACCTTGAGGACGACACTGAGATTTTGAAACTTCTCACCGTCTACCTTCATCAGCAGAATCCCTCATATCTACTAATATTCTGCCTAGTCTCATTCTCTAATACTTAGCATGCTCCCACCCAATCCTACTCTTTCTAGTCCTTCAAAACTGAGCCCTCAATCACAGAAGAATAAACCCTGCTCCCCAACTCCTGCTGGCGGCTTCCTCATTCCTATCCACCTCAACCTTATTTCATCAATGTTCCACTACAGACCTACTTTCCCCTTTTACTGTAACTGATGGAAATTCTACTGTGTAGTTAATGAACTTCCTCTCAATTTAGACCTCTTCCTCTCATGCTCTTTCCATTTACTGGCACTCAGGGATACCTGGCTCCTTCCTGATGACACTGCATTTCTGACTGTCCTTTATAAAACTGGTTGCACTTTCTCTCATATCACCCCTTCCCAACTCAATGGGAATAGTGGGGTGACTAGAATACTCCTTACTCTACATTCACCAATCACCCTCTACCACTATCACTTGGAAATCTATCCTGCTGTGAGGCTGTTATCCAAATTTATCCCCCAACCTAGATTTTAATAGCTACTACCCATCAATCTTCAGGATATTTACCTTCCTTTCTCAATGAATTCAATTCCTGGATCAGTTTACAACCCTCCCCCTCAACTTTTAACCTCAAACTAAGGGACTTTGACATACCTTCAAATGCCTTAAATTCTCTATTCCTGAATCAGTTCAACTCACATTACCTACTCCCTGACTCCACCTCAGCTACCTATAAGCATTGTTGGACCTTTGATTTTGCCATCACCCAAAATTATTCCACTTCCCAGCTCAAGCACTAAATTCCTCTGTTCAGTCATTTACTACTCCTAACCCTATACTACAACCACACAATAAACTCCAATGCCTTCACATTCTGCACTTTGAGCCTATTCAGCCAACTAACACTGCTCTCTCCAAAGTTGCCAATGATTCTTCAATTACGAAATTAAATTCTTTCTCAATTCTCATCCTTCTTGACCTCTCTGACGTATTTGACACTGTTGTATATGATCCCCTGGTTATTGTCTCTTTTCTGTGTTTTCATGGCACTGTCTTTCTTGATTTTCCTCTTACTTCTCTGAGCACTCCTGAGTCTCCTTTATTGGATCTGCATCAGTGCCATGCCCATTAACTATGGGTGTACCCCAAGGCTCTGTCTCACTCTCTTTTCTTTATATACACTCTCATTTGCTGACTTCATCAGCTTCCATGGATTCATTTATCATCTCTGGGCATATGTCCAGGACATCTCAAACAGGATCTCAACCATGATTCACAACTTCAAAAGCCTTCTAACTGATCTTCCTGCCTCAGTCTCTCCCCATTCCAATGCATCCACCGCTCAGCCACCAAGATGATTTTTCTAAAGGATGGGTCCATGGTATATACCCCATCCCTCAATCCCCCAACCCTACCTTCCTCTCCCTCAATGAACTCCAGGAGTGCCATATTACCTCCAGGACTAAATATAAATTCCTTTATTTGGCTGTCTCCCATGCGTGGAATGCTCAGTTCACCTCCATCTCTCAGTTTCACTGGTTTCCTTCAAGACCAGTTCCTCCTTTTACAAGAGGCCTTTCCTGATTCACCCAGTTGTTTGTTCCTTTCCCTTTCAGATTAACTTCAACCTTCAGTCTATATATCTTGTATGTACCTACTTGTTTACATGTTGTTTCCCCTGTTAGAATGTATGCTTCTGAAGGGCAGGGACTAGTTTTGCCTATGTATCCTCAATGCTTGGTAATTTGCTTGGTACATAGTAAGTGCTTAGCAAATCCTTGTTGACTGACTGACTAGTCTCCCAGTTCTTCTGAACTCTAATCCTACAATACCAACTGGATGTCCCAAAGGCATCCCCAACTCAGCATGTCCAAAATAGAACTCATTATCTTTCCCCCAAAAGCCTGTTTCTCTTCCTGAATTTGCCTCTATTACTGTTGAGGTTACCACCATCCTTCGAGTTACTCATTCTCACTCATTCCAGATGTCCAATTACTTGCCAGATTTTGGCATTTCTATCCCCACTTCTCTATACAAATCCTATTTTCTCCTCTGATATAGCCACAACCCTTCAGACCCTCATCACCTCTTGTCTGGACCAGTAACTTCCAAATTGATCTCCCTCCTTCTTTACTCTAGCCCATCATCCACAGAGTGGCCAAAGTGATTTTTTAGAAGATTGGGCCTCCCTATCTTCCTAGGCTGGAAGTACAGAGGCTACTCACAGGCCAATCTTGCTTCTAATTGACATGGAAACTTTTATCTACTGAATTTATGACTTGGTTTAGTTAGCCCTTCCTTGGGCAACCTAACGGCCTCCTGGTCCTGGGGGCCCACTTTATTGATACTGAGTTTATTGTGAACATCTAATCATTTATGTCCATTGCAGCTCAGTACTCCTGAACTCTAGAGATCTACAAGCTTCAGCCTTCCTGGTAGCCCCATGGGATTACACACATGTACCGCCTTGCCTGGGACCCATACAGATTTCCTTAATCACAGCTGTGACCATTACTCAATAAATTCAAATGGATTCCTATTACCTCTCAGGTCAAATATAAGTTTCTTTAGCATTCAAAGCTCTTTCCAACCTGACTCCTTCCTACCTTACACATTACTCTCTTCCATGCACATTATGGTCCAGTCACGCGAGACTACTTGCTATTTCTCACATAATTCTCTACCTTCCACCCTCTTGTCTTCACACTGGATATCCCCCCACCCATGCTGAATACTCTCCCTACTTATCCTGGTCTTTAAGAAATTCCTAGTTTCCTTGAAGACTCAGCTCAAGAGCCTCCTTCTGTTGGAAGCCTTTCCTGGTTCCCTGAACAATTAGTTCTTTCCCCTCTAAGGTTACTTTTTATCTTTTTTTAAATTTATTTTTATTTTATTATTTTTTAAATTTATTTTTATCTGCACAAGGGTAGCTTAGGTGGATATAGCAAATGGAGGGGATGGAGTGAGTGGAGGAGATGGAGGGAATGGAGGGGATGGAGAGGGTGGAGGGAGTGAAGGGGATGGAGGGGATGGAAGGGATGGAGGGGGTGGAGGGGATGGAGGGGGTAGAGGGGATGGAGGGGGTAGACGGGATGGAGAGGGTGGAGGGGGTAGAGGGGGTGGAGGGGATAAAGGGGACAGAGCACAGAGCTAGAGTCAGGAAGACCTAAGTTCAAAACCAATGCCTTTAGTTGTGTGATCCTGGACACGTTATTTAACCTTTCTCAGCCTTAGTTTCCTCAACTGTCAAAATGGGGTTCATAATAGTACCTGCATCCCAGGGTTGCTGTGAAGATCAAATGAGGGAATATTCATAAAGCATTTAGGACTGTGCCTGGCACATAGTAGGAGCTCATTAAACGTGTGTTTCGTTCTTTGTTCCCCCATTAGAATGTAAGCTTCTTGAAAGCAGAGATAGTGTCACTTTTATCTTTGTTTCCCCATTGCCTAGAACAGTTCCTGAAACATATTAAATACTTTAAAAATGATTGTTGATGAGTTGACCCTATAATGCTATTACTTCAAATTGAGCCTTTTTCCATTACACCACACATTATATTTCATTATATCCTGAGTCTTTAGGAGCTATAAGCCAGTGCCTGGATTGTTGGAATGGTTGGAATGATTTATCCAAGGAAATTCTGGTAACACAGATGCTCTGAATCTAGTAGGAGAAGAAGGCAAGCTTTACAGATATATAAGCCCATGCCCACATATTTTTTTTATTCTCTGAGTTCATGAAATATCTTCATGTTCTGTGGGTAGTTAGGGAATTAAGACAGGCAATTAGTCAATATATTGAAGGTCAGGGAGGAGTGAAAGAAATTGAAGAATGTTTTATACTTGGTGGTATGGCATAAGCCTCCCTATGAAAGCTACCTCCACATTCAAGGCATGTTTGAAATCAGCATCTTCTTAAAGCTGCAACTCACCAACTCCAATCAAAGTTTTTATTTTACCAGGACAGAGGACATATCAGTCCCAAGACTATACCTAAATGCTATAGCAAAAGAAGTGACAAGGAATGTCCACCCTGTATACACAGTGGTACAATCTCCTACCAGTTACCATATCATCACTGGGAGAGAGAACACAGGGAGGGAAGGTGCATAACCAGGGAACACATGTGGAAAGGACAGATATATGGCAAACATGTGGAAAAGGTGTGTGAATATATATATATATATACACACATACATGCATTTGTGTGTGTATGTATTTGTTGTTGTTTGTCATTTAGTTGTTTTAAAGTTGTCTGATTCTTTATGACCTCATTTTGGTGGTTTTCTTGGGAAAGATACTAAAGTGATTTGTCATTTCTTTCTCCAGTTCATTTTACAGATGAAGAAATTGAGGCAAACAGTCTTGCTCAGGGTCACACAGCTAATAAGTGTCTGAGGTTGAATTTGAACTCAGGAAGATGAGTCTTCCTGATTTGAGGCCTGGCACTGCATCCACTTCGCCACCTAGTTACCCATATATGTGAGTGAGTAAAAGAGAGAGAGAGAAAGAGAGAGAGAGAGAGAGAGAGAGAGAGAGAGAGAGAGATACACACACAAATATACACATATGTGCATGTGTATGTATGCACATATACACATATGTATATGTCACATAAATATATAAAGTATATACATGTGTATATGTGTGTTCTCCATGCGACTAGAATGACACATACTAGAGAAGGCACATACATAGTCAGAACAATAGGGTAGATATTGTAGTGGCTTCCCTGCTGAAACACCTTCTCGTCTCCAGTTCTTCTGTTTACTTCCCTGAAAAGTTGTCAATATCATTTACTGGCCTCATGACGTTACCAGGCTGTGAGCTGCTTTTTCCAATGTTCAGCTGAATCTTTTATTTAGCTGTTCTTTAGGTAACTATTTGCTGAATGACTTGCTCCTAGATTCCCTTATTTCTGTCTCCTGCATGTTCAATGGACTGAAGCTGTTATAACGCCCTTTCCCCATAGGCAGAATGTGTTTCATTTCTTTTAGATTCTATTCCCAGGTTCTATTTCAATTCTTTTATTTTTCAGACTCATATAGCCAGGGACCCAAGTAATCAAAAAGAGAAAATCTTTGGCATCAAATCTGTCATTTGAACTTTTTTTTTGCTTATCATGCCACTTTTTGAATTCAGTTAATTCTTTGAGTTTTGGAATAAAAATGCCTTGCAATCCCCATCATGCCCCTATCACTATAAGTGTCTGCAATTCCCCTTAGAAGTTTCACTTAATAAGACAGCTGAGCAGAGTAGAACTAGCAACTTTTTGTTCTATATTCCTAGCTGCAAGAAAAATCACTGTTCTTCCTAGCTAGCAGGGCAAAAGAATTATAAACAGATGACCTCTCCATTTCTCACAAATGAAAAGCATCCATAGTTAGTCATATATAAAGGGTTCCAGTTATAGGACATAGACCAGAGAAAGCACTTGTTATGAGGGTTATCCTCATGTAACCACATCAACACAGTGCTTTTACAGGGATATAACTTTGTCATACAAAACTCTTCTTTGTGAGGTGTTCATTCTAATGGATGCACTAAAGTTCTGAGGATGTTGGGGGGGGGGGGAAGATAATAAGAGGTTAGAAAGGCCTGGAAGATGCAGAATTGATGTTTTGCTAAGAGCTGTCTCCATCCTTCACTTAGCCTGGACTTATAATTCCTAAGTGGTTTCCTTCCTTAAGTTTCCAGAGATGATGACAAAGGGCCTAATTGACTCCTAATTGATTGGGAATCTAATCAGACCCTACGGCTTCACAAACAGGATCTTGGACTGCCTCCAGCATTGGAAGCTTCTCCATATCAAGGAGCTTAAAGGCTAATGGAGAAAGATTCTACACCTTAATATGACATACAACACAAATGTACAAGCTAATGTGAACTATAATGCAATTGTATGGGAGTACGAGATAAGTCCTCAGTTGTCTGCATCTGGTTGATCTGTGGGACATTTTTCACACTTGGAAGACTTCTGCTTCCCATTACTTTCCAATACTTCCACACTTATGATATCTTTCTTAGGCTAGACAGACTCACTATCTGGATCCCACAGCTTATATAGGCTGGTCCTACCTGGTGCATCTTTTTTAATACCAATAGTCTCCCAGAAATGATAAATGCCGTTGGAATACTCACAATTAATGTTGAATCAAGGTGGCAGGTGACCCAAAGGCAGGGCATGAATAAGCTGCAACATTACCAACTTATGTAAAAGATGCCATATAAACAATATGATGCAGGAAATGCCTGATAGCAATCATATTAGCCAACATTTATATAGTGATTTAAAGTTTGCAAAGCACTTTATGAATGTTGTTTGGTGTTGTTTTTCAATTGTTCAGTCACGTCTAGCTCTTCATTACGCCATGGACCGCAGCATGCCAGGCCGTTCTATCCTCCACTATTACCGAAAATCTGTCCAACTTCATATTTATTGCTTCAGTAACACTATCTATCCATATCATCTTCTGCTGTCCCTTTCTCCTTTTGCCTTCAATCTTCCCCAACAGCAGGATCTTTTCCAATGAGTCTCATCTTCTCATTATGAGACCAAAGTATGTAAGGTTAAGCATCAGTATTTGACCTTCCAGTGAATGGTCTGAATTAATTTCTTTAAGTATTGACTGAGTTGATCTCCTTGCTATCCAACGGACTCTCAAAAGTCTTCTCCAGCACAATTTGAAAGTGTTGCTTTTGCAGTATTCAGCTTTACTTATGGTTCAATTCTCATGGCCATACATTACTATTGGAAAAACTATAGCTTTGATTATATGGACCTTTGTCATCAAGGTGATGTCTCTGCTTTTTAGTATGCTGTCCAGATTTGCCATAGCTTTTCTTCCAGGGAGCAAACATCTTTTAATTTCATGGCTACAACTGCCACCTGCAGTGATCTTTGAGTTCAAAAATATAAAATCTGACACTGCTTCCATTTCTTCTCCCTTTTTGTCAGGAAGTGATGGGACCAGTTGTCCTGATCTTAGTTTTTTATGTTAAGCTTCAAGCCAGCTTTTACACTCTCCTCTTTTACCCTCACCAAGAGGTTTCTTAATTCTTCTTCACTTTCTGCCATCAGAGCAGTAACATCTGTATATATGGGATTGTTAATATTTCTCCTAGCAACCTTAATTCTGGCTTTTAATACATCCAGCCGAGCATTTCACATGACATACTCTGCATATAAGTTAAATAAATAAGATGACAATATACAACCCTCTGGTACTCCTTTCCTGATCTCAATTGTTCCAATCAATTGTTCTATGTTCAGTTTTAACTGTTGCTTCTTGACCCACACACAGGTTCCTCAGGAGACAAGGAAGATGATCTGGTGCGCCCATCTCTTTGAGGACTTGCCACATTTTGTTGTGATACACACAAAAGCAGAAGTAGATGTTTTTCTGGACCTCCCTTGTTTTCTCATAATCCAACAAATGTTACAATTTGGTCTCTAGTTCCTCAGCCTCTCTGAAAACCAGCCTGCTCTTCTGGTAATTCTCAGTTCACACACTGCTGAAGCCAAGCTTGCAGAATCTTTAGTATAACCTTGCTGGAGTGTGAAATGAGTGCAAGTATTTGGTAATTTGACCATTCTTTGGCATTGCTTTTTTTAAGATTGGGACATAAAGTGATCTTTTCTGATCCATTAGCGACTACTTGAGTTTTCCAAATTTCCTGGCATACTGAACGCAGCATCATCTTTTAGGATTTTAAACATCTCAGCTGGAATTCTATTACACCTCCTCCAGCATGCCTGGCTCTAGGTCAGTAACCACCCCATTGTGATTATTGGTTATTTAGTTCTTTCTTATATGGTTCTTCTGTATATTCTTGCTCTCTCTTCTTAATCTCTTCTACTTCTGTTAAGTCTGTATCACTTTTGTCTTTTATCATTCTGCATGAAATGTTCCTTGATATCTCTAACTTTCTTGAAGAGATTCCTTCCCTTTCCTATTCTGTTGGTTTCTTCTATTTTTTCCTTGCTTATTTAAGAAAATCTTATGTCTCTTTGCAACTCTGTGGAATTCTACATTAGGTATATCTTTCCCTTTCTCCTTTCTCTTTCACTTTTCTTCTTTCCTCAGGTATTTATAAAGCCTCATCGGACAGCCATTTTGCCTTCTTGCTCTTCTTTCTTTTTCTAATTTTTTTGTTGTTGTTGTTGCCAATATTCCAAAACTTAGTTCTTCAGGCACTCTACCAGATCTAATCCCTTAAATATATTCATTACTTCCATTTCATATTCACAAGGAATAAAATAAGACTTCATGAATATTATCTCATTTTGTCTTTAAAACAACCCTGGCAGGTAGGTGGTATAATTATCCCTGTTTTACAGATTACAAAACCAAAATCCAGAGAAATAAGTTAAGTGACTTACCCAGAGTTACACATCTAGTGAGTGAGGCCACATTTGAAATCAGGTCTTCTTGATTCCAAGACTAGTGCTCTATCCACTGAGCCACATGGTGACTCAGAAAAGAAGGTGGGGGGAAGGCTAGGTGGTACAGTGAATAGAGCACTGGCCCTGGAGTCAGGAGGACCTGAGTTCAAATCCAACCTCAGACATTTAACACTTACTGGCTGTGTGACCTTGGGCAAGTCACTTAACCTCAATTGCCCTCCAAAAAGCAGAAAGAAAGAAAGAAAGAAAGGAAGGAAGGAAGGAAGGAAGGAAGGAAGGAAGAAAAGAAGGTGGGAGGGTCTCAGTGAAGTGAAGGAGACAGCTTAAGTTAAATTAAGTGAATGGACAACTTAAGCGTGGCATAATACCCTCCATAATGTTAAAAATATCCTAGAGAAGAGGTGGAGGCCCAGACCAGACATATATTTATTCCCCTCCAGGCTACACTCCTGGCCCTCCAGGATGTTTTCTACAAGTCCCTTCATCCTGTTCCACTCCACTCCCCACCCTGACCCTTCAGCTTCCTTCTAAACATTCTCTTCTTAAATTAAAATGTACGCTCCTTGAAGTGAGGGATTGTCTTTCTTTCTACTTGTATGTGTATTCCCAGTACTTAGCACAGGTTCTAGCACATAGTAATCACTTAATAAATCAAATTGACTTGACTAGAACAGGAGTTCTTGATTTTGGGGGGGGGGGGGGAGTTCTGGACTCCTTTGGAAATTTGTTAAAATCTGGGGACCCCTTCTCAGAGTAATGTCTTTAAAAGCTTAAAATAAATATGGCTACAAAGGAAGACAATTATAATGTAATATGGTTATCAAAATATTTTTTAAGTTCACAGACCCCCAGATTAAGAAGTCCAGCCAGAGAAAAGCCTCTAGGGCATTAGGTTCTCTAGGGAAGATTTATGGAAGGATGTAGATAAGAAAATTATAAGATGAGGCAGCAGGGATATTTCGCCTTTAGAAGTAATATCAAAATTAATGAGATGACAGATCCATGGAAGTAATGAAATAGAATTGTTTGGCATTTAACGTAGAAATTTTCCCTGTGGGGTTGAAGTAGTGCTAATGGTCTGATCTATGAAGAGGTAAGAGACTGAAGTGAGAGAAATTGGTCCCTCTGCTCACAGGGCATTAGCAGAAGAAGGCCCTAGGAGGAGCAAGGCCAGGAGGGGCAACCATGGCAGATCTAAGCTCTATGACACTAGACATGGGGATGGTTCTAATTGTCCTCACAACAACTGCAAAAAGAGGAGGAGGACTCCTGTGTTTCTATGACTAAATCTATTCAAAATTAAGTGTTCATAAATCAAAGACTACCTGAATTGTCAACAAAGATTCAGGAAGGAAAAAAAAAAGGACACATTTTACATTCTTGCAAATTTGCCAGAACAAATTGAATTGAGTCTTTGTGTTCTTTTCAAAAAATAAATACAAGGAAAAATCAGAACCAACTTCCTATTTCTTAAGATTAGGACATTGGCCAATACCCTGCCCCTATCCTTGTTTTCTCTTTAGACCCCAGTCTTTATCTTTGCAATCCCTCTGTCCAGATTCCATTCTCACATAGACACAGAATCTCAGAGTTGGAAGGGGTTTTAGAGATCACCCAGTCCTACTACACCTGACTGCCAAATGGTCACTCAGCCTTGGTTTGAAGACTTCCAGGAATGAGGAAACTATTACCTCCTCAGGCCATCAATTTTACGTTGGGACAGCTCTCTCTAGTTATTAAATTAGATTCAATTAAATTATAAAGTTTTCCCTTACATCAAGCCAAAGATTAGCTTCTGCAATTTTCATCCATTGCTACTAGTTTTGTCTTCTGATGTCAAGCAAAACAAATAATAGCTGGCATTTATGTAGAACTTTAAAGTTTGCAAAAGGCTTTACAAGGAATATCTCATTTTATCCACATGACAACCCTTGGATAGAGGTGCTGTTATTCTACCTATTTTACAGATGTGAGAATTAAGGCTGAGATATGTTAAGAAACCCCCCCCCCCCCTCCACATGATAGCCCTTCAGATATTTGGAGGGAGGTATCAAGCGACACCTAAACCTTCTCTTCTCCAGACTAACCACCCCCAGCTCTTTCAGCTGAGCCTTGCTGGGCATTGTCTCCAGTCCCCTAGTCTTTCATCTACTAGATGGGCTTCATTTTGTCAATGTCCTTCCTAAAATGTGACATCCATAATGAAACAGGATGTTCTAGATATGGTCTAATCAGGTCAAAGGACAGGAAAACCATCACCTCCATCATTATCTTAGTCTAGTTCTTGATCTTCAGCAACAGGAATACTGCCCCATATTCCTTAAATCTAAACATACAGATTATTAATAATATCCAAACTAACAATGCTACAAACACACACACACACACACACACACACACACACACACACACACACACACAAGATATAAGGATGTAGGTGCCAGCCAGTTTCACTAATCCATTCATTTCCTCAACTACTCATCTGGGTGTCTGAAAGGCACAAAATACAAAGGATAGTGCCAAGAAAACCAGTCATGACCAGAACTGCAGGTGAAGATAAAATCAGTGCTATTTTATAGCCAGGGGCAAAAGGAACTGGGACCATTTGTTTCAAGTGAATTAATCTAGATTAAGCAAACTCTAGGCCAGTGGTTCTCAACCTTCCTAATGCCGCCACCCTTTAATACAGTTCCTCATGTTGTGGTGACCCTCAACCATAAAATTATTTTCACTGCTACTTCCTAACTGTAATTTTGCTACTGTTATGAATCGTAATGTAAATATCTGATATGCAGGATGTATTTAAATTGAACATAACCCACAGGTTGAGAACCGCTGCCCTAGGCCCCTTTAGAGAACACCAATTATTCTGCATCATCCCATCCCAGAGGCTCCTTCCAACTATGTTCTTTGGTTCTCCTAAAAGCTATCTACTCCCACAAACATAAAACCATGTTAACGTAGAAGTTACTGATGCAATCCAAAACAAAGACATAAAAATATGCCTGTGGCATCGGTAAAGTCATTATCTTTGAAATCTCAGAAAGATTTTTTGAGGAAAGTGGTTCAAAGCTCTAGTCCAGTCTAGTCATCACTATCTGTTCTCTGGTTTTTGTCACTGTTTAGAAGTGTCCCACCATTGTCTCAAGGCAAGTCCAGACAGAAAGGATGCTTACAATAGACCATATCATCAGAGAAGGACCAATTAATACCCAGTCATCCAGGATATCTTCTGGATTGACAATACAAACAGGAATTCTGCCCAAAAATAGATGGGACCAGTGACAAATTATGTGGCTATCTATCTGATCAGGAGACTCTGACAAATTACAAATACTACTCAAGTATCCGACTCTTATCTTCTTGTTTGGGGGCTATTCTTTCTTTATATGGGTCCCTTGTGGGAGAACACACATTCCCAGGTATCATGGAAGTTGGAGGGGCAACTGGTCAAGAATACTGGGACCCAGCTCCCACCATGCCAGTGGGCAGGGGTGCAAGTGCTGGTCACCACCCCTGAACTCCAACATAGGGATGACTGTAGTCTGGTCCACACCTTCAGGCAATCCAAATGAGGAACCAGAATCCCTTTTAACACTTAGGGTAACCTGCAAGTTGTGCTAAGAATCAGACTTCCTCCAGATCCTGGAAAATGGAGATGAGAAAGCCTTGGTGCATCAGGTCATTTTGCAATGCACAGGTAGACTCTAGAAGGTGGACATAGTGATAGAGCACTGAGTCCCACTCCTCTTACAGAAGGTACTTCTGCCAAACTCTTAGCTCAGTCTATTAAAACCTTCTGGCCCATCATTACACCTTTCCATTTCTTTACTTCCTCCACCCATGCCCCAGATCTCTGCTGGCTTTTTGAGGGAGGACCTGTTATTTCTGTACAAACAAGGCAGTCACAGTTTTGTCCCATGACACTTAAAGAAATGTGACCAAACCAGATTTAATATTCTCCCAATCATATTTAGATTGTCTAGGAAATCCCTCTCTCCTCTTGCATGACTCATGATGTTGGCTGAGAATAGTTTGGTGAAATTGAGGTAGCCATGAAGGCATCAACTGGCTAAGCAGCTTGAATCTTCTGACATTTGGCAGTATTTCACACTGCAGCCTACAAATTGGTTTTCTTAATCTTGGATATTACCTTTCTCCAAGTCCTATATCAAATTAGGTCTTTGCTCTGATAAAGTAGCCTAGATACATGGCCCTAAATACAAGAACTACTATCCAAATGTCTGATTAGTCATCTGTGATGATTTAAAACACACACACACACACACACACACACACACACAGTGGAAACTCCCTTTTGCACAGAATTTCACATGGAAGGATTTCCATCCTGCCTGCCACTGAAATGGAGTAGCCCCTAGATCTTGGAAAGTCACTCTAATCGCTCCACCATAGTTGGATTTTTGACTTCTCCCCAACCTACTAACTTATGCAAATGTATTCACAGTCTGTGGGGTGTGCCCAGCTAGGGCAGAGGCTCTCTATCCTGTGCCTTTTCAAGAGCATCCCCCTTGTCTTACAAATATCCTTATATTAATCAGGAGATTAATCAGGAGTCCTACTGTGTTATGACTTCTCAGAATAGGTGAGGATTTTGAAAGGTGAGTTAACAGATTCTGATTCTCATTTTCGTATGGATGAATGAAAAGGGAATTTATTAAGACAGTTCTTGCCCTCAGGGAGTTTATATTATACTACGGGAAGGATATACACTATATATATGCATATATACACACACATATGTGTATATATGAGTGGTAGTTGGAGAGAAATATTGTATGTATATACAGGGATGGTAAATAAAACCATAGAACAACAGATTGATAGATCCTTTCCAAGAATGAAAGTGTTGATTTGACTATTGGTCATATATGTGGAAAGGGGCTGGGGAGGTATACTTGCTATGGCATGGTGTGAAGATGGCCAGGAAATAGCAGTGTGGCAGGTCTGGGTCTAAGTGAGCTTTTTTTGGTTTCTGCATTCATTTAACATCGTTGACTCATACTGAGCTTGGAGTTCACCAAAAACATTAAAAAATAAAATTCACACAAACTGTTCTAGCCACACCTCCCCCATCCTATCCTTGTGCAGTCAATTTTGGGAACTCAAGTGTAAGATATCACATTTGTCTCTAGTACATTTCATCTTATTGGACTGGCCTCATCATTCCAGCCTCTCAGGTTTTCTGGACCCTCACTGTGTTGTCCATTGTGTTGACTGTCCTTCTCAGCTATTTGTAATTTGCTCATCTGCTTAGCTTTTTATCCCTGGGGACATCTTCCTCAGTTGTCACAGGATTACTGGGGCAACATAGCAATCCAAATCACCTTAAGCATGTACCACTAGGGTGTGTTTTGCCCCATCCCTCACATACCCTTTGCTCAGTAGAGCTGAGGGAAGTCATGCAGCACCTTCTATAACTGTTAAATCAGTCTCAACATAGCACAAAGTACCTGCCCTGCTCCCTGCAGTCCTTCTAAGTTCTGGTCCCTATCCCATAATAGTTGTTTACAGTTTTGTCATTGCTCAAGAGCTTCCATTTCAGTCCATAATAGTTAAGAAGCAGCTGTTGCTTGGGGAGATCTGAGAATTGAGTCTCTGCATCGTCTTCATCCATCATCCCTCCAAAAGTGTGTATGTTTTGGCCTACATCAGACTTTGTGGTTGATATCTTCTGAGGACCAATCCAGTGGCCCGGGAAGATCACATTTCCCATGTACAAACCTCAAATGCCCCATTTATGTTAGTCCCCTTTTTTCAGGAGCAAAATGGCTTTCTCCCCTGAGGGATAGAATCCCTGTCCCTATCGTCCTCATTAATGTCTTAATGCTCCCCCATTTTTTACGCTGGTAGTTTGTGGTATCACCTAGCTCATCAAAGGTGATGGCTGCACAAGCTGCAGGCAACTTCCCAACTATTTGCTGTGAGAGTCCCTGTGAGGTCCCAGCATCCTGGGGTATAATTATTTCTCTTTTAGCTTGCAGCAAATCCAGGATTATAGTTATTCCTTCCACAGTGTAGACCAATCTCCCCCAAAAAGAAACAGTGACATTAAGCAGACAATCTCTAATCCAAATGCCTTCAAAGTCCAAACCACAAAAGTCCCATTAGCCCAAGATTCCCTTATTCTAGCACTGAGTGTCTCATTCTTCACTTGTAGCCTCTGATTTGTCATCCTGCTACCTAAGCTGAAGTGGCTAAACTAGAAAAAGAACTTAATTATCTGACTTTTCCACAGATCTCCCCTTTCAGTTGTGATACATAAGCAAACCAAATTTTCCATCCCAGATCCTCAACTGATAAGCCCCTATGCATAGCTGATATATGACCAATATTATTCAATTGGATAAGACAACCAGCTCTTATCATGAAAAGGATGGAATAACTTGACAAGATCCTGAAAAATGACCAACAGTTTCATGTGACCTATAGTCATTTAGGTAAGTTGCACTCATGACCCATATTATATTGGTGGGCCCTTCTTCCTCAACTTAAAAAAGGAGGTGACAGAATAAGATAATGTCATTTTCTTGGAGATATTTGTTTTTTTCTTCAAATATATATGTGGGATATCCATGGAATTCAACTTTCTCCACCCCAGGTTTTCCTACCATTCAGTTATCTATGTATCAACTCTACGGTTTCAGATTATCCTCTCCTAGTAAAGAACCATTAAAACCTAGTATAGAATCATCTTCTAAAATGATCTTATCATTCCATTCCTTCAATACCTCACTGCAAGAAAGCCTCCCACCCTGGAATCTTCTATGAATTTTCATTGGGAAAGAAACTGGTGATTTCCAATAGCTACCTGCAGATTTTCAGCAATGCAAGTGATAATGCTCTGGCCCAAATACCCCATTAAGTCATGTTGTTGTTGAGTTGTTTTTCCATCATGTCCAACTCTTCATTACCCCATTTGGGGTTTTTTTGGTAAAGATACCAGAGTGATTTGCCATTTCATTCTCCAGCTCATTTTACATATGAGGAAACTGAGGCAAACAAGGTTAATTGACTTGCCCAGGGTCACACAGCTGGTAAGTTCAAATCTGAGGCCAGATTTGAACTCATGAAGATGAGTCTTCCTGATTCTAGGCCTGGTGCTCTATCCACTGCACTATCTAGCTGTCCCAAAGCATGGTAACACTTATGAAATCACCCTTCTTTCTAGAAGCAGGGTTCAGATATCCATGATCTCCTCAATAAATAGAAACATACAACTTCACATACAAATTTATCAGACCCATGAAGCCATATAACTATTAAGATATAAAACATAATTCTGTGCTGACCAAGTAGAATAAGGTAAATCAGGTGAAACTTTATGATCCCCAACACAATTCCCAAATTATCAAATTGAAAAGATCAATGAATTCCTAATCCATATGCTTAGTTCTTTTTTCCCCTCATTTTTTGCTCTGCCAACTAGTATTTCATGAGGTGTTTTTTTTTCTCCTACTCAGTAAAAGTATCAACATTACCTTCACTTACCCCCCCCCTCCACACACACACACACTAAAGCTTAAGATAATTTTTAACTTCTCAAGTTTGCTTCCATTTTTCCATTGCAAATGACAGCCATAATACTTCTCCCAAAGCACAGGTTACTGAACACACAGGTGTGATTCCTCCCCTCCAAAGTGTATGGTGTGAAGTCCTCCTCCAAAGCCTTATTGTTGTAGCTCACTTTTCTGAATCCTCACCAGTCTCCCAGCACCTATGATTTATAAGTCCCTTAAATTCACAACTTACCTTTCATCAATTTTCCTGTGCATCCTAAGATCTCCATCATGGTTACCCTCCTAAAGAACAGACAACAGGTATCCCAGATTTCTTTCACATCCTAGGCCCCTTTCTGCCCAGCTTAGGGTTGCTGCTGGGGTGGAATAGCCCATTGTGTAAAATAGTCTCAATCTCAGGCATTCCATTCACCTCAAGACACCCCTCCCCCAAATTCTAGCTCCTTTTCCCATTCCTCTGATCTTTCAATGTGTTGTTATCTCTTAATTTGGCTGTGTGAGCACATGCTACTGCTCATTCATATCTTCTTACATCAGTTTGTTCTCCCAGATGTCCAAGATCACTATTCATAAAACTCTATTCTTTCTAATAGGATCAATAAGAAATTGCCTTCAGTCTCCCCTGTTGGATTCTCATAGAAATGCAGACTTCCAATGCCTATTTCCTAAGTTCTTTCCTTCTAGACCCCAGGGCCTTATGGAATCTTCCCCTTCCTCACTCTCCCTTAAACATTGGAAGACACTTTAAAATCTTATTTTAAGTGTTCAATCCTGGGAAGACAGCATGGTGTGGTGGATTGAGTGCTAGACGTTGCATCAAGAAGACCTGTTTTACAATCTTTAAATACTTACTAGCCATATGACAACCACAGGGGAAAAAATATTTCCTCTTTCTTAGACACATTTCTTGTAAAATGGGAATAATAGTAGCACCTACACAACCAGGTCTTCGTGAGAATCAGTGAGATAACATATATAAGCACTTTGCAGACCCTTAAGTGCTATGGAAATGTTTCTCATCATGACCATCATGGTGTATGTATGGAGGAACACAAGTGGTTTGGTTTTGGAAGAGTGTAGTATATATGGAATAAAGCACAGGCCTGGCACACAATAAATGCTTGTTGACTGACTATGAGATAAAATTAAAAGGGTAAAATATCACCAAATGATGAATGCCAGGAAGAGAACTTTTAACTTAACTTGATGGGCCAAAAGGAATCACTGGCAGCTTATAAGCATAATGACAGGATCAGATCTATGTAGAGATTTGCCATATGCCCATGGAAAAGCAAGCTGGTTGCACTCTTTTTTTTTTTAAAATTTTATTATAGTTTGCATCATTCATTTCCACAAGATTTTGAGTTACATATTTTCTCCCCCTCTTTCCCCCACCCACTGCCCCAAAACAGCCATCCCAGTGTGTCCCCCCTCCCCCAGTCTATTCTCTCCTATGTCGCTTTTCGGTAGGGCAGGATGGATCTCCCAACTGCAGTGCCTGTGCATCTCAAGTTCCAGTTGGATGTAGTCAATAATAATAATAATAATTACATATATATATGTATATATATATATAGATAGATACACATTCATAACATTTGATTATGGAACTCCAGATTCCAGATTCTTTCTCCTCCTCCCTCACCACCCATCCCCACTGGAAGGACAAGCAATCAAATACAGGCTGAACATGTGAAATTATGCAGAACCTCTCCATAGTGAGCACACTGTGAGAGTCTGATTAA